>CM032446.1:160293933-160748933 GCA_019049505.1 Pachyrhynchus sulphureomaculatus
GATCACTATTAGAAAAAGCATATACAGTTTATTATAATTTGTTAGGAAATTATTTGTGTCATATTTTTCTATTCATTATAGGTGGACGTACTATGGCCATTACTCCTAGACATTACTTGGACTTTATTCACCACTTTGTTAAATTACACAATGAAAAGAGGTCAGATTTGGAAGAACAACAGTTACATCTGAACGTTGGTTTAAACAAAATTGCTGAAACAGTAGAACAGGTACATGTTTTCTAATTATATTCTTAAATTTATGATGGCGGGCGAGAGGGGGAACGTAAATCAATTTTCAAAAATTATATTTTATTTTTATTATAAATCACTTGCTAGCAATTTTTTTTGTCGTGTTACAAAACAGCTTGTCGGTCCTACTAACATAATCACCCACTAAAATAAAATTCACAGTTTCACATTTAAACATTTTAAATGTCAAACTTGATTACAGTAATTAAAAAACGCATGTCTTCATATACATGGTGCAACTCAAGTTTCCATTAAAAAGTTATTAGAGAGAACTTGTGGCAGAATCTTTCCTCATAAACCTTTGATAGAAGGTTATACACCCTGTTTAAATATTATATAATATAAAGTTGACTCGATTTTTCATTAGACTAAAATTAACAAAGAATCGTTTTTCTTTAGTAATGATAAATCAGAAAACGACGTTGGTTGTAGGTGGGGTAGGCGGTTGTCCCTATTTGTGCACTGAAGTCTCTTGGCTTCTGTGCTGCTTTCTCTTGGTTAC
This sequence comes from Pachyrhynchus sulphureomaculatus, assembly GCA_019049505.1. NCBI lineage: Eukaryota > Metazoa > Arthropoda > Insecta > Coleoptera > Curculionidae > Pachyrhynchus > Pachyrhynchus sulphureomaculatus. The sequence continues at coordinate 160,294,687 of CM032446.1, forward strand.
ATAACCATCATCCCTTGAACGTTTATTAGCTTCTTTTCAAGCCCTTTATGTGGTAATTTATCGCTACGATGTAGATCTCCAAACAGTTTATGTTAAAGCCGCACATTCATATAGGATGTGCATAGAAATTTCTTCCTTTTCACGACATAATCTACACGTCGTGGGACCATTGTGGATACCCATTTTCTGTAAATATTTTCTCGGGTGACTAGTTTGGTCTGAGCCCTTGTTAAACAAGGACGTCAGTTGTTAGTTTCTTTGAAGGGCCGCCAATTACGTCCCTCGCATGTCTTTGGCCAGATGTTACGAGCCAACGATATAGATCTTGCTGATATGCCCCTCAGTTCATTGTGATTTTTCCGCCTGTTTTTTTTTTTTTATATAATACATGGGCTGAAAAGTCCCGGGCCTAACACATAGATGGCGCTAGTTTTATTGCAGTCACCTTTTTTTCAGTTAATACTAACCTTCAAAAGACAGCTGTTAAAATTTCATGATATTCTATTCATTAGTTTGTGAGTTATTGTGCTAAGAGTGACGCTACTTTTGTTATTTTCAAAACAATGGATCAAAAACAATTTCGTGTTTTAATTTTACACTGCTTCTTGATGGGAAAAAATACCGTTCAAGCGAAGCAATGGCTTGAAAAGTGTTATGGGGACTCCGCTCCATCAGAAACAACAATAAAACGTTGGTTTGCTGACTTCAAACGTGGTCGTAGAGACACCGATGATGCAGAACGCAGTGGACGTCCAAATGAGGCGGTAACACCAGAAAACATAAAAAAAATCCATAAAATCGTTTTGAATGATCGAAAAGTGAAGTTGCATGAGTTAGCTGACATCGTAAAGATATCAAAAGAACGTGTTGGCTTTATATTGCATGAGCATTTGACTATGAGAAAGCTCTGTTCAAAGTGGGTGCCGCGTTTGCTCACTGTTGATCAAAAACAAGAACGTGTTGATGATTCTGAGCAGTGTTTGGCCATGTTTAAAAACGTAACAAACCGGAATTTTTGCGTCGATATGTGACAATGGATGAAACATGGATCCATCACTTTACTCCGGAATCAAAACGATCGTCATCTGAGTGGACAGCAACTGGTGAACCTCGTCCAAAGCGCCCGAAAGCACAACAATCGGCTGGAAAGGTTATGGCCTCGGTATTTTGGGATGTGCGTGGTGTAATATTCATCGACTATCTTGAGAAAGGAAATACCATCAACAGTGAATATTATATAGCGTTATTGGAGCGTTTGAAGGCCGAAATTGCAAAGAAACGACCGCATATGGCAAAGAAAAAAATTTTGTTTCATCAAGACAACGCACCGTGTCACAAGTCAATCAAAACAATGGCAAAACTACATGAATTGAACTTCGAATTGCTCCCACATCCACCGTATTCGCCAGATTTGGCTCCCAGCGACTACTGGCTGTTCGCAGACCTGAAAAAAATGCTCGCCGGTAAGAAATTTCGCACGAATGAAGAGGTTATCGCTGAAACTGAGGCCTATTTTGAGGCAAAAGATAAATCGTTCTACAAAAGTGGTATTGAAATGTTAGAGCGGCGCTGGAATGATTGCGTTGCTCTTGATGGAGATTACGTTGATGAATAAAGCTAATTTTGAACCAAAAAAACCGTGTTTTCTTTGTTAAGCCCGGGACTTTTCAGCCCATGTGTTACCAAAACGCTGGTTCTGTACCTCTGTATGATTTTGTAGGTCCGATTCTTGCTAATTCGTCCGCTTTTTCATTTTCTTTTATCCCAGAATGTCCTGGAACCCATAGTAGCTTAACCCTGTTGTTCCCGGAGGGGAGCTCGTTTACACTTTATCGTGATTTTGGACTGGGCTTGATAGAGAGCAGCTTGTCTGTCTGAAAGAAAATATATTTCTTGGTTATGGTAGTCTAATATTCTCGTGAACAGATGCTTTTATTACCTGAATTTCTGCTTGGATATTATTGCACTTGGGCTTTTCTGCATATATGCCAGCGTCTACTCCACTCGAAGTTTTTGGTCCTTCTGTGTAATAGACCAGACCCGTCGTCGGAATCTCCCCCTCCATCCGTACATTTGGATCGCAACCAATTCTATATGGTTTTTTCGAAATTATACTACGTTTTCATATAATCAGATTCTATATCCAAGAGTTTGTTGTTGATTAAATCCATAACTCTTGTATGCCCAAATTGCACAGATTGTTAAAGATGGAAATGACTGAAGTTTTCGTATTATCATTTATTATATACTAGTTTGTTACCTTTTAAAATAGTTATCCGTTATAATGCTGGGTAGTTCTTAATCCCTTTAATTTTTTTTTTCTATTTATATACTATTTATCAAATTTTTGTAAAAATTAAAACTGAGAGTTGTTTTTTACCAACTGTTAGTGCATAGCTAGGTATTAGGTATTAAGAAATCCAAGTATATTTTAAATTAAAAAAAACCTTTGCACTTATTTATCTTTTCCAAAAAATTTTGTAGGTTGAAGAGATGCAAAAAAGTTTAGCTGTAAAATCTCAAGAATTACAAGCTAAAAATGAAGCTGCCAATGCTAAACTGAAACAGATGGTTAAGGATCAACAAGAAGCTGAAAAGAAGAAAGTCCAGAGTCAAGAAATTCAGCAACAACTTGCTGAACAGACTATACATATTGAACAAAAACGTTCTGAAGTAATGGCTGATTTGGAACAAGTAGAGCCAGCTGTTATCGATGCACAAAACGGTAAGTTCGTTAATTCCATGTACTAACTTCTGGTTATCTGGCAAGAGTAAATGACAAATAAATTAGGGTACACAGACCATTGTTGTCAAATGATTTAAATTTTAGTTGTGTGTTAACCATTAATTAATAAATTGTCGATTTAGCGTCTAATAGTTATTTAGCACTACTAGTTTGATAATATCACTTTCTTAAATAAGAATCGGCAACATAATCTTACACGTTTTAGTGACGTGACAATGGATTATATTTGTACTGACTTGTTCCATAATTAAAAACACGAATTGATACATGTTAATTTGCCTTGATAACTTATAAACACTTCCTTCTCAAAAATGGACTTTTTTATAGAGTTCATCTTTAAAGTTTTTAAATATTATCATTAATTTTTTTTATGATTTCTTTATTATTTTCACCATTTTTTAAAAATTTTAAAGCAGTTAAAAATCGTAAATGATTCCTTTTTAATTTTGTTCTGTTAAGGCGATTTTGTTTTTCTGGTGTACATAATTTTCTTTTTGCATAAATGATCGAAGTCCAGTATTTCACTATTAGGAGAAATGTGTGTTACATTATTTTCTTTTACCAGGTGCCGTATAAATTTATTTTTTATGTCAGTCATGTTTTTATGTGTAGTGTCAACAAAAACGAACATGATATCAAAGTATGTTGGTACTTGTAATTCAAGAAAAATCCTATTCTAAGGCCCGCGATAAGCCTAATTCATTGCATTTTTCATTTGCATTATGACCATGTTTATAAAAGTGAAAACCTTAAAGATTTTAACTACCTATTCAGCACAATAGTTTTTAAATTTCTGTCAGTTGGTTGTGAATTCGTATAATAAAAATATCGTGACAAACACTTTAACTGAATATTTCTTAGGTTTATTTTTCTTGCATTCATTGTTACCGATACTAGATAAATATTAATAAGTTTTTCCCTAGCTGTTAAATCGATTAAGAAACAACATCTAGTCGAAGTAAGATCAATGGCCAATCCACCTGCAACAGTTAAGATGGCTCTCGAGTCCGTTTGTCTTTTACTTCACGAGAACGCCAACGATTGGCGGTCGATTCGATCTGTTATAATGCGTGACAACTTCATTGCCACCATAGTGAATTTCAGCAGTTCCTATTTGACGTAAGGCCACCTGCCCTATGTATTTTTATGCCTTTTAAGCGTATTGTGGTTGTATCTATCCTCTATTGGCTGCCATATTCTAAAGCATGGTTGTATTGCTTTCCAGTATTATTTTTAGGTACTTTGTTCACAGTGAGGAAACTAATTGTATTTCAAGAATGATGTCACAATACATTTTTAGGGACTATACGTAATATTTAAAATTAGTTACTCTAAGAAAAAACTTCCATTAATTTAATAAGATTGATTGATACCAAGAAAGTTGAAAGGGTTTTAGAAAAATATCAAAGTATGTAGCCGTTTAAACATCAAACTAACGAATATTATTGTACGAACATTAGTTCGTGAATTTCTATGCAAACTTGACATATTTGTGCACAATGGTAAAAGTAGATTATTGAGAATAGGAAAAGAAAATAATAAATAATATGATTGCATCCTGTATATTATCTTATGAAACTTTTATACATATTTAAAATAAAACTAGCAAGCCATTTCTAACTGTTCGTTATTTTTAGTGTTCCATACGGAACACTTATAAGATCACTTTGGGGGTCTGTCTGTCACACTATTGGGCATAGAAAGTTGAAATTTGGCACTAATATAGGAATTGATCGCCTCATCATCAGAGCCCGCTAGTTTTAAAAATTAAAGTTTGATTTAAGGGGTTAGTGTAGGGGGTGAAATCGGAAGTGGACAAAAAAAATCAGGTCATCGAGTAGGGTATCAAATGAGAGCTTGTAAAAACATGAGTTCGAAAATATATATAATGTAATACTTGCGCGCACTTTTCTTTATATTATTTTTAAAAAATTGCGAAAAATCGCTGTCCCCCCTTATCTCGAAGAGTACTGATCAAAAAATTTTGACAATTCTGGAATATTCTCGACAGAGCGTAGATTGACCGAAAATTATCATTGAGTGCTTTACCTTTAATAATTTATTTGGTATAAAAAAAAAAAGAAAAATTTCAAGGTCATCAGTTTTCAGTATAGATCGAAAAAAAACTTTGTTGAAAATTCATTTGGGGTGTGTTTTGTGAAATCATTGATCATTTTATACCTCGGTAATAAAATTTTTTATTTGAAAGCAATCAACGTACGGAACACTAATTGCGCAAGTCCATCTTGCACTTGGCCGATTTTTTTTTTAATAATGAAAATAAATTTCGATCTTTCATAAGCGATGGTATTGTTAATACATACATCTTAAGAAATTTATCGACATTCCGTCTATAATTCAACATACGTCGCATAAAGGTGTAAATGTATAAATAGAATATTTCCTTTGAGGCAAATCTTTATTATTCTAAGAAAGATAGCAGTATATTGTTGTTTGTATGAAATTTTGTTCCGGTTGATTTTAAATATATGAAAGAGCATAGAAATTCTGTTCTTTTTTACCTGCGGTAGAGAATCAAACTTAACAGGTTTCAACTGAAAAATATATGATTTATTTCCATATTGAAACCTCATCATCTATAAGTTCATATTTGTCGCTTGGTCTTGTAGCTAAAAAAAGGAATGTAGGAGAAATTCTACTCCATGTTAGTGCCCCTCCAACTATTTTAAATAACGTACATAAATGAAATATGAAAAAGTTTTTTCTTACAGTAATACAAGTTGATTTACATAAATTAACAATTAGGCAAGGCGTTTGACAATATTTTTCCACAAATTTAATTTCATGTGTGAATCAAATTCTAATAATAATTAGAAATAATATTTCTTTACATTCTCTAGGTCACAAAAATAGATAATTTTTAGTCGTACTTTGTTTCGTTAGACTGATTTTAAGCTTATGTATTTATGTGTAGTATAGTCCAAAAATCTTGGACACATTTTTACTTTAGAATTAGCTAGAAAATCACTTGTAAAGTCTACATATGTATTTAATTTCCATCTATAGCAAGAAAACCAAGAATCGGTATCTTAACTAATTTTCAGTTATGACTAATAAGTCCAATGCTGTAGAAATATCTTCTTAAAACCACTTTATCTTTTTTTCTGAACGAGAGCCAAAATAATAACGGCCGAACTGACGAGACTATACAACTTGGTGGATTAAAAGTAATCAGTCTGTTAAAATTTACATGTTTGTGGAAATAAGAACTTTCCTATACATAACAGGTGTTTCACACCTTAGCCATTAGATAATATTTTCTTGGTCACTTTATGACTTTTAGATGTTATTTCTATTTTTGTGGATATCTCGTATGCTGCTTAATAATAAATATAAATATAATAATTTTAGTCTTGCTGGTTGTTCATTTATTGTAACACATTTTTTATTGGCTTAAGTTTGCACACCTGCTTATTTTATTTTGCTTATTTTGTTTTATTTTCTACCCTTACACAGCCGTAAAGTCGATCAAAAAACAACAACTGGTCGAGATCCGTTCTATGGCGAACCCTCCAGCTATAGTAAAACTTGCCCTCGAATCTATTTGCCTTTTGCTTGGAGAGAACGCAAGCGACTGGAAATCTATTCGTGCGGTGATCATGCGCGACAATTTCATCAACACAGTCGTCAACAATTTCAACACTGAAGATATTAGGTAGGTGCATGTTGTAAAATATTGTATTTTTATGAAATTACGAGTGTAAGTACAACCTGCTAACGTAAATAATAATTAAAAATTATTTGTTTGTTGCAAAACCATCTCTTTAATTGCCTTAATCAGTAGCAGAGACTACTCTTTGTTCTTCATAGCCAGTATTAAAATGGAAAATGTGTTTACATTTATACGCCCAAGATGTACGATACAACTAGGCTTTATTGCCCATATTATGTTTTGTATGGTGTAGTTAGTATTTTTTTATTGTTGGTGATAATTTTATTATTAAGTGTTAAGCCAAAATTATTTTGTATGCTTGAAATCATTAAAGCGGTTGTACTTGACACCTCGAACAGCCTAATAACAAAAAACTTAAGAATATGGTGCTAGTTACTTCATGCTTTCGATTTGATTTATGATTTGGAACCATGCTTGAACTTTTGGATATTGTAGATACTTAAAATTATATTATGATCTTGAAAATGTAAGACAAAAATCTATTGTACATTAATTTTTTATCGCGAACTGTCATTTTGTTTTTTGTTTTTCGGAAATTAAACCGTTTCTCATAAAGAAATAACATTTCAGAAGATAATAACGCAAAACATTATTATACAAGCTTTAAGATAGATTGTGCTTTGCATTTGTGTAATAAACCACCTTTATAATTTATTTAGTAATATATAAAAAGCACGCTTTTGCCTACTTTTATGGAAATAACCTGATATTGTGAGAAGCTGCTTATTTTTTTCAAAATATTGAGTTTTACACCTCCAAATTAATTTACCTCTAATCTCATATGTATGTCATTCCTATGTAACTTATAAACCAAGAAAATGTGTTTTGCCTTAAAAAAAAATTAGGATATTTCAAATAAAGCCTCGTTTCTCCAAATGTCACTTTTCTCATACATGAGTTATGCCCATTTTTGTGCTTTGCGGTAGTGTAGGAAACCACGATATAATTTTTTCAACGTTGTATCAAGAAGTCATGCCAACCACATTTTTGCTTTTGACTATTTATGTGGAATTTTGACCCGTCACCGTGACTATTCTTTTTTCAAATATAAATTTTACAATTCCATACAAATACAATACGTCCAAACGAGTCACACAGGGTATAGACAAGATCAAATCCTGGTCTCCCAACAGAACACTGCCAGAAATCTTTGATACTTTGAAACAAAAATTATCTGTATATGCCGCAAGTCTCCGTAGACACAAAGAACCAAACGAGAGGAAAGACACCAAAAACCTCTTCCGAAGAAGCGAAAAATAGTTCTACCTGAAAACTATGTACAAGAAACAGACAGCAGTGACCGAACCACCAAACAAACAAGAACTTACATTTCATTGGAAAAGTATCTGGTCAGAACCCAAACTACTCAATAATAACACCCCCTGGATCAAAGCCGAAGAAGACAAACATAAACATGTGACAGAACAGGAAAATTCCACATTAACTACTGTGGAATCAAAGAGCATGATGAGGCACCTGAAAAAATTCCGTAGGTAACAAATACATACAAAAAATCCTAACACCATAAATCGTAAGACCTTTGTTTGTGCCCGGAACAGATGGAAAAGAATTATCGACGAATCCAAGGAGGCACACAATCACCGAATTAGAAACAAACTTCTCACTTGTCCGAACAATTCCAGGTCCTTTTGGTCAGTCGCTAAGGCAGTTAGTCAAATCCACCATACCATCACTCACACGGCCAGATAATTCCATTGCAACCACACCTGTTGAGAGGGCGAACTTGTTGGCTGAACCCTTTGCTTCACATTCTACTGTCAATTTCCAAGGAAAAACACCACCTATTATTCCTTTATTGCAGTCAAAGAATATTTCCGTCCTGCTGGAAATGTGCCACGGTTCAGCCGATACCTAAAAAAGGCAAGAAGACCTTGCCAAATAACTACCAACCTGTCGCGCTGCTTTCAATAATATCGAAAGTCATGGAAAAGGTTATCAATCAGCATCTTCTAAAATATCTTGAACGATTCAATATTATTAGCGATCACCAATATGGCTTTCGTAAACATAGATCAACAGGAGATCTTGTGATTTATGTAACACATGTTTGGAACAACGCAATTGAACACTTTGGAGAATCTCGAGCGGTTGCTCTTGACATATCCAAGGCATTCGACCGTGTTTGGCACGATGGACTGTTAGCTAAGCTACGCTCTTGTGGTATATCTGAAAAGTTCTGTTCGCTGCTCTTATGTTTCCTCCGAGAGCGTTCTTTACGAGTGGCGGTCGACGGATTTCTTTCTAACACCTTCACAATCAACGCCGGTGTGCCCGAAGGCTCCATACTATCTCCTACTCTCTTTCTCATTTACATTAACGATCTGCTGGAAAGATCGGGAATCCAATCTACAACTTTGCAGACGACAGTACGCTTGTCTCTTCATTCACTTTGAACGCTCGGACATCGGCTGCTCAGGCGAATATCCGCAGACAGCAGAAGGTCGTTCAACTTAACAAAGACTTGGAAGAAATTCTATCTTGGGGTGACAGTAACCAAGTGGAATTTAACGCTACAAAAACCCAGGTGGCGGCAGTTTTTTCTAAAAAGGTTAACGTTGCTGAACCCGACATAAATATGTCGGGGCACTCCATTCCCCTAGCATCGTCGCTCAATTTGTTGGGCGTTAGTTTGGGAGCAAATATGTCCTGGCGTGAACATGTTGCAGACATAGCAAGGAGAGCTTCTTAAAAGTTGGGAATACTATTTCGAACCAGAAAGCTTTACACTCCACAACAACTGTTAATTCTTTACAAAGCTCAAATTCGACCAACTATGGAATACTGCTCCCATATTTGGGGCTCCGCTCACAAACATACACTGCATTTGTTGGATTCTGTTCAGAGAAGAGCTGTTCGTCTGATTGGAGACCCGGAACTGACCGGCGGCTTTGATTCGCTGGAACATCGAAGAACTGTTGGCGACTTGAGTCGGTTCTAGAAGTATTTTCATGGAAAGTGTTCGAAGGATGTAGCCCGCTTAATTCCCCCCAAAGCAGTGCTTGTTAGAAATACACGTCGCGCTGGTGCTTCACATCCATATAAAGTTCAGCTTGTTACTCCGTGTACACCGCTTTTCAAGCAGTATTTTATATGGAGAACATCATCCCTTTGGAATAATTTGCCCAGCGCTGTGTTTCCCACCGAGTACAATTTCAAGAACAACGTGAATCGCTTTTTCGCACATATGCAGCTCCTGGAGCGCATTAGGGACTACCCTGCAGCACGTGTGCTAGACCCATAAAAAAAATTCCTAAATATATATATAAATATATATATATATATATATATATATATATATATATATATATATATATATATATATATATATATATATGTTTATACATGTTTATATATATATATATATATATATATATATATATATATATATATATATAAAAGATCATAAAAATCTTTACCCAACATTCATAAACTATTTAGAATGCTCTCTATTGTGTAATTTTTATTAGGACAAAATTTACGTATTTTATAAAATCCGTTTTCGAGTAGGGACAGTTGCGTAAGATAGATTTTTCGGAAACGCATGTAAAAAAAGTAAATAAAGTGTAATTTGTATGTTAAAAAGAGCTTTGGTTTCTAGAGCTTTTATAAATCGGCAAATATTTACAAAATGTATATAACCGCACATCGCTTCTTTATTTGCAATTTATTGATTTATTTTATATTTTTATACAATATTCAAATACAACTCTATTTACTGCAACGTATATAAAGATCAATCTTTATTTTTTGGTGTAATTTAATACACGATTTTATGTATTTATGACAGTAAAAATATCTGTAAAGTTTATAGAATGATTTCCATATCATATGGGCATTAAACTGAACAAAGATGTCAAAAACTGTTGCACACATCATAGAAACCCAACTAAAGTTCACAGTTGTACTTTAACTAAATCAGCTAATGATTATAAAATCTAGAAATTAAGACATTTATAGTATCTCAGTTTCTTACTGTGAAAATAAAGTTAGGATATCCAATAGAAAGTATAGCACCTGTGTTGGTCTCAATTTTAACCTAACAGCAATTATGCCCAAACAATATATTGAGACATCTGTTGTCAGATTTAGTTTCTTCTTTTATATGATTAGAGTTTTTAGGTAAACGATGACATAATCTGATTTTTAAGAAATTCTCTTACATCATATTTAAACTATATTGTGAGTTAATTATGTAATATTAATGTACTTATTTTTTTTTAGTGATGAAGTTCGAGACAGAATGAAATCAAAATATTTAAGTAACCCAGATTATAACTTTGAAAAAGTCAACCATGCTAGTAATGCCTGTGGTCCTCTTGTTAAATGGGCTAAGGCCCAAATCCTTTACGCTGACATGTTGAAAAAAGTAGAACCACTCCGTCAAGAATTGAGTTCTTTGGAAACACAAGCCGACACCAATAAGCAACGGGGTGAAGATGTGAAGAACCTGATAGCTCAATTAGAGCAGAGTATTGCTTCATATAAAGAAGAATATGCACAACTTATTGCACAAGCCCAGGCTATTAAAACAGACTTGGAAAATGTACAAGCTAAAGTCGACAGGTCTATTGCCCTGTTAAAATCTTTAGTTATAGAACGAGAAAGATGGGAAGCTACGAGCGAGACGTTCAGAGCGCAAATGTCGACTATTGTAGGCGATGTACTTTTATCTGCTGCTTTTATTGCTTATGGAGGTTACTTTGACCAACACTATCGGCAGAACTTATTTACAACATGGTCCCAACACCTAGCGCAAGCAAGCATACAATATCGTCCTGATATTGCCAGAACTGAGTATCTATCGAATCCAGATGAAAGACTTAGGTGGCAAGCGAACGCTTTACCGTCTGACGATTTATGCACTGAAAATGCTATTATGCTTAAGCGGTTTAACAGATATCCTCTTATTATCGATCCATCTGGACAGGCTACAGAATTCATAATGAACGAGTACAAGGATAAAAAGATCACCAAAACTAGCTTTTTGGATGATTCGTTTAGAAAAAATTTGGAATCTGCTCTTCGTTTCGGTAACCCACTATTAGTTCAAGACGTAGAAAACTATGATGCCATATTGAACCCTGTGCTTAACAGGGAACTTCGTAGAACTGGCGGTCGTGTTTTGATTACCCTTGGAGATCAGGATATTGATTTATCTCCTTCGTTTATCATTTTCCTTTCCACTCGTGATCCTACAGTGGAATTTCCTCCAGATATCTGCTCCAGAGTTACATTTGTCAACTTTACAGTTACAAGAAGTTCACTACAGAGCCAGTGCTTAAACCAAGTACTTAAGGCTGAAAGACCAGATATTGATGCCAAACGATCTGATTTACTTAAGTTACAAGGCGAGTTCCATCTAAGGTTAAGGCAACTTGAAAAGTCACTACTTCAAGCATTAAATGACGCTAAAGGAAAAATCTTGGATGATGACAGTGTTATTACTACCCTTGAAACTCTTAAAAAAGAAGCAGCTGAAATTGGACAAAAGGTTGAAGAGACTGACAAAGTTATTTCCGAAATTGAAACTGTATCCCAACAATACTTACCTTTATCACAAGCTTGTAGCAATACCTACTTTACCATGGATAGCCTTAATCAAGTGCACTTCTTGTACCAGTACTCTCTAAAATTCTTCTTGGATATGTTTAACAGTGTTTTGCACAGCAATGCGAAACTTGACGGAATTTCTGATTATCAACAGAGATTGAACATCATTACAACTGATTTATTCCAAGTAGTTTATGAACGAATAGCAAGAGGAATGCTGCATAATGACAGATTAACATTCGCAATTCTTCTATGTAGAATACATCTTAAGGGTCTTCTGAACGAGCCTAATTATGACCAAGAGTTTAACTTCTTCCTTAGAGCAAAGGAAGGTCTATTGAGTTCCTCTACCGGACCTATTGTGGATGGTCTAAATTCTGAGCAGCAAGAGGCAGTTGCTAGACTTTCACTTAAGTAAGTTAATATGAAATACTATAAAATAATTGCAAAATTACTTTAAATTAAAAAAAAAAAATCAATCAAAAAAACTATTTAGTAGATGCATAATACACAGCATAAATCACCACTCCTTTTTCTTTCATAATTGATTGGTTGTTGACTTGGCAAGCGATTGTGCGTTTTAATGTATCACAGCCTCTTGGCTTATTGTGCGCCCCTCTCTTGATTACATAAGCATCGTCCTTTTGCATAGGTTTATTAGCTTCTTTTCAACTTCTTCATGTGGCAATTTGTTGCCGCGATATTTATCTCCAAAGTGTTTGTATCTATTGCGAGTCGATCCCACGCACTCGTGTAGAAACTGCTCGGTAATTTCCTCCTCTTCAACACATAGAATACATGTTATGGAGCCATTGTAAATTCACATTTTCCGTAGATGCCTTTTTCCGTGATAATGGCCGGTAATGGGTCCCACCTCTAGGTTAATCTGGAACCGTGTTAAAAGTAGGTCGTCCCGAACCCCCTGAAACTCCCAAAAATCAATCCTGTTATTCCTGCCGGACACTTCTAACAGGTCACGTTGACATTCCATTGTGTTGGAGTTATACTTTTAGGGTTTGGAAGAATACATATTTTGTGGTTGCGATAGCCCTATCTAATATTCTTGTGTACACGTTTGTATTGCATGAATTTCTGCCTGGGATACTGTTACATTTGTTCCCGGTGAAATGTGAACGTTCCACTTGGGTTTCTCTGCGTATATACCGGCATCTGCTCTGCTCGCTGTTTTTGATACGTCAGCGTAATATAGTAGACTACACTGTTTTCATTGTTGGAGCCTTTGCCACTGTCTATAGATCTGAGTGGCACCTATATGGTTGTGTCATTGGATTGCACGTCCAAGAGTTTATTATCGATTAAATCCATGACTCTTTGGGACCAAATTGTATATGTGGTTGTTTCCATTCTCTATTTGTTCTCATTCAGTAGGCGCTATTGATAGCCTCATTTTTGATGGATATACTTAGGGTTATTATAACCTTGGTAGTACATAAGCAAGCCAATCTTTGCAAACATGTTAGTTCCGTTGTTGTAGCTCTCTTCTCTGTTTTCTTCCTCATACTGCAGCTCTTTATATAACCCTGGGTCTGATGACCATGATGTAAAGCCAAATCTTAGGTTTTAGGTTCCGTGTTTTTCCCAACAAGCTCCTGCCTCTTGTACCAGGTGTACAAGTATGAAATGCGGATTTTTTTTTTTCTAAAAAAACATTTTAAATTCGGAAAAATGATAAAAATTCAAAGGCCTCTTTTTCTGATGTATACTCTCCTGTTGGTTTCTTTATTGTGCTATCCAAATTTGAATTGCCCTTTAAGAAAAATTTTTTTCGGATGTGTGCCTTCCACAGAACTTTTTTATATTCTATAAGTGACTGAGAGTAGCTGCCTCACCTGAGATGTTCACCTTGTTAAATAATTTTCTAGTGGTTCTCCCAAAGTCTGTTACTGTTCCACCATGGTACATCGTTTATATTTCGACGGTTACATCTCAAAGGATAGTTTTCATTACTTTCACTACTTTCATTACAAGTACTGACACATATAGTAGGTATATGTCTACAGTACCACAAAGATTAGTTCCGACGGAAGCCAGACCATGTTTAAGTTGGTTCGCGTAAGACTCCTATTTTCCGGATTTGGATAAATTATCACAGCCTAATCAAAATCGCGAAGTGTAAACTGTATGTATCTGTAATCAAATGCCGATGGTTCATTTGATTTGTCAGTTTTTCAACCTGGTGTGAATAGACACAGTGGTTACTGTTATGTCGATAACCACTCTCCGCCTCGTCGTAACGAAAGGCAGTTCGTTTCCCTGATTTGCTAGTAGTAAATTATTACCAACTAGTCCAATAAAACATTCCTACGCAGATCGTCATCAAAATTGCTCCGTGTATATTTGCGTCACACTGCTGCCTTTCTATATACGCTTTGGATCTTTTGGAAAGTCACTGAAAGGCTTGAGAGATGGTAGTTAAAACAGCTGATACATTCTCCATTAAAGTGTCAACCTTTTACATTGTTTAATTTTTGTTGCATGGCCATCTCACTCTTTACTAATCATTTCTGTTTTGTACTTAAAAAGTCGGTTAATGTGATTAACCAGCTGCATTTTTAAATCGCATGTAAAACTCAAAACACTACTACGACTTAGACAATCATTCAGTTTACATCATAGCAAATATTTCAGTTATAGTACCATCTTACCAAGAACAAAATTTAATTGTCGAAAGTTGTTTTATTTTTGCGAATCGTGGCAATAAATAAAATCACACAACAGAATTACTAGATATGAACTTATAAGCTTATTGAAATGCGTCAAGTTTTAAAATTAAGTATTTCCATTTTCCGTAGATAGCGGTTGTTTTAACAACGATAATAAGGGTGGTGAACACCACTGTAGAGGTCAATAAAAAAGGTGAACTTTAAGAATTTTTTTACGAGAAAACTATACAAGATATCGACTTGCGACTAAAAAATTTTTATTATACAAATATACATGATTTTTTTTCAGAATTTTTTAATACAAAATGGCGGCTGTAGCCCACGGTGAACAAAAATCCCTTTTTTGTACTACCGGAAAGATTTCTCACAAAGGGATGAACCTAGAATGAAAAAGATAAAATATTCTTATTTTATAAGTGAAAATCTAGGGAATGACGTAAGGAAATGAAAAAAATATTGATTTTTGTTAATTTGGCAGGCAAATAAACAAAACGAAAAAATGACAAAATATTTTGCACTAAATTCTTTATAAAAAATGCATTACTCGTAAAATTCCCTGAGTTATGACCTCTTGAAGCTGTGTACACAATTTTTAGTCGATTGATTAAAAAACTTTTTGAGTATGTTTCCGGTAAGGTGAAAAAACGTGGTTTCGAGAAAAACGCGTTTAAAGTTTTAGTTGTAATTTAACGTAAAAAAAAATTGTATATACCTTTACTCTGCACCACCTTCTAAACAGCATTTAAAGCAAGAAAAAAAATCGTTTTTTTGAAAATTGTACAGTGGTATTCATCCTAATAAACTTCAAAAATCATTTTAACGTAAAAATAATGACAGAGGTCCATTTACTTTTAATATTACAATTATAATTTTATATCCTTTTTAATTCAACATCGAGTTGACCATGGTTTTATTACCCCATGAGATTTTTTTAGTTATACTGGGGTTGGTTTTACCCAATGATAAGTTGTTACAAATTTTGGATGGTTGTAGCTTCTACTTGATGGAAATTTATTATAAATATATAATAAAAGACTGTTTTTAGTCAATTTCCACTGGTAATGTAGATCTGAAGAAGCTACATCGACAGCGAAACGCGTCATCGCAATTTAAATAAACCAGTGGAAATTGACTAAAAACAGTCTTTCATTATATATTTATAATGAATTTCCATCAAGTAGAAGCTACAACCATCCAAAATTTGAGACAAGGTGATATAAGCTTTCTAGGAGTGTAAAATGTAGATCTGAAGAAGCTGCATCGACAGCGAAACGCGTCATCGCAATTTAAATAAACCAGTGGAAATTGATTTATTATATAGTTATTTGTTATATCAGAATTAAATTATAATATAAACGCTGTATATTATTGTTTAATGCATCGTAAAATGTCTGCCTTAGATTCATTTGTATGTTGTGTATGATGTATATACCAAATATTTATCGTATCGATTATGCTACATTTAAATTTAGTAAAAGATTAAATATGATAGAAAAATAGCGATTATATTTGGCTTTTAATTTCTATATCTTACATTACAAGTTTATTGTGTGTTTGAATTTAAATCTACTTATCTCAAAATTGGCAACACAAATTAATATTTGTTTATTAATGCTGTTCTTATTAAAGAAATAAGTAATAAATGTAATTGAAATACAATTTTTTTATTTGCTAAACTTATTTTTCAATATTTGGGACTTATGTTGCCAACCATCTTCGGGCGAAAATTAAATTAATCTTAAAGCCAAAAAAGGTTTAATTTTGTGTCGCGCCAAGTCCAATCTTCAATAATATAAAAAATAATGTAATTAATTACATATATTATTTTAGATTACCAGCATTCAAGAAATTACCAGAAAAAATCAAGGAAATGCCTGAATTTAGCGCTTGGTTACAACAAAGTGCTCCGGAACAGGCCGTACCACGATTATGGATCGAAGAAAAACAACTAAGTCCTATTGGCACTGCTATGTATCAGCTATTAGTTATTCAAGCCTTCAGACCCGATAGAATTATAGCCGCAGCTTCTTTATTTGTTTCTGCTGTTCTTGGATCAGATTTTATGCCGGCAGCAGAAAAAGAAATTGATTTAGGTGCTATTGTTGACAAGGAACTAAAAGGTAACTTTTTCTTTGCATTTAAAAGTAATAAAATAACCCAACCCCATTTTAATTTATAGTTTCAAAAATTATATATTAAATATGTTTTTTTAGCGAGCGTACCAGTACTTCTGTGTTCTGTACCTGGTTTTGATGCTTCAAGCAGAGTAGACGATCTAGCCGCTGAACTTAACAAGCAAATTTCAAGCATTGCAATTGGTTCTGCTGAAGGTTTTAATCAGGCAGATCGAGCTATTAATATGGCTTGTAAAACAGGAAGGTAAGACAATATTATATCAATAGAAAAAAAGAAAATTTTATATATTTCTGAACAGTCATTTTTGAAATGGATTGTTATGTAGTTAAATAACAACATAATAAATGGTTTATGCGGTTATTAGTGAAATATTTACTTAGGTTACTGAGGTTTATTAAGCAAAGCTAAGTGAATCATAAAAATGACACTATATTGGGGTTCGTTGAACAATGTTAGTTAAACTTAAGGATTCCATGTGATCAGCTACGATACGAACAAAAAGTTGCCGATGTTATACAGCCATTTGCTTTATTTCTACAGATTCATTCTTGCACTTGTTATTGCAGATTCATTCTTGAATTTGTTTCTGCAAGATCCTTGGATGCGTTTAGCTGCATCGCTAAAGTAAAGGTAGAATTCATCCTAAGAAATTAAATTCGAGCGCTTTATTGCAATATTGGCGTTAGATAGACCCCAGTCAGGCTTTAACGACCATGGGTTGACCTGTCAAAAATGTATTATTCTCGAAATAGTGTTCCAAACAATATGGAAGTAGAGAGTGTTTTATTTTCAAGATCTTTGGATTTTAAGATACAGATTAATTCGGAATATATGTTTTATGTTACCATCGTTTTATCGAAGCCTTCATATATTTACATTAAGACATGATCAATTATCTAAAGTGCTCTTAAAATTGGTCGACTACATTGAATACGAATCGGTCAAGATTTTAAAAATTTTGATTCCGTGGTTCACCGACTTTTACAATATCTTAAATAGTGAAGAAAAGAAATAATATATTTATAATTATCCGTTGCATATAACATATTTTAAATAACCAGCTATTCAAATTAATTGAAAGTAGCAACACCGCTACAGTATCCAAACCTATTTGTGTTACAAAACGGAACGTGGCCATTCAATATTCCCGTTTTCTTTGCACTGCTGCACGAACGTAGTATAAGTTTTGTCCTTACCATATTCATTCGAATATTCAAATTTGGTGGGAAACAATTTCATGTTGGTATGTCTAAAATGTTTTTATTTATTTTTGTCTTATGTGGTTACTGATACTAACCTCATTAGTTTAAAAGGAATTTTCCGTAGATTTTGAACATATTTGATACAGCATAAAACCTAAATTGTTTAGTTTCTGATATATCTGAACATTTATACTTTGACTGTTTGTTGCTCTTAAACGCTTGATATCCTGTATTTTTCCAGTATCTTGTACCATTTGACTGATAAGAGACGTTGCAGTAGTATGGTACCTGTAAGAAAGTTTGACCATGTACTTACTTAATACTCTGTATATCTAAACTTTTCTTACTCTGGGTCCTTTAAAGCGATATTTTTAATTTTCAGGTGGGTTATACTTAAGAACGTTCATCTCGCTCCTCAATGGCTTGTTCAGCTTGAGAAGAAACTACACTCACTTCAACCTCATGCTAGCTTTAGGCTCTTCCTTACAATGGAAATTAATCCTAAACTTCCCGTCAACCTGTTAAGGGCTGGAAGAATATTTGTATTTGAACCACCGCCAGGTATAAGGGCGAATCTGTTGAGAACATTTAGCACAGTAAGTTTGAATAAATATAACAAAATATTAAGCATTTGCCAAGTTTACCATTGGGCTACTAAAATAAGGTGCTTCAAAACATGTGAACGAACACTAACTTCAAAAAGGTGCTTGTCGTTTGTTTCGAGGTCTCCAAATTTTGAACTGATTCGTAGTCTAAATGATGCTTTAAGATGAGACATTATTAATGTACTTAGGTAATTTATTTTTATACAAGTACAAAAACATTAGTATGGGGGACGTTTCGTTGATATTAAGGGTTAAAATGGTCACTTATACTAGGTAAATTAACGGAATTTGCTTTATAAATTATATATATATATATATATATATATATATATATATATATATAAATTTTTTTCATGCCTAAATTAAAAGAAAAATCATTTTAGTGTTCCGTACGGAATACTTATAAGATGACTTCGGTGTCTGTCTGTCTGTCACACACGATTTTCTCCGAAACTATTTGACATAGAAAGTTGAAATTTGGTAATAATATAGGAATTGATGGCTTCATCAGAGCCATGTAGTTTTGAAAGTTAAATTTTGACTTAAGGGGTTAGTTTTGGGGGGTGAAATCGGAATTGAAAAAAAAAAAAATTACTAGGTCATCGAGTGTGGTGTCAAATGAAAGCTTGTGAAAACACGAGTAAAAAATATATATATAATGTAATACTTGCGCGAAAAAATCGCTGTCCCCCCGCCTTATCTCGAAAAGTACTTATCAAAAAATTTTGAAAAAATTCTGGAATATTCTCCACGGGGTGTAGATTGAACGAAAATTATCACGAGAGTATCGAGTAGTTCAGTCGAGCTGAATTTAACTCTGACATATAGTCTGTTCGTTGACAATTAACAGGGAAAAAGTGAAAATAAGTGACATAGTGATAAACTGATAGCTTAATAAATATGAATTATCATGACAATTAATGACAATCTACTACTTAGTGTAATGTTGGTGAATCTGATTTAAACAATGCAATAATAGAGAATTAAACGTAAATATTATAACAAGTAAGTGGATAAATATAGTATAGACACCACACGTTTTTAAACCAATATCTTCAAATAAGAACATTAACAAAAAACATTAATCTCATGAAACCACAAAAATTCTAAAATTGTGAGAAATAGAATAAAATATTAAACCATCCCTAGTTATGATACAGTTAAGATACAGTTATCTAACTGGGAAAAAGTAGTAATACAAATAGGATATTGTCACATTACTCAGATTTTAAAAGAAAAAAAACCGGATACAGTTAAGAATAGTCGGTAATAATAAATGAGTGATAAATCAAACTTTGCTCAGGCGAAAATATAGTTTGATAGATAACCTTAACTACATGACTGTTGTCTACATTTACTGAAGGCGGCCACATACGATCAAGCATATAAAGATATGGCCAGCAACATGAAATCGTCGACGATTTGCGGTGAATGCAATAGCACAATTAGGGCTAATGCCCGATGTGTTGAATGTTCGCTGTGCCACACGTGGTATCATAAGGGCTGTACATCATTAACTGATAAAGAATTTGATAGTGTTTATGTGTCGGGGAAGAAAAATCGTAAGCACAACTGGTGTTGTGTGTCTTGCAAAAAGCCTGATGTCAATAAAAAGCGATTGTCGGTAACGATAGTTGACTATGATGACACTAATCCATCCCCTGCCAATCCCACTACGGTTAATGATATGAATAAGGCTGGTGATCCAAGTCATAATTATTAGTTACTTCTGGAAAAAGATAATGTAAGTATCAAGGATTTGATTTCTACAATTTCACATCTATATAGGCTGGTCCTAGAACAACAAAGTATTACAAATGAATTATTAAAACAAATCCACAATCTTCATAATGAGAAAAACAACAAAATTGTCCAACTAGAAAATAAGCTTGAAATCCTAAGCTCTACGATGGAAATGAATGAAGTGAGAACCGGTGATGCTTTAGATGTGTGTGAGAGGCCTTCCATGAGCCATCATGAGTTGCTTTTTGAAGTGAGTGAAAGGACAAGTAAGAAAAATAATATCATAGTATTTAATGCGAAAGAGAGTAATGTTGAGAACCTTAGTGATAGAATTGAACATGATAAGAACCTACTTCAAGTTATGTTGAACAGGATGCATGTGGAGTTCGATAATGGTGTTAGAATTTCTAGAATCGGTCGTAGGGGAGTCAGGCCCAGACCAATGAAGGTGTCATTCTCTAACCCTGAAAAGGCCATTGAATGTCTTAGGAAGAAGAATAAATTGGAAGGGACTGAATTCAAGATGAGTGCAGACTTGACAAAGCTTCAGAGAGAGGAACAAAATAGAATCTTTGAAGAACTAAATAGAAGAAGGAATGGTGGTGAGGATAATTTGAGTATAAAGTTCATAAATAACTTTCCTCGTATTGTCAACAAATCTGCTAAGCCTCAAAAAAACGGGGCTTAACCTCTATAAGAATTTATTGTCAAAATGTTGGTGGATTGAGTACTAAGCTCAGAGACTTCAGACATGCTGTTTTGTGTGCTAATTACGATGTTGTAATTATTGAGAGCTGGCTGAGTGATAGGATTTTGGATGGTAAGGTTTTAATAAAGGGTTTCCGGGTGTATCGGTGTGATCGAACCCAGAAGAAAAGTGTCAAGAAGCGCGGAGGTGGTGTTCTAATGCTTATAAAAAAAACATTCTCGCGTTTGATCAAAACCGAAAACACTTCTACAGAACAACTTTTTATCTTTCTCAAACATGGTTATTCCAGGTTTATTATCGGTGGGGTTTATATTCCGCCAAACTCCAATTTGGAGCAATACCAGCAACACTGTGAGTCTGTAGAAATGGTCTGTCATGAATATTCTTCAGCCAACCTATTATCTTTCCTCAGCTGTGTGGAGTAATCAAGGGACAGGTCTAGGGGTTAACTGTACGCCTGATTCTCAGGCAAACTTTGTTGCAGAGAACTTTACTTTCCTGGGCCTGTCTCAGGTTATATCCATACCTAATAACCGTAAAGTATTTCTAGATTTAATGTTTAGTCATGTTTCTGGCTTGTCTGTTTTTCACGCCAGTGACTTGTTATTTCCGAATGGTGAGCATCATATTGCCTACTTTTGTGAGGTCAAGGTGGACGATGTTAAAATGCTTAAGCAAGAAGTATATTTCCATGATTTTAAAAACACAGATTTTACAAACTTCAATCGTTATTTTTCTGCGGTGGAGTGGGATGTGCTGCTCGCCAGCATGAATATACATGAAGCTACAAGAATATTTTATGAAATACTTAATAATGCTATCTTATCTTATGTACCTATTAAGCTGTTTAAAGCCTCCAACCTTCCACATTATTTTAGTGCGGAACTCCGAAGTACTATTATAAATAAAAAAATAGCTCACAAAAACTATATCTCCAGTGGGTTACGGGCGGACTATCTCCAGTTTAGTAATTTGAGATCCCTTTGCAAAGAACTAGTTAAACGTGATTATGACATTTATGTCGGAAATATTGAGGATGATGTCTCCAAGAACCCTAGAAATTTTTGGAAATTTGTCAATCACCACCGAAAGTCATCTGATTTACCCGGCTGTATGTTTTATAACAATAAAGTGGCTGACAGCGGTCAAGACATTGCTGATTTCGGAGTTTTTTAGTACTGTATACTGTAAGGCTGATACATCTTGTGTAGAATATAGATTAGATAACAGGGCGGATATTATAATTAAACCTTTTACCATTTCTGAGATATTTCATAAGATTACTAGGCTGTCTAAAAAAATGGAATGTGGTCCTGACAATGTACCTGAATATTTGTTAAGCAATCTTGTCTATAGTATTACCAGGCCACTGTTTATTTTGTTTAATAGGTCGCTGGCGGAGGGCGAGCTTCCTGATTTATGGAAGGAGAGTTTTATTGTACCGATCTTCAAGTCGGGTGAGAGAGAGAAGGTTCAGAATTATAGGGGCATTTCAAAGCAGTCTGCAATTCCTAAGTTGCTTGATGGTTTGGTCTAAGATCAACTAAGCTGGATTTGTAAAGGTATAGTGGTAGAACAGCATGGCTTCATGGGAGGTAGGTCGACTGTCACCAACTTAATCACCTATGAAAATGCTCTGGTGGATGCATTGGAGAGGGGATGCCAGGTGGACTCGATCTACACTGACTTCTCTAAGGCATTTGACAGGGTTAGCCATCAAAAACTGTTAGCAAAACTTAGAGCGATGGGGTTTCATGAGTGCTCTGTAAAGTGGCTCGAGAGTATGTTGGTGGGACAGTCGCAGAGAGTGAAGATGGGAGGTTTTATATCCAATAGTATCGAGGTGACCTCAGGAGTTCCTCAAGGGGGGCACTGTGCTCCATTACTATTTAACATCTTTATTAATGACATTCGTCAGGCTGTTCCTGACTGTAGCTTTCTTTTGTTTGCCTATGACTTGAAATTGTACCGTGAAATTGTGACTGAGGCGGATTGCATGAAGTTGCAAGAGAGCTTGAATCTGTTTGTGCATTGGTGCAATCATAATGGATTGTCTTTAAACCCTGGGAAGTGTGGTACGATTAGTTTTTGTAGGAAAAAGAATAAAATAACCTTTCAATACTTGTTACCGGTCAGTTCTTTGAAGGATTTGGGAGTCATAATGGACGCTCAGTTGTCGTTTAGGGAACACTACTCTTGCATGACAAGAAAGGCATTCTAAATGTTGGGACTTCTTTTTAAAATCGGAAGAGATCTATCTATTGACTCAATGAAGCAGTTATACTGCTCTCTGGTAAGATCTCACCTTGAATATGCATCAACGGTATGGTCACCTTACTACAATGTTCACAGCGCAGGGATCGAACGTGTCCAGAATAAATTTATTGGATATTGCTCTCATAGATTGGGGTTGGTTGGTGACAGAGGAGCCCTGGCTAGTATGCTTGGTCTGCGGACATTAGAGGACAGGAGAAGGGTGTCAGATCTTTCCACGATATTTAAATTGCTAAATGGTGTTATTGATTGTCCATCCCTCTTAGAGCAGATACAGTGGAAGGTTCCAGAACGCTCTTTAAGAAGAAATGAGATATTTGTCGTCGGTCATCACGGTACTAACTATGGAGTCCACTCTCCATTGACTAGATCCTTGCTCTTCCTAAATAATAATCCTTCCATCAATCCATTCGGAGGCTCGCTGTCTGGCTTTAAAGGGCAAGTCATTAAAGCGGTGTGTGACCACTGATATGTTTTCTGTTTATTAGATTGAGTGTTTTGAACTGTGAAGTTGTATCATTTTTTTTTTGTTCTATCTAAATACTCAGTACTGTACTGTTGTTATTACTTTGTAAATTGAATATTATAACTTTTATAATGGGGTTTCCCGTTTATTGATAATAAATAAATAAATAAATAATTTATCTGGTATATAAAAAAAAACAAAAAGGTCATCAGTAAAGATTGGAAACAAACTTTGTTGAAAACTCATTTGAGTTGTGTTTTGTGAAGTCACTGATCATTTTATACCTCTGTAACAACATTTTTTATTTTAAAGCAATCGACGTACGGAACACTAATTGCGCAAGTTCAACTTGCACTTGACCGGATATGAACCAGTTTTTGGGAAATCCATTTTTGGGAAAATAACTTCTTTAATGCTTAATAAAGATAAAATTGTGTTCGTATTTGTGTTTCATTCGCGATATGGAAACAATTCTAAAAAGAATATTATGTTTATTCGACTTGTAAGTCAACAAATGAAATTTGTGTTTATAATACTTTTTCTAAAATTCATGTCTAAATTTGGATCAATACTCCTGAAATACTTTATTTACTATATACTAATTACTCGAAGATATAATTTTATAACCAACATTGTTTTTTTATAGGTACCTGCTAGTAGAATGATGAAGGCACCAAATGAAAGAGCTAGATTATATTTCCTTTTAGCTTGGTTCCATGCTATTGTACAAGAGAGATTAAGATACTGCCCATTAGGATGGGCCAAACATTACGAATTTAGTGAATCTGACTTGAGGGTAGCCTGTGATACGCTGGATACTTGGATAGATGCAACTGCCATGGTATGAGTCATAATTCTTAAGTTTTACAATAACAATTAAAATCATTTCTCAGTATATATCACAACTACACCAAACACTTTATTTTTGCACTCGACGCGCGTTTCGCTAACCATGTTAGCTTCATCAGGAGCGATGATTGACTAACTAACTGAACTAACTAGTCAATCAGCGCTCCTAATGAAGCTATCATGGTTAGCGAAATGCGCGTCGAGTGCAAAAATAAAGTGTTTGGTGTAGTAGTGATATATACTGAGTAGTGTCATTGTGCCAAAGATTCCACATTCCCAACTTAATTAAAATCATATTTTTTATTTGAGGCATTCATTCGTTCTGGTACATTTTTTCGAAATGTTTTGTGAATTAATAATCTATAATGTTTCATTTATTCTGTTTTCTGCGTCCACAGTATGTCACATTAACTTCAATGCGTTAAAAACCATAGAAAAAATTATTCATAGGTTGTAGAGGAAACATGTGACGAAGAGTGAACTAAAAATTCATAGTAAAATTAATTTAATTTAAATATTTAGGTCTTCGATGGATTCTGACATACTTTTTATATCAGTTTCTATATCGAAAATCGTATTATTGACGCGGGTTTGAATCAAATGATTTGAAAGTTCCTATCCTAGTTTTTAAGCCGCCATGGTTACCCATTACCTTACCTACAATGACCACAGGCCCGAATTTTCCGTTAAAACAGATATTGTCATTTAGTATAAGTATAGAATTAAAACTAACAATGCCAGTCAATATGTCGAAAGGCACTTTATTTAGATGTATGAGAAACGCGTTCAGTATTAATAGTAAAGTTCAAATATTTAAAAAATTAACGTCTTTTTTTTTAATATTCATAGGCCCATCATAATGTTTATTTTTATTTGAAATATTCGCTTTTCTTTAAGAAATATTGCAATATTTAGTCATCGTGTATATTTTTTCTTTTACATTTTTTAGGGAAGAACCAATTTGCCACCAGAAAAGGTACCATGGGACGCATTAGTTACTCTTCTCTCTCAGTCTATTTATGGTGGTAAAATCGATAATGGTTTTGACCAAAGACTTCTGCAGTCTTTCTTGAACAAACTTTTCACGTCTAAGAGTTTTGAAGGTGATTTTGCATTGGTAGCAAACATTGATAATGGTCCGAATGGTAATAGACATATTACTATGCCTGATGGAACAAGAAGGTATGGTAATATTCTAAAATGTGTTTCAATATTTTTTTGAATTTAACCTTAACTCCTGACAAATGAATGCATTACAACATGAGTCTATGAAATCCAAAAACGATAATTTGGCTGCTGCCAGCGTTAAGCAATCTGGCAAATGCCTTATAATTTTTGTAAAAAATATCTTAATACTAATTCCGCGCGATTGGTGGCATCCAAAACCTTCTTCATATGTTTTCGAGATGTTTTACCTGCCCCGCTCCAATCACTCTTAAATTTGTCGAGATAGATTGATACCACTGCATCCTTTTGAGGGAGACATAATGATATATTTCAATCACATTTTGTGAAGTTATAAAATAATATTAATGTCGAGAATTTAAAGTAAGCGGCTCTTTATTTCACCTGTACTTATTTTTAGGCATAAAATTTTCTAATATTTTAATAGCAGTAAATAACCTAACTATGCTCTTAATGTGTATGAAGTCTTTACTTTGGTTTTAATAAAAAAGTAATTTATATTTAAGGGATCATTTCCTAAAATGGATAGAAGGTTTAGCCGACCGACAAACTCCAGCCTGGTTGGGATTACCAAATAATGCAGAAAAAGTTCTACTAACTACAAGAGGAACGGATTTGATTGGTAAACTTCTTAAAATGCAACAGTTGGAAGATGATGATGAATTGGCATATTCAGTAAGTTATAATTAAATTTATATAATAGTTATCAATATTTTCCTGTCTAATTTCAGAGTCATGTTTACTTCTATACACGTAATTCTACCTATTAGCTAGTTTGTTTGATATTTTATATCTTTTACAGTTTTTTTTCCGTAACTTTAAAAATATTTATCAAACTGATCGTCATACACCTTTATTTTGTGAGCATAAGAAACATACAAATTTTCCTTATATCAGGCCGGCTTCGTATAATTTTGCACGGTCAAAGGTCTCAAAAAGTTTTTTTGGCGGACGTCTCTATTATAAAAATTGTAGATTAAACAATTTTCTACAAAAACGGTCATACACATTTTTACATATAAGCAACTGTTTGGTAAATAACGCACAGCTAATTATAAACTTCGAATTAAGCCACACACTGCACATATAGTCTGCAAAGTTTACAAATTGGAATGTAGTACTGAATAGAATAAGTAATTCGGAAAACAGGGAATTTTTTTTTAACTTTTAGGTTGACGAGACATCACCAACAGATCCGAAAACCCAAATTGATGGTCGACCATCCTGGATGAAAACCTTACATAACTCCGCTCTAACCTGGCTTCAACTGTTACCTAAATCATTGCAGACGCTTAAAAGAACAGTGGAAAACATTAAAGATCCATTGTATCGATACTTCGAACGGGAAGTCAACTCTGCATCGAAACTTTTATTAGACGTCATCCATGATCTAAATGACGTTCTTTTAATCTGTCAAGTAAGTTTTAATAATATTTATTTTTTCTTTTCAAAATTAACTCTGCTCCAAAGGACAATGATAATTTCAGATAAATAACAGAAGATTCTAACGAGAGTTATTCCGATTTAAGTTACATTTACAAAGAAATGTTGTTAACAAATCTGAAATAGCTTGTCTAGCATTTGGAGGAACTTTTTAAACTTTTTATTTAAAAATTAATTCTCAACAGGGTGAGAAAAAACAAACCAACTATCACCGTACCATGCTGGGTGAATTGGTTAGAGGAATTTTACCGGCCAATTGGCATCGGTACACTGTTCCCAAAGGATGTACGGTCATACAATGGATTACTGATTTTAGCAACAGAGTAAAACAACTTCAACAAATATCACAGGTTGTGTCAACCACTAGCGCTAAAGAACTGCAGGTGAATATTATTTACATTTTAGTTTAAAAAAAAAATGATTATTTTCAGTTAAAAATACAATAATTATGCATAAAAAATTATTTGCCTCAAGTGAATTTGGAGTGTTTGAACGTCCTATTTTTCTGAGAAAATTTAGACCATGTTAAAATGGCCACTTTGTTTACTATATAATTAAAAAAAAAAGTTTTTTACTCAGTACTTACACTTAAATTGCGAAATAGTTCGACAGTCTCGCACTAAAGAATAATCCAAGTAGTTACGACCCGAAATTTTAAAAAAGGATATAATGGTTATAGTGAGATATTAATCACATAACATCTACGTCTACCTTCAATTTGCAATATGCGAGTTTAAAAATAGTTGATGAGGTTGCTAAGAATCACATTCCAGCCTCCTCTACATACGAATTCTGTTAAAATTACATCAACAAAATTTATCGATCTCCAACTATACTATTCAAAAACTTTAGGTTTCTTCCCTCCTGTGAGTACTCAACCTACCATACTAGCATACTTTCAATCAATATTTTGTTGCGTTCGGTAATTATTGCTTCAACATAACAAGGGAAGGATATTCCAAATTTTTTTTTTTCATGATCTAGAGAACTTTTTTTTCAAGAATATATCTATTAGCGATAGAAGTAAAAAGAGTTAAAAGGGTTATACACATAGTTGAGGTTCATATTTCAAAAATTTTGGATTAGATTATAGATATTAATTACAAAAATTTTTGAATTAATTAATATTTAAAAACTGAAACAATGTTCAGGTTCCTCGACTTCAAGAATACTAAAACATATAAAACGTGTTCCATTCCTCCCTTATTAACTTCTTATATTTTTGACCATAAACGATTTAAAATAATGAAAAATTTTTTTTTTAGATTCTTTGCGTTCGTGACCCTATAAGCGACATATAACATGACACCAATCATCTCTAATCCCATCCCCTACCACATTAACCCCTTATGTTTAACCATAAGTTAAATAATGAAAAAAATACAATTTTTCAACTTCCTCATTTCCAACATTCCTGAAAATGATATATAACACGACATATGCGAAGTAAAACCCTCCCCCACCCCCTTAACTCCTTACGTATTTGACTATAAATAATTATGCTCAAGAAAAGTTCTTATAATCTAAAAACTAAGAAAAATTCGCAGAATGTTATTGAAAATTTATAAATTTTATCTACCACCATCTTTTTCACCCCCTTCCCCTAAAGTGATATCGCCAAAAAACAATGTTTCATTCCTGTCTCAAATATTATACGAGTATTCAATTTGAAATCGATCCCACTTCGTTCGAGAATTATTGTACCAACAAACACATAGACAGACCACGGGCGATTATGTTTTTTGTAATATCGGGACCCTGAAACGTGAGGTGCATAAATTTCCAAGTGTGGTTTTTTACAAACACAATATTTCACTTTAGCAAGGGAAGTAAGAATTGCCAATAACAACATGGCATGCATGTCAGATAATGAAAAATAACAGTTTCTGTACAATTTTGGATTAACTTTAGTTTTAAAGGTGTTAATGTTATAAGCAGACTTTGTTACGTTTAGAAACTATTTACAGTTAAAATTTGAAAAAATATACCTAAATCGTAAATCAAATCACCAATCAAGGAAACCAAAACTAATTTTTTACTTCTCTCGCTATTGTATTCCCGAAAAAAAACCGTCTTTCGAGATTTTTGCAATTCTTGGCGTTTCAGGGTCTCCATATTAGGAAACATATAGTGTCCGTTTTCCGTTAGTCTGTTGGCACGACAACTCTCGAATGAAATAAGATATCGATTTTAAATGTTTACACTGTGAATATGTGAAGGAAGAAAGGAACCTATAGTTCTTAACCAATGTTATTTTAGAGGAAGGGAATGAAAGCTGGAGGTTTATAGATTTTGTATGGTATCAATAGTATGAGAATTTATTCTACTTTTATTTAACTCTCATAACTATTAATCTACATGGTTATTATCACTATTTGTCACCCATTAACACTATTTAGACAAAGAAAGATATTACAATTTTCCTTCTTACAGATAAGATCCACCAAATATTTTTTCTCTTTTAGTTACTAACTGGCCATTCATAAGAGAATTTTTAGATTCATTTAGTGATATACTTAAGTTTTCGGTAGAAAATTTTTCAAATCTATGTAATTAAAATAATTTTTTTGTGACAAGCTCTAT
The DNA here is from genome assembly GCA_019049505.1 of Pachyrhynchus sulphureomaculatus. NCBI lineage: Eukaryota > Metazoa > Arthropoda > Insecta > Coleoptera > Curculionidae > Pachyrhynchus > Pachyrhynchus sulphureomaculatus. Next base: position 160,324,577 of record CM032446.1, read on the forward strand.
ATAATTCGGAATAAAATGCCAAAATCAGATGAACTGTTTATATTGAATAAAAACTTATTAAGTTTTCCGAAAATATTGTCACGTCGAAGTACGCCCGATTTTTTCTAGATATATAGTATTACCATTTTTGACATATTTATAATTTTAATTTTAGAGTTTCCCTGTATGGTTAGGTGGTCTGCTAAATCCAGAAGCTTGGATAACTGCAACTAGACAATGTGTGGCACAGGCAAATAGTTGGTCTTTGGAAGAACTACACCTTGATGTTACTATTACTGATTCCCATGATACATCTAATATTCCACATGATTGTTTTGCTGTTACAGGTATGTGTGCATTTTAAAGACACAATACATAAGAATTGTATTATTTGTACCACAGAATTATTAGGAAAGTCTGGTATTCGGTTACATTTTAAACAATTTAAAATTTTGTTTGAACTACAGATATAAGGTAATAGCATTGGTTTTTCGGAATAAAAATCCGTTTAAATGGATTATTTAAAAAAAAAAAAAAATTCAATAGGCTACTAATATATTTTAAACTACCATAAAAGTTAATTGCCATACATTTACAATTCCGTCACACAGTTCGATATTTTCGACCATTGGGTGAACAATGTCGGTGCTATATTTGGCAATCTTTAGTCTGACAGAAACTAGTTAAACGTGACAATTTGTAGCAGTTTTTTGTCGAAGTCTTTTGCTAATGCCCTTTTGATTGACTGTCGAAACCCTCTGTAAATACCCGTCCCTGGCACATAAGTTCAAAGTTCTTCCTGTGATTGTGTTAGAACACACGTTCAATGCTCAAGACAACTGGGCATAACATAGATGGGGTTAGCAAGACACAGACGCGAGGACATCTAGCAAATATACCAAGGCTGCTGTACCACTTTGCCAATCGCGTAATCGTGTTTTTCCATAGCTTCGATTATGTAATTTTTAAAATTATATAAAAACGCTATGTTTAATTTCTAATATATTTAAAACGACTTGACAATTGTTTCACCATACAATGGCTTCTTCAGAAGTGTATGTAATTTTTGACTGGGATGCTGTAACATAAGTAGCAATTGTTATTCACGAACATAAGACAACGGTCATGATTTAAAAACATCATAGGATAAAGAGGATATGAGATTTAAAAATAGAACAAAAATCATGAGTAAAACGTGCATAAAAAATTTTCTAATATGATACACACTAGTCGGTAATAGTATAATCATAAGGTATTTTTTTAGTTTAACTCTTTTTTTTCTAGGCCTAAAACTGCAAGGTGCCCAATGCAAAAACAACCAGCTTCTACTTACTTCGAGCATTATGTCTGAACTTCCAATTACTCTACTTCGTTGGGCTAGAACGTCAGACGATAAACAATCCGGTAGCAAGTTATCTTTGCCAATCTACCTTAATTCTACCAGAACAGAATTACTCTACACTGTGGATTTAAATATCGCACCTGGACAGGATCAACACAGTTTTTACGAGAGAGGAGTCGCTCTTCTAACCTCTACAGCTTTAAATTAAAAAACTTTTACTTTACTTATTTTACAATTTAATGTTATTTATTTTTTATTCTATTATATGAAGCTTAATTATGTATTGTCATTAAAAAACACAGTTTTAATTAAATATAATTTATTGTAATTGCATAATTTTGAGCCGCTAACAAAAAATAAATGTGTTCTAAAATAAAAATCACCAAAATTATATCACATTACTAGTTTTTTCGAAAAAAAAAAACCTTCCTGTATAAAGAATATAAATCGAATTTTCCCGATGACGTTATTTCAATAAATTTGTGATCACATGTCTGATTTTGAAAACTAATAGTAATTATTTCGAAAATTCGTTTATAAAATAAACTCTTCGTCGGGCTAAATTGACAAAATATCAGTTTGAAAAACGTTTCATCGGAAATGAAATTTTTGTTTTAACTAGGTTCTTTCATTGCAGAACTAGCCATCGATTCTCAAATCATGATTACCAAATGTTACATATGAAAACGGTGTAATTGCAGATGTAAAACTTGCGTATCGATGATTTCCTTTTTTTGAACAGTTAAAATAATGTTCTGTTGTACATGTACATTACATAATCCTGATTGAAGGCATTAAGCCCTGATATGTTTGTCAACTATATCAATCTTCCTTAATACAAAGAGTCTAAATAATAACTAAAACTAAAAACTCACGCTAAGGTTTTTTTGTTGGTAGTTCTAACAGGAAAATATCACAATACCAACAGTCTTAAAAACTTAAAATTAACCAATAAAATAAAAAAAAGTATTATAACTAAGAGTGAATAAATTGATAGCATATAGAACTACAGTGTACCAATAAAGTCTTAAGCCAATCACATGCGCATCAGGATATTAATTTGGGTTTGTTTAGAACAGAGTTGGAGAGACTATTATAAAATGGGTTCTTGCTTGCTGCATAAATACAGCTATCTTCTGTTCTTAGTGTACATTCGACAAGAAATACAACTTAGTATATGGAAAGGTGGTATGTAGTGGGGCGGGCTGCTTTTGAGGCTATCGTTTAAAAGTTAACTAAACGCAAATATAAGTTTAGTAGGTATGAATAAAATGCGCCATCATTTGGTCGATTCTGTTATCAGTGCTACCGAGTAATATGGCGGAAATTGATCACGTTATTCCCATATTTCCATTATTTATTTATTTATTGCAAATATATCGCGCTAGAGATTAAATTTAATTTTTTTAACCGCATTAGCTAACTATCTTAACTGTCTCACAGTTCAAATGTTAAGTTTGAACTTTTTTGTGCATCTGTATATTTTATTTTATGCTGTCCCAGAATACACCACTCCTTAGCCTATCGTGGGACAGACTACTGTTTCACGATAGAGACATCAGTGATATTTAATCATACTTTCAATATTTTACAACCAAACCTAATTAGGAATGTTGTACTAACTCAACTGTACAGTTAAGGTTGATATTAAAAAAAAACATTTTTTACTATCCCATTATATACCACCCTACCTGATATTTTGGAGGAGTATTTTGTACCCTTGTTTTAAACATCCTACAAATTTAGCAACTATCCAACGAAAAATATGCATTCTCTAATCACAAACAAACACCCTGTATATAGGGCCGGTATTTTCTACTTTTGGAGCAAACATATCGACAATCTTCATGTTAATTAATATTAATAAACCTTGTATTTTTCCTAGGACCTACTTAGGTATGTATATAATGTTATTGGAAGTTATAGGTAGATTTAAAAATCCTTAAAAACTTTTAACTAACCATAGGTCAATAATACTCTCGAGACCCAATGTCAATATTAAAAATACATGAACACAATTTATGTTAATTATTATGTTAAAAATTTAATTTACTAGTTTGACGAAAATTATCGAATCATTTTATAAAGTTATTTATATATTAAAATGTAGCACCCAAATTTTGTAGAGAGCACAAATAGACTAGACTAGAAAGAGACTGGCATTTCTGATACAATAATAGGGTAAGAAATATTAATGGGTAATTTATCTCGCTTTTTGTAAATTGATGGCCTTTATATGAGTTCAATACTATTAAGTAAAAAACGAACACTATTTAGTTTTTTTTTTTCTCTGTTACTCCACTTTTACGATTATTTCTGTGTGTTTTATTATATTAAGTTGTATTTACCGACAGCCACTTCCATAAGTATATTTCCAAGGGACTTTTGCACAGTGTGTAGGAGATTTTTCTCTACCTCTCTCTACCATTAAATATGCTAATTGCCCTGCAGGTATATGATTTTCTAAAGTAATTAATATATTATTAGTACATTTTTGTACTTATATTATCGTAATACTATATTCTACCCTAGAATTTTTCATTTAATCATAATTTTTGTTGTCTTGTTTGTCCCAAAAATAATAACCTTACAATAATGATTAGCTAAAAATAATCAGGTATTTCACAATATATATAATTATTCTAATAACATTAAAAGCTAAATGAGTCGAGCATTATGAAATAAATACTGTAGATAAATGCGTTATAGTATTTGTGATATTATAGAAAAAAAGCTAAAGGCAACTTTTATGGTTTTTCCGTGGATTAACTAGTAAGAATACATTCGTTTTGATAATCGTTAAACGAGACGCCAGGTAAATCTAGCCATCGTAAGGCCCTAAAGATACCCAGCTATTATAACAACTTAATACAATTTAATAAAATTCGAAAATTTGGAAGTTAATAAAGTTATCTATTGTCTTTAATTTACGTATGGAAACACTGAATAAAACTGCATCAACAACTAACTCGTGATTTTTATGACTTATACATTAAAAAATACTATTCTGCTATAGAAATGTTGGTTTACTTTGTATTATTTTTAAAATTTTTCGGTTCGGCTAAGAAACGTCAACAGTTCAGACGAAGGAATCTTTACAGAGCAATCACGCGGAAACCTCGAGATTTCCGCACAAATTCTTTTAAAGTTGTGCGACTGTTCAGCGAAAGGCCAATTTCAACTAAGTTAATTTCCTAATTAATGTTAAAAGTTATCAGCGTAAAATATTCGTTTATTTGAAGCTTTGGATATTACAAAACATAAACTGTGCTTCTGTTTATCGGTAGTAGTAATTGTCATTAACTTCATTTAAAATCAAAGTCTAAAAATAATCGGTCAAGTGCAAGTTGAACTTGCGCAATTAGTGTTCCATACGTTGATTGCTTCTGAAATAAAAATTTTTGTTACGGAGTTTTCAACAAAATTTGTTTCCGATCTTTACTGAAAACTAATAACCTTGAAATTTTTGATTTTTTTTATATACCAGATAAAATATTAAAGGTAATGCACTCAATGCGTTCAATCTACACCCCGTGGTATATTGCAGAATTTTTTCAAAATTTTTGGATCGGTACTTTTCGAGATAGAGGGGGGGACAGCGATTTTTCACGATTTTTTTTAAAAATAATACAAAGAAAAGTGTGTGCATGTAAGACATTATATATATTTTTGAACTCGTGTTATTACAAGCTTTCATTTGACACCACACTCGATGACCTAGTAAAAATTTTTTTGGTTCCTATTTCACCCCCCAAAACTAAGCCCTTAAGTCAAAATCTAACTTTCAAAACTACACGGCTCTGATGAGGCCATCAATTTCTATATTAGTACCAAATTTCAACTTTCTACGTCAAATAGTTCCGGAGAAAACCGGGTGTGACAGACAGACGGACACCGAGGTGATCTTATAAGTGTTTCGTACGGAACACTTCTCCCCTTATATCCGCACAACGTTTAGTGAGGGTTTCCTAATTTATATACTAAAAACCACGCATCTTTTTAAATTAATTAACTTAATAAAAGGATAAATTTATTCCAATTAATTATTTACTTTCCTGGACTTGTGATGATTTTATGTTGTTAAAAATCTCATTACAAACTATATTAAAATCCATCAGTCTTAGGGAATTATTGATTTAATAGAATTTAATTGTTTTTCACCATAGGATGCAATTAGCCCTTTTTTAACACTTTTTTTTCATGTAAAAGATGAATATGAATTAAACGACGTGAAAACAATTTTCTTGTTCTACAACACCTACTTTACTCTACTTTGGGCAAGTCTTCGAGTGGTGGCATCGGTTCTCTCCAATAACTGAATTGGGAGTAATCATTCGCCATTTCTAAACGTGAAGGGAACAGCTGGTCCACTATGATACTCATGTAGGTGTAACTAGAAAAACAGAAAAAAATTATTAAATTTTATTTATTAAATTTTTTTATTATATATTATTTGGCATATAAAACGCGACACTTAGTCGACGCTGACGTTGGCTATTTTATTTTATTATTCTTAATTTCTCTTTACTTTTCTGAAGGATGGCCATATATATATTTTTTATAAGGATCTAAAAAAAGATGCTCAAATAATACATATCCTTTACTGTTTAAAAGCTTTGTTTTATTATAAGTATTTGGTGAAATTATTTTGATACTTCTATTATTATAATTTGCAATCATTAATCGACAATCGGCACCCTAACCTAAAAAAATGTTATACATTTTCTACCCAATACTTCCTACGCAAAAATATCAGTTATAAAGGAAACAATGCATTTGACTATTTTAGTTAATATTGGGAATACTGGGCGGTGCAATATTTATGTTCAAATAATCTCTTAAAACCAAATGGCCTGTCACGAGAGAGGAACGATAACTATTAGGTCTTAAATAACGTCTTACGTTATGGTTTTATATTTCACGTAGATTGATTTATGTTTACTAATGTCGATCTATGAATTTAGAGCTTGAGCTACCGCATTATTCATCGCGAGCATGTTAGATAATTTCATTACAATCGTAAGGCCCTTAACGTCAAGCTTATTAGCTTTTAGTTTATATTTTAACATAAAAATATGGAGTGTGTCAAAATGTAGTGTGGCTTCAGGAATAAAATGTGCAAAAGAGTTGATAATTGTAGTCTTTCAATTAATTCAGGCTCACTTTTTACTAATTACTTATCTATACAGATCCATTCCTTAAGATTGTACTGGTGACTTTTATAAGAGATGGTGTGGATAGACCTTTTTTGGCGTTTTTATTTTTAAAAATAATGTTAGTACAAAAGCGATTGGCCCATAAGTCATTTCATGTTGTGATAAAAGGTTTTTTTTGGCGCGGTTAAATTCCAAATTTATAGCTTTGATAGCATCTAACTTTAAATGGAGTTATGAATATTACAGATGATCTTTGCACGACAGTGTTGAGTAAAGGTGACAATATTGTTTATGCAAGGAAAATTAAAAATGACTGTATTTAAAATAAGTTTTACAGAAGTTAGTTCAGGCATTGAACATTGTTAAGTCAAATTCTGAAATGTATTTTTGTTTACTTCTTGCTTACCATTTTTATACGGCCAACAAACTAGCTTGTACTGCTGTTGCCATCGTCTTCTTGTGGTCAAATAACATTTTTAAAAGGTACATATTTTATAAATCATATGTGTTTTTTCATTTCATGTCAAATGGTAGTTAATTGTTATGATATGAATAAAATGAATGAGAGCATAGACAACGTACCAATAAAAAGCAGGCGATAACTCATTTTTATGAAATAACACATATGTTCTTTTTAATGTTACTAAACAGCCTTATATTCGGCAAATACTAAATAAATCACAGATATATTAATTGATAGAAAAACAGAATCTATCTGAGTCCAGAATGTGATGATTCTGAATCAGTTTCACAACCTTCATCATCTGAATCCGACTCAGAGTCTGATTCTGTTTTAGTTTGAATTTTGTGCAACATAGGAGGAAAAACCTCATTGACCACCAGTGACTGACCCGTGTAACTGGAAAAATGAAATCGTCAGTTTTATTTATTTATTTTTTGTAGCCAACCTCTGCTTTATTTGCACATTTTTAAATAAATAAAGTATTTTTAAGAGAGTTGCATCAACAACAAAATTTATAATAATAAAATGTACAAACAATTCTATTTACGATTCCCCATAAAGATTGGCATATATTTTATACAAAATTAAAAAGCAAATAAGCATGCACCGAAAGCTCCTACCCAGCATCACTAATAATTAAAGAGAAGGGAATTCAGAACTGAAGTGCGTCAAAAAATATTAATGAAGAAAAGTTAGTTACTTCTATGATTTTCTATTATTTAATTAATTAAAAATACAGAAATATTAGTTCTAAATTGAAAAAAAAAATGAACTTGATTACTTCAATTCCGAATATCCCAAATATTAAACCATTATTTACCTTGACTGAAAGGTTTGAGTTAATTCGTGCTTCAATTCTCCTTTTGGATTAATCGTAAAAATACGATGTATAGGAATACCAACTGCTCTATAGGCCCAAACATCCTAAAATAATGTTAAATCATTAAATGTTTTCATTGAAGAACACATTTGCGAGCGCTAGCTACGTCATATGGCTACTTTCGCGTGGTTCTTTCAGTAAATGCTCGAGTTCCATCTATATTTCTATAATTTTTAAATATAATGAGATCGGGTCAAACAGAGAAAAATTATAAAGGGCATTCGTGTCTCGACTACTCAGAGGAAAATACGAATTCTATTTAAATTGCAATAAATTGCGTTGTTTTGTGGAGGCACGTAAGGAGTACGTGTGGCGGCCCGTGGCACAGATTTGCTTGCGGTGCAGGAATATCTCGGGGCCAATCCCGGCAACTCGGTGTACTTTTATTTAAGTATATATGGTCTGGCCACGTACATACGTAGTAGTTGTTGCAGAAATGAAATAACGTCCGTGGCAGCACTACCGCGTGTCTAAAAGGTGCCGTGAAATACAAAAACGTATGTTTTGGCACTTGGACAATGTTGACGGGTATTACGACATCCTCATATCCTCAGGATATGAAAAAAAGGCGGGGAGGTGAACGATAAAAAAAAAACTCGATAGTTAAATCTCAGAATCTCGCCACAGCTGCTTTAAATAAATTGGACACTGAATGCTACTATTTTTAAATATATACTTGCATTAAAAGGCCCAGAAAAAAAGTTTTATATAAGCAAACTTAATAGTATTTCTTTAGTTACGTTGTAATTGTTCAATTAAGGCTAATGTTTTTATTATATATTTTTAAAAAATATTTATAATCCACATGTAAATTACTCACATTAATTCTATTTCCATAACCAGCATAGAACGGTTCAGAATCTGGAGCAAACAGGGCTTTAATATCTGACATGCAAGAGATTTTAAAGGCTTCGGGCTTCTTCTCAATAACCTCTCTGAAACAGAAATATACATGTATGGATTTTTCAGATTAAAATACCCGATCAACCTTAAATCATCAAGTAACATAAATCAATAAAATTAGTACTTTTTTAAATCAAAAAATATTACAGTTAACATGTGGACGAGGTTTCGATAACCAGGAATACACGAGTTGCATAATTGAAGTAAAATATAAAGAATAACAGATAAAAAAAGTCTCACTGCTAACTAACAGATCAAACTAACCTCTCGGCGCTTGTATTTACAAAAGTAACGTTCTATTATCGAGTCGATACTGTTAAAGAAATAAAGTTGATATATTTGTCGTTTCGCCATCTAAATCATGCTTGATTAAGTATGTATGCGATTTGTATAACTTTGTTACAGGCATTTGTACCTCTCTTCATCAATTTCAAAATAACTTCATTGGGCTCGCGATGTAATTATATTTTATACTTTTTGTAGTCATAATTATAAAATAATCAATTACCCTCTAAGAAAACCATATACGCACTAGGATAGACATATATACATATATATGCATACAAATGAACAGATGAAATTTTATATATACAGGACATCCATAAATTACGTTACGCATATTTCGTGGTTTTTCGTCCCCCTCCCCCTATGTCCTAGGTTGTCACATTTGAGTGACCCCCACTCCCTGTTGTGACATTACATTTTTTTGTAAATTTCAATTTACCATTGCTTGCAATGTAGACGCAGTAGGTTTTCGTAGGTTGTTTTTCATATTTATGATGTGATATCACAAAAGTCTTAACTTCCCTGTGTCACACTCTATAGACGCCCCCTCCCTTAAGGTTGTTTTGTTTTAAAAAATATATCTAACTAAATTTAAAATTGATACGATATAATCAGTTATAAAACTGAAATATTAGGGTTAACTCCACAGTACAGTATAAATAAGCCTGCCCTTAGTTATTTAAGAAATATTATATGCTAGTTACCTATGGAATGCTGTAATCAACGATGTAGGATTTAATAGTATTGGTCCATCAGGCATACCCATATCACCTTGCCTTATCGATTTCAAATATTCACGGGTAGTCCTAGCTTGACCGATAGCTCTAGCACTCAAATAAAGAAGTTTATATCCGTTATCTTTAATTTTGTTAAAAACAGTTGTGCTACGCCAGATTGGGCCCAATCTTTACCTACTATTGGAAGAATATGACCTAAGACGTCAGATCTAAAAAAAAAATTTTATAAATTAGCACATAAAAATGTAATTTTCAAATACCAAATACTTCGCATACATGTCACAATTCTGCTGGTTATCGAGGACGCATGTTTGTAATTATTTTATTTATATTTTATTAAAATAAACGAGCTTGAAAAATAAAAATCGGCTTGGGAATATTTCCAATTATAGGTTCTACTTTTGACCAGCAAAATTAACGGTCTCTGCTAAAAAATTAATCTTTAACTTTCTTCTATATTTAACATTATTATCGTTATTTTTCAATTTACGTGAATTTGCAGACAGGATTTTGTAGTAGTAGAGTTTATATTTATATGCGCTGGTAAATTTATATTTCACTAACTAATGATATTTAGCAAATTGTTGACTGTATTTAAACTTCTATTACGTAAAAAGTACGGAAAAACTAGATTATTTTGTTCATTACTTTCAGTTTTAACCTATGAGGGGAGTAGGGTCCTTATATATTGTATATTTTAAATAGTATTTTGAGAATTTTTCTAGGTTTATTTGGTTGATGTAATTGACAACTTTTAAGTGTATTATTTATAGTAAAATATATAAGGGGTTACTGGCTTAAAGGAGGAGTAGAGGGGTTGCTTTACATAATTCGTGCTATATGTCCTTTTCAGGGTTCTTGGACTATAGAAATATGAAAATTAAGTTTTTTTTTTATTATTTTCAATTTTAATAGAGGTAGGAGGTGAAAGGGACGGAATAATCTTGTATAGTCTCAATAGTATAAGAATTTTTCCAGATTTTTTGAGAGGGACAATCGGCAAATTTAAGGCGTAAACAGATAACGGGCCAAAGAGGTGTAGAAGAGCGACTTCGTATTTATCGTGTTATAGGTCTTTTTGGGTTTTTTTGAGTCAAGGAATCGCTCTATTAAAAATGTTAAGGTATATTAGAAATGGAAACGTGGTTATAACCCCATTGTCGTAATTTTTGGTCTTTAAAAGGAACAAGGCATAATTACTTCTAACAATCATAAAGTATTATTTTGAAAAAAAAAAAAATGTTATGTAACTATAGTAAATATCTATTTCTAGTTTTCCAACTTTTTTGATTGAAATCTCAGTAAACATCTTTTAGACCACTAATATATTATTACTTCTACTTACTTTGTGATGGTACCATCAATATCAGATATTACAATCTTGTCATCCCATTTCCATTTGTACAGATGACACTGACACCTAGAGGTACCTTGATAAGCCGTTGTTACACTGAATTCTACTTCGTTCATTCCATCACGCAGGTTTAAAGAGGCCTGAAAGTATGTTAATTATTAGTTATACCAAATGATTCTAAACTGAAGCTCAACCCTATAACTATTATAGCCCATTAGATAAACAAATTAAATTACATAATGACATGAAATGTCAAACTTTGGCAAGTTGATGATTAAACTTCTTGATTGACAGCAGAGCTGCTACCTCTGATACTCATGATTAGTGACATAACTCTTTATAACTACAAAATAATGAATTTATAAAAGAAATAACTTACGATTTGTTTTGAACTCAGTCTAAGTGTCTTCCTATATTTATCAGGGGTTCCTTTGAGAAGTAAATTTGCGTTTTCTTCGACTTCATCTTTCTTTTCTTCAGGTAAAGGTTTTGGTTCTTCTAAAATAAATAATATTTTACATAATGAATTAAAATAACTTAAATGCTTATACAGAGTGGCTCATTAATGTGGTAAGTTCTAACATATATCAAGAGAAAAAAGTTTTATATGAAAGTTATGTAGTCATTTAACAGGCATATTCTAAATACATAGTTTGTTCTATATATGCAGAAGCCACAACAATTACTTTATTCTGGATATTTTCAAATATTTGGATCATTTGCTTGATTTTAAACATATTACAAATGTCATGCTTAAATACCTTATTTTAGTTTTTTTTTTTCACATTCATGGACCATCCTCTATATTTTAAAATATTATTAAACACACAACTACAAAATTTATTTTGGCTATGAATGAAGACATCAACCGCAGAAAAAAAAGCATGTGATTAATTAAAAAGCAGCTCTTGCTTTCTGAAACATACCAACTTTAACTTCAATCAGTTCTTCAACGACTTGCTTAACAGCTAATTCTTTGGCATTAACAGTCTTTGTTGGATTATCTTCTTTGGCAGGAGTAGTTTCCCTTGATGATCTGTTTCTTCTCCAATTCCACCATGACGTTCTGTTGGCTGGCAGTTTATCTTCTGTCAATTTACCCTTAACCTCCTAGAAATAAATTTAAATATTCAATAAAATGCACCTACGCCACTATCCAAGGTTATAACCGTCGGCGTGATTCGAACTAAAGTACAGTTCTACAACTTGCTTGTTAATAACTGTTGCAGCACAATATTGAATTAGACATCCGACCTAATTCAACTATGTTAAATTCTTACTTACCGAAACCGCCATATGAGAGTTGCATAACTGGTCAACACAAGAATCCAAGAGCGGTCTTCCAAAACCCGTAAGACTAATTAACATTGGACCGGCTACTTTCCAATTATAGTATTTGTCATTAATTTTAACTACTAATTTTGGGTCTTCTAATACAGCCATGTTGTTACAGAAATCAGTAAAGGAAATTAAATGTTCATTAAAGTGGTCTTGGGTTATTTCTTGATCCCAGCCACACATTGAAAGGTTTATATCTCGAGATGTAATTTGGGTCCTAAAACAGATTCTATGTCAGCTTTTAATTATTTCTTTTCCAATTTTAAATAACTTCACACAACCTGAATTTTTCTTACCTTATGTATTTAAATATAAATCTTTTATTTTTAAACAATCGTAATTATATGGAATAACCAAGTAAGTTAAGTCAATATATTACCATTGTTCGGTATATATGAGGTGTGATTAGAAAATAACCAGACTCAATTCATAAAACTTTATTTTTAAATTTTCATACCCCAATCCCCTTGAATATACACTCCTTCTCAATCCCTACGGTCCATACCAATTTTCCATTGTTGGAAGTAGTGCTGCAGGCCGTCTTCTGACAGGTTCATCATAACCTCTGTCGCTTTTTTCTTCACTGCGTTAACGGACTCAAACCGGGTTTCAACGCACTCTTCACTTTCAGAAACAAAAAAGCTACATGGAGCAAGATCAGGTGAGTACGGTGGATGCTGCAGCACCGGAGTTTCATGTCTCGCCAAAAACTTCTTGAGCATTGTACGCTGGTGCCTTGTCTTGGTGGAGCATCCAAGACCAATTCTTCCTCATTTCAGGTGGTCAAAATCTGTTTATAGTAAAGCTGGTTTACAGTTTGACCTTCAGGCACCCAATCAATTTTGATTTGTTCATAAGTGTTCTTTTGTTTCCGTGAGTTTAAACTTTTCCAGTGCATGGATTGGTGGCGGAATAGGTAGAGGGGGTATTGAACCTCAACGCCCCACCATTGCCAACCGCGCAGCACCGATATTATCGATGTAACAAAATCAGTCCGGTTATTTTCTAACCACACCTCGTATTAAAATTTTTATTAGTCAATTTAATTATGAAATGCTACTGTTTTTTGTCCTTGTCCTTCATTAGATTTTTAGATTTACAGCGCATCATATTAGCTTTCAATAATCTTATAATATTTCGAAAATATTTCCAAAGGTGTAGAATTTTTAGCGTATGACATCACTTACTTAACAAACATATTCCTTCATTCTTATTCATAATATTATAGTAATTTAACATTACGATTAAAGAGTGATTAAGGAAGTCAAATTTATACTTACAATTTTGTTTGCTCATCAAAGTCTGAATCTATGCTCTTGCATCCCGCGGGACTGTTGGGGCTTTGGGTCAACGAAGGTCCATTTCCTGATTCACAATCCATGTCGATATCTAGATTTTATACGTAACAGTAACACTTAATACAATAAGGCAAAAAAATAATAAAAGCGGTAATAGGCAGCCAACGAAATGTGTTTTGCTAATGTGATCTATACTTGTTTTAATGAGAAATAAAAAAAAAATACAATTATTGGCTAAGTGTACATTGTGATCTTAAGGTATAAAAAATGGTTAATTGGCCAAAATTTTGTAATTCTGGGGCAATAGGGACTTCTGATTTTACAAACTTTAAGTTTGCCATATAAATAGGCAAGATACAATAAGAAATTATTTATATATGTTATTTTTACATTATAAAAATAAACCATCGCAAAGGTATAAAATTTTTTCTTATTAATCATGCTATGGGGTTGATCATTGTATTAAAATGGACTGTCATTAATGTGTGACCTATCAGAATTTAAGTGCTGTTTTATTTTAAAAGTATGCATTAAAAAACAAAGTTATGTTAATTTGACAATGGCATCAGAAACTACTTCGATTTCTGTATTTAAAAATTTTTGAATATGGTTTGCAAAAACTTGTTTTTACAGGAAAATAATGACTCTGTTTCTATTTTTCTATATTCTCATTACGTTTCTAAATTAAAATTTGTATTTTTTTCTATATTATTTCAAATCTGAAGTAGGCCATAAGAAAATAGAGTATCATGCATTAACCTAGTCTTCATGAAGGAAAAAACTACAACAAATAAATTTCAATAGAATAATAATAAAAGTACTTGCCTTCTTGGGTTTTTTCTTTCTTCTGGCTAAAATAAAGCCCCGCTACTGCTTGGTCAACACCACCAGATGTAATTTCGGACAAATATACCCCACCTTCAGCAAAACGGGATGAAGCGTTATGCTTGGACTTCATGAAAGAAAACACGCTACTAAGCATAGATTTTTGATCTTCTTTGGTGGGATTCTCAATGGTCGGTGAACTTGTTTGTGAAACACTGGGAAACCCGCCCCATTCCCAGCTTTTAGATGGTTCATTTGATTCATCTGAAATTTTCAGAATTAACTACAACTTATAACACAGAAACCGGTTATATCAAACCAAAAATAAAAGTTAAAACTATACATGTTAGTGCATTATCGTTCTATTTCGTAACAATAAGACTAATATGTCCCAGCCTTAGTTTTTCAGTTTCTAGTCGAGTATTTCCACTTTCGATATGAATGAAGTATAATTTTTGAACTGGAAGTTCCTCTCAGCTGAACTAGAAATTCAAATTTTTAGGTAAGATGGTACATCCAGCTAGAGTGCAAAAAAACCACAATTCAATCTGTATGCAACTTATTGAGGGCTTCTTATAACATGATAGTATATGTCAAAAACTGACATTTTGGAAACTTTAAAAACAGGTTTTAAAAAAATATTTTTTTATTTTGACCGATAATTGTTTAAATTAAAAGTACTACTACAGCTACGCTATTTTCAAAGGCGATAATACATACAAAACTACTGACTCTCCGTAGCGTTGTTGAAATTTTTTAGGTATTTTCGTAATTCTTAAATTGATAACTACGAATTTTATGCTAATTGCTACAATGAAAATTTGGGTTTTTGTTATTTTTTTCTTTTCTTCCATAAATTCTTGACGAATTTTATTTTAGTTTTCTAGGCAGCTTTGTTAAAAAGATTTTACTTCTTTTAACAATACAGCAAATTTTGATTTCAATTTAGTACTCTGAGGCAGAAAAAAATATTACAATTAAAATAATCATTATTCACTTGTAAATATAATTATATAATTTAAACTCCCCTTATGTGCTTTAATATGGGCAACAACACAATAATAAAAACTTATATGCCTAATAAGTTTCGCAAAAACAGTACAGCTGATAACATTTTATTTAATATTCTTAATAACAGTAAACATAATTAAAATATTTAAAATTAATATATATATATATATATATATATATATATATATATATATATATATATATATATATATATATATAGTGGGATTTTCAGTGCAAATATAGAATAAGCCATGTGTAGGGATCCCGTTAGAAATCGATCGCTTTTATCGAAACGAAATTATTTTAAGCTCACATGCAGTACCAGTCGTCGACAAAACAGTCGCTTCATTCATAGTCCCGCTGCTGTATTTTGGGTTTTTCACCGAAAAATAAAAATAACCGGCAAGTGCAAGTTGAACTTGCGCAATTAGTGTTCCGTACGTTGATTGCTTTTAAAATAAAAATTTTTGTTACGGAGGTATAAATTGAACAGTGATTTCACAAAACACCCCAAATGAGTTTTCAACAAAGTTTGTTCCAATCTTTACTGAAAACTGATGACCTTGAATTTTTTTTTTTTTTTTATATATACCAGATAAATTATTAAAGGTAATGCACTCGTGATAATTTTCGTTCAATCTACACCCCGTGGAGAATATTCCAGAATTTTTTCAATAAGTACTTTTCAAGATAAGGCGGGTGGGCAGCGATTTTTCGCGATTTTTTAAAAATTATACAAAGAAAAGTGCGCGCAAGTATTACATTATATATATATATATATATATATATATATATATATATATATATATATATATATATATATATATATATATATATATATATATATATATTTTACTCGTGTTTCCACAAGCTTTCATTTGACACCATAATTTTTTTCGCTTCCGATTTCACCCCCCAAAACTAACCCCTTAAGTCAAAATTTTACTTTCAAAACTACATGGCTCTGATGAGGCCATCAATTCCTATATTATTACCAAATTTCAACTTTCTATGACAAATAGTTTTGGAGAAAATCGGGTGTGTGACAGACAGACAGACGGACAGACACCGAAGTCATCTTATAAGTGTTCCGTACGGAACACTAAAAACGAGCCTTTAGGACATTTAAAATCAATGTTCTATAGCAAAAAGATCTATTGCAGGCTATTACAGAATCAAATAATTCAAAATGAGATAAGTGAACTAAAAATAGTATGGTAAAGTGTACATTACCACAGGGTTATAAAAAAATTCTAATACAACACTGTTGGATATTTTTAACAATATTACTGTGAGAAGAAAAACAATGACAATGTAATGTAAATGTTGATAAGATTGATTAGGTCAACGTACCTTTTGTCCTCTTTATTTCAATCTCCGAATCCGATTGTACAGATTCAACATTGACTGGTGAACTGGAAAGAGATTCAACGTTACCCGACGTTAATTCGGTGTCGCTGAAGAAATGAAAATCAGCGTCTACCCTCTTTATGTTAGAACTGTCACTCGGTTGGTCTGTCGATTCCTTGTCTATCTTATTTGAAGAAACCCTAAAAATAATAGATTATTTAGCAAAAAAAATGAACTTTTAAAAACACTCTGTAAATGTGTTTAAAGGTCTCTAAATAGCAAAAATACTCAATTTACTTTTATATTGTTACGACAACTGTTACTATGAACATGGTTTCCACGTAGATGCTAATAATGGGGACGCGAGATGAAACGGTAAGGCTGGTAGAAAGACTTCTTTAAACGACCTTAAAAACTGTTAGTTGGCAATTAGTGACAGAAAGTTATTTCTAAAAATAGTAAATTTATCTAGTCTGAAAACAGTGGTTGACTGAGCTCGTTTTAATTTGAAGTTATATTTTGGCGTTAAAAGTAAATAAATTACGATACTAAGGAACTTATAAATTCAAAAAAAAAACTTTTCAATCTCCACTTTTTTAAACACGGCAAGTGCAAGTTGAACTTGCGCAATTACTTTTATATTGTTACGGCAACTGTTACTATGAACATGGTTTCCACGTAGATGCTAATAATCGGGACGCGAGATGAAACGGTAAGGCTGGTAGAAAGAGTTCTTTAAAACGACATTAAAAACTGTTAGTTGGCAATTAGTGACAGAAAGTTATTTTTAAAAATAGTAAATTTATCTAGTCTGAAAACAGTGGTTGATTGAGCTTGTTTTAATTTGAAGTTATATTTTGGCGTTAAAAGTAAATAAATTACGATACTAAGGAACTTATAAATTCAAAAAAAAAACTTTTCAATCTCCACTTTTTTAAACACGGCGCGACAAGAATTGAGACAAGGTTCTATCACACATAATTGTTTACTTCCTGTTCGATTGATTAGGTGGTAATATTTAGAATATTAATACTAACCTATCTTCATGCTAACATAGTATCCTTGACATATGTCATATTTATTATAATAAAAATATAAAAATATGAATACTACTATGTACTTACTGAAAGTCTTTAAGTTCAGGCTCTGAACAGTTACTGTCCAATGAACTTCTGTCTGTAGATGATCCGTTAGCTTTGTCCAAATTATCTGTGTTTGAACTATTTAAAAAATTGTTACTAAGGGATTTCCTAGCAGCGTTCTTCTTTCGCATTTTTTTCCTTTTCTTTTTACTACTCTTGCTATCACCTGGTGAGTAATCGTTACTCTTTAGCATAGATTTATCTTGAAACAAACCACTATCTGACATTTTTTCATTCTCTGGTTTGCTTAATGGTTCATCAAGACTATCCATTTTGAAAATAGTTTCAGAAACGTCATTTTGACTATGACTGAGATCATCTTCTTCGCTTTTTCTTGATACTGTAGTCAGAGAGTATGTTACGTCCTCCACTGATGCGCCATCTATATTTCCTAAACCAATCTGTAAAAATAAAAAAAAAACATTTTTAGTTTAACAAACCTAGAGGCATAACATAAAAATTTCTTTAAAGCTCTGCTTACATTTGTTTTTTTTCATATAATACAGATTTTCTTGTGTATATACGCGAAAGTATTGAGATTTATAGAAACTTCCTGCAACTGGCTGAATAACCTGAATACCTTAAAACCAACAAATTATTTAACTAGTAGCAATATGTTTATCTTCGGAGATTATTATCGACATGGGCCCACCGGTCCCAGTATTTAGGGGCATAAACAAATTTAATTAGGTCACATAATGGATATCACGTGAATTATACACGTATGTTATGAATGGCGATAAGTCAACACAATAGATATTTTTCAAAACAATTAAACTAAATAATTCATAAGGATTGGGGTTATCATGTTATTATAAAATATTTTTTAAAATACATTCCATTTGAACATATATCTAAAGATATTTGTAAAGTAAACATAAAATAAAATTTTGTCTGCCCATAATAAATCAATTGAATGACTCTCTATTAACACGTCAATAAATTTAAGTATACTTTTGCAAAGAAAGTTAATTAGCTGTAATTGTCTGAATATACATTAAAATGTCAAAATCTATAACATTTAAACACAATGAAATAATAATAATAAAGAGACAATTTTTGCTTATTTCAATTAAACATTGATAATGTTTTTAAGAACACATGAACTCCATTAAACTTAATATAAGCAATGTATGATGTGTTATGAAGACAACATAAATTCTTCTAGAGGTAGAAGGAAAAAACCATTCAACTTGGTTTCAGATTTTTGCAGATCGTTATGAGAGATACGGGAAATTCATTGCCCTCTACCTGAATACGCCGGTACAAAAAATACGCGACACACATTCTTAACACATTCAGCAAAATACTATATATATATATATATATATATATATATATATATATATATATATATATATATATATATATATATATATATACACAGGTGTACAAGTATGAAATGCGGATTTTTTTTCTAAAAAAACATGTTAAATTCGGAAGAATGATAAAAAGTGCTTTATTCAAAGTATGCTCCATCGCTTGTTATACAATTGTGAATACCACGCTAGTAAAAATCTTCCCCTTTTGCTGCGAACCATTCATCGAGCCATTTTTTCACATCTTCGTACGAACCAAGTGCGTGACCCATCGATGCAAACAAATGGTAATCGGAAGGAGCCAGGTCTGGTGAATAAGCCGCGTGGGGTAGAACTTCTCAGCTGAGTGCTTCCAACGTGTCGCGAACTGGTTTTGCCGTATGTGATGGAGCATTGTCATGAAGAAAAATGACTTTGTGTTGCCTCTTTCGGTATTCTGGCCTTTTTTCAAGCAGCGAACAGCGAAATCGGTCAATTGTTGTTGGTAACGTTTAGTATTAACCGTTTCCCAGGTTTTAACAACTCATAATAGACCACGCCCCCCTGGTCCCACCAAACACAGAGCATCGTCTTTTTGCCAAAGCGATTCGGTCTTGCGGTCGATGTGGATGGTACGCCTGGGTCTACCCATGATTTTTTGCGCTTGGGATTCTCAAAATAAATCCACTTTTCATCCCCTGTAACTATTCGATGCAAAAACGACTTCCTTTTGTACCGAGCGAGCAAAATGTCACACGTGTTTATGCGCTTTTCCATTTGCCTGTCGTTTAACTCATGTGGTACCCATTTACCGGTCTTCTGAATCTTTCTCATCTCTCGTAGCGATTGGAAACAGCTTGTTGACTAACGCCCAATTGCTCGGCGAGTTGTTTTTGTGTTTGCGAATCATCTTCGTCCAACAATGCTTGCAATTCCACATCTTCGTATTTTCTTGGCGGTTTTCCACGTTCCTTGTCTGTAACATTGAAGTCACCGCTTTTGAAACGCCGCAACCATGGTTCACACGTATCTTACGATGGAGCATGTTCACCATAAGCTTCTCGAAGTAATCGGTATGATTCAACAGCAGTTTTCTTCAAATGAAAACAAAAAAATTAATGCTGTCCGCGAAAGCTCTTTGTTCGGTATCAATTTCGACATATTGAACACAACACTATGCACACTCTTTTCCAATTTATCATTCGTGCGCGTCTGACACTTGTTGATGACACAACAAAATGGCGCAGTGTCAAATCTTTATAGCACAAACTGCATTGGTGCACCATCTGTTGTCTGAAAGCCGCATTTCATACTTGTACACCTGGTATATATATATATATATATATATATATATATATATATATATATATATATATATATATATATATATATTTATATATATATATATATATATATATATATATATATATATATATATATATATACCTATAAAGAATTAAATTACCAACTCTTTTTTGATGTTCCAAACTGTAAAAGTTTCTAGTGAGTTCTGGATTCCAGCATCATTACCTATACATATACCTAATCATTGTCTATTTTTCTGTATCCCTTACCACAAAAAAAAAATATTTATTTGAAAAAACATACTTGTCTTTTAAGAAAATCTCTTTCCAAATGAGATCTGTTGTTGGCTATTTCACTATCAGCAGTGTAGCGACGTTTCTCGTACGTATTTGGTTGATTACTGAGATCAATATCTTCCAGGTTGAAACTCCTCCTACGACCCTAAAAAATTAATGATCTAATTAATATTTAATTCTAAATATAATTATAAGTATATTTTTGTTGATACTCGACAAACTTATTTCGAATATATAAAAGGAGAAAATATGTACAAAACTAACATGGACTGACGTAAAATACTTTACCACGAGGAAGTTTTTGTTAGTAATAATAAAAATATTTTAGATAACAAGGTGCCCATAAATTATAATTAAATTTACTTATTATTTTTATCTAAAATAATTAACAATGAGTTAATTAAATTGTTAGCTACGGTGGGTAAGATTAAATAAATGTAGAAGATACATGCTTGTGGGCATTTTGGAATTATGATTTTTTTTTAAATATTAATATGCTACATCCGATCACTAAGAACAGTTTTGACAAGAAAATGATATGCAGACTTGGAAGTTATTAATAAAAATAATCATTAGTCTTAAAATCCCATAAGTTTTGTGCTATATCCTATATAGAAGTTGCTCTGGCACATATCAAAAAGTATTTTCTAATCCAACCCCTAAAAACGTTTTAAACAAATCGTTCAACAGCTTTCCTATTATTATTAGAGGAAGTAATCTTGTTTTCATTTTACAACCTAAGTTAAAAACTAGTCACATATTGCCAAATTATTAAGATGTTTTATAGTCAGGTAGGTAGAAGTGTGGGTTTATTATACTTATATTACTTATTAAGTAAGCTTCGAGGCGATACACGTGGAGTTTTTTAGAATTTGTAAAAAAATAAATTGTAAAATAAATACACTTAACTCGATTAAATTATGTTTAAATATTACAATCGTCATATTTAAAGATATTATGTGATGCTGAAGTTGAGGAATATAAAAGAAAACTTAGCAGTTGAAAAACTGATAGACGAAAAATTGACAGTTTACAACCAGCGGCGTAGCCAAGGGGACCCTATGTCCTCCTCCTCCTTGGATGTAGAAAAAAGCGCCCTCTTAAAAACAGGGCCTTTTTATTGTGACATCCTACTGTGGAAAAGGATTCTTCCTTAAAACCTGGCTCTCAATTTTTAAATTGGTTTTTCCTTTATAAAGGATTATTTTTTATTAAAAATCGCCACCTCCTCAAGTAGTAATCGATTTTTAAATTGGGTATCAGTTTTTAAAGTTCCACTGTATGAAGAGGCTCTTTTTTTGTGATAAATATCCCCGAGCCCGGGTCGTCGATAATGAGCTCACTGTGTTGGAAAAGGCCTAAGCTTTTAGAGTTCCACTGCAAGAGAGTTTATTTTCTTTCTGTAAGAGGTAATTTCTTATACACTTAACCTTTCCTTAAAGACAAGCCCTTTGTACCGATTCGTCCCCTGCTCCTCCACTACGCCACTGTCTATAACCAAAAACTAACTTGAACTATTTTTTCCCTTGAAAATAATGACAGAATTCCACATAATAGTTACCTTACTTGATTTAGCACCTAAGCTAGTAATAAATCTAAAAATTAAGTAAACTACCTAAAATACTTTTGTTTATTCATTTCAGCTGTCATTATTCAGAGGTCAAAATAATTTGGGCATAATACTAACCTGATTTTTGAATATTTTTTCAATTTCGGATACTGGAATGGGAGACGTTGCCAAATGTTCTGGAATGTCACTTTCTTCATCATCTTCCAATTCCT
This sequence comes from Pachyrhynchus sulphureomaculatus, assembly GCA_019049505.1. Lineage (NCBI taxonomy): Eukaryota > Metazoa > Arthropoda > Insecta > Coleoptera > Curculionidae > Pachyrhynchus > Pachyrhynchus sulphureomaculatus. The sequence continues at coordinate 160,347,321 of CM032446.1, forward strand.
CCACAAAAAAAGCTTCTCCACTTTCTCCCAATTTCATATGAATGTCTAAAGGTTCTCCATTAATTTCTATGTCGACCTGAAATCCAAAAAAACTTTACGTAGACATATTCTTATGTGTATAAAAGTAATTTAATTTTGTGTATATAACAGACCTCATTTTTGAGTTCTTCATACAATTCTCTCTAACTTGTAAATTCACTTTTCATAAGAATTTGATGAAATTCAAATATGATGTTAATCCAAATATTTTTCATTTAATTGAAAAAAAAATTTACCGATTGTGAAGCGAGATATTCATAATTAAAGTGCACATAATTAACATGCAACAGGCCAATGAAGTATAAAAAAAATACTTTTTTTGCGTTTATTGATGAGCTTTTCCTTTGCAAATTTCCTTTATAGTGCAACTGATTATAATCAAAAGGCATTTTTTATTGAATTATATTTTTTGTATTTTACTTAGAAGTAATACGGTCTAAACAGTAAACATACACAAAGTATAATAAATAACCTATATAAAAATTCTATAGAGCCATCGGCATACGCATTGGCAGCGTTGCCACATTTATTTTTAATAAAAGTGTGTGTCTGCATATGAAAGTTTCCATGTATCCAATAGTCTCCGGCAAAAATAAAATACTCTGCCACTGAGTATTTTAAACTTTTTGTATTTATTATCGGACTATACTTTTGACTCCGATTGTCACGAGTGAACTACCTTAAGATATCTAAAAATTGCAATTTTTGAATCTTCATGGGGCGCCGTAGAATTTAAACAGAGCATCTTATCTGCAAAATGGCTATATATATATATATATATATATATATATATATATATATATATATATATATATATATATATATATATATATGTGTGTGTGTGTATATAATTAATGTTTTAGGTAATCACCCGTAAATAATGTAAATATATTTTTCCAACTAATAAGGAAATAATCCTATAATAAACCATTAATGCTAAATAACAACTTTTAGGAAGTTCATGTAATGCATGGCAAGCAAGTTTAATAGCACATATCTGATTTAATTGCTTTGCAATTATTCGTGTATTTTATATTATCGTTATATGCATAGCCAGCTGTTTATAAATATTTATTTTCTTATACCAGCTATAAAAATAGGATTGGCAAGCCACCTGCTTCAAAAAACCAAATCAATATATTTTCGAAATATATTGATTTGTTATATGTATATAAATATGTTATAGGTATATAAATGAATGTATATAAATAATTTCTTATGGTCATAATTGGTTGTTGCTCTAATATTTTTAACTAATTCCATTTTAGCTATCAGTAACTTTACAGAATAGCGATTTGATTTTTTCTAAAACCATATTCCCGAATGAGAAGAATGACATTCAAAATTGTAAAATCTAAAATACATCCTTCTCCACGACGAAACAAAACACAAAAGTTTAAAATTATTTTATTTAATAAAAAATGACTTTTATATGTTTTGTTAGATGTCACAGAAACACTGCTAAGGACTAAAACACAATCCACTTGATGCGAAAGAACATATTTTGTTAGATGTCACAGAAACATTGCTAAGGAGTAAAACACAATCCACTTGATGCGAAAGAACATGTTTTGTTAGATGTCACAGAAACATTCCTAAGGGCTAATACATAATCCACTTGATGCGAAAGAACATTTTTTTTGGTATCGCCAAAAACTAAGTATCATATTCGCTTGATTTTAAAAATTAATTTTAATATTTAATGCTTAAGACTGTCTTGAGGTGGCTATCACATTCTTAATGTCAGCCTGCCGATTTACCACGGGGACGTCATTTTAAAAGCATTAATTTGAGTAATCTAAAACTATTTTTATCCAAAAAAATGTTTTCTATATTCTAAATGGCGTCTTGATGGCAATAGAAACGACTATTTTGGAAAAATAACCACTAGGAAGTGATCGCTCTTCCCTTCCTAAACGAAAGCAGTCCTTTCATTAAACCAACGTCACGAAAATGCGTTAATATTTACTAGTATAGTGTTTCTTGGACTGCTTTATTTATATATGAAAGACACGGTAAATTATATATATATATATATATATATATATATATATATATATATATATATATATGTGTGTGTGTGTGTGTGTGTGTGTTTAATTTACCGTTATATATAAAAAAAAAGTAGCCCTAGGTAAAATATTGCCTCGTATATTATCCAAATATTATTAAAATCAATTGAAAATTAACCAGTTTTACGGAGGCGGCTTTTAATTTGGCCTGCATTGTATAAGTACTTACAAACAAACTAAATAAGGTAAATGATATACATATGCAGTATCTGTGTAACATTATGTTTACCTAATTATACTGCAAAATTGTCCTTGTCAGTCCAAAATGGTCAGTCATAAATTGCACAATATTTGTTTATTTAGCTAAGGCAAAGAACTATATTCTCGTAAATTTCTAGTAAAAATAATAATAAAACTTTCCTTTACCGCTAAAATTATCTTAATTTGTTGTAATATAGAACCATTTTGTAAGAATGATAGTAGAATTCTAAACATTCATTATTTATACAGGTCTAGTAATTGAAGTTATTCGTAAAAGAAAGTTACTTTAGAGTTTTTAAATCAGGAAAGATTAGTAGAACTGAAAACTTAAATTATGAAAAAAAGATAAACCCAAAGGTTTCCGTGCAAAAAGTTTTTTTAGGGATGAATCACTACTCTTATATGTGTAACTAAAATAACTATCTTTAAAATTTATTTTTTCAACTCGAAGCAAGAATTTTTTTTTTATAATGCTACTGAAACTTCACCCCTTCACCTACTTTCAATAAAGCAATATTGTCAAAAACTATAATTTGCTTTCTCACTTCAACTACTACATATGTATTAAATTTGAAATCAATGTGTGTTCGGAAATTATCGCGGTAATTGACAGACTGATAAACTGACGGAAACTACGTTTTTTAAATCCCTGAATCGTGAGTGATAAATTGCAAAAACCTCCACGTAAAAAGTAAAAAATTACTGTAAGCTACTACTGATTAAACTTTGTAAGTACATTTTCTGACATTCTCTGTGTTTATGGCTTTCTCGAAATTAATTCACTTATGTATTACTACAAAAGTAACAAAAAAAAATTCTGAGAGTTCTTTTAGAGATCCAGGTTACATCTTCAAGATTTTTACAACATAATGGTAAACAAAACTAATAGACGAACCTAAATCCTTAACATATTCAAAATTTCTAGTTAGCCACAAAGAACCTTGGTATCTATTTAGTGAGTTGACTTATTAGCTCTATTTTACAATTATTTATTTTAAGACGTAACAAATAATCAATGACAAATTACAATAAATAGGCTAAGCTACTATCAGAGTTGGTTGTAAGTTAACATTAAGCTGAGTGGTGGGCGGCAAAATATCTTTTAGTTATTCTTGATACAGACTGTGCAAAAAATATTATCCTGTTGATTCAGGCACAAGTAGTAGCAGAACAATATCAGACACATGGATTATATAAAATATAAACGCTTAGGTAGACAAGCCAACATCAGAACAACACTTGTAAGGTCAGAAACGGGGTCAACTGATAACAACGATCAATTACAAATGTGGAGAGAACATTTTGAAAACCTTCTTAGTACATCTCAACAAATGAGGACCCATCGAAATTAAATGAGGCAAATCAGCACAGAAGAACAATAAACATAAGCTGCCTGTCCCTAAATAAATGTGAAATAATAAAGGCAATGAAATCATTAAAAAACAGTAAAACAACGGGACCTGATAACATCAATGGCAAACTTTTTAAAGCAGACACGGAAACAACAACGGAACTAACATATCCACTCATAAAGCAAGCATGAGAGAACAGCAAAATCCCAAATCAGAGAAAACAGGGTAACATCATAAAACTTCCCAAAAAAAAGACGATCTCACCCTCTGTCAGAACTGGAGAGGAAACACACTTCTTAACTCCATACACAAAATAATGGCTGTCTGTCAGCATCTATAGAACCAAGCAGGTTTCAGACCTCTCACCTCGATACCATCAGAATCATTGTTGAACAATCTATTGAATGTAACTCACCACCTTACTTAGTTTTCATAGGCTTCTAAACAACGTTCGATAGTATATTACGCTCAGCAATTTGGAAAAAATAGAAGCCGGAACGCTCAAGAAAATGATCACTATAATACAGGAGTTACACAACGCTTCTTGTACGGTGAAATAAGCAGTTCCTTTGAGGTGAAAACAGGGGTCGGACGGGGTGGACTTTATCTCATTTACTGTTCAATATTGTTTTGGACTTAATGCTGAGGAAGGCACTGAAGAATATGTGAGACATACGATGGACTCTTGCGTCATCTTTAACTGACCTAGAGTATGCAGTTGACATCTGTCTGTGATGGCACAATCACACAACAACATGCAAAAGATGATAGAAAAGTTAGAACGTGAAGCAAAAATATGTGGCCAAAACTAAGCCATTAGAATTAACATCAACATAAATACAGTAATACCCCGCTTAGCGCGACCCCGTTACGCGCGGTTTCACTATAACGCGAATTTCAAATTTCGCGCTCATGTAGTCATTAACTTCTCTATGGTCGCGGGGGGATCCCCGCTTTCTCTGAATATTCTCTTTGAAGAATTGGGAATTCCCTGTCCTTCGACTTTGTTCTATGGGGATTTCCTCGTTCGTTTCGTGTGTTCATTTGTTCCGTAATGTTAGTTCGGTCGGCTGGCAGTTTTGTTTTAATATTTATTGGAGATACATACATACATAATTTAACCCTACGTTAAAAATGCCGCCTGTAAAGAAAAAAGAGCGTAAAAGCGTCACTTTGGAATTGAAGATGAAAGTGTTAAGAAGAATGGAAAATGGAGGCAAAGCAACAATTGTTGGGAGAGATTTTGGACTCTCAGAATCGACTGTGAGAACGATTTATAAAAATCGGGAAAAAATTAAAATCTCCAGCGAAGGTTCAACACCTATAAGTGCAACAAAACTTTCTCGTTCGAGATCATCTATCTTAGAAAGAATGGAGAAATTACTGTCAGTCTGGATCGAAGATTTGAATAAGAAGAACACACCACTAAGTCAAGATCTCATATGCACAAAAGCAAAATCTTTGTATGAGATGCTGAAAACAAAAGAAGGAGAAGGGAGTGCCACTCCGACTTTTGCTGCCAGCAGAGGCTGGTTCCATCGGTTCAAGCAGCGTTCTAATCTTCACAATATCCACATAACAGGCGAGGCGGCCAGCGCGGACATTCAAGCTGCAGCTGAGTTTCCAGACAAGTTTCAAGACTTCGTTAGACGAGAGAAAATTCCTGCTTGTCTCATCTTCAATGTTGATGAGACCGCACTTTACTGGAAAAAAATGCCATCTCGAACATTCATTTCTAAGGAAGAACGTCAAGCCAGTGGTTTCAAAGCTGCGAAAGATCGACTAACACTTCTGCTGGGTGGTAATGCCACTGGTGATTTCAAACTGAAACCTTTACTAGTGTACCATTCAGAAACACCCCGTGCAATGCGAGGCACAGACAAGACAAGTCTACCAGTTGTGTGGCGATCAAACAGAAAGGCGTGGGTTACACGGGAAATTTTTTCAAGAATGGTATTCTAATAGTTTTTGCCCATCAGTCAAATCATACTGTGACAGAAATGGGCTTGAACCTAAAGTTATATTACTCTTAGACAATGCCCCAGGACATCCAACCTCACTTGATACGCCCAGAGACTTAAAAGTGTACGTAAAGTTCCTTCCACCAAACACTACGTCAATATTACAACCTATGGACCAGGGAGCAATAGCAAACTTCAAAGCTTATTACCATCGCCGCACTTTTAGCCAACTAATTCATGAAACTGACGGGGAAGGAAGACAGTCTATGCGAGAGTGGTGGAAGTCATACAACATTATGAAGTCTATTCACAACATAGAAGAGGCTTGGAAGGAAGTTAAAATGAGTTGTATGAATGGGGTGTGGCGTAATCTTTGGCCAGATGTAGTGGAAGCACCTAGAAGAATTGTCCAGATGCAGAGACAAGTGCTTGAAGACATTGCTGCAATGATTGAGGGGTCTGAACTTGAAGATGTCACGGTAGAAGATCTCGTAGAACTTGTAGCAACGCACGACGATCCTATTAGCAATGAAGATCTGATCGAGTTACAGAATAATCCTATCTACGATGAGGAAGAACAAGTAGAAGAGAAAGTTTTATCTTCAGGGGAAATACAAAATGCACTTTCAAAAATTTATTCAGGTTTGGACATATTGCAGAGTATAGACAATAATGATGACCGTGTCTTGACCGTGTGTCAAACAAATTAAAAACAGTGTTGGGTGTTATGAACGTATTTTACAAGAACGTAAACAAAACGTTACCCAAAAGACAATAGATGTATTTTTCCGTAAAAAATAAGAGTATGTATTGCATAAAGTGTTCTTAGAATTAAAGTGATTGATTAAAATGATTTGTATTTTTTTGTATTAAATTTTGACTATGTTTAATCATAAACCTCGATATACGCGAATTTCAGTTAACGCGATTTTTTTCGGAACGTATCCCTCGCGTAAAGCGGGGTATTACTGTACACCATTCCGTATCTCAGAATCTGATACGGAGGTCACACGAGGCGGTAAGCCCATGACGATATAACAAAAAGCGCCCTAGACTGGAATCCACAAGGACACAGAATATGCGGACGCTCAAGACAAACTTGGAGAAAATCTATCATGGAAGAACTGAGAAGAGCTGACACTACATGGGCAGAGAAAAAGAAAATAGCTGCCAACAGAACACGTTGGAGAGTCTTCACAGAAGCCCTATGATCCACTTAAAAGCTTAAGGAATTAATAATAGAATAACTGCCAATGTCAGCCTTCAAAACAGAATACATGATCCATATTTCCCTCAGACTGTTTGTTTGGCCACAGCCCAAACTTTTAAATAATCCATAATTTTTGGCTGATTTAAGAAGCCACGTATCTTGTCAACAATATATTTATTGAGATAAAATTAATTTATTTATTCCAATGATTCCTAATAATTATAGTGAAATAATTGACATATACTGTTATTTGAATATTATCTTTCTTTGTTATCAACAATAAACTCATACGTGGACGGAAATATTAAAAAAGGACAATGAACAAAGAAACAACGTTAAGACATGTTCTACTTAACAATTAATTAAAACCTGATTGCAGATAGAAACTTGTTTTTATAGAAATTAATTTTGCAATAAAGATTTTAAGTAAAAAAACCAGTGACCAAACTATTATAAAAATATTATCTATAAAAGCATTTTGTAAAACTATTTTCTAGCTCCCTGATAATTTTTTTAAATATTAAAAAAAAGAAACCTTTGAAAAAATGAAAACGAATTACAAAAAATGTAACACATTTGCAACGTAAAATATAAACCGTAAACATGAATCGCCCACTGGTGGCAACTCAATATTAAGAGCTGACCTGCCCTTTACAAAAAGTGCATGCCAGAAAGTGAATTTTTCGCAGATACATTTCGCAATTACTTTTTTTAAAAACCGCTAGGCCGCACCACATATGACTCGGCAATTCCCGACCAGGAAAATAAAAATAATTTAATAACTGCCAAAACTGAACAAAGTCCATCTTTCGGCAATTACCATTTTTATTGCTCTTCAATCTATCCAACCATCTCGGAACGCGCGTTTATTTGTATCACGATTGCCTAATACAACAGTAAGTATTACGCGAGTACGACTATTTAGTACTGATTTTTGCTTCTCTCTAACGAATCTAGCTCTGCTGACGATTCGCGGTACGATGAACTGAGCATCTCGAGATGGTTGATTAGACTGAAGACTAATAAAAATGGTAAATGCCGAAATATGGACTTTGTTTAATTTTAGTCGTTATTACTATTAGTAAAAAGCAAACTTACTCAGATTTTCATTTTTTAAGTGATTACTGATTTACGATTGTTTTTTTATGAATAGATCATTACCTTATACCAACCAACTTGATCGGTCGAGGTAAACTTGTGACATTTTGTGGTAAAGTTTTGAATGTATTAGAATAAATGCTGGGTCTTTTTTAGCAACTGCCGAAAAAATAAATATTCACTTAAAAATATCAATTATACTCATATATAATCAATTCCAGAGGAACAGTTAACAATTTAGCATTATTGCTGACTCATGCCTGGGAAATGAATATTAAGTTGAAAAGAAGTATATTTCTAATGACCAAATTTATACTACCCTTAAAAACTGATAGTTCAGTTCATATTTTAAATACAATAGTTTAGAAAAAGTCCGGGAAGCCTGACTTTCCTTTATTAACCGAATTTTTTAAAGTTATTTAATATTATGAAATAAATCAAAATTATTTTTAAAAACTGGAATAAAAAGAATAAGGTTTTTTGAAGCTTCTCCAACGAAGTTTTAGCTGCGAGCTATTTTTGAACAGACAGTTAACATTAAGGTAAAGCGGTGTCCTACGTGAGCTGTTAGTTCTCGTGACATGAGCGATCCGCAACACGATAAAAACGTGCGACTAGAGTATCCTACGTAGAAGATCAAGAGCAGCGCGACAGAAGAGCCTTTTCTTATCTCAAAAACATAGAAGTTTAATATTCTTAGTTAAAGATTTAAATGTCGGAGGAATGTGAAACTTTGGGAAGTATTTGAAACAGACATACAGGCAACACTAAGTTGTAAATGTTAGTAATATATTTGTTTCTTTTAAAATGATTGCAATATGTGCCCAGTCTTCATAAACAAATAAGTGATTATGAAATTCTACAATTTCTTACTGCATTAATTAATATTTATATATAATTATCAGCCATTTTTTGTGACAAATTTTTATTACTGCCGAGTTCAATATGAAAGTCACAAAAAAAACTTTAGCCTCACTATCCTCGAGGATTACTGTTACATAGGACACTTTCATATAAATGTATCGTTTTGATCTAGTCGTGTGGTCCGCCTCAATTAACTCATATAGGACACAGCCTAAGTATTAATTATTATAATTTTTATTTAAATTTGGTCATTAAGACTGAAAATCCCTTTTAGTCATTATCTACAATAATCATGTGTTTTTAAGTTCACAACAAAGACCAAACATCTTACCATATGGAGACAAGTAAGTGGTATTATAATATTATTTTCTCAGTGTTATCGTCATTAAAACCTTGAACAAAACATTCAATAAACAGCTGATAAATTAGACTTTACGTCGCCAGCATAGACAATTTTCAGGTGAAACATTTAGTTACTTGGACTTTGGAATCTTATACCATGACTACATTTTTAAGATGTGTGATTTGAAAATAAAAAAAAAAACAATTAACTATGAACTGTGTACTTAGTACTTTAAGATTCTTTACAGTGAAGTAAATTTTATTTTTAAATAAGTTACTCGTCTCATTAGTAGACTAAGGATATTTCTATTTTTGGATTGTAAGACAATACAATAGAAAGAATTTTTTAAATAAATTATAGCGAAATTAAACATATTTAACTCAAGGCAGTTATAGAGTTAGGGAAGAGGGTTAACCGATACACAAGTATGTACCTCATACTGTATGCCAGATATTTTAAATTTTAGGTACTTTATGGTGAGATAATAGTCACAAATAAAGCTGAGCAGAGAACGACCTCCAGAGGTATTTGCAACTGAAACCCGATATTCATACATACTATAATAAAAAATAACGTAATTTTTTGAATCCAAGAATCCCGAAAACGCCATAGAATACGATATATACTCTTCCAATTAATCCCTCCTCCAATTTAACTCCTTATATACTGATCTACAAAATACAACTAAAACAATGATAAATTTTCATATATCTCCTGAAACACGACAATAGTTGACAAACGCCACTCCTTTCTCGCTCTTTCCCGGAAGCGATATCGCTCAAAGGTTTGCAAATTTGAAGTCAATACTGCATTTCGTTGGAGAGTCAATGTGCGAACCGAACGACAGACACACACGAAAATTGGAAATTTTGTTATTCGTGATCTAAGAACCCTAAAACGTAACGAAATGCACAAATCTCGGGGTATTATTTTTCCACTAATACACACAAGGAAAGTAAATAACGGGTAAAGAGCAAGTCGAATGCTTTTAATATAAAAAATTTTGTTACAGAGGTATAAAATGATCAGTGACTTCAGAATACACCCCCATATGACTTTTCAACAAAGTTTGTTTCCGATCTTTACTGAAAACTGATGACCTTGAAATTTTTGTTTTTTATGTACCAGATAAATTATTAAGAGTAATGCACTCGTGATAATTTTCGTTCAATCTACATCCCGTGGAGAATATTCCACAATTTTTTCAAAATTTCTTGATCAGTACTTTTCGAGATAAAGGGGGGTGGCAGCGATTTTTCGCGATTTTTTAAATATAATACTAAGAAAAATGTGCGCAAGTATTACATTATATATATTTTTGAACTCCACTCGATGATCCCCGAGTTCACCCCCCAAAACTAAGCCCTTAAATTAAAATTTAACTTTCAAAACTACACGGCCCTGATGTGGCCATCAATTTCTATATTAGTATCAAATTTCAATTTTCTATGTCAAATAGTTTCGGAGAAAATCGGGTGTGACAGACGGAAAGACAGAGACAGATCAACAGACGGACAGACACCGAAGTGATCTTATAAGTGTTCCGTACGGAACATTAAAAATGACCGATATATGACCGTTACTCGTTGTACCAATTTGACAAATTTATCATTTGAAATCAGGGTTAAACTTAAAATATGTACGTATTGTGCTTAGAAGAGTGGTATACTATTGAAGTTTATGTTTTCTAAAACAATATTCTTTTACCGTGGTTAAGACCACTTTTATGTACGTACACATAAAAAATTTGAGAGAAAATGCACCATTATAGGAAGCAGAAATCTCCCTATTATAATAAATGTATCTTCTACGTATGCTTCAATGACGTGTCCCTTGCCTTTTAAAAAGAGTCATATTTAGGAGCTGTTTCGGTATCAATTTATTTTTTCCCAACACCACACCACAACCAAGATATTAAGTTGTGTAATTAAAATCTGAATATGTAAATAATTACTAAAAACATTAAACAAGCTGATTTTACGCTCGGATAATTTGTAAAGATATTTAAACGCATATTCGTGCCATTTATCGTAATCGGATTTAGCCCTCTCTCCCATTACGATAGAATGATTCAATTCGGCAAGTTGTATCCACTCCTCAACAAGTCCAGTAAATTTTTAACTCACAGCAAATTGACAATCTACAAGATGACCATCAGTGCCAAATGTCACGTACCCATAGATCCACCCTTCGGACCGTTCAAAACAAGGCCCTCCGCATCATCGCCCAAGCCCCATGAAGCGCAGCTAGCCTAGCTTCACCGAGATCTTCACATGCCAACAAATCGGGAATTCATGAGCAACGTTCAGCTTTAATTCCTGGACAAAGCCATGCACCACCCCAACGGCACAGTCAGGAACGCTTATCCCCCCTACGCCATACTCGACGCCATCTGCCAAGACCTAGGCTAAGTTAGTTAGGTCCCTGACATGCATATATCTGAAGACCCAATATGTAACCTCATATCTCTGTAATCAATCACGTATTACTAATAATAGTGTAAAGCCACCTAATAGTCAATAAAAGATGTTACATGTTAGAATTCGAATTTATTTGACGCTTTTGGCTAATTGTTTTTGAATAAACTATCACTCTAATCCGCTGCAGGAACAAAGTTGTTTAAATTCCTCACTATTTGAATTCATCATAAAACTGTTATTTTAAATAGTTACACTGTTTAAATTTCAAGTTAAAAAATAAAAATTGCACATTACCTTAGCCTTGTGGTGTTTAAAAGAAGATATCGAAAAATGTAATCACTTTAAATTATTCTGATAATTCTGAAGCAACTACTACAATATGTTGCAGACAGTTACTTTATAATTTATAAATTTAAGACACCCTAAGTTCTCAGGTCAATATTGCAAATTTTCAAGGACAAGGATTTTTAAAGAGAAAACTTTTAAAAATATCGGCTCTATTTCGAAACAAGTTTAATCAAATAAGAATTGTAAAGAAACTTTTTAAGGAGAGTTGTTTAATGGTACCGTTAATTTGCCAGAGTAAATGACACAATAAAACAACTAACATGCAATGCAAATTTCCTAAATTAAAAAAAAAAAAACTTCAATCTTCTTTGTTATTTAACTTTTATCTTTTGAAAATAAATCCCTTCGCCATATTTTGCGAAGGGATTTATTTTCATGAGTAGCAAAACCTGCTCAAAAAGAAATTGAATTTTAAAGGAAACCCTGTATATGTTCTATAATATTGTAAAGGACTGCAGTTGCTGTGAAAATAATAAATTGCTATAGATTGTAAATTAAATGTTAAACTTAATCTATACAGCTTGTGTTCGCTTTTAGTAAATCTCGATTTATAAAATATTTTTTATTACTTGCTGTATGGGTTTTATTTGTCACGATTCTAAAGATCTAACTCTTAAAGGGAAACCTCTTTAAACTGGAGAAATTAGAAAAAATAACCATTATATTGGAGAAAATGGCTGAATCCGTTACGAAAAACTAGATGTTATCTAGTATCTGGTTCTGGTGGGTAAACAACGCATTGAATTTCAGATGTAAACCGCTAATAATTACCAATTGGTAGCTAAAATTTGATGCTTCATTTAACCCTCAATATTATCAATTATGATCACGACCTGCTGTTGCTGAGATTTACCGTAAGTGAACGAACAGTATGGCGATAATTTGTTAGATTTGTCAGATTAATAGACAAATATCTCTTTACTAACTCTCTTACATTTATATTACAGGGATAACTAACAAGAAATTAACATATTATAATCACTGACAATCACCTGACTTCATTTACAACCAAAAGCGAAATAATTCACAACTCTATTACTTTTTTTTTAAAAAAATGTTTTATTAAATGGTGTCAGTATTTTTTTTAAAACACCTGTATATTTTTAGATTGTGAATTCTGTCGCTAACTTTTAAACATAGTTTATGTCACATACCCTGTACCTAAATAAAAAAAATTCCGGGATCTGAGGTGAGATCTCATTTTACACTTCGACAAACGGTGAAGTTTAAAACAAAACAGGGTTTTTCATTTTCTATTCAAAAGTAACTTCTATTTTGACCAGAGCAATCATCTTTTCATTTCCGGCCAAAGAAAGTACCTATACTACCCGTTAACTACAAAAATTTTTTGATACAAAATGGAAATCGAAAATAGTAACATAAAAACCGTTTTCGTCTAAATTGCATCGTTTGGAAGCTATAATAGGTTAAAATATAAAAAATGACATTGTTCAGATATCATATAATTTACTGTCATATGTCGAAAATTCTTTAATTCAGGTATATGGTATATTATCTAAAGTGTACATAGAATTGATTGAAGAATTCAAACCAGATAGACAGGGTGTTCCAATTTTAAAAAATGTAACATTGCTCTGTCCATTTTTTGGACATAAAAATTACTTGAACACAAACATTCATTCTTGATACTTCTCAGGGTACCGTCAATATCGAACATACAATTCTAGGTCAGGTTAGGTTAGTCAGTTCACCCTGTACAGATATATACTTTCGTACGTATTTTAAAACTTATCATAAATCCATCAAACAAAGAGATGAATAAATTTTCTATCCTGTTTTCTAATTTTTCTTAAAATAAATTTTACGAAGACTGTATGTATACACTTACCACTTTCTCCTTGCTCCTGAGGACTCCCAATTTTCCAAATCTAACATGAAATGGTGAGCTTTTAAAAGTTCCATCAGGTTGTTCTACCACTATAACATCTATGGCACCAGTCAAAGTTGCTCCGTTAATATCATTGTAAAACTCTTTGAAATTTGAAAAAATCTTGGTCATCGTATGCATTTTGACGCTGAATTATTGTTAGTTATCTACTAAACACAAAAACACCAAAATTAATCTTAAATATTTTGAATTTATAAAAAGTCTGGAATTATAATCTAGTTATCCCATTTAGCCGGTCGAAAAAAACAAAACACTTTGAATGCTTCCCTGGGCGGACTTCCAAATCCCGGTCGATAAAGTTTAAATTTTAAAGGGACAATTCAGTCAACTAGTCATTTAAAGAAGTTTTTTTACAAGTACACTGTAATATTAAAACAAATCTTCGTTAAAAAGAACATCGATAATCAACTGTTTAAACAAAACGAATTTTCGTACGCAAAATAAAGGTATCCTCGCGTCGAACTTGAACCGAACGAATCTTTGTGCGATAGTGAACGGAATGAGTCAGGAAAATCGAAACACCGAGCAATATAAAGGGGGGAATGGCAGTGGCGCAGCCTCAAGATTTCGTCAAATTGGCTGGGACAGCTATCGCGTGACGTTTGTTTCGAGTAATAATTGCATGATCGCGAATCGTTAACCCTTTGTGATGACCTGCAGTGCAATTCTGTAATAACAAAGGCAAACAAACCATTTTACATTATATGACATATCTGCTGTTTACTTATATATTAACAATTGCTCGACTTGATAGAAGAAAGTCGTTGTAACTATTAAAACAGGGCACTGTAGAAAATTAGCAGATAAATGAAACAGTTTTGAACAATATCAAGCGAACAACTCGTTGGTATTGACCAGGTCGTACTAAATTGGCATAGTGCTTTCAAAGGTTTCAAATATTACCAATTGTGATTGGAGGAATCCAGTCTAAACTGTATCATAACTACTTGGAATGTTTTTATTGCAATATGATAGTGAGAAACAGTTTCTTACATTCATCGAGTTTCACCCAGTATCATAGAATTAATTGAAAATTTGAGTTTGTAAACTTTACATTTTTATCGAAACTATTCAAAAATTTTATGCGAAGTTAATTAAATTAAATTTAATAAATTTAATTAAATTCATATTTTAATTAAATAATATTATTTTCTTTTTTAATGTCAAATGACATTTCAACAGTCGGCGAAATTTCAATTAAAACGGAAGCTCTTCTGTACATGTACAACGAATTGTTCTTAAAATAAGAGTTTAATGTCCAGGAAAAACATAGTTCATTTTTAATACTTTGATCACTGATGATGAACATGTATTTTTTATGACCACGGTACACACGCTGCAGGGAAACTCCTAAAACACAAGGGCGTATATGCGGAATATGCATTTCACGTCGGTTTTGCATCGCTGCAAATTATACTCTGCTCCGTGCAATTTATTTCGAAGGGATGAGGTTCCCGATATAAAAGAATTCTTGAAAAGGATGGTGAAAGGAGTTTCGAGTACTCCTAGGGTGCACCGCTTTGTAAAGAACCAAGTGCTACATCCACTGAAAATACTGAACAGATTTAAGCCATCAACCATTTTTCGATGTTTTAAAAAATCAAAGTGTTTTGTGAATTCTGGGTCCCCAATCAGGCGAATAACTCTTCTAAATAGGATCTAAGTGTAATTGTTCATCGTTAACAGAATTTGAGATTGGTACAGGATAAAAGTTGTCGTGGCATGTAAAGTTCTCTAGTACGAAATAGTATACCAGCTACGCATACAAGATGATTATTTCAAGACATATTTATTCCCAAATTAACGCAAAGCGATAGATAGAATTTGAGGTTTGTACAGGATTAAAAGTTGTCGTGACATGTAAAGCTCTCTACTGCGAAATAATATTACCAGCTTTTGAAAAGTTCTTTTTGACACACATACGAAATGATTATATCAGGACATATTTATTCTCAAGTTAATGCAGAGTAAGTTGAGTGGTAATGCTAGTGAAATAGATTGTCTCGACATTCATGTCTTGTCACTTAATATATATTTGAATTATAAATTGTGGTTGTGGTAATATTTAACGTGTGATCTAGGTGAATAAATAAGAACCAGACTTCAGATTTTTTAAGAGAACTAAACCTATAGGGATCTCTAGATGATAAATATTGCATTCGAAATACTGGTAGATTATTCCATTATTCGAAATTCGATCAGGTTTCTCTCCCGTTTTCTAATTGGTAGCCTGCATGTCTCAGAACTTGCCAAAAATTGAGGAAAAACGTTTTTGTTGTCCGATTGATATGCAACCATCACATTTGAATTTCGCGTTCGACTGAAAAATGTGATTCGTCTGTGCTTGGTGGGCATTTACAAATTTATCGGTGGTAGTGATAAAATCATTGTCACACCTTCAAATGTTGTTTTCATAGTTTGTTAGTTTTATAACTCGCGCGCAAGGTTTCTTCAAAACCGTTTGTTTAAGAATCTGAAAATTTACGTGAGACAATGAATTATCTTTTTAAGTAGCCTTACGGATTTTAATTTATGAGCTATAGTTTGAGAACAATCACAAAATTTGTACGAAAGTTAAAAAAAATTTAATTAAATTAGTTTACGTTGAAAATAATTTCATCTTTCAACCTTAGGTTGAACAAAATTTCAAAATTTAGCATTAATTATGACGGAGAAAGCTTTCGCGCAATGTCTCTGGTTATGTTCTTCACTATTTGACATCAAAGTTAAATAAATCACGTTTAACCAAAGAAACTATGCTGAAACTAACCCCGTTCTACATTTTGCCTTAACTCCATTGCCAACATTCTTGAAATAAGAAACTTTAGCAAATAATTGTGAAAAGAAGATTTTTTTGTACTGCTATGCGATTATATGTATATATATATATATATATATATATATATATATATATATATATATATATATATATATGTATATATGTGTATATATATATATATATATATATATATATATATATATATATATATATATATATATATATATATATATATGTATATATGTGTATATATATATATATATATATATATATATATATATATATATATGCAAATGATTTGCTCACTATTAGTTTGTACAATAAAAACCTGGTAATCAACAAAAATGTTCAACAATTTGTATTATGATATAGATTTCCTTTGTTTTTTGGAGTTGCTTCAAATTGTTTTAGGTCCGTCTGATCTAATAGAGAAAATTTGAATCTGTTAGCCCGCACGTTAAGTACTTAAACAGGTTTTCCAACTGAACATTTCGCGTTTTACATCTACACACCTCATTTCATACCTGCTAAGTAGTTTACTTCATAAACCTAACTACGCCACTGTTGCAACGTGGAGAGAGTTGGCCTGCAGAGTTGTTATCAACGCCAGGTTAATATACATACATACACTTGCGGGAGGCTAAAACCAAAAACAATACAATAAAATTTGTTTTTAATTAAGGTTTGTTTACCTCAGTTACGTCTTTACGAAATAGAAGCGTAATAAATAATATCAAGACACACGTAACTTTTGCTACGTTTTACAATTTACTCCTTTTTTTAATAGATATGTCGAGTGTTTTCATTTTTGCAATTACGACGTTCAAAAATAATTATATAGTAAACAATAGTCATAAATATCTATATTTTACAAAAAAAGTTGTTTATTTAAAAATTCCGCAAAAAATATACACATACATATATATATATATATATATATATATATATATATATATATATATATATATATATATATATATATACTCAGGATTTTGTCTCATTCTTTTGAATATAAGCAGTGCTGGCACAAACTGTCCAGCCACAGTGGCACAACACAGGGCCTCTTTCTCCGCTTATGATTGCACCGATTTGTTTCTAGCTTTTTAATCCTAAAACTTTTCGCGTTTTTTTTTCTGAACGGTGGAAAATCCACTTTCATCAACGTTAAATATTTTTATAGACGTTAATATATTTTAATCTACGATTCTTTGAAGCAGAGGTTCAAATTATCCCTACTTTCCTCTTTCAGCTGTTCTCGCCCATTAGTAAGGAATTATTTCTTTTTTTGCCCTTAAAATTTTATTTGCTTCATTGTAAATAGCCGCCTTTCAAGGGCGGGTTAATGTTGTAAATGATTTGGTAAAATGCAGTTTTGCTCCTTATTTTTAATTTATGTATTATATTTTTTTTATATATATATATATATATATATATATATATATATATATATATATGGCGCTGGTGAAGCAACCAAAGGTGAATCGAAAGATACGCACCTTGGAAGTTCCCAAAAGTATTCTCTGTATTTGCTAGACCATCCTAAGACGCATTCATCCAATACACAGAACACCATTTCAGACCTTATCCGGGTACTAACGGAAACCATGACAAAATAGAAATTAATTATTTGCTTGGATATCAAACAATCTCATATTTATCAACTTAAAAAGATTTTTAACTCTTTTTTTCGTCTGAAAAGTTTTATTTTCGGTTTCTATACTGACTAACTAAAAAGTTATAGCTATATATTTTTATATATGCCGAGTGTTTTACATTTGCCCAATGTAGTGTTTTCAGTTGTAAACAATCGTTTTAACTGTTAATGATAAAAAAATTATTTAATGGAAGGTCAACAAGTAAAACAAACCTTAACTGAATCTTCAATTTTACTTCCAGTCAGTTGGCAAATTTAAAAAGTAGAACTTGAGTAAACTCGGTTCTATTGTATTTATCCCCTTAGGGACCGCCCATTTAAGTATATGCAAAAAACAAACCCCAGTACCGAAATATAAAACGCCCCCATTCATAAACATACATCTCCCCAGGTATTTCGGAAGACTAGAAGTCACGCGGATCAGTCTTTTGAGATTGTAGTCCTTCTATACATTAAGAATGTCACAAATCGCATTTCGAAAATTTTACGGAAAAATAAAATAAACATGATTATCTACGTGCCCCAAACTCTAACAACATTTTTAATCTGTCAAAGATAAGATTTCCCTCAAACATCCGGGGGCTACAATATCTCATGCAGCTGTGATAAAACCTATATTGGCAAAACGAAGAGAAAAATATGTCCTAGGGTCAAAACACCTCGAAGGACAGTACCTCTTAGTAACATTCCTACTTTAGCACTTGCAGAACACTAGCATGAGACAGGACACAAGATTCTCTTGGACCAATCAAAGACTCCTGCCACAAATTCCTTTTTCTATTACAAAATTTCGGGAGTCCACCGAAATGTCAAAACATCCTAACAACCTAAATCTTTACCTCTCATCAATCTGAGAACAGATCATCCATGAAGCTCCTCCCACCCCAATCTTCTTGGTCTTCTTCCTACGTTAGGACCATGTCCTGTGTTCACTTCAAAGGTTTCCCAGAAACAATTACGATGATGAAGACCAGCTCTCATACCATCTTATTGGTGGTCTTCCAAGCGGTCGAGGTGTGTTTGGTCGCTTCTCTTTTGCAACCTTAGCCAACCGGTCATTTGGCATTCTGTCCACACGGTCTTTCCATTCTCTTTTCCTGTTCCTTGCACATTTCACCACATCCTGTATTTCGCACATTTCCCTTATTTCTTCACATCTCTTCCGGTCAAATAAGGTATGTCCTGTTATCGATCTAAGTGTTCGCATTGCTGTTGTTCTTAGGAGTCGTTTTGTTATTGTGTTCTCCGCTCTGGTTTCTATCGCGTACCTCATGATCGGTCTTACGCATGTTTTGTATATTCTTACTTTGCTCCTGGTGCTCATATATTTGTTTCTCCAAACTATATCTCTTAAGTATCCTGATGTTAATGATGCCTTTGTTGTTTGAGTTTTTACTTCCTCCTTAAGGTTCCTGGTACTTGTTATGTTTGCCCCTAGATATTTGAAGGACATCACTTGTTCTACACTCTGATCATAAATCACGAGTTTGCATCTTTTCGGTTCTTTAGATATTGTAAGGGACTTTGTTTTCTTTACAGATATTTGCATATTAAACACTTTTGCTGTTTGTTGGAACTTATGTAGGAGTCTCTGTAAGTTATCTTCGTCTTCTGATATGATTACTGCATCATCGGCGTAGCATATTATTTTTATTTCTTTGTCTCCCAATCGATATCCTCTCCCAGTTTTCTTTACTTCGTTTATAATTTCATCCATTATGATGTTAAATAAGATTGGACTTAGGCTATCTCCTTGTCTGATTCCGGTTGTCATAGGTATTTTATTGCTTAATTTATTTGCTACTCTTACATATGTGTGGTTGTTGATGTTCAACTCTTCGATAGTTTTTATTATATTCGGGTGAATTCCCTTTTTTTTGTAGTAGGGTTATGACATCAGTTAACCGTACCCTATCGAATGCTTGGGTAAGATCAATGAAACACATAAAGGCTATCTTATTAAACTCTATGGCTTTTTCGGTAATTTGGCGGATTATAAATATGGCGTCTACAGTAGATCTGTTCTATCTGAACCCTTGCTGTTCTTTACAGATTCCGGTTAACATTATTTCTTCTGCTAAAATTTTAGTGAACAATTTTAGTACCGCACTCATTAAGCTGATACCTCGATAGTTTTTTGGATCTGTCCTTTCTCCTTTTTTGAAAATTGGTATCAAGATGCTTTCTTTCCATTCGGATGGTATAATCTTGGCTGTGAGTATTTTGTTAAAGAAAATCTGTAATTCTTCTAGTAATTTATCACCTCCATATTTGATCATTTCGTTCTTAATTTCGTCCATGCCCGGGGCTTTTCTGTTTTTTAGTTTCACTGCCATGTGCTGTATTTGATTCAAGGAAATGGTCCTATTTGGTTGGACATTTTCATCTTCATGCTGTATTTCCTGTGATAATGAATTGGTTTCTGATGGATTATATAGTTTTTTGAAATATCTTTTCCATTCTTCCACCGTAATTTTTGTATTCTGTATTTACTCATTTATTGGTTTTTTTTTTCTATTTCTCAGTAGATTCCATATTTCTATCCGATCCATTCCCAATCCATTAATACAAAAAGGCACGTGCAAGCCACATTAACTCAGTTTTGTGCTATATTCCGAAGAAATCAATCCTCGGAACAAGCTCCAAACATGCCGGCAGTATGATCGGCGAAGGAGAAATTCAAAAGAATTATACCTATATTTACAAATGGTTATTTCAGCCTATAGATATAGCTTCTGTTACAACTTTATTATATGTGGATAAAAGGCTGTGCGGTATTTCGTACTCTAGTTAGGAAAAATTTTAAATTCTGTTTCGTTTTTTAAATCCTCAAGAAGTTTACTGAAAAAATCTTCATAAAATAGTATTTTTAATTGAGAAATACTTCGCAAATGTTATAAGTATTTTCTAGGATATAAAATAAACAACTCCGAAGATCAACATCAGTCGGATGTATATGAAAATTTTAGATTTAATTGATCTCTCGTAACACATTCACATATACGATTTTAAATATGACTATTAAATTTTTATTTTTTTTATCAAATAGTGGAAGAAACGAAGTATTTTGCCGAGTATAAAATAAATATGTGTTGCACAACATTTTTTAAAGTTTTTACTCACAGTGTACTTGGCGCCAAGCCTATAAGTGAATGCAATATACGTGTATTAGCAGAAAATTACATTCTGTATTTTTTCTCTTCTAAATATAATAGGTCACAGCTAACGAATAATAATTGCATAGTTTTCTAAAAAAAAATGTTAAGTGGCTGCCCCAGGTTATCAAATGGTAATAATTTGTTGTTATTTTACAACGATTAATTTCAAGAAAATATGTAAATTGTGACGTATAATAATAATCAAAGTAAATACATCGAATATTATTTAGATGTTCCATGGATTATGCAAACCAACTATGCTACTTTATAAACAACATTTTAATGGTTGATTGTTTGTGTAGATTATTAAATAACAATAATAAAAATAAGTGTGGGATTATGATAACATTAATTTCAGGGACAAAAACAAGATGCTTTTGCTCATATGTGCGTGTTTTTTTACATTTTTGTTTGTCGAAAGAATTAATTTTTGGAAATTGGAAAAACGGTGTACGAGGCTGGTTTGAAAAGTCCGTGCAAAAATAAAAACTACTTATATGTTTGGGGTAAACCTTTTTTATTTTTCGACATAGTCTCCTTTTAGGCTTATACACTTCGTCCAACGATGTTCTAGTTTGTTGATCCCTTCCGAATAATAGGATTTGTCCAAGTCTGCAAAATATCCATTAGTGTCTGCAATCACCTCCTCGTTTGAATAAAATCTTTGTCCTGCCAGCCATTTCTTCAAATTGGGGAACAAATAGTAGTCCGAGGGAGCCAAGTCTGGAGAATAGGGGGGATGTGAAACGAGTTGGAATCCTATTTCCATTAATTTTGCGACCACAACTGCTGAGGTGTGTGCTGATGCGTTGTCGTGATGGAAAAGGACTTTCTTGTGAGCCAATCGCGGGCGTTTTTCTTGCAGCTCGGTTTTCAAACGGTCCAATAACGATGAATAATATTCACCTGTAATAGTTTTAAAAAATTTAAACCCTTTTCCAGATAGTCGATGAGGATTAGCCCTTGCGAATCCCAAAAGACAGTCGCCATAACCTTTCCGGCCGAAGGAACGGTCTTCGCCTTTTTTGGTGCAGATTCCCCCTTGGTAACCCATTGTTTAGATTGTTGTTTGGTCTCAGGAGTACAGTAATGTATCCATGTTTCATCCACAGTGACGAAACGACGCTTAAAGTCCTCCGGATTCTTCTGGAACAGCTGCAAACCATCCTTGCAACACTTCACACGATTCCGTTTTTGGTCAAGCGTGAGCAATCGCGGCACCCATCTTGCGGATAGCTTTCTCATGTCCAAATGTTTATGCAAAATATTATGTACCCGTTCAGTCGAGATGCCCACAGCACTAGCAATCTCACGCACCTTAACTCTTCTGTCATCTATCACCATATCATGGATTTGATCAATGATTTCTGGAGTCGTAACCTCCACAGGCCGTCCAGAACGTTCAGCGTCACTTGTGCCCATATGGCCAGTCCGAAAATTTTGAAACCACTTATAAACTGTTCTAATCGAAGGTGCAGAGTCACCATAATGTTTATCAAGCTTCTCCTTAGTCTCCTGAGGCGTTTTGCCTTTCATAAAGTAATGTTTAATCATCACACGAAATTCTTTTTCGTCCATTTCTTGAAAATCACTCGACTTCCTTGATTCACACGAATGCCAAACACAAAGAAATAGACCAATATGGCTGAAACTTGGTGTGCGTTCATTCAAGAGATGTTACTAACTAAACATGACCTCGATACGCGCCGGTGGTGCTATCTCTCGGACTTTGCACGGACTTTCCAAACCAGCCTCGTAATGTAAATTGGACTTACGTCCTCCAGTAATAGCCTTTGTAATAGGCAATGTAGCCGGAGGTCAGAGAATTCCAGTTAAAACGGAAAGTGACCATGTTCTCAAGTATAACACGTAGGCTGAAAAGTTTTTGGTCTGACACATAGATGTCGCCCTTCTCAAAAAATCCATATAATTTTTAAGAAGTACCAACCTTCAAACGATATGTGTCAAAATTTCTTAACATTTCGACGTTTAGTTTACAAGTTACAGTGGTTTTAGTGACGCTATTTTTGATATTTTCAAAACAATGGAAAAAAAATCGAATTTCGTGTGTTGATTGAACACCGTTTTTTGATGGGGAAAAATGCCTTTCAACCAAAGCAATGGCTTGATAAGTGTTATGGGGATTCTGCCCCTGGAAAATCATTCATCATTTACTGGTATACTGAATTTAAACGTGGTCGTACAGACCCAAATTATGCTGAACGCCCTGGATGCACAAATAAGGTGGTTACACAGGACAACATCAAAAAAATCCCCAAAATTGTTTTGGATGACCGTAAAGTGAAATTGCGTGAGATAGCTGACACCCTAAAGATATCAAAAGAACGTGTTGGTCATATTTTGCATGAACATTTGGGCTTGAGAAAGTTTTGTTCGAAATGGGTAGCGCGTTTGCTCACAGTGTTGATAATTCTGAGCGCTATTTGGACCTGTTTAAGGGCAATAAAAAGGATTTTTTCATACGATATGTAACAATGGATGAAACATGTATCCATCACTACACACAGGAATCAAATCGGCAATCAGTTGAGTGACACAATAGTCGGCTGGAAAGGTTTTGGTCTCTGTATTTTGGGATGCGCATGGAATAATTTTCATTGACTATGTTGAGAAGGGAAAAACCATCAATAGCAAATTTTATAAAAAGTTATTGGTGCGTTTAAAAGCGGAAATCGCAAAGAAACGGCCCCAAATGAACAAGAAAAAAGTGCTCTTTCATCAAGACAATGCACCGTGTCACAAGTCAATGCTTACGATGGCAAAATTGCATAAATTGAAGTTCGAATTGCTTCCTCATCCACCGTGTTCTCCAGATTTGGCCCCCAGCGACTATTATCTATTCGCAGACCTCAAAAAATGCTCGCGGGAAAGAGATTTGGCTCCAGTGAAGAAGTTATTGCCGAAACTGAGGTCTATTTTGAAGAAAAAGACATATCCTTCTACTTCTAGAAAGGTATAGAAATGTTAGAAAAGCGTTGGACTGATTGTTTCGCTCTTCAAGGGGACTATGTTGATGAATAAAATAGAATTTTGCAAAAGAAATGGATTTAAAGATTTTAGTTGACGACTTAATAAAGTATGACTTTAAATGTTTATCGACAATATTGTTAAGATTTTTCTAAGAATAAATTGAAGATACTCTAAGAGCGAATTGAATCTAAGAGTGAATTGAATCTAAGAGTGAATTGAATCTAAGAGTGATTTGAAGAGTGAATATGGGTTGAAAAATCGAAATTTTCTGAGAAATGGCAGCACAAACAAAAAACATATGATTTTCAGTTAGTGTCAACTCTCAAAATATTCGTGTAAAACTTTCATGACATCTTACCTATTAGTTTACGAGTTACAGCTATTTGAGTACTGTTAATTTTGATTTTTGCACAATGACGAACCAAAAAGAATTTCGTGTGTTGATTAAACATTGCTTTTTGATGGAAAAAAATCTAGCCAGAACTCAAGAATGGCTTGGGAAGTGTTATAGCACATTTCCTCTGTCGAAAGCAACTACATGTCGAAGTGAAGTTAAATGCGGTCGTATAAGCGCCGATGATGCACCATGTTCTGGTCGTCCAAATGAGGCAAACACTCCAACAAATCAAAAAAAAAAAATCTGCCATATTGTTCTGAATGATCGTAAAGTAAAAGAGAGAGATAGCTGATGTGAAGATATCAACAGAATGCGTGAGCTATATTTGTATGAAAAAGCCCGATTGGTGCCGCGCACTGTCACGACCGATTGAAAACAGCAACGTGTCGAAGATTCAGAACGGTGTTTGGCACGGTTTCGGTGTAATTCAGAAGAGTTTCTGCGTCAATTCACAACAACAGACGAAACATGGATCCACCACTACACGCCAGGCAGTCCGCAGAGTGAATGGAACCGCATGAAAGCCTACCGACGCGTCAGCTGAAAAGGTTTTGGCAAGTATTTTTTGGGATGCGCATGGAATAATACTGATCGACTATCTTGAGAAGGGGCTGCCCCAGGTCCTCCCTCCCTTGATATCACCATTTAGACGGTCCAGTTGGTTTACTGGACCGTCTAAATGGTGATATCAAGAAAAAAAAAGGCCGCATTTAGCGAAGAAAAAGGTGTCGTTTCACCAAGATAATGCACCAGCTCACAAATCCATAAAATCGATGGTGAATATGGACCAATTGGGCTATGAATTTCTTCATCATGTATTCACCAGATCAGATAAGAAGTCCGCTTTCTCAGTCCCTTTCCTACCCCTTTAGCCCCTTACATGTTTTACAACAATTATGATTAAAATTTGTTAGTGCATTATCTCAACTAAAAACTCTCATAATGCTAGTGAAACTATACAATATCTGACGACCCTCTATTTTTCACACCTTTTTCTTATTAAAATTGAAAGTATTGGAAAAATAACCTAATGTTCAGATTTATCGACTCCAAGAACACTGAAAAAGACTTTTAATACGATATATATGAAGCAATCCCTCTAACGTCGTACCACACCTTTTTATGTCCTTGTATATTTTAATATAAATAATACGCATGAATTGTTCTTTATATTCATTTCTGTTAAAAAATAACCTAAATTTTGGATTCCTTAACCCTGAAAAGGACATATAACAAGATATATATATATATATATATATATATATATATATATATATATATATATATATATATATATATATATATATATATATTTATATATATATATTTATATATATATTTATATATATATTTTATATATATATTTATATATATATTTATATATATATTTATATATATATATATATATATATATATATATATATATATATATATATATATATATATATATATATATATATATTTATATATATATTTATATATATATTTATATATATATTTATATATATATTTATATATATATTTATATATATATATATATTTATATATATATTTATATATATATTTATATATATATTTATATATATATATATATATATATATATATATATATATATATATATATATATATATATATATATATATATATATATATATATACAGTACAATATCTGAAACAAACTGTTAAAAAGCAAATTGTATTCCCATTAAACGAAAAAATCCCCATTATTCGAAACAGATGATGAGTGGTTTCCTTAACGCGTCGGGGACTCTCCGATGTCTAGAATTTCACCGCTGTCTATGTTTTGGTTAGTCGACGAGTGTTATGAGTTACTCATTACGTCTATTATTATCGCAGAGGTAATAGTTTCGTTTTAATAGATATTTTACAAAATGGAGCATCATAATAAGCGTAAACGTGTTGTTATTACCTTAAAAGAGAAACTTGAAGCAATTCAACGTTTAGATAATGGTGAACTTCTTAAAAATATAGCCAAGAATTTAGGTGTAGCCGTGAGTACTGTTTCAGAGTGGAGAAAAAATCGCGAAAAACTTGAAAAAGGGTGTAGAGTTTTGTCATCGCCCACACAGTCACGAAAAAGTATGAAAAGCGGTGAATACCAAAAAGTGGATGATTCTTTATTTTTATGGTTTACACAGAATCGAGAACGTGGAATACCAATTTCAGGAACAATTTTAAAACATAAGGCAGTGAGTTTAAGCGAAGAGTTGCCCGTTATTGAAGCGTCTGTAAATTTTTCTGCAAGTGACGGATGGCTAGACAGGTGGAAAAAAGATATGGTGTACGTCAACTGAAAGTTTGTGGAGAAAGATTGTCGGCTGATGTATCTGCTGCAAAAAAATTTGCAGAGAATTTTGAGCAGCTTATGAAAGAACATGGTTTATAACCAGATCAAATCTATAATTGTGATAAAACCGGCTTGAACTACAAAATGTTGCCATCAAATACCTTAGCTTCAAAAACGGAAGTTGGAGCATCTGGTTACAAACGTAGTAAAGCACGTATTACTGTTCTTGCATGCAGTAATGCTTCTGGAAGACACAAACTCCCATTATTATGTATTGGTAAGTCAGCAAATCCACGAACCTTTAAGAATATTCGTCGCAATGCTTTTCCTATTTTGTATAAAAATCAAAACAATGCCTGGATAAACGTGACTCTATTTAAAGACTGGTTTTTTGGAGATTTTGTTTCCAAAGTCAAACTTTTTTAAAAGAACATGGATATGCTAGAAAATGTATTCTGTTATTAGATAACGCCCGCACTCAACCAAGTGCGGAGCAACTTGAAAGTGGGGAAATAAAAGCCATGTTTTTGCATCCTGCTGTAACTTCTCTCATTCAGCCTATGGATCAGGGTGTACTGGAAAATTTAAAACGCAATTACAGGCGTTTGTTATTGGAGCATATTTTAAAAGGAGTAGATGAAGGTGGCAATCTTACTGATTGTCTAAAAAAGATAAATTTGAAAAATGTTATCTATTGGATAGCTTCAGCCTGGAATCAAGTAAAGAGTAGTACTCTGGAAAAATCTTGATTAAAATTGATTCCACAAGAGGAGAGACATTACTCAAAAGCAGAAACAGAAGATAATAAAAGTTTATATCAAATTATTACAAGAATATCAGGATGTGAAAGTGTTACGGAAACCGATGTTTGTGAATGGTTAAACAGTGATAGTGTGGAAGATGAAATGACTGACCAAGAATTAATTAAAAGTGTACGCAAAAATCCTAAGAAACTAGACAGTGATGACGATGATGATAACGAAGTAGAAGCCACTGACAATATTTTAGTAAAAATGTCATATTCAGGACTACCCTAGAAAAAGCGTTAACTTATGTAGAACAACAAGAAAATGCAACCGCCGCGGACGCTTATCAAACGTTGGAGAGACATTGCAGCCAAAAACAGAACTAACGCAAAACGAGTGCAGTTAAAAATTACCTCATTTTTAAGACATTAAAGTTAAGAATGAAACTGTTTTATTTTCGATTTTCCGTACATATACATAAAATAAGTAAACTAATTGTTCTATTCTCTGTTTTAATAAATACCTATGTACGTAATAGCATATCGTATAAATGCTTTTAAATCAATCTGCAATGTTGTATTCATTCTAAACTTCTATTTTATAAAAAAAAATCGGATTAACCGAAATTTCGATTATCTGAAATCACTTTGGTCCATATTATTTCGGATAATCGAGATTCTACTATATATATATATATATATATATATATATATATATATATATATATATATATATATATATATATATATATATATATATATATATATATATATATATATATATATATATATATATATATATATATATATATCTAATCGCCTTTCTTAGCCCTTTCAACTTTTATATTTTTTTACAATAAAAATTTAGTGCCTAAAATTTGTGTATTATCTCAATAAAAATTGTCATTTCACTATTAAAACTATACAAAATGTATCGACCGACTGTGCTGAAGCGATATCCCTTAAAAATTATAGGTTTCATTCCTTCGTTAGGTATCATACGAGGATGGATTGAAAAGTTCGCGGCCTAACCAAAAAATTATAATATTTTTATTATAGTACCCTCAATAAGTTCATACTTTCTTTGGTTGTCACAGTGTAAAATTTTGTTGCTGTAGAATTTGTGGTTTTTAGGTTAGAACGAGTTTAGTGAGACCAAGTGCAGCGTTTTTGGAAAAATGGAAAAAATTGAAAAACGTGCGGTCATCAAGTACCTGTTTAAATAAAGATTAACACCAGAGGAGATCCACGATGATATGAAAACAACACTAGGGGAATCTGCTCCGTCATATACCACAGTGAAAAAATGGTTTGCAGAATTTAAACATGGACGAGAGAGCATCGAAGATGATCCTCGCTCCGGCCGGCCCATGATGTGTGATCTCATATTGAAAGACCGTAGATTAACTATCGGGGAGATTGCAGACACTCGTGTGAACGAACACCAAACATCACTGCCAACGAACTCGGATTTTCTAATGTTTCCGCTAGGTGGGTCCCCAGATTGCTTTCAGTTGAACAAAAAGAATTTGACTCACGATTAGTCGCGACTGTTTGGAGCTGTTTGAGGCTGATCCGCAAGATTTTCTTAACAGGTTTGTAACAATGGACGAAACCACTATACTTCAAGAGTCAAAACAACAATCCAAGCAGTGGAAAAAATCTGGTAAACCGACCCCAAAAACAGCGAAGGCAATTCTGTCGGCTGGAACAATGATGGCGTCAGTTTTTTGGGATGCTAAAGGTATTATTATGGTGGACTACCTTCCGAAAGGCGAAACAATAAACTTGACTTACTATTGCACCCTTTTGTGTCGTTTACGTCAAGAAATTAAAAAGAAACGCCGAGGATTACTGAGAAAGAAAGTTTTGTTCCATCCAGACAACGCTCGCGTTCACACGTCTGTTGAGTCTATGGCTCAAATTCGTGATTGTGGTTTCGAATTGCTGCCCCAACCGGCTTATTCTCCTGATTTGGCAGCTTCGACTTTCCTTTGTTTCCAAATCTAAAAAAACACCTCGGTGGCCAGAAATTTTCATCAAATGAAGAAGTCGAAGCTGCAGTTAACCAATATTTTGAAGACCTTGAGGAATCTTTTTTTCAAACAGGTGTGGAAGCTTTGTAAAGCAGGTGGAAGAAGTGCATAGAGCTAGGTGGAGATTACGTCGAAAAATAAAAATATTTTTGTACGTATTTTATTTTATTTATTTGACTAGGCTGAGAACTTTTTAATCCAACCTCGTATATGTACCAAGTTTGATACCGATATCTCTTTCGTTATCGTACCACCAGTCGAGGGACGGACATAAGTAACTTATGTTTTTTTCGAAATCTAAGAACCCTAATAAGTGAAGAAAAGCAAACATCTCTAAAGGTGATTTTTTTACGAATATACTCCGTTCCTTTAGCAAGGGAAGTAAAAAGAGGTTGGCCTAAATATTTCTATTTCGATAGTTATTATTATCACTGGAACAGGCCCGAAAATTTAAATTGTGAAACATTCGCAATGGATTTAAAAAAAAGATTTAATGTTTGAAACGGTTTGGTTTTAAAATAAGATAAATAAATTCGTGCTATTTCAGACACTTCAGTTCCCCGGAAAAACCTAAATTATTTTTATACATTACAGAAATTAACTACTGCGTCCATGATAAGAGTTTATTTTCTAATTAAAAAAATAAGATCTCGAAATTAACACGCATTACCTTTAATGATAATAAATATATACTATAATCTCTTTGTTGTTTTAATCAAATCAACCAGTTAAAAAATTAATATTGTTTTTTTTTTTCATTAAAAAACTATATTTTAGAAACATGACGCCTCTAAAGGGAACAAATCTCTCTAGTGTTCCTGAATATGTTAATTAATTAATATTATAACTAAGGGGGCCGCATATCCCCTGCAAAATAGGAGTTAGTGTTCGGCGTTCAAATATGATTCTTCAATTCGTAAAAAAAAAACTTCTGAGATTTTTAAAATTTATAATATTATTATATAATATATATATATATATATATATATATATATATATATATATATATATATATATATATATATATATATATATATATATATATATATATTTATACATGCACTATGTTGGGAATGTGGAATCTTTCGCACAATGACATAACTCAGTATTTATCACCACTACACCAAACCCTTTATTTTGGCACTCGACGCACATTTCGCTAACCATGTTAGCTTCATCAGGAGCAATGATTGACTCAATCAGCGCTCCTGATGAAGCTAACATGGTTAGCGAAACGCGTGCCGAGTGTACAAATAAAATGTTTGGTGTAGTGGTGATATATACTGAGTAAGTAAAAAAATCGACTCAAACGATTTTGTCTCATTTAATACTGATCCTTGAATTTAATTTTCAAAAAGTGGTATTATTTTGGATATCATTAAAATGCTGATTTTCTACTCTTTCCAATAATATCACATTTGGGTTTCCAAAAAGTTTTACTGATTAAAACGGTTTTAACTCAACGTACTCACCAGTATATATTTATGTGTGTGTGTGTATGTATGTATGTATATATATATATATATATATATATATATATATATATATATATATATATATATATATATATATATACATATATATATATATATATATAATATATATATATATATATATATATATATATATATATATATATATATATATATATATATGTCTTGGGTGGTATTGCGGATGTAAATACTGCAAAGTCTGCCTTCGATGAAGTTTTGTATGCTGGTATTAGTCTATATGTCCCTGTGGTTCGTTCCAAAAATCCGAAGTTCCCGAAGTGGTTTTCTGATGAACTTAAAGATCTTATCTTAAAAAAGAAGTTGTGTCATAAAGAATACAAAAAAAACCCGTCGGTGGGAAACTTATCAGAAGTTTTCGGAGTTAAGAACCCAATCCAATATCTTAAAGAGCAACTGCTACTTGCAGTATGTTGAAAATATTGAGACAAATTTAAAGCATAACACCAAACAATTATGGAATTTCATTAACAGTAAAAAGGGGGGCAAGTCCACCCCTACCTTAATAAATCTAGACGAGCTAACAGGGACGGATGGACAGACTATTGTGGAAATTTTTAAGTCTCATTTTCAAGGTGTTTATAGGTCGGATACTGACGGTGGTGAGCCTGGGCTTGAGGATGTTGGGGATAGTGGTGGATCATTCTCCTCTGTTGAGATCTCCCTGGGGGAGGTGTTTGACTATGTGTCTAAACTTGACATAAATAAGGGACCGGGTCCTGATGGTATATCTCCCAGATTTTTAGTTGACTGTGTCTATGCTTTGGCCAAACCGCTCCATATGCTTTTTAAAATGTCCCTAGAGAGCGGTTGTTTTTCCTAACCAATGGAAATATAGCTTCATTACTCCAGTATTTAAGTTCGGCGACAAATCAGACGCTAAAAATTATCGACCTATTTCCATTCTAAGTTCTATTCCAAAAGTATTCGAAAAAATTGTTTGCGACAAATTAAAACCATTCACAAAACCTTTTTTGGTTCCGGAACAGCACGGTTTCGTTGGTGGCAGATCGACTGCTATAAACCTAATCTTGTTGGTTCAAAGTACTATTGATGTGATGGAGGCGGGTGGTCAGGTTGACGTGGTTTATACGGATTTCAGCAAGGCCTTCGACACAGTCAACCACGATATCCTGATAGGGAAGTTAAGAGGTTATGGGTTTTGTGGAGCACTACTGAATTGGTTGACCTGCTACCTTACATATAGAAAACAGTTTGTTAAAGTAAAGGGCTTTGTGTCGAGTGAGGTGTCTGTTGCATCGGGTGTGCCGCAGGGTAGCCACCTGGGCCCGTTGCTGTTTAATATATTTATTAACGACCTACGAAAGGTGATTCTATTTTCAAGGCCCTTGTTTTTTTGCAGATGACTTGAAATTGTCTACGGCAATTCATTCTGTTGACGATGCTATGAGACTGCAGGGAGAGTTGGATAAGGTGAGGGAGTGGTGCAGGAGAAACAAAATGAAACTAAATATTAAAAAATGTAAGATTATGTCGTTCTTTCGAGTGAAAGTTCCGCTTTTGTATGACTACAGTATTAATAATTGTCTTCTCGAAAGAGTCTCCTCATTGTGTGACTTGGGTATTTATTTGGACACTAAGCTTGATTTTCATATTCATTATGACTTTATTACTAACAAATGTATTAAACTCCTTGGCTTCGTCTGTAGGAATACTAGGGATTTCCGGACCGTAGATAGCGTGAATATTTTGTACAAGGCCTTGGTGAGATCTTCTTTGGAGTATCTGTCATGTGTGTGGTCGCCATCGTATGCTGTGCATATTGAGGGTGTTGAAAGGGTACAGAGGAAGTATGCTAGATATGTCTCTTGCAAATTTAAGTGGAACATCACTGCCTATGGGGACCAGCTACGAAGACTTCAGCTGCAATCACTTTCAAGACGAAGGAAAGTTGCTGATATATGTTTCTTATTTCGACTTGTAAATGGTCATATAGACTGCTCTGATCTCTTGAGTCTGATAAATTTTCATGTTCCACCAAGATCAACAAGGGACCACGTACTCTTTGCCCCGAGGTACCACAGATGTAACTATGGCCTATTCTCGCCGATCACTAGAATCACTAATGGTGCCAGTGAAGCGAATCTTGATTTTTTTAATCTCTCTTTAAAAACGTTTAAAAGAAAAACTGTTGACAGTCCACTGAGTTTTTGAAATGATAATTACTGGTGTTGCTATTGTATTATATTGTTATAAGTTTACTATATTATTGAAATTTTTCTGTAAATACTATGTATAAAATGGGTCTGCCCGTAGATAAATAAATAAATAAAATAAATAAATAAATAAATAAATATATATATATATATATATATATATATATATATATAAATATATATATATATATATATATATATATATATATATATATATATATATATATATATACGAGTATATATATAGTAGAACCCCGGTTATCCTCGGATAATCCGTATTTGTTTTTTATTCATTCAAAAAATAAACACCAATACTTTAAACCGATGTATTAATGTTTTTAACATATAAATAGGTACATACATTATAAAACAGTGAAATAGGTATAGTTATTAACCTTGTACTTCACTTACTTCACTTTTAAATAGAAGTTGAAAAGTTATACATACATATATATATATATATATATATATATATATATATATAATATATATATATATATATATATATATATATATATGTATATATATATATATGTATATATATATATATGTATATATATATGTATATATATGTATATATATATATATATATATATATATATATATATATATATATATATACATATATATATATATATATATACATATATATATATATATATATATATATATATATATATATATATATATATATATATGTATATATATATATGTATATATATATATATATATATATATATATATATATATATATATATATATATATATATATATATATATATATATATACAGTAGAACCCCGATTAACCAAGTCGCGATTATCTGAGCTCCGGATTAACCGAGCCAATCTAAGAACCTCATTATCCGAGGTATGCGCGTCTATGCTGCGTATTAACCGAGCTTCTAAAATATGTATGTACATATTTCCATTTAAAATCGTCGGGGCCTTTGGGGAATCCCTTTGGTCCGTGTGAGGGGTTCCCCTATTTATATTTTTGGACTCTTTCAGCATGTAAATTTGCGTGAATGCAGTGCGTTATAGCGTTTACTACGAAGAAGTACGAGCATACTCACATAATTTATTTGGTTGGAGTTCTGGTAGTTAAGTGTAATTAATACGAACCGCTTTGTTTGAATTTTTGTTTGTCGTATTTTAATGGAGCAAAACAAGCGTAAAAGAATCGTCGTTCCTATTGAAGAAAAATTAAAAGCCATCGGAAGAATTAAAGCAGGAGAGACAATTAAAGTTGTTGCACGAGATTATGGAGTAGGTGAGGTAACAGTTGGAGATTGGAAAAGAAACCGCATAAAAATAGAAGAGTGGTGTATAAATCAAGCGTCCTTGCCCTCAGGAAGAAAATCAATGAAAACCGGCGACTATGAAAAGGTTAACGAAGCTTTATTCATGTGGTTTAACCAACAGAGATCAAAAGGTGTGCCTCTGCCAGGTCCAATTTTACAACAGAAAGCAAAAATGGTTAGTAGGCAATTCCCAGAGATAGATCAGTTTACCGCCAGTTCTGGATGGCTTGACCGCTGGAAAAAACGGTGTACGACAACTGACTGTATGTGGTGAAAAACTTTCTGCTGATGTGTCATCAATTGAGAAGTTTAAGCAGAACTTTAAAAAGCAAATCGAAGATTGTGGATACACATGTGATCAAATTTACAACTGTGACGAAACTGGTCTGAATTATAAAATGCTTCCATCAAAAACATTGGCATCTCGACAGGAAAAATCAGCTCCTGGGCACAAACGAACTAAGGAAAGATTAACTATAATGGTATGTTCCATTGTATCTGGCAAGCACAAAATCCCATTGATGATGATTGGCAAGTCTGCACGTCCAAGAGCTTTAAAAGACATCTCACCCAAAGCCCTACCAGTCGATTACAAAAGTCAGAAGAGCGCATGGATGGATGCGACTTTATTTACTAACTGGTTTGAAGAAGAGTTCGTGCCATCTGTGACTAAATTTTTGAACAGAAACCGTCTTCCTATTAAAGCAATTTTGTTAATGGATAATGCCCCCTCTCACCCTGGAGAAGGACTTCATGTGGGCGAAATTGTTGTAAAATTTTGTCCTCCAAATGTAACCAGCATAATGCAACCAATGGATCAAGGCATCCTCGAAAACATTAAAAAAAATTATTGGCGTTTATATCTTGAACATCTGTTAGAATACACAGAAAAGGAGGATATTATCAATGGGATGAGAAAGGTTACACTGAAAAATGTTATTTACTGGGTAAGTCAAGCAAGCTTGGGATTCTGTGCGTACTACCACTATTCAAAAATCTTGGTCAAAAGTTATTGATTTTGAGGACTATAATGACAGTGAAGATGATACTCCATTAAATGAATTAGCTTTGAAATTGAGAAGCCATGGAGAAATGTCCTGTTCAAATTTTGCCAGCGAGATAGAAGAAAAAGAAAAAAGTTTATTTGAATTAATGCAAAAATTAAAAGGTTGCGAAAATGTGACAAGAGAAGATGTTGAATGGATTACAGCAGATGATTTAGAAGAAGAAATGAGTATTGAACGAATGCCTTTCAGGAAACCGAAAAATCAGATGACGATGACGAAGCGGCGGTGGATGAACTAAGATCTCTCCTCAAGAAGGTTTTGCTTCTTTGGAAAAAATATAAATATATATATATATATATATATATATATATATATATATATATATATATATATATATATATATATATATACGAGTATATATATAGTAGAACCCCGGTTATCCTCGGATAATCCGTATTTGTTTTTTATTCATTCAAAAAATAAACACCAATACTTTAAACCGATGTATTAATGTTTTTAACATATAAATAGGTACATACATTATAAAACAGTGAAATAGGTATCTATGCGCTTCCGTTTCATATTGCATCTTCTTTTTCTCGCTGCAATGTTTCTCCATCTATTAAGAAGAAGCAAATCCGCTAGGGTTGCCTCTGGTTGTTGTTCGATATACCTCAAAGTTTTTTCCAAAGAAGCAAAACCTTCTTGAGGAGAGATCTTAGTTCATCCACCGCCGCTTCGTCATCGTCATCTGATTTTTCGGTTTCCTGAAAGGCATTCGTTCAATACTCATTTCTTCTTCTAAATCATCTGCTGTAATCCATTCAACATCTTCTCTTGTCACATTTTCGCAACCTTTTAATTTTTGCATTAATTCAAATAAACTTTTTTCTTTTTCTTCTATCTCGCTGGCAAAATTTGAACAGGACATTTCTCCATGGCTTCTCAATTTCAAAGCTAATTCATTTAATGGAGTATCATCTTCACTGTCATTATAGTCCTCAAAATCAATAACTTTTGACCAAGATTTTTGAATAGTGGTAGTACGCACAGAATCCCAAGCTTGCTTGACTTACCCAGTAAATAACATTTTTCAGTGTAACCTTTCTCATCCCATTGATAATATCCTCCTTTTCTGTGTATTCTAACAGATGTTCAAGATATAAACGCCAATAATTTTTTTTAATGTTTTCGAGGATGCCTTGATCCATTGGTTGCATTATGCTGGTTACATTTGGAGGACAAAATTTTACAACAATTTCGCCACATGAAGTCCTTCTCCAGGGTGAGAGGGGGCATTATCCATTAACAAAATTGCTTTAATAGGAAGACGGTTTCTGTTCAAAAATTTAGTCACAGATGGCACGAACTCTTCTTCAAACCAGTTAGTAAATAAAGTCGCATCCATCCATGCGCTCTTCTGACTTTTGTAATCGACTGGTAGGGCTTTGGGTGAGATGTCTTTTTAAAGCTCTTGGACGTGCAGACTTGCCAATCATCATCAATGGGATTTTGTGCTTGCCAGATACAATGGAACATACCATTATAGTTAATCTTTCCTTAGTTCGTTTGTGCCCAGGAGCTGATTTTTCCTGTCGAGATGCCAATGTTTTTGATGGAAGCATTTTATAATTCAGACCAGTTTCGTCACAGTTGTAAATTTGATCACATGTGTATCCACAATCTTCGATTTGCTTTTTAAAGTTCTGCTTAAACTTCTCAATTGATGACACATCAGCAGAAAGTTTTTCACCACATACAGTCAGTTGTCGTACACCGTTTTTTCCAGCGGTCAAGCCATCCAGAACTGGCGGTAAACTGATCTATCTCTGGGAATTGCCTACTAACCATTTTTGCTTTCTGTTGTAAAATTGGACCTGGCAGAGGCACACCTTTTGATCTCTGTTGGTTTAAACCACATGAATAAAGCTTCGTTAACCTTTTCATAGTCGCCGGTTTTCATTGATTTTCTTCCTGAGGGCAAGGACGCTTGATTTATACACCACTCTTCTATTTTTATGCGGTTTCTTTTCCAATCTCCAACTGTTACCTCACCTACTCCATAATCTCGTGCAACAACTTTAATTGTCTCTCCTGCTTTAATTCTTCCG
This sequence comes from Pachyrhynchus sulphureomaculatus, assembly GCA_019049505.1. Taxonomy (NCBI): domain Eukaryota; kingdom Metazoa; phylum Arthropoda; class Insecta; order Coleoptera; family Curculionidae; genus Pachyrhynchus; species Pachyrhynchus sulphureomaculatus. Next base: position 160,385,315 of record CM032446.1, read on the forward strand.
ATGGCTTTTAATTTTTCTTCAATAGGAACGACGATTCTTTTACGCTTGTTTTGCTCCATTAAAATACGACAAACAAAAATTCAAACAAAGCGGTTCGTATTAATTACACTTAACTACCAGAACTCCAACCAAATAAATTATGTGAGTATGCTCGTACTTCTTCGTAGTAAACGCTATAACGCACTGCATTCACGCAAATTTACATGCTGAAAGAGTCCAAAAATATAAATAGGGGAACCCCTCACACGGACCAAAGGGATTCCCCAAAGGCCCCGACGATTTTAAATGGAAATATGTACATACATATTTTAGAAGCTCGGTTAATACGCAGCATAGACGCGCATACCTCGGATAATGAGGTTCTTAGATTGGCTCGGTTAATCCGGAGCTCAGATAATCGCGACTTGGTTAATCGGGGTTCTACTGTATATATATATATATATATATATATATATATATATATATATATATATATATATACATATATATATATATATATATATATATATATATATATATATATATATATATATATATATATATATATATATATATATATATATATATACATATATATATATACATATATATATATATACATATATATATATACATATATATATATATATATATATATATATATATATATATATATATATATATATATATATATATATATATGTATGTATAACTTTTCAACTTCTATTTAAAAGTGAAGTAAGTGAAGTACAAGGTTAATAACTTTATGGATCTTTTTATTTAGCAAATCGTTTTAATGTGAAAATAACTAATAAACCCCATAAGATATAAACTAAATAAAAGAAAAAAAAAACAGTTTAAAAAAAGTTCAAAATCAAATCAATATCCCTAAAATTTGACAGAAAATATAATGTCACTTAAAAATACTAATTACTCTAATCACTTGAGAACTAAATAGTAATAAAATTGACTATGAAATGGAGACGCCAAGGGAAAACTTTAAATAAACTAACTTTGAGTGTTACTTTAAGAAACTATGAACACGGGCTAGATTTGCAAATTACTCGCCACAACGTTAAAATGACCTACTTCTTAATCACTGTGTGATTGTATTACTATGAGTGATTTTATTAGCATTTAAATTTCAGTCTTAATAACCAGTCTTAATAAATAAGGAAAATTGGGTAACATGGTTATTGATAATTATAGGTTTAATTTAAATTTAACTAAACTAATAACATCCGAAACACATACGATAAAAGTAACAAAAAATATTATTTAATATGTAACCTTAGTGTTTTTTGAAATTTGAAAATAATCCGACTTATTTAATCTAACAATAAAGGTTATTAACCTAATATTTTACAAATATAATCGACTTGCTACAAATGACGTAAAGACGGTGTAGGTTAATTAGGAACACAGTAAAAAAATTACTAGTCATTGTACAAAAACTGACCACTTATTTATCCTGCCAAATCTAATATTTCCAAGGAAAGCGAAGGTAAAACGGCACCTTTAAGCAAATTTACCTTTTTTCTTAACATAAAAATATTTGGTAAATAACATAATCTTATTGTAACATAAAATGGCTATTTTTATATTAGTATTTCGGTTCCGCATACGCACCGCCGGCGTACCTAAATCCGTACAAGAGCCGCGCGTATGCAGAAATAGCGATTCACATGAAACTTCGCTAGAGGTTGTACTTTGTGAAAAAGGAAGTTTAAAAGAGTTGAAACAAAGCTAGAAATTATTCGCAATTCACTTGGAACCAGTTGAAACATTTTTGTGCTTTAGTTTTGTGGTCAAACTAGAAGAAATAATAACTTATATTAATTATACCTACTTAGGAGGTAGGTAGGAAGACGCAAGGAACACAATTAGCTATCTAAATCTATCTAGAGAAATGAAATCGGAAAAAAAAATGAAAATATTGTATCAGACGCAAGGAATATAATTAACTATCTAATTCTATATAGAGCAATGAGATCGGGAAAAAAAAACGAGATTATTGTATCTGACGTAAGGAACAGAATTAGCTATCTAAATGAAACACTGTAGAACAATGATAACGGAAAGAAACAAAAATATAATATCTACGAATCGCAAAATAAAAGTAGCTTTATTTACAGTGCAGAACTTAAGTCGGGAATTTCTAAAAAGGGCAGAAATCGAAATGTACAACATCAAATGGAAGATGCACGACAATGAATAGAAATAAATGGTTTTGTGACAACAGATATGGAAACAGCGGAACAGTCAATGTACAGATAATGAAGAAACAGAAGACTACTTAGAAGAGTTACAAAATAAGTATCCCTAAACCACACGACCCCTGGAGGATCAAAAGAAACCTGGAAGAAAGAAATATCCAATGATATTTATTATAAACATTTAATTATGCACTTTTAATGAAAATAATGTGAAATAATTTTTGAAGATGGTGGTGGTATGCTGAACCTCATATGGATGTCCTGTATTAGCATGGAGTGTATTTCTAGTATATGTATATGGCTCTGAGTTACATCGGCCGGACATGTCCTATGAAAGGGTTCACAGGAAATACTCAAGTCACCAACTTTTCTTCAATATTCGAAAAAGTTTTGAGTATCCCATCATGCGAACAGGTATCTTCTGGATAGAATTTGTTTGTGACCAGTATTTCATCGGTGGTCAAATTTGAGCTTTGTGTAGGATTAACAAAAACCCCTTGTGGAGTATAGAGCTTTTTAGTAAAAAATAATATTTCGAGTTCTTAAGAAACTTTCTTTACTAAGCATACTACATGCTCATGCCGAGATATATTTGTTCTCGTGGCCCCTATACCTGATGCGTTCGGTCAGTTCATTTAATCCGCATATGTCTACCTAATTTGTATCAATTTCAACTCTTCAACCATGAAATCATTTAAAAGGATCCCTCTTCTATCTCAAAAGATTTAAAATTTTTTTATCCTATCTTCTATTTCCTTTGAAATAATTCAACTCTGTATGATGTACGTGTACATACGTATGTGTGTATGTACGTCCATGGTTAACTCGTGTTACTAATATATCTGCATATATCGAACACTTTTCGCTTCTCTTGCAGACACCATCGATCATTTACAAATTAACTATCCAAGTGCCGAAATTGCCATCCTGGGCGACTTTAATGTCCACAATATCAACTGGCTTAAATATTCAAATACTACCGACGAACAAGGTCGTGAATCTGAATCATTCTCAATCAATTGTGGCTTAACTCAGCTTATTGACGAACCAACACGGATCCCTGATCGAGACGGGGAGTTCGCCAGTCTTCTTGATATGTTTTTAACCACCAATGCGGAGATTTACACGGTCACCGTGAATCCGCTGTTGGGTTCTTCCGACCATAAACTGTTTTCGACATCGAGTATCCTGCCAATCAGTGACAGAGAGGCGCCTAGGCGGCGCAAGATTTGGCACTACAAATCTGCTAAATGGGAAGATCTCATGGAATACTTTCGAACTTTCCCATGGATGGACGTTTGTTTTTGATCCGACAACCCATCTGACTGCGCCAGGGAGGTCTCCGATGTTATTTTGGCTGGTATGGAAGCTCACATCCCTTTTTCGAAGAAATGCCCCTCCAGCCTTGATTTGACCGAAAATGCAAAGAAGCTGTTGCTTCTAAACATATTGCCTACCGACAATGGCGTAAAAATCCTAACACCATAAATCGTAACACCTTTGTTTGTGCCCGGAACAGATGCAAAAGAATTATCGACGAAACCAAGGAGGCACACAATCAACGAATTAGAAACAAACTTCTCGCTTTTCCCGGCAATTCCATGTCCTTTTGGTCAGTCGCTAAGGCAGTTAGTCAAAATTTCACCAAATCCACCACTCACACGGCCAGATAATTCCATTGCAACCACACTTGTTGCTTCACATTCTACTGTCGATTTCCCAGGAAAAACACCACATACTATACCCATATTGCAGTTAAAGATGCCCGATGTTGTCTTCAGACAGCATATCATAAAGCGTATTTTAATGAAGCTAGACACCAAAAAGGCTTCGGGCGCTGACGGAATACCTGCCATAGTTCTCAAAAACTGTGCCAGGGAACTAACACCAGTTTTCTGTAGACTTTTCAACCTATCCTACAGAAAGGGAATATTTCCGCCCTGCTGGAAATGTGCCACGGTTCAGCCGATACCTAAAAAGGCAAAAAGACCTTGCCAAATAACTACCGACCTGTCGCGCTGCTTTCAATAATATCGAAAGTCATGGAAAAGGTTATCAATCAGCATCTTCTAAAATATCTTGAACAACTCAGTATTATTAGCGATCATCAATATGGCTTTCGTAGACATAGATCAACAGGAGATCTTCTGACTTATGTAACACATGTTTGAAACAACGCAATTGAACACTTTGGAGAATCTCGAGCGGTTGCTCTTGACATATCCAAGGCATTCGACCGTGTTTGGCACGATGGACTGTTGGCTAAGCTACGCTCTTGTGGTATATTTGAAAAGTTCTGTTCGTGGCTCTCATGTTTCCTCAGAGAGCGTTCTTTACGAGTGGCGGTCGACGGATTTCTTTCTAACACCTTCACAATCAACGCCGGTGTGCCCCAAGGCTCCATACTGTCTCCTACTCTCTTTCTCATTTACATTAACGATCTGCTGGAAAAGACCGGGAATCCAATCTACAGCTTTGCAGACGACAGTACGCTTGTCTCTTCATCACTTTGGATGCTCGGACATCGGCTGCTCAGGCGAATATCCGCAGACAGCAGGAGGTCGTTCAACTTAACAAAGACCTGGAAGAAATTCTATCTTGGGGTGACAGTAACCAAGTGGAATTTAACACTACAAAAACCCAGGCGGCAGTTTTTTCTGAAAAAGTTAACGTTGCTGAACCCGACATAATTATGTCGGGGCACTCCATTCCCCTAGCATCGTCGCTCAATTTGTTGGGCGTTAGTTTGGGAGCAAATATGTCCTGGCATGAACATGTTGCAGGCATAGCAAGGAGAGCTTCTCAAAAGTTGGGAATATTACTTCGAACCAGAAAGCTTTACACTCCACAACAACTGTTAATTCTTTACAAAGCTCAAATTCGACCAACTATGGAATACTGCTCCCATATTTGGGGCTCCGCACCCAAACATACACTGCATTTGTTGGATTCTGTTCAGAGAAGAGCTGTTCGTCTGATTGGAGACCCGGAACAGACTTGAGTCTGTTCTACAAGTATTTTCATGGAAAGTGTTCGAAGGATGTAGCCCGCTTAATTCCTCCCAAAACGGTGCATGTTAGAAATACACATCACGCTGGTGCTTTACATCCATATGAGGTTCAGCTTGTTACTCTGCGTACAACGCTTTTTAGGCAGTCTTTTATATGGAGAACATCATCCCTTTGGAATAATTTGCCCAGCGCTGTGTTTCCCACCTAGTACAATTTACAGCGATTCAAGAACAACGTGAATCGCTTTTTCCGCACACATGCCGCTTCTGGAGCGCTTTAGAGACTTCTCTGCAGCACGTGTGCTAGACCAAAAAAAAAAAATTATAGTACGTAAGTTGAGGAACTTCCTGTTTTATCCAATTTTTAATGTTTCACAAAATCATTTTTAACGAAATAATAATAAACTACATATTGCAAGGGTCACTTTTAGAATTCTTTAGTTAATTTATTTCCGTGGCTACTTAAATTACCAGTGTTCTCGCCTGGATATCATGGGAAAGAGAATCGCCTATTTACTCCTCCGCACATCCTGGAAGCTATTTAATACCACAAAGACGAATTAAAAAAAAAATTTATTAGAACGTCAAAAATGCTCTAAGCTTGGGTACAAAGTTTTAACTACTTTTTAAATTCAAATATTTTTCAATAGATTTACAAAACGTTAGTACAATGGAATTAGCTCGTATGGGCTTTTTTATTTGCTGTATGCATAAAAAAATAAATTTTACATCAGACAATTAACTTTTTGATAAAAATCAAATAATATATTTGTCTACTGTCCACAAGTGTTTAATAGTTATAGACAGGTTCATTTAGTATCTACAGAAAGTTTTAAAGAGCTATGAAATATTAAAAAGTATACAGCATCGGGTTTGCTTCTACTTTCCTTATTTATCATTAAAAACCTGCTCTATTTATTTTGCATAGAAAGGAAAAATTAATATATTTAAGAAAAAAACCGGTCAAGTGCAAGTTGAACTTGCACAATTAGTGTTCCATTGTTTTTAAAATAAAAATTTTTGTTAGGGTGGTATAAAATGATGAGTGACTTCACAAAACACACCCCAAATGAGTTTTCAACAAAGTTTGTTTCCAGTCTTTACTGAAAACTGGTGACCTTGAATTTTTTTTTTTTTTTTATATACCAAATAAATTATTAAAGGTAATGCACTCGTGATAATTTTCGTTCAATCTATACCCCGTGCAAAATATTCCAGAATTTTTTCAAAATTTTTTGATCAGTACTTTTCGAGATAAGGTAGGGTACAGCGATTTTTTAAAAGTAATACGAAGAAAAGTGTGCGAAAGTATTACATTATATATATATATATATATATATATATATATATATATATATATATATATATATTACTAGTGTTTTCACAAGCTTTCATTTGACACAACACTCGATGACCTAGTAAAAAAAATTTTTTTTCACTTCCGATTTCACCCCTCAAAACGAACCCCTTAAGTCAAAACTTATGTTACGGTGGTATAAAATGACCAGTGACTTCACAAAACACACCCCAAATGAGTTTTCAACAAAGTTTGTTTCCAATCTTTACTGAAATCTGATGACCTTGAAATTTTTGTTTTTTTTATATACCATATAAATTATTAAAGGTAATGCACTCGTGATAATTTTCGTTCAATCTACACCCCGTGGAGAATATTTCAGAATTTTTTCGAAATTTTTTGATAAGTACTTTTCGAGATAAGGCCCGGGACAGCGATTTTTCGCGAATTTTTAAAAAATAATACAAAGAAAAGTGCGCGCAAGTATAATATTATTATATATATATATATATATATATATATATATATATATATTTTTACTCGTGTTTTCACAAGCTTTCATTTGACACCACACTCGATGACCTAGTAAAAAAATTTTTTTTCACTTCCGACTTCATCCCCCAAAACTAACCCCTTAAGTCAAAATTTAATTCTCAAAACTACATGGCTCTGATGAGGCCATCAATTCCTATATTACTACCAAATTTCACCTTTCTATGTCAAATAGTTTCGGAGAAAATCGGGTGTGACAGACAGACAGACACCGAAGTGATCTTATAAGTGTTCCGTACGGAACACTAAAAAAAGGGTTACGACAAAACATCCACCACCAAATATAGCACTCGACGTATTCTACAACAGTAAATTCAACTAAAAAGTTATAAATTAAACATCTTTCATTTAATTAAATATATTTAATTTTTAAGATCACACCAACCTTAATTTTACGTTTTATTTGGCACCGACTATTCGTACACAAATATAAACGAAAATTTGCACATAAAAGGTTTTGGAATACAACTTGTCGTGCAGTAATATGTTAAATTACTGTTACTGGATTTCGCTACGAAATTAGTTCATCAAGGACTTTTGGAAACATATACAGATTTTAATGTAGCTCTTTGACGGTTTTAAGTAACCTTAAAAGTACTTCATATATTGATTATTCTTGTAGGTCATAATATATATATATATATATATATATATATATATATATATATATATATATATATATATATATATATATACAGTGGCGAACAAAAGCATGGAAACATTTTCTTAATCAAAAATATAAAATACTATCCTTTAGGAATAAAAAAACTAGTATTGTTTTGTTGACAATTTCTTTATAGAATTTTTATTATTGACTATAAAAACTTTGTTTACCTTTTCTGGTAGATAAGGTTTTTAAGAAACGCGTTTTGTCCTTATCGAAAGCATTCAAATAATTTTATCATTCTGCTTTAAGAGTACGTTATTGTTGATACGAAGTAATTTAGTAGCATTGTTTAAGAGTGCGGTTTTTGCCAAAATGCCAAAGTGTAAATATTACAGTTCAGATCTGAAACACAAAATTATTTCTCTGTATCAAAGTGGAAAGAAGCAAATTGAAATAGGGAAATCTTTAAACATGCATAGGGGCACTGTCAGCAAAATTGTTAAGAAGTTCTCGAGAAGGGCCACTGTTCATCCGGCATTTAAAAGTGGTAGACCTCGAAAAACAAGTAAGAGAGTAGACAAAATTATAATTCGAAAAATGCTCCCAAGAAAACTGCTGTTGATATTAATAAAGAACTAAGGCAGGAATATCAGAGTGTATTGGTGTCAGACATGACTATTAGGCGTCGTCTGTTATCTGAAAATCTTCATGGTAGGCGTGCTGTTAAAAAGCCACTCCTTACAAAGCGTCACAGAAAAGAAAGATTGAAATTTGCTAAGGCACATAAAGACTGGACTCAAAATCAGTGGTCTCTAGTAATCTTTAGTGACGAAAGTAGGTTCAATCTCTTTGGAAGTAATTCTACTGGTTATGTAAGAAGACCAGTTGGTCTAAGATATGACCCAAAGAACCTTGTACCTACTGTCAAACATGGCGGTGGAAATATCATGGTATGGGGTTGTTTTCGACGGTCTGGTACGGGGCCATTGGCAAAGATAAATGGCAGAACGGATGCTCAAATGTATCTTGAGATATTGGAAAATAATTTGATTCCTTATGAAGATTTGTCACTGTCGTGGATTTTTCAACAAGACAATGACCCAAAACACACATCTCGCTGGCCTTCGCAATCACCTGATTTGTACCCGATAGAGAATCTTTGGCACTATCTGGATAAACAAATTAGGAAAAGGTATATAAAAAACCGGGACGAACTTTGGATCGCATTAAAACAAGAATGGGAAAAAAATACCGCCCGATTTTTGTGCTAGGCTTATTGACTCTATGGGCAGAAGATGTCAAGCAATGATTGACGCAAAATGATATCCCACTAAATATTAATTATTTTCGACATCTTAGTCGTCTTAGTGGAATTTTTATTTTATAACAAAAATATTTCCATACTTTTGTCTGTGCATAATTTTGTTACGTTAAAAACGCTAAGCACATTTCTAATAAACAATAACTATTTCAGTCTTCAAAATGTTTGTTAGCATGTACACGATTAATAAATAAATACTGTAATTGTAAACCATTTAAATGTTAAGATTAGATATGGGAATTTAAATGTTTCCATACTTTTGTTCGCCACTGTATATACCATATATATACATACATACATACATGGAAAAATTGAATATCGGACAGTGAAGTTTATGGGGGCTTGTTATCGACAATAAAATATTGGATAGCAAAATTCAAACGCGGCCGAGCAAGCATTTTTGATGAAAAACGTCCAGTCGTCCAATTGAGGTCGGCACATCATAAATGAACGGAGAGTGAAAGTGCGTGATATTGCTGAAACTGTAGGCATCTTAATTGAACGGGTACAGAACATTTTAACAACTTATTTGGATATGAGAAAGCTTTCTGCAAGATGAGTGCTGCGATTGCTCACAATTGACAATATACACGCATGTGTGTCAACTTCAAAAGAATGTTTGGCGATGTTAAAGCGCAATCGGAATGATTTTTGGCGTCGATTCATAACTGTTGACGAAACATGGATTCATCACAGCAAACCAGAGACTAAAGAACAGTCCAAACAGTGGGTTTTCCGCGGCGAACCGGCACCAAAGAAGGCCAAGGCGACTTTAACGGCCAACAAAGTCAGGGCCATAGTGTTTTGGGATGCATGCGGTATAATATATATGTATATAATATATATTAAATTTATACAGGGGACTTTGGAAATAGACTATTTACATAAGGTATTTTGCGACCGGAAAAGTCGTGGGTCGTTAGACAACAATAAAAAAAAGCTGTTGTCTTATAACTACAAGGAGAAAGTATCAAAATAGTTCAAATAAGACTTTAACTAAATATGCAAGTACAATCCGTAAATGCCTTATGTCTTGCCTTGTTCAAAAAATGGTTGTGTTTAATTTGTGCTCAGCAAAAAACTTAAAATCAGTTTATATAGGCCATAGGAGGGGAACGTACTTTATTCTATTTTTAGTCCTTTCTGCTCTTTTATTAATGTGATTTAATACTTAATATTAACGAGTAAAAACATGTGCAATGTAAATCTAATTTGATTATGAGAGGGTCTGCAAAAACACTTAAAAGTCGACTATACTTCCTAGAAGCGTTCTAGAAACTAAACATAAAAACAAATTATAAACGCCTTTAATAAGTTAATTTTAAAATGATTATAAAGTATATTTTTAGATATTGTAACGGAGAAACTGTGCAATTAATGGCACTTATATTCGTAGCAGATATCTAAAAATTAATGCGTGGATTAAATTATACGTCTGAGAAGGCATAAAGGTAAAAAACACGGACACATTTATATCTTTAATTTGTTTGTGCACATCTTAGCCTTTAATACTCTAAAGTGACAATTTTGCAAATAAAATAACGATGTGATAACAGGTGGTGCTAAAAAACTTCGAATTCCAATTGGTACATAATATGACTTTTTATAATATCACAACTCCAAAAATGTCACTATTTTTTTTTGGTCCCAAAAATACTTGTGGATAAAATGTGACCCACATATCTCAACTTGATGGGGTTGATATCTCAAATCAATCAGTACTGTGCCTGTTATATCTTCTATGCTTATTATATTCCTTGGCTATACTAAACCAGTAGTCTGAATTTCCTATTTGTTAATTAGTTATCTACATGATTGATTACGCTAACAATTACTTATTTTTAAGATACATTCTTACCTAAATTAAACTCTCTGAATACTTTAATGATATTTGGCAGCTATTTTGAATATGTATGTATATACGCTAGTGTTGGTTTTGTGTAGGTCGTATTGATTTGTTTCAGAGATGATTTATGTTCATTGTCTTAATTTTTTAATGATTACACAACTGCAATATAGATGATCTCACCAATTATCATGGGTGGTCAATTTATTATTAGTTATATTAAAATTCATAGAAATTCATTTCCGTAGCTTTAAAATCATTAAAACCATATTTTTGAGTAAATATATCATGTTCCATCAGTATAAAGACAAGAGACGAGACGAAAATAATCAAAACCCAGGTTTTTTTCTGGGGCAGATAAAAATGGACCATATTTGTAAGTGGTACTAAAAGTCAAATAGAATATAGAAACAATAGAAATAAAAATGATTAAGCAGAGTTCCAAAATCCTCTTCTTTCGACTTATAGCTAGGCAGTATTGCCTGTTTTCTTTGTTCCCTGCTCTATAGAACGTCGCTCGATCTCTTTCTTGGACGTCCCATTGATCTTCTTCTATTCGGTGACTTGTCTCTTGCTATCCGTACCATCCTGTTTGCCATTCTTCCTATGTGTCGATCCCATTCCACTTTTCTTCCTCTTACCACTGGTTGATATTTTCTATATTACATGTGCGTCTTATGTCTTCTTTCTCTATCTCTCAGTGTCTTGTTTGTACATCTCCTAAGTATTCTCATTTCAGTTGATTCCAGCATCCTCTGTGTTATACTGTATCTTATTTCAGATATGTAAGTCATTACTGGTCGTATTACGCTTTTGTATATTCTTGTTTTGGTTTTAAAGGAGAGGAATTTATTTCTAAATATGGTATCATTGAGGCATCCCGCTATCCTATTAGCCTTGTTGACTTGATGTTTTATTTCTTCCTCGATTTTTCCGATACTAGATATTTTGATTCCCAGGTAATTCACCTCCATCACCATCATTGTATTGGTTTATCTTCCACCACCAGCCTGCACCTAATTGGATCTTTTGCTATTACGATTGTCTTGGTTTTTTCCAGTTGAGATTAACATATTATATTGTTTTGCAATGTAGAATTCGTATAGCAGCCTTTGCAGATCGTTCTCGGTCTCAGCCATTATTATCGCGTCATCTGCATAATTTTAAGTTGTCTGTTACCCATTCTATATCCCTTCTTTCTTTTGACATTCTTTATAATTTTATCCAGGCCAATATTAAATAGAAAATGACTTAAAGAGTCTCCCTGCCTGATTCCAGATTCATAGTTGATTGGTTCTCTCATCCCTTCTGCTAATCTTGCGACTACTTTATTGTCTTTATATTCTATATATATATATATATATATATATATATATATATATATATATATATATATATATATATATAAAAGAAAGAAAGCAAAATGTTGCCGTATCTACCAAAATTATTAAAAATACAATCTTAATTGGGGAGCTCGGCAAATTTGGGCGTGATAGGAGATCACACAATTTTCATTAAGCCGCCAATATTTCGGTCCTGGATTGGGACCTTCTTCAGGGCAGAACTGAAAAGAAGAACAGAGCGAATTCACTGATAGTGACTGGGATAACTTAAATTAATGATGTTAATTAGGTTGTTATAATAAATTAGTGTAGACCAAGAATAAGATATTAGTCATAATAAGTTAAAAAACTCACATGAGAAGTGGAAAGATTTCGTTAGCCGGAATGGCCGTAGTTTGTACATAAAAAGTTGTTACATATAAATGTAGGTTAATCCATAAAATATACAAAATACACATTAAAACACTGTAGACAAAATTCCAAAAAAACAAATTTAACACATGGATGTACTTGGGAACCTTGGATGCTGAAAACATCATTAATTATTTCACTTGTGACGACCACATATGGCCACCGCCATTTAGGAACAAATGACAAGAACGACAGGAGACAGCTACCCGACAGAGATAAGGCGTTTAGTCAAGAAAACTCAATTAACCAGAATGCGGGGGGTCGACACCTGGAAGGAACCGATAGAAAAGGAAGTACAAATATTGGACCCTAAGTGGGAGAGAGGTAGTCAATTGAGCGACCAAAACAACCCGGTATGTAATGGTGGAAGGATAAAACACACCCTAAATATAAGTAAATGGTGAGCGAGGGAGCGAGAGAGAGAGTGACAATAATGGGAGCAACAAAGAAGGAAATTATCTAGTGATTTAATTATTAGTTAATTTTTAGTTGGGATCTGATTGGAGGAAGAGATTGTTGGCAAAAAACCAACGAAGACTCGAGGCACCAGGAAGTGTTAGAGAGGTGACGCAAGGTACTGTCAATGGAAGGAAGACAGTAATCGCTAGGTGCAAAAGATGGCCCAGACAAAATGGAAGGAATCTATGACGCTCAGAATCAAAGAGAACCGTAAATAGAGAGAGGAAGGAGGAGAGAAACCCTGGAAATTACGGAGCTAAAAGAAGAGACAACCAACGCGGTTCAGATGGATCTTAAGACACTTAAGACAGGGAAAGATTGTGAGAAGTTGATTTATCACAGAAGAGGAGGAAACTAAATATGTTACCAAGACCACCCGATATGTAATAGTGGAAGGATAAAACACACCCTAATTATAAGTAAATGGTGAGCAAGGGAGCGAGAGAGAGAGAGTGACGGTAATGGGAGCAACAAAGAGGAAAATTATCAAGTGAATTAATTATTAATTAATTTCTTGTTGGAATCTGATTGGACGAAGAGATTGTTGGCAAAAAACCAATGAAGACTCGAGGCACCAGGAAGTGTTAGAGAGGTGACGCAACGCACTGTCACTGGAAGGAAGACAGTAATCGCTAGGTGCAAAAAAATGGCCCAGATAAAATGGAAGGCATCTGTGAAGCTCAGAAACAAAGAGAACCGCAAATAGAGAGAGGAAGGAGGAGAGAAACCCTGGAAATTACGGAGCTAAAAGAAGAGACGACCAACGCAGTTCAGATGGATCATAAAACACTTGAAGACAGGGAAAGATTGTGAGAAGTTGATTTATCACAGGAGAGGAGGAAACTATATATGTTATTAAGACCATCCAGGTCGGTTCTTTTGTTGATATTAAGGTGATTCTCCTGGATGTAACACATCTCAAGGAATTCTCTCTTGGAAAGATTATTGGAGAAGTGAAGAATTTTAGGTTCCCTGAAGTTAAAGGAATGACCATTGTCAACAGAATGGGTCGCCAGGGCACATCGGTGTGGATGGCATCTAGTGTCACTTTTATGGAGTGCAATACGACGATTCAAGGATTGAGAAGTTTGGCCAATGTAGATTGATGGACAATTGAGGCAGGAAATTGAGTAAACCAAGTCTGACATGGAAAGAACTGGCAGCGGGGCCTTCAGCTTACTGAAGACACGTCTGTTTTTGAAGAAGTAATATTTAGCGATTTTAATGTTGGGAATGACACGCAATATGTGGACTAATTTGTTTGTAAGGCCAGGAATGAATGGTAAAGAAAGCAACGACCAATTTATTTCGACTGGGGGAGTCAAAGGGGGAGGGGAGATATGCGGTAGGAGGAGGGGAGGGGGTTCTGGGGGAATTTGATGGATATGAGTAAGCTTGTTGACTTCATCTTTGGTTCTTAGTAAGAGTCTTCGATTGTATCCATTATCCATAAAAAGTTTTGTAAGTGTTTCTTGTGACTGGAGCAAGAAGTCAGGATGGACTATTATCTTCAGTCTTCTATATAGGCCTTTGATGACATTGACCTTCACCCTCCAATCATGGCCAGAGTTTACATGGATATATCTCCCAGAAGAAGTAGGTTTTCTGTACCAATCAAGTTTGATGATGTTATGGGAGTCTCTAACGACTCTTGTGTCCAGAAATGGAACAGCATTGTTGGTTTCTTCTTCCATAGTGAATTGCAGGTGTGGGTTAAATGAGTTGAAAACATGAAGAACTTCCTCTTTGCCATCAGCTGGTATGGATAGAATTAAATCGTCTACGTATTGATATAGGAATGGAAGTCGGAAGGATAATCTTTGAATGCAGCTCTTCAAAGCATATGACATAACGATTGAAGCAAGAACAGGACTGAGGTTACTGCCCATAGGGCATCCAAAAATTTGAGAGTAGAAAGAGTCTTTAAAATTTAAAGAAAGTTGACTGGAACAGAAATTCTATTATAGATAAAAGAAGGATTTGCTAATCTTGGTGTTGGGTGAGATTAATGCCCATTCGGAGTCAATTATTTGGCGGGTTAACTGCCAAGAAATATTCGTGAAAAGACTGACTACATCAAGTGATATGATAACGTGGTTATCTGGTAGTTGGAAATCATTGACCATTGCACTAAATGCAAAAGAGTCTTTAATAGCGAATGTATGATAATTGAGGAAGGACTTTTCGAGAAGATTAGCACAAAATTTACTGAGTTTTGAAGTAGGAGAGCAGGTGGTGGAGACGATAGGTCTGAGCGGTACCCCTTCTTTGTGTATCTTGGGTAAACCATAAATCCTTGGTGGAATCGCCTTGTAGTAGTAAAGTTGTTTGGCTGTTATATCGTCGATCCATTTTTTGGTCTTTAACTGCTTAATAAAACTATTACTCTTGTTTTGATGTTGAGTAGTGGGATCATGAGAGAGCTTCTTGTAAACTTGCTCATCATCAATAAGTTCCAACATCTTAGTTTCATAATGTAGTCTCTCTAAGGCAACTGTAACCGAGCCTTTGTCTGAAGAAGTAATTAAGATCTCATTATGTTGTTTGAGAAATTAGTGTGTCTTGATGAACAAAGTCTTCTCAAAAGAAGTATTACGGTTCTGTAAAAACAGCGTTGGTCACTGCATTGGTGCATTTGGCCCTGAGAATATCTTGACTAGAGGCTGGTGCAAGCTTAATGAAGGATTCAATGTCAGAAAGGATTGTTTTTACAGGGATATCAGTACCTGGAATGGAATCATAAACAAATTTCGGACCCAAAGCAAGAATTTTATGAACCTCAGGTGGAAACTCAACTGTAGTTAAATTGGTAAACCATTGGGGACAGACTTTTAGTTTATCAGTTTTTGACCTTATCAGGTTATTGAATTTATTGAAGAGAGTATTAGAAAGGGATCTAGTGGTGGTTTGGAAGGATCTTTCTTGAGTAGCACGAAAACGGTGCAAAATATGTGCTGGAACCCTATTACCTGCCAAACGAGCAACACGGTTTATCAGAGTTTTTAGGTTATTAATCTCCTTGAAGGTAAAAGAAATTTCATAGGAAAGAATTCTGACAGATACCTTAGAATTCTTTCCTATGAAATTTCTTTTACCTTCAAGGAGATTAATAACCTAAAAACTCTGATAAACCGTGTTGCTCGTTTGGCAGGTAATAGGGTTCCAGCACATATTTTGCACCGTTTTCGTGCTACTCAAGAAAGATCCTTCCAAACCACCACTAGATCCCTTTCTAATACTCTCTTCAATAAATTCAATAACCTGATAAGGTCAAAAACTGATAAACTAAAAGTCTGTCCCCAATGGTTTACCAATTTAACTACAGTTAAGTTTCCACCTGAGGTTCATAAAATTCTTGCTTTGGGTCCGAAATTTGTTTATGATTCCATTCCAGGTACTGATATCCCTGTAAAAACAATCCTTTCTGACATTGAATCCTTCATTAAGCTTGCACCAGCCTCTAGTCAAGATATTCTCAGGGCCAAATGCACCAATGCAGTGACCAACGCTGTTTTACAGAACCGTAATACTTCTTTTGAGAAGACTTTGTTCATCAAGACACACTAATTTCTCAAACAACATAATGAGATCTTAATTACTTCTTCAGACAAAGGCTCGGTTACAGTTGCCTTAGAGAGACTACATTATGAAACTAAGATGTTGGAACTTATTGATGATGAGCAAGTTTACAAGAAGCTCTCTCATGATCCCACTACTCAACATCAAAACAAGAGTAATAGTTTTATTAAGCAGTTAAAGACCAAAAAAATGGATCGACGATATAACAGCCAAACAACTTTACTACTACAAGGCGATTCCACCAAGGATTTATGGTTTACCCAAGATACACAAAGAAGGGGTACCGCTCAGACCTATCGTCTCCACCACCTGCTCTCCTACTTCAAAACTCAGTAAATTTTGTGCTAATCTTCTCGAAAAGTCCTTCCTCAATTATCATACATTCGCTATTAAAGACTCTTTTGCATTTAGTGCAATGGTCAATGATTTCCAACTACCAGATAACCACGTTATCATATCACTTGATGTAGTCAGTCTTTTCACGAATATTTCTTGGCAGTTAACCCGCCAAATAATTGACTCCGAATGGGCATTAATCTCACCCAACACCAAGATTAGCAAATCCTTCTTTTTATCTATAATAGAATTTCTGTTCCAGTCAACTTTCTTTAAATTTAAAGACTCTTTCTACTCTCAAATTTTTGGATGCCCTATGGGCAGTAACCTCAGTCCTGTTCTTGCTTCAATCGTTATGTCATATGCTTTGAAGAGCTGCATTCAAAGATTATCCTTCCGACTTCCATTCCTATATCAATACGTAGACGATTTAATTCTATCCATACCAGCTGATGGCAAAGAGGAAGTTCTTCATGTTTTCAACTCATTTGACCCACACCTGCAAATCACTATGGAAGAAGAAACCAACAATGCTGTTCCATTTCTGGACACAAGAGTCGTTAGAGACTCCCATAACATCATCAAACTTGATTGGTACAGAAAACCTACTTCTTCTGGGAGATATATCCATGTAAACTCCGGCCATGATTGGAGGGTGAAGGTCAATGTCATCAAAGGCCTATATAGAAGACTGAAGATAATAGTCCATCCTGACTTCTTGCTCCAGTCACAAGAAACACTTACAAAACTTTTTATGGATAATGGATACAATCGAAGACTCTTACTAAGAACCAAAGATGAAGTCAACAAGCTTACTCATATCCATCAAATTCCCCCAGAACCCCCTCCCCTCCTCCTACCGCATATCTCCCCTCCCCCTTTGACTCCCCCAGTCGAAATAAATTGGTCGTTGCTTTCTTTACCATTCATTCCTGGCCTTACAAACAAATTAGTCCACATATTGCGTGTCATTCCCAACATTAAAATCGCTAAATATTACTTCTTCAAAAACAGACGTGTCTTCAGTAAGCTGAAGGCCCCTCTGCCAGTTTTTTCCATGTCAGACTTGGTTTACTCAATTTCCTGCCTCAATTGTCCATCAATCTACATTGGCCAAACTTTTCAATCCTTGAATCGTCGTATTGCACTCCATAAAAGTGACACTAGATGCCATCCACACCGATGTGCCCTGGCGACCCATTCTGTTGACAATGGTCCTTCCTTTAACTTCAGGGAACCTAAAATTCTTCACTTCTCCAATAATCTTTCCAAGAGAGAATTCCTTGAGATGTGTTACATCCAGGAGAATCACCTTAATATCAACAAAAGAACCGACCTGGATGGTCTTAGTAACATATATAGTTTCCTCCTCTCCTGTGATAAATCAACTTCTCACAATCCTTCCCTGTCTTCAAGTGTTTTATGATCCATCTGAATTGCGTTGGTCGTCTCTTCTTTTAGCTCCGTAATTTCCAGGGTTTCTCTCCTCCTTCCTCTCTCTATTTGCGGTTCTCTTTGTTTCTGAGCTTCACAGATTCCTTCCATTTTATCTGGGCCATTTTTTGCACCTAGCGATTACTGTCTTCCTTCCAGTGACAGTGCGTTGCGTCACCTCTCTAACACTTCCTGGTGCCTCGAGTCTTCATTGGTTTTTTGCCAACAATCTCTTCGTCCAATCAGATTCCAACAAGAAATTAATTAATAATTAATTCACTTGATAATTTTCCTCTTCGTTGCTCCCATTACCGTCACTCTCTCTCTCGCTCCCTTGCTCACCATTTACTTATAATTAGGGTGTGTTTTATCCTTCCACTATTACATATCGGGTGGTCTTGGTAACATATTTAGTTTCCTCCTCTTCTGTGATAAATCAACTTCTCACAATCTTTCCCTGTCTTAAGTGTCTTAAGATCCATCTGAACCGCGTTGGTTGTCTCTTCTTTTAGCTCCGTAATTTCCAGGGTTTCTCTCCTCCTTCCTCGCTCTATTTACGGTTCTCTTTGATTCTGAGCTTCATAGATTCCTTCCATTTTGTCTGGGCCATCTTTTGCACCTAGCGATTACTGTCTTCCTTCCATTGACAGTACCTTGCGTCACCTCTCTAACACTTCCTGGTGCCTCGAGTCTTCGTTGGTTTTTTGCCAACAATCTCTTCCTCCAATCAGATCCCAACTAAAAATTAACTAATAATTAAATCACTAGATAATTTCCTTCTTTGTTGCTCCCATTATTGTCACTCTCTCTCTCGCTCCCTCGCTCACCATTTACTTATATTTAGGGTGTGTTTTATCCTTCCACCATTACATACCGGGTTGTTTTGGTCGCTCAATTGACTACCTCTCTCCCACTTAGGGTCCAATATTTGTACTTCCTTTTCTATCGGTTCCTTCCAGGTGTCGACCCCGCATTCTGGTTAATTGAGTTTTCTTGACTAAACGCCTTATCTCTGTCGGGTAGCTGTCTCCTGTCGTTCTTGTCATTTGTTCCTAAATGGCGGTGGCCATATGTGGTCGTCACAAGTGAAATAATTAATGATGTTTTCAGCATCCAAGGTTCCCAAGTACATCCATGTGTTAAATTTGTTTTTTGGAATTTTGTCTACAGTGTTTTAATGTGTATGTTATTTTGTATATTTTATGGATTAACCTACATTTATATGTAACAACTTTTTATGTACAAACTACGGCCATTCCGGCTAACGAAATCTTTCCACTTCTCATGTGAGTTTTTTAACTTATTATGACTAATATCTTATTCTTGTTCTACACTAATTTATTATAACAACCTAATTAACATCATTAATTTCAGTTATCCCAGTCACTATCAGTGAATTCGCTCTGTTCTTCTTTTCAGTTCTGCCCTGAAGAAGGTCCCAATCCAGGACCGAAATATTGGCGGCTTAATGAAAATTGTGTGATCTCCTATCACGCCCAAATTTGCCGAGCTCCCCAATTAAGATTGTATTTTTTTTATATATATATATATATATATATATATATATATATATATATATATACATATATATATATATATATATATATATATATAGTAGGGATCCAATCTTGGTCCCCTACTATTTTTGCTATATATTAATGACTTCTGTGATACTCTGAATTGTGGCAGGCTGCTTTTCGCTGATGATCTCAAGCTGTATGCACCCGTCTCATGTATTCAGGACTGTAAAGTGCGTCAAGCTGAGCTTTGCGTGCTTGAGGATTGGTGTAAGCACAATAAATTAGATTTGAATATTTCTAAATGTAAAATTATGTTGATGACGAGGAAAAACCATATAATATATGAATATTCACTAGGAACGTCAACTCTCGGGCGCACCAACAGTGTAGTATTCGATAACAAAATGAATGTTTCTAATCACATTAATAACGTAACGCTGGAAGCCAATCGTCTTTTTAGTGCGCAAATGTAGAAGCTTTAATAGTGAACGATACTGCTATACGAGTCTTATGTGAGATCCAAACTAGAGTATGCCTCTCTTATTTGGAGCCCATATTATTTATGCTACAAACTAATGCTAGAACAAGTTCAAAAAAGATTTCTAAAATATTTATCATATAAGGTAGATGGTGTCTATCCAATGAGAGGAATAGAGTACTCTTTGTTATTGGGGAGATTTAATTTTCAATCACTTGAGGCTCGCAGAGAGTGTTCGTCTATAATTTTCTTGTATAGATTGTTGCACGGGGCCATCGACTGTCCTCAGCTGCTATCGGAGGTGGCTATATTGGTGCCTAGAATTAATTCACGAAATACTGCTACTTTTGTTTGTTCACGTGCTAGGACTAATCTCAGGTTAATTGAACCAATCAATGTTATGTGCAATAAATTTAACTTAATTAGTAATGAATGTGACATTTTTGCAGACACCGAAAATAAGATTCGGTCAATATGTTTAAATCGTTTCACGTGATAGGACATTTATAAAAATTCTTTTAGAAGCTTGTTTTGCTTGTTGGATGTATGTAACTAATATTTGTTTTATTTCACTTTTATTCTAATTCATTTCTATTTCTTCCTTTCTTCTTCTTTTTTTTTATTTTTGTCTATTTTTGTTGTTACTTTAGTACCTTAGTTTTAAGAGAAAATTTCATTCATATTTTTTCTGGTTTTCCTGTAAATGGTTCTTACTGTTGGGAATAAAGCTATTATTATTATTATATATTCTCGATAGTTTTAATTAGGTCTAATGGGATGGTCCTGATATATAATAGATGAATAACGTCTTCTATTTGCACATTGTCGAAAGTTTTTTTTAAGTCCATCAGGCACAAGTATGCTGGAATGTTGTATTCTATGGATTTTTCGTTTACCTGTCTCACAATGAATACGGCATCGGTGTATGAATGCCCACTTCTGAATCCTTGCTGTTCTTTTTCCAGTTGTATTCTCGAGTTCCAAAATTATGCCAGTAATACTACATTTGACCTATGTTTTGGTCTTGATGCAAATTTCTTACAAAAAGTTTTTATTTATCGAAAATATCTATAATATATATAACGTTGCATCTCTCTGTCTGTCTGTCCGTTAGTGCGCCTATCACTGAAAAACCACTTATCCGATTTACGCACTTTTTTTTTAAAACATACATATGTTCTCTGGCTAGGTTATAGGCTATATTTTATTACGATAGGTAGCATAAGGAATGAGCAGTGACGTAAAATAGTGAATGATGTCGGAAATAAGTTTGCCGCTAGCGCGTGCCTTTGCAATACACAGCATAAACCATTAAATATGGAACAATATTATGTAGCAAAGAATATCTGTAATGTATAATCTATAATATATATAAAATGCAATGTCTCTCTGTCTGTCCATTAGTGCGTTTATCACGCGGGAACCACTTATCCGATTTACCTGTCTTTTTTTAAATTCATGCATATATTCTTTGGCCAGGTTATATAATAATAATAATAATCTATATCTATAATATATATAAAATGCAATGTTTGTCTGTCTGTCTGTCCGTTAATGCGCTTATCCCTCGAGAACCACTTATCCGATTTACGGGATTTTTTAAATTCATACATATGTTCTCTGACCAGGTTATAGGTATATATTTTATTACTTCTATAATATATATAAAATGCAACGTATTCTGTCTGTCTGTCTGTCCGTTAGTGCGCTTATCACTGGAGAACCACTTATCTGATTTTCGTACTTTTTTTTTAAAAAACATACATATGTTCTCCGGCCAGGTTATAGGCTATATTTTATTACGATAGGTAGCATAAGGAATGAGCAGTGACAATAATAGTAAATGAAGTCGGACAAAGTTTGCCGCTAACGCGTTCTCTTGCAATACACAGTCCAAACCATTAAATATGGAACAATATTATGTAGCAGAGAATATCTATAATATATATAAAATGCAATGTCTCTCTGTCCGTCTGTCTGTCTGTCCGTCCGTTAGTGTGCTTATCACTGGAGAAATACTTATCCGATTTACGTGCTTTTTTTTTAACCATACGTATGTTCTCTGACCAGGTTATAGGATATATTTTATTAGGTGACATAAGGAATAAGTAGTGGCGATAATAGTGAATTAAGTCGGAGAAAAGTTTGCCGCTAGCGGGTTCTCTTGCAATACACTCCCTAAAGCATTAAATATGGAACAATATCATGCAGCAAAGAATACAATATATATAAAATGCAACGTCTCTCTGTCTGTCTGTCTGTCCGTTAGTGCGCTTATCACTCGAGAACCACTTATCCGATTTACGTGTTTTTATAAATTTATACATATGTTCTATATAATTCGATATAAGCCTAGATAATGGGAGATAAGGTGAGATAATGGGAGATAAGGAGAAATAATGGGAGATAAGGAGAAATAATGGGAGATAAGGTGAGATAATGGGAGATAAGTATAAATAATGGGAGATAAGGAGAGATAATGGGAGATAAGCAGAGATAAGTCTAGATAACGGGAGTTATGGTGAGATAATGGGAGATAAGGAGAAATAATGGGAGATAAGGAGAAATAATGGGAGATAAGTCGAGATAAGCCTAGATAATGGGAAATAAGGTGAGATAATGGGAGATAAGGAGAAAAATAATGGGAGATAAGGAGAAACAATGGGAGATGAGCAGAGATAAGCCTAGATAATGGAAATTATGTAGAGATAATGGGAAATAAGGAGAAATATTGAGAGATAAGGAGAAATAATGGGAGATATTTTATTACGTTGGGTAACATAAGGAATAAGCAGTGACGATAGTAGTGAATCAAGTCCATGCGAGCGGAGCCGCGGGCCCGGCTAGTTTAGTTCATATTATCCATCAATTTTGGTGTTGAATGGATTCTTCTCACCCAAAACGTTGTTCATGTTGTGTTTTTGATTCACATATACAATATCATGTACTTATTTTTATGGTAACTAACATATTTTTTAAATTTAAATGATCTTAAAATTTAAGGGAAGTATAGTATTCGTGACAAATAAATAGACAGAGAAGAGAACCAGAGTCATTCAATTCATTCGAGAACGGTAGATCGTGAAAATATAGTACCTAATTTCCATCGGTCTGTTTGTCTATTGGCACGATAACCCTTGAACGAATTGACATATCGATATCAAATTTGGTACACAAATAATGTTTGGAGTAGAAAACCTATAATTTCTGAGCAAGAGAGTGAAAGATGCAAAGATCGATAAATTTTGTATAGTTTCAAATAGTTTCAATAGTCTTCTCCGAAACTATTTCACATAGAAAGTTGAAATTTGTCAATAAAATAGGAACAGAGCCATGTAGTTTTGAAAGTTAAATTTTGACTTAAGGGGTTAGTTTTGGGGGGTAGAATCGGAAGCGAAAAAAAAAGAAAAAAAAATTTTACTAGGTAATCGAGTGAGGTGTCAAATAAAAGCTTGTGAAAACACGAGTAAAATATATATATATATATATATATATATATATATATATATATATATATATATATATATATATATATAATGTAATACTTGCGCGCACTTTTCTTTGTATTATTTTTAAAAAGTCGCGAAAAATCGCTGTCCCCCCGCCTTATCTCGAAAAGTACTTATCAAAAAATTTTGAAAAAAAAAAATTCTGGAATATTCTCCACGGGGTGTAGATTGAACGAAAATTATCACGAGTGCATTACTTTTAATAATTTATCTGGTATATATAAAAAAAAAACACAAAGATTTCAAGGTCATCAGATTTCAGTAAAGATTGAAAACAAACTTTGTCGAAAACTCATTTGAGGTGTGTTTTGTGAAGTCACTGATCATTTTATACCTCTGTAACAAATTTTTTTATTTTCAAAGCAATCAACGTACGGAACACTAATTGCGCCAGTTCCACTTGCACTTGACCGGTTTTTAATTATTTAGGATCATACATATAAGGGGTAAATGAGTCCAGGGAGTGGGTTAGAGAGGTTGCTTCGTATACATCGTGTTAAAGCCCTTTTCAGGGTTCTTGGGTTAAGAATTGTGAAAATTGTGTTATTTTTGCACTATTTTAATTATTTAAGATCATACATATAAGAGGTTAATGAGGTAGGGAAAGGAGTTAGAGAGGTAATTTTCATATTACAAGTCCTTTTCAGGGTTCTTGGAGTAGAGAATTCAGAAAATTGTGTTACTTTTTCACAATTTTCAATTACACAGGTATACAAACAAAATTCTCTGTTTTTTAAGTCAAACACGTGTTTCTTAAGAATTTTTTTTATGCTGAATCCAAAAAAATCATAAAAAACAACGTCCACGGTGAGGTTTTTTTTCAAAAAACACACTTAAAGTTTCCAAAATTTGAAAAAGTACATTTTAATAAATACTGTAAAACTGTATAATCATTAAAATTACGGAATAAAACTGTTATTTTGGACATCTTTAAATTTTCTGAATCTACATTTATCATAAAAACTTAAAAATATTAGGTTTTAGTGTTAAAGTTTAACAAAAAAACATTCCTACACCACCTTTAACTAAGCTACATAGCAAAATGAGGTTTAAAATGTATCTTGCATATTGCAACCGCTAAAGTAAAAAATCACTCAATCATTCATTCACTCGCCACCTCACTCACTTGCTTACTCATTCACTCACTATCTCACTCACCCACTCACATTCCCCAATATTCACTCAATCGATCTATTCACAAAACTGACTTCTAAAACGGATAGGCGATATACATTAGACTGCATTTTGCAATCTTTTGTTCCTAAATAGTAAACGGATATTTTTTTTCAACACTAAACACTATTCGTCATATTTTGATAACAAAAAACTACTAGAAATGAATTTTGTTCGAAAAAAGAGCATATTACCAACCACATAGCACTCTGGTAAGTGTTAAAAGCGAGTGAACATAGAACTTTATTTTTTGATGTCAAGTTAGGATTAAGAACATAGAAATAATAGTTTTGTTCAATATTAATAAAAATTAAAAACAATTTTTTAATTTAGCGCTTGCACATATTTATTTTAAAAAGCATTTTGCTACGTAGCTTAGTTAAAGGTGATGTATGTGCATTATTTATTAAAATGTATTTTTTTCAATTTCTGGTAACTTTAAATGTGTTTTCTGAAAAAAACCTCACGGTGGATGGCTCTTTTTATGATTTTCTTAGATTCAGCATAAGAAAACACGTGTCTCACTTAAAAGAGAGGGATTTTTTTTGTAAACCTGTGTTATATATTATTGATTAATGAGGGATCCCATCGTATAAATCGTATTGTAGGATTTTTAGTGCCAATAAATCTGATAATTATATTATTTTTCATTATTTTCACAATTAAACATATAAGGAGTTAATGAGAAGAGGGAGATGGCTAGAGGGGTTGCTAGGAAAATACTGTGTTATATGTACATTTCAGGATGCTTGGAGTCGACGAATCTGAAAACTGTTATTTTTCAATATTTTCAACTGGTTAAACATGTAAGGAGGTAATAAGGTAGGAGGTGTTACTTTGTATATATCATATTACATATCCTTTTCAGGGCTCTTGAAGTTGAGGAATCCAAAAATAATATTAAGGTGTTAGAGAAGGGGTTAGACGGGTTGCTTCATATGTATTCTCTTAGACGTCCTTTTCAGTCGCGAAGTCAAAAAATTGTGTAATTTTTAAAAAGTTTCAATTTTAACAGAAATGCTATGTAGAGTATTGCAAAGGAAGTACCGGGTCAATTGCTTTACCGATTTTTTGATACAGCCATATTTTTATTTAATTTAAAAAAATTGACTTTACAAGCAAAAATTACAGATATATAAATAGATAACATTTCGATTATATGACCGTTTGTTGTTTTTCTAAATAAATATTTCTAATTTTAACTAAATGACTAAAAGTGTAAGTGAAATTGGGAAAATATCCAAAATAAATATTTGTTTATGGTTTTTTTCGTCCTACAACCTATGACCATGTGTCTAGACATCCGGTCAGGAACAGTTCTAAAAATTAATTATATATGATCATTTAACCAAAAAAACTTTTGTTCCATGTTCGGCTATTGAAATTAGAAATAATAATAACGTTAAAATATTGGTCAATTATAGTGTCACGAATGCTTCTTTTTATGAAGAAACAAGAATTTGGTATTTAGCACTGAACGGGTACTGAACTGACTATATTTTTTATGAATTCTGAGATCAATTATCCAGACTGCTGGTAACGAAAGATGGATTGTGTGACATGTCACTTAAATAATGTTTCAATTCATCTACATACTTGTAGACACCTAAAAGTTTAGATTGTTACATGAGCAATAGAACGCCCACTTGCACCCTTTTTAATCAAATAACTTTCATCAATTTGAGATAGTTTTGATGTAAAGTTTACAAAAACAGTTTTTTTTTGTATTAAGACATAATCTATTTATTATAAACCAGTCTTCAAACACACGCAATGCATTCCGCAACCTATCGACTGCCGAAATAATTGAAATAGCACAGCATATGGAACTGTCAGCGTCTGCAAACATAGTTAGGTAATTGTGATCGTTAACGACCGCTGGTAAATCGTTTACGAATATTTTGACTTTGAGTATTAGTGTTCCGTATGGAACACTTATAAGATCACTTCGGTGTCTGTCTGTCTGTCACACTCGATTTTCTCCGAAACTACACTATCGTTGGAAAGTATTTGCCCACCTAGAAATTTCAATATAACTGCCAAAATTTAATACCTAATTAAACCCTTTTATTATATTAGGTAAATTTAATTGTTCTTAAAACAAGTGTCTATCATAAAATTGTGTAGAGAAGCCTTTTTGGTGAAATCACAAATTAAAAACCAATTAGAACAAATTTCCAAGTTTTGCATGATAATTATAATCGTTTTGAGGCGATTCCTGAGAATTTCAGTTGAAGTAAGAACTCATTTCAAATTTCTAGGGATTATGGAGATTCCTAGTGACATTTTATGATGAAAACTATGCTATAAATACTATTGCCCTTTTGGAAATTAATCATTCGCCAACAATACTTTGTCACTGATACAGGCTCAAATGTTTTGTGAAAATGCCAAAAACGAAAAAAATTTCCGTTGAAAATCGGGCTCTGATAATTGCGAGACATCAAAATGGTAACTCGAGTCAACAAATCGCGAGTGATATGCGGATGCCAAGGAGAACGGTGGACTATTTCGTAAAAAAAATTTCTGCGGGACAGGGAAATCCCAACAAAAAACGTTCAGGAAGGCCTCGAAAAACGACTCCTGCTGAACACATAGCTATAAAAATGTCCAGCAGATGTAATCGCCGCCTAACCGCACCAGAAATCACGGTTCAAGTAAACCTGGAGCGGCCCATCCCCATCAGCGTGACAACCGTGAAGAACAGGTTAGCAGAAGGTGGACTACACGGGAGAGCTGCAGTGAGGAAGCCACTTCTTAGGCAAGTGAATAAACGTAAACAATTAGAATAGGCCCGAGAACATGAAAATTAGACATCAGAACAATGGAATTCCGTTTTTTTGGACCGACGAATCTAAATTCGAAATTTTCGGTTCTAATCGACGAGTTTAAGTGCGGCGGTAAGCTGGAGAGAGGATGTTGGAAGCCAGTTAGTTGTCAGTTGCCTACAGTAAAACATGGTGGAGGTTCAGTAATGGTTTGAGGTTGTTTTGGCAACGGTAAAGTTGGAAAAATCTTTAGAATAGAAGGAATCCTGCGAAAAGAACTGTATCAAGAAATTTTGCTAACTCAAATAATTTCTTGTGGAAGAGATATTTTTCAGGGGAAATTTATTTTTCAGCATGACAATGACCCTAAACATTCTGCTAAACAAATTAGAGAACTTTTAGACCAATGGAAATTCGATGACGTCCTGGAAGTAATGACTTGGCCTCCACAATTATCCGACTTGAACCCCATCGAATTGCTGTGGGACCATTTGGACAGGTGTGTTCGAAAACTCAATTCAACATCGGAAAATCACTTGTGGGAACTTTTACAAGCAAAAGCGAAGAAACTCTGAAGAAACTACTGGACAAATTGCCGAAACTCTGTAAAGCGGTAATTAAAAACAAAGAAGGTCACATAGATGAGAAAAATCCTGGAAAATCATAAATATTTTTCTGATTTCCTATAATTCGTTAAAATTTAAAAAAATATATTATCTGGGTTTTTGTTGTCTTGGGACTGAAATAACTAGATGGGCAAATACTTTCTGACGGTAGTGTATTTAACATGGAAAGTTGAAATTTGGTACTAATATAGGAATAGATGGCCTCATCAGAGTCGTGTAGTTTTCAAACTTGAACTTAAGGAGTTAGTTTTAGGGGGTGAAATCGAAAGTGAAAAAAAATGACCAGGTCATCGAGTGGAGTGTCAAATGAAAGCTTCTAAAAACACGAGTTCAAAATATATATATAATGTAATACTTGCGCACACTTTTCTTTGTCTTATTTTCGAAAAATCGTTGTACCCCTTATCTCGAAAAGTACTGATCAAAAAATTTTGGAATATTCTCCATAGAGGGGTAGATTGAACGAAAATTATCACGACTGTATTAACTTTAATAATTTATCTGGTATATAAAAAAAACAAAAATTTCATGGTCATCAGTTTTCAGTAAAGATTGGAAAACAACTTTGTTAAGAACTCATTTGGGGTGTGTTTTTGTGAAGTCACTGATCATTTTATCCCTCCGTAACAAAAATTTTTAGTTTAAAAGCAATCAACGTACGGAACGCTAATTGCGCAAGTACAACTTGCACTTGACTGGTTAGTTTTATATTTATTTTTTAAATTGAACTAAAAGGGTTTTTGGATAGGGATATTAAAACATTCCTACTCCAAATATTAATGTGTACCAAAGTTGTTCCCGATATGTCATTTCGTTCAATTATGTAATGTAAAGAACAGTTGTTGTTTCCGATTATGACTTTTTATAGTAGCGACGCGTGCGCTAAAGTAGCGATTTACATTAGTATTGAAACACTGCAGTTTGTACCTGGCACACAATTCTGGGCTTTTACATTCCAAAAGGCTGAGGTTCTCCATATAAACTTCTTGTAAAGGGTGGTACGAAAAGTGACAAACTCAACCTCATATGGATGTGATGTATTAATACTACGTAAATTCCTAGCATGTACACCACCAGGTATCAAGTTGATTAGAAAAATCACACACTCCCGATGAAAATATTTACAGATTAGGCTTGCTTCGATGTTCCAAACACTTAAGGTTACTGGCGAATTCTGGATCACCAATCAGGCAAATAGCTCTCTTCTGGGTAGAATTGAGTAAATGAAGAGTATGTTTGGGAGCAGAGCCCCAAACATCACAGTAATATTTCATTAAAGGCCAAATCTCAGTTAAAAGCTGTTGTGGGATAGTTTTCTAGTACATATCAAGATATATTTACTCAAAGTTAACGTCTAGCAAATTGAGTGATATGTCCGTGGAATATGGTACCTGGAATTTTGTATCGTTAAATGCTACTTCCTTCAAGATCAATTTTTTTCCAGATTTTTTTTAAACAGTAAAAGCAACAAAAAAGTTAAGTTATAAATTACAAATATATGTAAAACTACATAGAAAATCATGAAAAAAAACCTTAGCTTAATTTTCAACGGAATTATACAAAATTTAAAAACCTGGATTTAACACGTAGAGTTACATATATCGATAAAATTTTCAATATTTTTTATGTAACTTTCCATAATAGTATGTAATATTTACATTATACCTTTAAGTCAATAATTCATTACACTTCATATGTATGCCTGCGTGACGTTGTTTTTTGCGCGTCCGACATTTTATTGGAGCAGTTTTAAAATTTCAAATAAAAAATCGGCCAAGTACAAGTCGGACTTGCGCAATTAGTGTTCCGTACGTTGATTGCTTTTAAAATAAAAAATTTTGTTATGGAGGTATAAAATGATCAATGAATTCACAAAACACACTCCAAATGAGTTTTTAATAAAATTTGTTTCCGATTTTTGTTGAAAACTGATGACTTTGATTTTTTTTATATATACCAGGTGAATTATTAAAGGCGACAATTTTCATTCAATCTACACCCTGTGGAGAATATTTCAAAATTTTTTTAAAATTTTTTATCAGTACTTTTCGAGGGGGGAACAGTGATTTTTGGCAATTTTTTAAAAATAATACAAAGAAAAGTGTGCGCAAGTATTACATTATATATATTTTGGAACTTGTATTTTCATAAGTTTTCATTTGACACCCTACTCAATGACCTGGTAAAAAAAAAATTGTGTAAATAATCAATGGTTACAAATATACCCGGAATTATTCATGTAATTCATGAAAGTGTCGAAAACAAATCCATCGATAAAAATATTATTTGAACTTCTTAGGAATAGTAGGGGATCTTTTTCCATGGATGACGTTTACTCTCATTTTAAAGTGAATGTAAGCAGGTAAAAAAACGTATCCGTTGTTTACGTCTATACTAAAATTCATTAAAACGGTGACGACCAGTTGTCTAAGTCGTCTAAGTCTATTATTACGGTAGTTAAAAATGAAGCAGTCATTCTCGGGAATTTAAAGATAAAAATCAAGACATAAGGATAAATTAGCGTAAAAATCATTTATAAGGGCGCTTTGAACGTATATGTACATGAAATTTGATGAATGAATCTTGACTGATAACGTGCTGAATATTATTACATTTTATGTCCTTCTCGTGGCTGGTTTAAAGATTTTTACTGTAGCAGTGGTAAGCAAGAAAGGGTATATCTGACAATATAAGTTAATGTCTAACTCAGGGCTCTAACTATCAATAACTTCAAAATAATAACTTCTGATCGATTTTCCATGGTTTTTAACTTAAGGGTTATTGTTAATTCCCATTCATAAACGGTGGGCAGGATTGAGGAAGAGTTTTCCTTCCAATTTACTAACAAAGTTGCGACGCCAAACACTGATCCAACACGACGAATTGTCAACAATGAAAAATCGATGCTAGGAAAGGAAAATCTCAGAGATAAAAAACATACAACAAACGCTTTAATTAGAGATATTTCATTACAAGTAAGTTTAAAAAGAAAGAAAATTAATTCAGTCTGATATTGCATTTTACACTCCTGAACAACTCCAGTAAATTGTCAACTCGCAACAAATTTACAATTTACGAGATGATCATCCGAGTCGGAATGACCTACTCCAGGCCAGCATGATGCTAGATGTTACGCTATCGCTGATCCACCCTCCAGACCATCCAGAACAAGGCCCTCCGCAACCTCGCCAAAGCCTCATGGTTCGTCCGCAACATTCAACTTCATAGAGACCTCCAGATGCCCGCAATTTGGGAATTCATCAGCAGCGCCCAGCTCACATTCCTGTACGAAGTCACCCCCCACCCCAACCCCACAGTCAAGAACGCCTACCACCCCACCACACCAAGCCCGCTGCCGTCTACCAAGACCCAGCGACCAGCTGCCCTGGATTAGCTCAAGTTAATCTTAATTAATAAAGTTTAATTTTATGTTCATGAAATATCTTATATAATAAAGTAGAAATATCTTAAGTTTTCTCAATACATCTATAATATATATAAAATGCAACGCCTCTCTGTCTGTATGTCCGTTAGTGCGCTTATCACTGGAGAACCATTTATCCGATTTACGTACCTTTTTTTTTTAAAACATACATGTGTTCTCTGGCCAGGTTATAGGCTATATTTTTTATTACGATAGGTAGCATACGGAATGAGTAGTGACGATAATAGTGAATGAAGTCGGAAACAAGTTTGCCGCTAGCGAGTTCCCTTGCAATACACAGCCTAAACCATTAAATATGGAACAATATTATGTAGCAGAGAATATCTATAACCTATAATATATATAAAAATGCAATGTCTCTCTGTCTGTCCATTAGTGCGTTTATCATGCGAGAACCGTTTATCCAATTTACGTGTCTTTTTTTTAAATTCATACATATATTCTTTGGCCAGGTTATATAATAATAATCATCTATATCTATAATATATATAAAATGCAGCGTCTCTCTGTCTGTCCGTTAGTGCGCTTATCACTGGAGAACCACTTATCCGATTTACGTGCTTTTTTTTAAAACGTACATATGTTCTCTGGCCAGGTTATCTATCTATAATATATATAAAATGCAACGTCTCTCTGTCTGTCTGTCTGTCCGTTAGTGCGTTACGTAATTTTTTTTAAAACATACATATGTTCCCTGGCCAGGTTATATTTTATTGCGTTAGGTAACATGAAGAATAAGCAGTGAAGATAATTGTGAATCAAGTCGGAAAAAAAAGCGCCTTTTCTTACAATATACTGCCTAAACCATTAAATATGAAACAATATCATGTTGCAAAGAATATCATATATATAAAATGCAACGTCTCTCTGTCTGTCTGTCTGTTAGTGCGCTTATCACTTGAGAACTACTTATCCGATTTACGTGTTTTTATAAATTTATACATATGATATGTTCTATATAATTCGATATAAGCCTAGATAATGGGAGATAAGGTGAGATAATGGCAGATAGGTATAAGTAATGGAAGATAAGGAGAAATAATGGGAGATAAGCAGAAATAAGTCTAAGTAATGGGAGTTATGGTGAAATAATGGGAGATAAGTATAAATAATGGGAGATAAGCAGAGATCCGTCTAGGTAATGGGAGTTATGGTGAGATAAGGAGAAATAATGGGAGATAAGGTGAAATATTGCGAGATAAGTCGAGATAAGCCTCGATAATGGGAGATAAGGAGAAATAATGGGAGATGAGCAGAGATAAGCCTAGATAATGGAAATTATGTAGAGATAATGGGAGATAAGGAGAAATAATGGGAGATAAGTAGAGATAGGTCCAAGTAATGGGAGTTTTGGTGAGGTAATGGGAAATAAGGAGAAATAATGGGAGATAAGGAAAAATATTGCAAGATAAGTCGAGATAGGCCTAGATAATGGGAGATAAGGTGAGATAATGGGAGATAAGTATAAATAATGGGAGATAATGAGAAATAATGGGAGATAAGCAGAGATAAGTCTAGGTAATGGGAGTTATGGTGAGATAATGGGAGATAAGAAGAAATAATGGGAGATAAGGGAAAATAATGGCAGATATTTTATTACGTTAGGTAACATAAGGAATAAGCAGTGACGATAGTAGTGAATCAAGTCCACGCGAACGGAGCCGCGGGCATGGCTAGTTTTATATAAATTCCATACCTAGGCTAAGTTAGTTAGCTTCTTATCATGCATGTATCTTAAGATCCAAATGTAAATCATGTTTTACACAAACCAATATATAATAGTTATAGCGCAGAAGCTTGCAAGTAGTCAATAAAAGTAATGAGTAGTAATGGAATTTTTCAAAAATAATCGTTCCTTTAATTTTCGAAACACAACACAACACTGATCTAAAATTGCCTGATGTCAAATATCAAATTTTAAGGTCACTGCGAAGACAAAACTTTTTAGTGGATCTTGATCATCAATTATTTATTACAGGCTGTTTTTGTGGGCGCAGGTAATTTCCACACCACTAATCCGTTTATGACCTAGACATATTTAAGGGATTGTAATTGCAGAAGTAAATTCCACACCGAGCACTTTCAGGTAGAGGAAGAGGGTTGATAAATCGGTGGTGGTACGCACCGGCCTGTTCAATTAAATCATTATTAAACCCTTCTACATATCAGTTTAGTACATATTATTAATTTGTGATTATTACTTGGTTGTGCGTATATTTTTTAAAGTGTTGCTAATATGGAAGCAAAGTTAATAAAAAGCAATCGAGGAAAGGACATGTTATGTGTGAATTACTACACTTTCGACAAAAGGTGCTAAAATGTGCAGAAACATTTTGGAGATGTTCAAAAAAAGATTGCAAATCAAAAGTCTCCACCGTTGGGCCCGAGAATTTAGTTACCAGAAGTGAAGAACTCCATACACACGAAGCCGACACAAAGAAGCTGAATCGGCAAATAATTAGTAATTCCTGCAAAAGAAAAGCCGGAGAGCATATGAGTGAAAGCCCATCTAAAATTATCCGACAAGAACTACAAAACACGCTGCCTGAAACAGAAACAGAAAAAGATGTCGAATATATTAGAAAAAAACATTTATAACCATAGACGAAAATTTTTGCCAGGACGTAATCCAAGAAGTGCTGAGGAGGTGCATAGTGGTTTAGAGACATTTGAAATCAAAACTAGCAAGGGTGAGAATTTTCTATATATCAATGAACTCGAAAGTGGCATTATTGTTTTTTCTTGCACTACAAATGTCAATATGTTGTGTAAAATATCCAATATATATATGGACGGCACCTTTTCATACTGCAGGAAATATTTTACACAGTTATTTACAGTGCATGGTTTTGCAAACGGTCATTACATTCCATTATTATTTTGCTTATTGCGTGATAAGAGAGCTGAAACATACAAAAACCTCTTCACATTATTAAAATGTAAGATTTATTCAACAGATACACTGTATTTCAATCCAGAGAAAATTACTATTGACTTCAAAAAATCTATTCATAAGGCAGTATCTGAAGTTTGGCCAAATGCTAAAGTGTTAGGATGTAGATTTCATTTACACCAATCTTGGTTTCGCAA
This sequence comes from Pachyrhynchus sulphureomaculatus, assembly GCA_019049505.1. NCBI lineage: Eukaryota > Metazoa > Arthropoda > Insecta > Coleoptera > Curculionidae > Pachyrhynchus > Pachyrhynchus sulphureomaculatus. The sequence goes on from CM032446.1 coordinate 160,420,314, forward strand.
GATACAGAATCTAGGTCTAGCTAAAGAATATTGCGACAAAAATTCTGAAATTGGTCGTTGGTTAAAGTATTATTTCGGCTTGTCCTATTTAGCACCCGAAGAATTAGGTGACAGTTTTGCATACGATTTATATTCTATAAAACCTGAGGATGAACGTTTAAATAAATTTTGTGATTATCTACTAGAAACGTATATAGAAGAAGGAGCCGATTTTCCAGTTGAAATATGGGCAGAATCGAGTCCATCTTTAACTCGAACAACTAACTGTTGTGAGTCCTTCCATTCCCATCTAAATAAGTCTTTTTATTCTACACATCCGTCTCTGTATACTTTTATCAATAGGCTGAAAGAATTTCAGATTAACGTATATATAAAAATACAAAGTGTCGACGAGTCTAAAATAAGTAATAATCATAATAATCAAAAATTAAAACATTAAAAAAATCTTTATGAACAAAGACAATTAGGAAATATTAATCGTTTCCATTTTTTAAAATGTGTCTCCTATTTTTCTCAACCTGTTTTGTAAATATATATAAATAGACTAGCTGTGCCCGCGGCTCCGCTCGCGTCGACTTGATTCACCTTTATCGTCACTGCTTATTCGTTATGTTTTATATTATTATATAGCTCAAGGGGCCTTAGGGGCTCATGGCTTGGTTGCATACTTGTCTCCACTTCTTTTTGTCTCCTGTTAGCTTTTCCCAGTGCGGGATTCCCATCAACTCCGGATCTTGCTCTACTGCCTAAATCCATGTAGATCGAGGTCTACCCTTGCCTCTTCTTCCAACCACTCCTCTTATTAGGGCTTGCTTTGCCTGTCTTTCTTCCTTCATCCTTGCCACGTGTTCCAACCATCTTAATCGCTGGCTTATTATGATTTGGCTTATAAGGGGTTTCGTATATAGGCATTTTAATTCGTAGTTTTGTTCTTCTTCTCCACAGTCCCTCTTCTTTTCTTCCTCCGTAGATTCTTCTCAAAGCTTTCCTTTCCCACACCTCCAACGTCTCCTTTTCTCTTGCATTCAGTTTTCACGTTTTGCATCCATATGTCACTATGGGTCTGACAACTGTCATATATATTCTTTCTTTTGCTTTTCTTGATACATTCTTTGATTTCAATATTGGATTCATTGCCCCCAAACATCCCTGTCTTTCGCTATTCTTTCTTGTATCTCCGTCCTTTCTTGTCCACTCTCTGTTATTGTTACTCCCAGATAATTAAATTTGTCTACTTTTTCAAACAAATATCTTTTTCCTAAGTTGTTTATTATATCTAAACTTTTGTTGTTTTTTATTATCCTTCTTCTTTGTCATTTCCATGTATTTTGTTTTTTCCTCATTTATCTTTAGTCCTCTCATCCTTCCCCTTTCTTCTATCCTACTTATGGCTTTTTTGAGGTTCTCTTTTGCTCTTGCAATCACTGCTACATCATCCGCATAGGCTAAGCATTCGCAGGTTTGTTGTTATATCGTTCCACTTGTTTCTATTTCTGACTCCCGGATTATATTCTCTAGTACCAAATTAAATAGACATCTCGACACCGGTTCCCCCTGTCTTAATCCTCTCTTCACCTTAAACTTGTCTGATACTTTGCCCTCAACCAACACTCTATTTTCTGTGTCATTCAGGGTCATTCTCACCATGCAAATCAATTTACTTGGAATTTTTAGTTCTTCCATTATCTTGTAGAGTCCTTTTCTATTTACAGTCTTAAGCTTCTCTGAAATCCACAAAGACCAAGTGTAGTGCCAAATTTTATTCTAAGCTATTATCTTAGATTTGCTTAATCGAAAATATCTGGTCTGTAACCGATCTATTTTTCCTGAATCCACACTGGTACTCTCCCAAAATAGACTCGGCTTTCTCTGCTAGTCTGTGTTTGATAGTCAACACATTGTTGTACACGACATCCAGTAAGGCTATTGGTCTATAATTAGCAATATAGTTTTTTCTCTCCTTTTTTGTATATTGGATAAATGAGCGACTCTCTCCAGCTCACTGGCATCTTTTCTGTTTCCCATATTTCTTGCACCAACCGGCATATTTCATTTTCCAGATCTCCAGCTTTTATCAGTTCTACAATTTCCACCAGGGCCTTATTTTTTTGGGTTCTGAGTATTTCTCTTATTTCTTCTTTGCAGGGTTTATTTGTCCCCTCCTGCCCTTCAGTTAATTTTGCTTCCTATTTCTCATTCAACTCATTTTCATCTCCATTCTTTAAAGTATTCCCGCCATCTATTCAGTCTTTCTGCGAAGCTTACTGCTAAACTTCCATCTTTTTTTTCTACATATTAGCATTTTGTCTCTGTTTATTCCCTTTGTATTTTATAAGAAAAAAACACGTAAATCGGATAAGTGGTTATTGAGTGCTAAGCGCAGTAATGGATAGACAGACAGATAGAGAGACGTTACGTTTTATATATATTATAGATTTTTTTTTGACATATATTAAATTAAGAATTAAAAAAAAAAAAATCACGAAAATCGGATGAGTGGTTCTCGAATGATAAGCACACTAACGGACAGACAGACAGAGAGACGTTGCGTTTTATATATATTATATAGATTATTATTATTATTATATAACCTGGTCAGAGAACATATGTATGAATTTAAAAAATCACGTAAATCGGATAAGTAGTTCTCGAGGGATAAGCGCACTAACGGACAGACAGGCAGACAGAGAGACGTTGTATTTTACATATATTATAGATATAGATTATTATTATTACTATATAACCTGGTCAAAGAATATATGTATGAATTTAAAAAAAGACACGTAAATCGGATAAGTGGTTCTCGCCTGATAAACGCACTAATGGACAGACAGACAGAGAGAGACATTGCATTTTATATATATTATAGATTTTAGATTTTATCTGTTACATAATATTGTTCCAAATTTAATGGTTTAGGCTGTGTACTGCAAGGGAACGTGCTACCGGCAAACTTTTTTCCGACTTCATTCACTATTATCGCGCACTAACGGACAGACAGACAGACAGAGAGACGTTGCATTTTATATATATTATAGATATGTATAGGTTTGTAGCATTATCTAGTATATGTAAGGAAATTTGTCCAATTGTATTTTATGTATTTAGCAAAAACTTCATGTTTTATCAATATTATTCTACTATGAAATAAAAACATATATTTTTGCAAATATTTAAAATTTTCAATAAAAACTGATTTAAAAGAAATCCGTCCAATTTTATTTAGATGAATAAAGCATAATTATATTTGCTTGGTGTGGAAATTACCTGTAAGATTTAAGCACCCTTATAAGGTTCGTGCGGAATTTACCTGTTGTATTAAGGGCGCAGGTAGTCTTGGTGTGAAATTTACTAACGCCGTTTTTTGTAAATGGTAAAACGGACAATTAAATAGTAAAAGTTAAAACAAACTTGGGAAGGCAATGGCAAACCATCTGTAGTAGCATGCCAAGTAACGCCCTCTCACTTTAGCCGTTTGGAACCCGCATTAAACTGTAGGTCTTCTTTGTCTGTGGAAACACTTAAAAAGGCACCAACCAGGCAAAGGTGAGAGGGTCGCCTACATCTGTATGGCACTTCAAGAAGAGAAGTTAAAACAAAATATAGTAGACGGAACTACCAAGAAAAAGTCGTATAGTACAACTTTGTAAGCGTTAATAAAGAATTTTAATTAATAAGTACCGAAACAATTGCATTAATATTTTTAATAACCGGTCAAGTGCAAGCTGAACTTGCGCAATTAGTGTTCCGTACGTTGATTGCTTTTACAATAAAAAATTTTGTTACAGATGTATAAAATGATCAGTGACTTCACAAAACACACCCCAAATGAGTTTTCAACAAAGTTTGTTTCCAATCTTTACTGAAATCTGATGACCTTGAAATTTTTGTTTTTTTTTTAAATATCAGAAAAATTATTAAAGGTAATGCACTCGTGATAATTTTCGTTCAATCTACACCCTGTGGAGAATATTCCGGAATTTTTTCAAAATTTTTTGATAAGTACTTTTCGAGATAAGGCCCGGGACAGCGATTTTTCGCGATTTTTTAAAAATAATACAAAGAAAAGTGCGTGCAAGTATTACATTATATATACATTTTTTACTCGTGTTTTCACAAGCTTTCATTTGACACCACACTCGATGACCTAGTAAAAAATTTTTTTTTTCACTTCCGATTTCACCCCCCAAAACTAACCCTTTAAGTCAAAATTTAACTCTCAAAACTACATGGCTCTGATGAGGCCATCAATTCCTATATTATTACCAAATTTTAACTTTCTATGTCAAATAGTTTCGGAGAAAATCGGGTGTGACAGACAGACACCGAAGTGATCTTATAAGTGTTCCGTACGGAACACTAAAAATATATAAGATATGGTAATAGTAATTTTAGAAACAAAACTAAATTTGCAATATTGAATAACGTGCTCTTCAAATTTCAGATTATTTATAATTCAAACAGTATAATATCGTATAGTCGTCTGATCTGTAATAACCTCGCTAGTGATTGGCGCATTCGGTGACGTGTTTAGTTGTTACGAGGCACGTCATTGGCGCGACGCGTAAGGTGATAACCGCGCGATGTAAGGGAAAGTGAGCCAACGTTTTAATCATATACAAGATTTCTTTTAAATCTTGTAGAGCCTAAAATACTCCTATTCGAACAAAAGATGAAATAACAAAACGAGAAAACTTTATAAATTGGTTTGAACCCATACCTATATATTATTTTTTTTATAAGAGTATTTGCAGAGACAATTCCAGGAGAGGGCGGCACTTACAAAGCATATCATGGTTGAAAATATAAAAGGTCATTGTTTTCGTAAATTTTGCTATGAAATCAAATAGTAGTTAAAAAGTAGATTACTCTTTTCCTACAAGTATATACTTACTTCGCATTCTGAGGGGACAAAAAAATTCCCTGCCTTTGCGCAAACATTAGTCAATCATAATATAGATCCCCATTTTTTTCTCATCGTTATTAGTATTTCTTTAAACATTTTACAAAATGTATCAGTAGATAAGTGTAGTTTCTTATTCCTGAAGTACATTTTTTCGATGTTTTCAAATATTATTCTTGTTAAATTTTTTAATTTGTTACGGGAGAAGATTCGCACTCTCGCCACCAAATCGAAATATTTTCATTTTGTCTGCAAAAAGTGGTTTAAGTGGAAGCTGGCAGACAAGTTGGTCTCATTGTGTCAATGCATCGTCAGAAATCTTCCAATTATGCTTACATTGTTACGAAAAAAACCAGATTCAAGAATTGGTAAAATTATTATTTTTTGCCCTTTTCCCCATTTTTAGTGATTTAAAGGTAAAATTTTGGATCCAATCGGTAATTTTTAAAGTCTACTTATTTTACACAATATCTAGTATTATATATATATATATATATATATATATATATATATATATATATATATATATATATATATATATATATATATATATATATATATATATATATATATATATATATATATATATATATATAAAGGTCTAAAAGTGTCAAGGTCTTTCAAGTTTTAATGGAGTCGAACAAAAAATACAATCTGCAATAATCATACCATATTTCAAAATATTTTTATAATGGTTAATTAAATCAAAAAGCTATTTGAATTTTTATTGCCAAATTAAATTTAAATCCTAGAAACAACTAGATTTTTTTTGTTTCGTTCATTATTAATTTGAAAAGCGTCGGACTCATGCTATTGCCGAATTCTAGATGATATTGGTACTTCTTCAGTTAGTCCTTGCTGTGTCTTTATGCGTGTCCTATTGTTTTTATTGAACTGTTCAACCACTTTAACGTAGTTGTTGTTGAAGTCATGATCTCGTAAAATGTGTCGTCTCTTAATTATACCCTTTCGAATGCTTTTTTTAGATCAATTAAACACAGGAATAGAACTTTCTTAAATTCTAATGATTTTTCAATTAATTGTCGGATTGTAAATATAGCATCCACTGTCGATCTTTTTTCTCTAAATCCTTGGCTTTTTACATCCACAAGAATATTTTAACTACGTATGGTATATTAAATTGCGTCTCTGCAGCTCCTTAATTTTATCTTTGATTTTCTATTATGATGTCACTTACTCTGAGCGAACAAAATAGTTTATAAAACCTTAGAAACTCCCGTTTAAAGTTTTGTTACAATACCAGAAAATACGATCACGTGATACATTCCTCCTAATGTCTAATTGGATTAGCCTAAGCGAGATATACTGTGCATCTGACTACTTTTGATCATAGTGTTATTTTGTTACAGGCTCCCGTTATTTATTTGATAAACTAATCCGAGGAAGTGATGTTCATAACAGGATAATTCGTAACAGTTTAAGTTTAGTATCCTGAAATGCAGTATTCCAGAGATTCTTTAGATACGACGAAGTTAAAATTTATAATTCTTTTCCAAACGGTGTCGTATCCTGGACGAGCATTTCAAGATTTAAGAGGGCACTAAAATTGTTTATTGTGGGTGCGCGAGGTTATATGTAGGTTTTCTCCTGCAGTCACGGCATAACAGTAATATTTTTTCCTCTTTTCTTAGTCATTAGTTAGATGTCAGATAACTGTTAAGTCAGACTGTTAGTTGAGTAGTTCTTGCTTGATCTTGCCGCCTCTTTAAGTATTTTTTTTGTAATATTTATTTAACATTTAGTATTGTTTATTGCTGGGTGCACGATGTTAGGTGTAGGTTTTCTCCTGTAGTCACGGCATAACAGTAAAATTTTTTCCTCTTTTCTTAGTCATTCGTTAGATGTCACATAATTATTAAATCAGACTGTTAGTTAAGTAGTTTTTCCTATATTTTGCCGCCTCTTTAATTATTTTTTTTTGTAATTTTTATTTAACATTTATTATTATTATTAGTGTTCTTTTTCCTCACATTTGGTCAATGTGGTTCCACGTTTGGCTGAAGGGTCTAAACCAAGTCAGCACAAACGCTATTACCATTGTGTATTAAGGCATTGACCTGACAATGTTACATGTTTTCAAAATCACTGACGTCTGAATGTTTTTGTCTATGTTTGTGTGGAGTCCTAATTGTGTGTGTGTGTGTAAAGTGTGGGGTGAATGTTGGTGTAAGGCCTGTGACTGATATGACGAGGGGGACAATGATGACCAATTCTTGTTTCCATAGCCTTTTTATTTCTGTTGCAAGGTCTATGTAGTCGGAGATTTTTTTTGTGTATTTCGTTTGGATGTTTGCGTCGTTGGGGACAGCTATGTCGTTCAGATAGGGGACTTTTCCTTTTTTGTATTGAAAAGTAATATCGGCTCCATGAGCGGGGACTGTTTTATCTGTATGGATAGTGATGTCCCAGTAGAGCTTGTAATCTTTATTTTTAAGTATGGAGTAACATTTAATAATATTAGTATTATGATTATGCAGGTCCACAAAAAAAGGTGTTGTTATTAGACAAAGACCACATGTAATGTGATGTTCTGAAATAGAGATGAGCGATATTATCATAACTGTGACTTCTACCTGTTACTTAGATAGTTACAGGTAATACCTGCGACCCAATACTTCGCAAAACAGCAACCCTAGTGGCTGTTTTAAATACTCACTGCATACACAGATGTCGCAGATCCATTTGATCTAAACTTAATGATCGGCGACGGCGCCTGTCGTATCGTTACAGACAACGGTCGCCGTCGGCCGACGACTCACGGGTACACGAAGTTGGACTGTCACGTCGGCGTTGGAAGGCAAAACGCTGTTAGCTCAAATAACCACAAAGTAACATTCTGTTGTATAAATTTATATTTAAATACTTTGGTAAATACTTATATACGTATATTTAGGCAGAAAAATTATAATAAAGCAACAAAAGTACTCTGAAAATGATAGTCAAATCACAGTATACATACATCAAAATATCAGAAATATTATCATCATAAATCATGAAATTAAAAAAAAACGACTCGTGGTGTACCGCTGAGTCGTCTGCTGGTTGTGACAGGCATCGTTGTCGATCATTAAGCAGCAGTAGTTTCGGATTTCCTGAGATTTCGGACGGAGTGAAGCGCTATTAAAAGAAGCTGTGACTTTTAAATCACCGTCGCTGGTATACCTGTGACCTAAAAGTCGCTGTTAAGCTCATCACTATCCTGAAACCTTACCACCAGACTGTTAAAATGTCCCAAAATTTGTTTTCGTGAGACTTTTGAATTATAATAAAACGCCGATGTCGTAGGTCAAAGTAAACTTCAAATTCGGTTTCAGAGCATCCAAATACATAGAGGGGTGTTAATTTGATCAGGCTGATTTCGGTTTTTGTAAAAAAGAGTAAATTATTATCATGCATTTTTTCACTCAAGTCAAAAATTTAGAACATTTGAGCATTCTGATGATAAGGTACATATCAGAAAATCAGAATACATGCCTTCCATTTTTTTTATGGGTCTAGCACACGTGCTGCAGGGAAGTCCCTAAAGCGCTACAGGAGCGACACGTGTACGGAAAAAGTGATTCACGTTGTTCTTGAATCCCTGTAAATTGTACTCGGTGGGAAACACAGTCCTGGGCAAATTATTCCAAAGGGATGATGTTCTCCATATAAAAGACAGCTTGAAAAGCGTTGTACGAGGAGTAACAAGCTGAACCTCATACGGATGTGAAGTATTAGCGTGACGTGTATTTCTAACATGCACCGCTCTGGGAGGAATTAAGCGGGCTACATCCTTCGAACACTTTCCATGAAAATACTTGTAGAATAGGCTCAAGTCGCCAACCGTTCCAGCGAATCAAGGTCGCCGGTCAGTTCCGGGTCTCCAATCAGACGAATAGCTCTTCTCTGAATAGAATCCGACAAATGCAATGTATGTTTGGGAGCGGAGCCCCAAACATGGGAGCAGTATTCCATAGTTGGTCGAATTTGAGCTTTGTAAAGAATTAACAGTTGTTGTGGAGTGTAAAGCCCAACAAATTGAGTGACGATGTTAAAGGAATGGAGTGTCCTGCCATAACTAAGTCGGGTTCAGAAACGTTAACTTTTTTAGAAAAAACTGCTGCCTGGGTTTTTGTAGCATTAAATTCCACTTGATTACTGTCACCCGAAGATAGGATTTTTTTCAGGTCTTTGTTAAGTTGAACGACTTCCCGCTGTCTGCGGATATTGGTCTGAGTAGCCGATGTCCGTTCGTTCAAAGTGAATGAAGAGATAGGCGTACTGTCATCTGTAAAGCTGTAGATCGAGTTTCCGGTCTTGTCCAGCAGATCGTTAATGTAAATGAGAAAAAGAGTAGGAGACAGTATGGAGCCTTAGGGCACACCGGCGTTGATAGTGAAGGTGTTAGAAAGAAATCCGTCGACTGCCACTCGTAAAGAACGCTCTCTGAGGAAACATGAGAGCCACAAACAGAACTTTTCAAACATACCATAAGCGCGTAGCTTAGCCAACAATCCATCGTGCCAAACACGGTCAAATGCCTTGGATATGTCAAGAGCAACCGCTCGAGATTCCCCATAGTGTTCAATTGCGTTGTTCCAAACATGTGTTACATAAGTTAGAAGATCTCCTGTTGATCTATGTTTACGAAAGCCAATTGATGATCGCTAATAATGTTGAATCCTTCAAGATATTTTAGAAGATGCTGATTGATAGCCTTTTTCATGACTTTCGATAATATTGAAAGCACTGCGACTGGTCGCTAGTGATTTGGCAAGGTCTTCTTGCCTTTTTTAGGTATCGGATAAACTGTGGCACAGCAGGAAGGAAATATTTCCTTTCTTAGGATAGGTTGAAAAGTCTACAGAAAACTGGTGTTAGTTCCCTCGCACAGCTTTTGAGAACTATAGCAGATATTCCGTCAGCGCCAGAAGCCTTTTTGGTGTCTAACTTCATTAAAATACGCTTTATGATACGTGTCTGAAGACAATATAGGGCATCCTTGACTGCACTATGGGAATAGTAGGTGGTGTATTTCTTTGGAAATTGACATGTGACGACAATGTGAAGCAAAGAGTTCAGCCAACAAGTTCCATATGGTCTTTATCCAAGAAAAACCTTTTTTTGTGGACCTGTCTTATTATAGTTCTAAGTTGTTTGGTTAAATACAGCTTATACAAAAAATTTACAACAAAAGTTTTTTAACAAATGCCACTTTAAACTTGCGTTTAATCAAGTCGAAATAAATTTAAATTAAAAAAGGAATTTAGTGAGTTAGATTTAGATAATGTGGGGGTGTATTGATCAGAGATCTGTGTGCGATAAATGTAACGCTGAAGTGTAATAGACAGTGAGTGAAATAACAAACGGAAAATTTGAAATAGGCAAATCTGTAATACTTATTTGGAAAAATTAGTAGTAAACTAAAATGTTACTTGTTTCTCCTAAATCCGTTTTAATACGTCTTCACTCTCTAAACTAAAAGGCGATTATGATTACACTCTTTCACTGCATTAATTTATATATATATATATATATATATATATATATATATATATATATATATATATATATATATATATATATATATATGTTGTTGTTATATGTTGCAATAGAGGTTTTCACGGATGGTGGCATGTAATACATTAAAATTCCGCGTTAACTTCGAGAGGAAGCAGCAACTAAATCACAGTATCGAGTAGCAGCAGCAGCAAGAGTACTTGAAAATGCCAAATGAGATTTTGGTGAAAAGTCGTGCACATTCATCGATAGACGAACGGATTGACACATGGAATTTTAATGTATTATATATCTATCTATCTATCTATCTATCTATCTATATATATATATATATATATATATATATATACATATATATATATATACATATATATATATATATATATATATATATATATATATGTATACATATATATATATATATATATATATATATATATATATATATATATATATATATATATATATATATATATATATATATATATATATATATATATATATATATATATATATATATATATATATATATATATATATATATATATATATATGAGATATTAAATTCCGAAGCACGTTGAAGAAACCTTTGCTGGGTGAAAATCACGTCGCGAACCGGCGCGCTTGTGCCCACGATAAGATACTAGAGTGGCCGTCCTAATCGCCGGATGCCAGCCATATTGAAAAAGTTTGGACCCTTCTAAAGAGAAAGCTCAGATGAAAGACTCTGAGAACTTTGACTCGGTTCTTTCGCGAGATTCGAAAAATTTGCCGAGCATGGCCATTTGACAACTTACTAAAGTAATTGCGCCGTTGTTAGCACACCAGAAAATACATTAATGGCAAAAAATGTTCTCGAAACACATTTTTTCAAGAATACTAGCCGTCACGTTCTTACTTGACAGACTATATATATGTATATATATATATATATATATATATATATATATATATATATATATATATATATATATATGTATATATATATATATATATATATATATATATATATATATATATATATATATATATATATATATATATATATATATATATATATATATATATATATATATATATATATATATATATATATATATATATATATATATATGTATATATATATGTATATATATATATATATATATATATATATATATATATATATATATATATATATATATATATATATATATATATATATAGGGTGCGGCGCTTAAATCAGGAAAAATTTAAATTTGAATTTTCCGCCATATAGTACCTAGTTCCGCTATAGGTCGTTGTTGACGTTCGTGAAAGCCACGTACTTCTAGTAAATAGTCATAACCTCGAAATGACCGAGCTATTGCGAACAAGTGCGGAGTACAACCGAAGAGCCGCGATTATTGAGTCTTCGCGCTGAAACAATTAGCTTTTTCGGGCACCCGAAATCAACTGTGTACGTCATGAGGCGTGTACGTGTATCAACAAAATGGTGCACCGGCACACACGAGCCATTTAGTCCAAAACTGGTTATCGAATAACGTGGACATGTTCTGGTCTAAAGAGTTCTGGCCCACCAATTACCCTGGATTTGAACCCCCTTGACTACTATGTTTGGAGCGTTTTTTTAGTGTTCCGTACGCAACACTTATAAGATCACTTCGGCGTCTGTCTGTCACACCCGATTTTCTCCGAAACTATTTGACATAGAAAGTAAAATAGGAATTGATGGCCTCATCAGAGCCGTCTAGTATTAAAAGTTAAATTTTGACTTAAGGGGTTAGTTTTGAGGGGTGAAAGTGGAAGTGAAAAAAAAAAAATTTTACTAGGTCATCGAGTGTGGTGTCAAATGAAAGCTTGTGAAAACACCGAGTAAAAAATATATATATAATGTAATTCTTGCGTACACTTTTTTTTTGTATTATTTTTAAAAAATCGCGAAAAATCGATTACTAAATTTTGAAAAAATTCTGGAATATTCTCCACGGGGTGTAAATTGAACGAAAATTATCACGAGTGCATTACCTGTAATAATCTATCTGGTATATATATATAAAAAAGAAATTTCAAGGTCATCAATTTTCAGTAAAGATTGGAAATAAACTTTGTTGAAAACTTATTTGGGGTGTGTTTTGTGAAGTCACTGATCATTTTATACTTCCGTTACAACATTTTTTATTTTAAAAGCAATCAACGTACGGAACACTAATTGCGCAAGTTCAACTTGCACTTGACCGGTTATTTTTATGGGTCTAGCATACGTGCTGCAGGAAAGTCCCTAAAACACTACAGGAGCGACATGTATGTGGAGTCCGTATCAAATTGAAAGAGTTACTAACAAGTCCAGACACCCTAATGTGGTATCTTTACACACCGCTATCGAAACAACGTTTGTCAATATGGACAGCCCTGCTTTAAAGAGAGCGTGCAAGCGCTTCAGGCCAAGGATGGAGGCGGTCATTGCGGCTGAGGGACTGACATGCAAAAGGATTTTTTTTCATTTTAATTTTATGACAAATAAAATTTAAAAATAATATATTAAATATAATTATCACTCCATTTTGTTGAGAGTGTTATGCTAGATGAGTGCATCAGAATTTTGAGGGTGCTTAGTAGGACGATAAGTACTAACCAAAATAAGCGACGGCATCTAGATGTAAATTAGTTCCACGTTATTCATATACATATATACATATATATATATATATATATATATATATATATATATATATATATATATATATATATATATATATATATTTGCATTGGAGTATAGATAGATAGATATTATGCGGCCTTAGCTCCGTGGTTATATTGCGATCACAAACGGTCCGAATTCCAATCCCGGTCAGTGTATTTACTTATTAATTTACTTAAATATATTTGGCTTGGCCACATATATAGGTAGTAGTTGTTGCATAAATGTAATAACGCCCGTAGCAGCATTACCGCCTCGTCTAAAAAGTTGCCGGAGAATACAAATGTATGTTTCGGAGCTTGAACAACGTTTACGGATATTACGCCATCTTCGCCGATATCCATTCGAAAAGGGTAATTCCTATACCAGTTAATTTGGAAAAATCACCATATTTCGTTTTCGTCTCACCACTTCATCCTAACACAAAGAAAAAATTAACTCCATCTTGAACTATATAATAAGACTGTCTAAAGCAGCAAGGTCCTATGTAAAATATGCTGACCTTTCCAATGAAATTTCAAATATAAAATTAACACTTTGTTCAATGTTATGTTTAGGTTTGATGTAAGTACATTTTTGTCAAAAACTTAATAAGATAAAATCATTTTAAGTGAAATTATTTCAAGAACTTGCTTAATTGCCGTTGGAGAAAAAGAAAATTGATTTTTATTAAAAAAAAAAAACATAATAAAAGTGTTTATTTTTCATTTAATTTGCCTCGTGTAAAAATGTATAGTTTACATGAGAACAAACGCAGTAGAAAAATAAAATTCCGCAACATAAATACGACTCTTATTGGTTAATTTTTAAGGAGTAATTTGACGTAGTAGGTTTTCAAGGATCACCACGTGGCATTGTTGTGCAATAATATGCAAATAATGATCAAAACAAAGTTAATATCATTGCCAATGTTATTTACTGTCTTGTTTTTATAAAAACTATTTAAATAGATTTCTGAACAAATAAACAAGACAGTATTTTTTAATGTGAGGCTTAGCTTACTAGGTGGGTTCAAATATCAATAACCAAGAGTTTTGATAGAGTCAATAATTAGTAATGCCAAAATATAAAGTATTAGTTACTAATGAAGTTTGCAAAAAGATTAATATTTGACACCTACGGATAAAAGTATTTTTATTTCATCATACACTATTTTCATTCAGAAAATAATCTTGAAGGAGATCAAAACGCCCATCAAATAGTGAAATTATCAATAGAATTTGACGAATTAAGGTTAATTTCTATAACTATTTTATAAGACTACCGAATCAAAAAAATATTAAGTGAAATAAAATAGCTAGGATATTTATAACACATAATCTACAATGTTTAACCTTTTGAGAGGAGATATTACTCGTTCGCAGATTTACATACAAGATATGATCGACGATCTAATGTTCTTCTTCAAGTCCCTTGTTCTCCCAAAACATTGGCGATCACTCACATGATCTTCATGACCTAAAAAGTGTCGTGGTGCTTACTCTATAACACTGGAGAAGATCTTTAAGCCAAGATGTTCTCCGGTGGCCAGGACTATGCCTTCTTTCGATTTTCGCCTGAATAATTATATAGAGCAACTAATACTTCTGGTTTCTCATTATGTGGGCAAAGCACTTCAACTTTCTTCTGTTTATGATATCAAGCACGTCTCTTTCCTTGTTAATGTGTTGTAAAACCGCTCATTGGCCACTCTGTCCATCCACGATATCCTCAACATTCTGCGGTAAGCCTACATTTCGAAGGTCTTAATCCTTTTGCACTTTGTTTCAGTGAGGGTCCTTGCTTCCATCCCATAGAATAGAATGTTGAAGGCATAGCACCATAATAACCGTATTCTCAAGTGGACTTGTAGAGCTCTGTTGGTTAACAGTTTTTGCATTTTTTTAAATGATGTTCTTACTTGTTCTATTCTGCTTTTTATTTCTTGGGATAAGTCCTATTTTTTGTTCACTCAGCAGTGCAGATGCTTGTACTCTCTCCACTATTTCCTCATTTATCCTGCTACCTGTTAAGTTGTTAACTATATTTTTGTTGATGATTATCCATTTGGCTTTATCTATATTCAAGTGTAGATCCATTAGTTGGTTATGGTTTGTCACTGTTGATAAGAACGCTTGTAGATCGTCTTTATCTGTTGCTAAAAGGATTATGTCATCAGCATATTTTAAACTATAAATGACTACTCCGTTAGCTATTATACCCTCTGTTCTCTTTTCTACGGGTTCTCTGAAAATCTTCCAGTTAAACAAAAGGGGAAAGAGCACATAACCTTGTCGAACACCTCTCATCATTGGCACTTTTTCAGATGTCTGGCCGTTAACTCTAACATTAGCTGTCTGATTCCAGATAGATTTACTATTATTCGAATGTCTCGTCCGTCCAAGCCTATATTGTTCTGTATAGCTATTAACTTATCATGATGAACCGTGTCGGATGCCTTCTCGTAATCGACAAAGCAGGCATACACATCAACGTTTACATCTCTACATCGCTGTATTAAAACTTGGATGCTAAATAATACCTCCCTTGTACCGAAGCCACTTCTAAAACCAAACTGAGACTTACCGACGTTTTCTTCACATTTTCTGTATATTCGGGAATGGACGATTTTCAGGAACAGCTTTAGCTCATTAAACTAATTATTCTATAATCTTTGCAAAGCTGTTGGCCTTCTTTAGCTAGGTAACGAAAGTTGATTTGAGCCAATCTTTAGGGATTATGCCGGGCCTGTATATACAGTTGAACAGGTCTAGCAGAAGTGTGAGGGACCCGTTCTCTTATAACGTTTTTAATAGCTCAATTGGTATTCCATCTGAGCCTGGCATCTTTCCATTTTTTGCATTTGACATAGCGTGTACGAGTTGTAAAGGGCTCCTACTATCTCCAAAAAGATTTTCAATATATTTTTTCCACTCCACTAGTTCTTCTGTGCTACAAAGCATCTGCTGTTGCTCATTCATAAGAATGTTGTTATTGCTATTTTTATATTGACCAGTTGTCTGTCTAATTTTCTTGTACATATCACATGAGTTGTGCCTGGCTTTTAACTGCTCTATTTCCTTGTACTGTCCTCTTCTTTCCCCTGTCGAATCTTAGACCTAATTTCTCTTTGCGTCTCTGCTTTTCTGATAGTATTTTTATTTTTATATGATCTGCTGCTGCTGCTTTTCAGCTTATCTCGACTAACTTCTACTACAGATGTTTTAAACTGGTTTCACGTGTCTTTGATGATATTTTCATTTACTTCCCACTATATCCTCTCTTCGACCCTTACCTTGGCATTTAGATCACCCATGATTATATTAACTTCTGAAGATTTGGTTAATTTCACTGCTTTTTTGATGTCGTTATAAAAAATTTCTACTTCATTTTCGGAACCATCACAAGTATACCTGTATGAGATTGCTCGCAATGGGCGTTGTATCCAGCTGTAATAAGCACACTCTGTCAGAGATGGGTATGAAATTCTTTACGGAGCTACTTATGCTGTCTCTCACTACGAACCCCACTCCGTTCAAATGTCGCGCATCATTGCCGGAATAGCAAACGTGATGTTCTTCCACTCTCGTTGTTGCAATCTCTGACTAATGCATCTCGTTGGTACCCAGAATGTCTATTTTGAGTTTTTTCATCTCACTGATTATTATATATTATATATTTTTCCACTCTCAAATAAACCGCGTACATTTACGTCGCTATCTTTTTCATGACCGACCCAGGTATTCTTCACACCCCCCTGCCCATTAAAGAGCTGCCGGGGCTGGGGTCGTGATTTGATTGTTCTCGATCAAGCCAAAGATGTTCCTGGGGACGTCCTTAGGGACTTTTAATGCAGTGGTTTCCCGTTGCCTCCAGCATCTCCATGCCGTTAAACTTGTATGCCGTTTCATCTGCCTTTAGGAAGGATTTCTGCTGGCGATTACGTCTGCTGGTCATTGTTATACCTCTGTCTTCAGCGGGAGTCGTTTCTCGAGGCCTTCGTGAACGTTTTTGGTTGAGAATTCCATGTCCCGTAGAAAACTTTTTTACGATTATATATATATATATATATATATATATATATATATATATATATATATATATATATATATATATATGAATATATATATGAATATATATATGAATATATATATGAATATATATATGAATATATATATGAATATATATATGAATATACGAGGCATGTTTTTTAAGTAAGTACCGTTTTGGAATTAAAAAAAGACGTGCAAAGATATCGCTATAATTTTATTTTTACATGAAAGCCTGTACCTTAATCTACTTTTCTACATAATTTCCGTGAATATTGAGGCAGTTGTCATAACGTGGCACCAGTTTTTGAATACCCTCCTCATAAAATTCTGCCGCCTGAGAAAAAAGTTCTCGGTCACAATGCGATACAAAACACTACGAGAATATTGAGGAAAGCAGTCGCACAATGATGAAATTGTAAAGCGTCTGTTTTCTCTCACCTTTTCGTCCACTTTCTGCACCAAATCTTCATTAACGACTGAAGGACGCCCACTCCGTTCTTCATCATGCACATTTGTGCGGCCATCTTTAAATGCTCTCACCCATTTCCTTACCATTCCATCACTCATAATGTTTTGTCCGTAAACTTCACAGATCTCACGATGAATATCGATCGGTTTTACGCCTTTAGCACTA
The DNA here is from genome assembly GCA_019049505.1 of Pachyrhynchus sulphureomaculatus. NCBI lineage: Eukaryota > Metazoa > Arthropoda > Insecta > Coleoptera > Curculionidae > Pachyrhynchus > Pachyrhynchus sulphureomaculatus. Next base: position 160,438,082 of record CM032446.1, read on the forward strand.
AGAAATCGTATAACAGCCCGTACTTCACAATCGGCGGGACTCACGATTGTCGGAGGCATCTTAAACACTCAGTAAACAACGTATACAATGAAGAATCAGACTGTAATGGCGTCAGTGCGTAGACATGAGATGTAGGTTACCAGCGCGCATGCGCGGAACGCCGACCGTATCGCTGCGGCGGCGGAATCGCAAAACGGTACTTACTTAAAAAACATGCCTCGTATATATGAATATATATGAATATATATATATGAATATATATATGAATATATATATGAATATATATATGAATATATATATGAATATATATATGAATATATATATATGAATATATATATATATATATATATATATATATATATATATATATATATATATGAATATATATATGAATATATATATGAATATATATATGAATATATATATGAATATATATATGAATATATATATGAATATATATATGAATATATATATGAATATATATATGAATATATATATATGATATATATATATATATATATATATATATATATATATATATATATATATATATATATATATATATATATATAAACCTTAGTTCTATTCCTCATAAAACTTTAAACGTATTTTCCCAAAAACCGATTTTGATTGCGGCCACGATATCTCAATTTATAGAAAATTAAATTGGCTCTTGGTCACAGACTTTAAAAAACTTATAAATTTCAGGTACTAGTTAATTTCTCTAGTTTCAAATTAAGCTGTATAATAAAAAATTGCGAATAAGTACATATAAACAGGCTGTTCTAAAATAAAAACTAAATTTGACCTTACAACTTAATTTTATGGTGAAATATTAATAAAAAGAGTAAACAGCATTCTGGTATAATTGGAAATAACGGAACATAACATAACTGTCAAATTCTTCAACTTTAAAAACCTTTAAAAGGACGTATTGGATATATAGAAGCACCTCTTCTTTTCTACTGTCGTTATTGCATTTCTGCAATAACTTCTACCTATGTATGTGGCTACGCCAAATATACAATACAATTAAAAACAGGAAAAAACGAAACGTGAACTTCAAAATACTGCCATGTAAATACATGTTTTATTATACAAGCCCCTGGTAATTTTAAGGTTATTATCCCAATATCCTGAAATAAATAAGGAATCTTTTTATAAAATTGTTAACTTTCACCTTTAATCGTAATAATGCAAGAGGCGCACTTATGCCAAAAGCAAATATTTGTTCCAATAACCTCTCAAGGTTTGCACATGCTGTTATTAAACAATAAAGATCTACGCACAAATATTATTACTTCATTGGCTCAAACAAGAGGTGTGATATTGCTGAATAACAGGAAGTGTCATAAAAAAAAATAATGCGAGATAGAATTGTCCCTGAAAGTGCGAAAAATAAAAAATACAAACAACTTAAAAGATATTTAATTTGTTTTTCATTTTTTTTTAAAGTACTTTCATAAAGTTCAAACACGTGTGGCACATTTCTTTTAATTTAAAGCAAATATATACGACGTCAGCATATTAAATAAAATAGAGCTAAAAATACTTGATGGGAAGAACCTATATAAATAAACCATCCATAAGATTAAAAGATTCGACATCTCATCATCTAATAAACACCTTACCATCGAAAATCTTAGGAGTATTACGTTTTTTATTCATGAGCTCTTTAAAATGAGAATCTTTCCCACGTGCTTAAGGTGAAGAGGTTTAACAGGCCTATCGTCAAAGGTTTCGGTAACTTCGAACCTATTAACTTTACGCTAATTGCAACTTTATCTCTTTCTAATGGAGACTTGCAAAAAATATGATCTGGGAAATGTCAGGCAGACGGGACCTACAGTTTAATGTAGGGTCCGAATCACAAGATCGTAGATGATACTTTTTCAATCGACTGGTATAACGGCCTTGCCTTCATTTGTGGCATAGCGGAAAAATATGTTCGTAGATTGCGACCCTTGATTCTTCTAATCTACAACTTATTCGAATTACCAGGTTACTAGTCTAGTTCACAAGTCGATTGTTATTAAAAATGTGAATTATATTCAATCTTACATCAAAAATATTATTATTTTATAGAAAGGCGTCTTAGAAAGTAGTTTTACTGTTATCTAGAATAAATTATTTTTCAAAACACAAGAGTTATTCTTAAACCATTGTTTCTATAGGTCAGTATGTTTATTGTGGAAGGGTGTGACAGACGGACAGACGCACCGAAGTGATCCCAGAGGTGTCCCGTACGGAACATTAAAAAGGATCATCCAAATCGGTACATATTCGTCAGAGTTATCGGTGTCTTATTACAGAAATTCTACTTTTTCAGAATTTTTTCAGAAATTACATAACCAATTTCAATCAAATTTATATGAGACAATCATCCAAATTGGTACATATTTGCCAGAATTATGAGGGAACACAAGTCAGTTAAAAATATAAGCCCCTTGTTTAATATCCTCGGTGCAAGTAGAATTATAGAACTTACTTTAAATATTTTTGAACCAAAATTTTGGAAAGCAGAATTTTAGTAGACAAATTTTCAAAAAATTTTCTAATGGATAAATTGTAAAAAAACAAATTTCTCAAAACATGTTTTCTAAAAATGAAATTTTATACGGATTTTTTAGTATTGTCACTAAAATCATCAGTCGTTGACAGAGGTTACCTTAGGTTAGTTCAGAAAATAAAATTAATTTAGAATTACCTGAACTAACCTCCATCCAGGATAATGAAAATTCGCCTAAAGCTTATCAGTCATAGAAGGGGTAGTTCAAGCCAATTTAAGTAGGTTTAAATTAAACTACAAATAAATTCATAAGTAAACCTAAACTAATTAAACTAATGAATATTATATTATAATTTTTATTTAATTTGTTTGGGGTTACCCAAGATTAAGCCAGTTATTACATAAATAATAAATTTAATTATAATTTAATTTAGATCTAACTGAGCTAATCTGAACCTGATTTATTGGTATGGTTATGTGGTTAATTCATTTAAAAATTTAGTTCTTTAAAAAATTAAACCATTAAAAAAATGACTACTGAAAATTTAGTTTTTGAAAATTTCACTTTCCAAAATTGATTCATCATAAATTTTGATTTTGAAGTTTGGCCTTAGAAATTTTTTCAAGGAGTTTGATATGTGTTTTGCAGATTATCTGTTAATACATAATTCAATTCTATTAGTTATTGTCTTGTAATATCTTAATTCACTGTGGTTCCCTCATAGGTCAATATTATAGAAAATTGGTAGTTTTAAAATCTAAATCCATTTACACATTTTAATAGAACCATCAACAAGCAATTTGAAGATATAAATATATCCCCTATAAGTTTTAATTATTACTTCCTTTGTGACTAGGTAAGTAATCCTCATTACTGCAAACGTTGTCAAGTTAATGATTCGAGAATTCTTGGAAATATATTGTTTATGTATCCTTCTTGTGACATGAAGATCAAGGAAAATACTCGCTTAGTTTTAAATTTTTATTTCAGGTACTTTCCTCAAAAGTTCCTTCGAAAGATTTTGAAAGGTGGCAGAATTACAGAAAAATATAAACACATGTTAGAAGTTTTGCTAATGTCCTTCAATGACATTATGGAAGTAGAGAGAAGTGTACTTAATTTGTGCCAAAGTCTTGATAAATTTCGAAAAATGTACAAAAGAATAAATGTAGACCTTTGCATGACTATTTTAATTGATTAAATGAAATTGAAAGTGATAAATAAAAAAGAAGTGATGATCAGAGCATTTAGGACACTTTATATTTTAGTCTGTCATTAATTAGCTGTTGATGGTAAAGACCTATTTGTTCTTTTTTTTTAATGTTCTCTGAATAAATTCTTAAGTTTATATTATAATTTTGATGACAACTTTAGCATACACCCCATTATAAAAAACTCTTTTCAAACATTCATGGGATGTAGCTAATAAATTGTGACATGTATACCAATATGTGCTAAATTTTGTATAAATGACAATATGACTGTAAAGATTTTGAATTATTGCCGATTATAAAAAATTATCCGAGCATTTGGATATTTACGATATGTTCTATGTTCGTTGGTGGGCCACCCTGCAATGTTTACATAATTTTCTTTTACATAAACAAGAATCATTAAATATACCTTTCATCACACTTTGGACTTATTTACTGTTTGTTTTAACTTGTAAGGTGCAGGGCATGCATTTTATAGGCTGGACAAAGAAACTCGAGAAACTGTTCTGCAATTTTCAATAGAGTAAAAGTAAATACCAGTGTATATTGCGATAAATAATAAACTTACCAATAAAATTGCAGTCTTATCTTGCACAGAAAATAAAATAGCTTTTTATGAATCCATCCCTAAACTTAAAACAGGCTATTTCACCCTATTCAATTCAATCAATTTTTATATTCAAGACAAAGGGACAAGTTAAGGATTCTTTTCTGACAGTAGTTCACATTATTCATTCTTAGCGTAGTTCAAACGTATAAAGGATGCTATTAATGAATGGTTTAGCTGTAAAGATTATGCAACACATTAAACATTACGTTACGGGTGACGATTGATTATTGAGGAAATTTTATATAGGGGATTGGGATTTTACCTGTGGCATAGATATATTAGAATAGAGGAGGTAATGTATAGAGCCTGCTGTAAGCGAAAGCGTGGTGTCGTTAAAACGAGAAAGAAATAAAATGAGTCATTCTGTCTCTCTTACTTTTTATATTTTTCCTTATTCTTCGTTGGCTCCAGACGAAATACGAATAACATTCTCGCAAGGGGCGCGCGCCGAGTAAGAGAGACAGAATGACATATTATTTCTTTCTCTCTTAATGAGCGCCACGCTTCTCGCGAGAACTTACCTCCTCTATTCTAATATCTCTATGACCTGTGGGCGGAACCTACTAATGATTAATATTAAGATGGCCGAAATATGGGTGCAGATTTAAATTTGTAACGTGTGAAGCACAAAAAGCGTGACAGTATTTTTCAAAAATATTATTAACAATATTTACAAATGGGTCGGTACAAATCCTGCCCAAAGGAATTTCACACTCGGTGAAAAACTTTTAAAATCAAATCTGTTCCTTGGTTGTGGAATAATAGATGACAAAACCGTCGCGTTCACCATAACGAGAATTCAAGTAGCGTATATCGACGGCTCAATTGCGAACAGTAGTGTTTGAGATAAATGGCATATTCAACAGTAGAAGAGGGGAAATTTTATGTATGAAATGCTCGTGTAAAACCTGTGACGGTGAAAAATACAAACATATCATCGCAACTCTTTCGTATTGTTACCGGTAAGAGTCTAACCTATAAATGTCTAATATTTAAATTTCAATTTTTGTATGAAAATTAATTTTGTACAATGATTGTAATAACGAGCTAAGTGTTTTAACCTGCACTGATATCAAATGTACCTGGAAAGTGAAACGTCAAGAGGTCTTGGAAACCGGAAAAATTTTAATTGGTTTTAAATCAAATGCTAATTCACTTCGGAGGTTAATATTTATTAACTATCAAGTCAAAATAAAATCTAAGAAATGTTATCTAATAAGGAATTTTGGTTTACACACGTACACAAACCAAAAAAAACAAATGACTTCAAGAATAAATAATTTTACTTGCCTGGAAAAATGTAATCTTCTTTTTTATAGTGTTTAGAACAAACTTTAGCATCAGTTAGGATTTTTCGTTCAATTCGGAGAACTTTTTTCCACACTTTCAGTCTGTTAACTTTTTCCACTTGCCCAAATGCATTAGTAATATTTACATAACCCTCATTAGCTTTTGGAAATGCATGAAAAATTACATTTAAATCCTTTTGTAGGCGACTTTCACAATTGTAAACACAGCACAAAAGCAATTTTTTTTTCATGAAAAGCCAAAAACCTTCAGTGGCCATTTTTAAGAAAATTTGTAATATTAATTTACACGGATGCTTATGACGATGCACCTCAAGTTTAATTCCTGAAAAGGCCGTGAGATGTCGTATTGAATAGGTAAGATGCCAATAGCTAAATGCAAAAATTGTTAATATCAAGGCTAAAATTCCATTGCCGATTCGAGTCGGATCTGTCATATTGATTCAATAAATCTTGGGTGAGAGCACGACCTCAGTTATTTGTAAATTTGACAGAAAATTTAAAAATTGAGAGCGCGAAATTCGAATAATCGATAAACTCGATCAAAATCATTCTCAAACTGCGGAACAGTCGAGTTAATAAATTTTTAATATTCCATACGGAACATTTATGGGATCACTTCGGTGTCTGTCTGTTCGCCTGTCACACCCAATTTTCTCAAAAACTATTTGATATAGGAAGTTGAAATTTGGCACAAATATAGGAGTTGCCCAGTCAGAGCCGTGTAGTTTTGAAACTTAAATTTTGACCTAAGGGGTTAGTTTTAGGGGATGAACTCGGAAGTGAAAAAAAAATTTACTAGGTCATCGACTGGGATGTCAAATGAAACCACACGAGTTCCAAAATATATATGATAGAAGACTTACGCACATTTTTCTTTGTATTTTTTTTAAAAAATTGTTAAAAATCGCCGTTTTCCCCGTATCTCGAGTACTGATCAAAAAATTTTGAAAAAATTCCGAAATATTCTCCATAAAGTGTGGATTGAATGAAATTTATCACGAGTGCATTACCTTTGATAATTTATCTGGTATATAAAAAATAAATATTCAAAGTCATCAGTTTTCAACAAAAATCGTGACGTCACTGATAATTTTATACCTCTGTAACAAAAATCACCGTACGGAGCACTAATTGCGTAAGTCCGACTTGCACTTGGCTGGGTTTTAAGCTTATGATATATTCGATTATGTATTTAGCATATTGGATATTATAAATCGCCTATAGTGTTTTTATACGTTAGTTCTTACTCAATTTTTATACTGGAAAATGTTATCCATGTTTAATGAAATTTTATATCAACAACGAATTCAACATTTTTAAGGCGAGGAGACAAGCTTTAAGGGCAGAAAATAACCCTTTTAAATTACTTTACCCGAACAACGTTTCGTAGAACTCTTTAGGTTGTATAAAGTTATCGTCCGGGAATTAAGGCACATCTTCCACAGGGAATAAATGTTCGAGAAATAAGTTTTCAAAATCTGGTATTACCAACATTACAATTATAAGCCAGTGGATCTTACCAGCGAGCGGTGAGGGATATAATTTTGGTAAGGGCCAGACAAACATTAGACAATAAATTAAGTTAGTCATAAATGCTATTAATGACTATGTAATACATCAAAGGATACACTAACATCACAAGAAGAAAGAAATGATATTCAAATGGAATTCTTCCACAAATGGGGTTTCAAGGCCCAACAACGGCAGTAGAAGCCATCGGCATCACATAATTTTTTGAACCGGAAAGGTTATTTCTAAATAATCAGTTAATATGCAAATGTTTAGTGATCACACAATGAAAATTAGGAATATATTTACTAATTGTTTTTTTTTGGAGGGGGACATAACACGATAGTTTTGTATGGAGAAATTCTCAAATAAATGTTTATTTGGGACGGGTAAATAAGTATGGCTTATTGGTGGTTCAGGTTACACCCTATCAACTTACATAATGACTCCCTTCAGAAATACGATAAATCGAGGAGAAGAATGTTCAACCGGACACTTGTATCTGTCAGAAATAATATAGAGAGGTGTTCTGAAAATGATATTTATATGTCTTTTACAAGGACATACTAGCCATCAGCTAACTTGAGTTCAAAATTTGTTAGCGTGTGTGCAGCTTTACATAATATTTGTGTTCATGGAGACATTGAAAATAAACCATAGCACGTTGCTGCAAAAAGGGGGGTTTCTAATTAAAAAGGGTTAAAAATTAGGATCTATTTAAGCATTTTTAGGTAAAAAATAGTTATTTAGAAGAAAATAAAACTTGATATTCATATTATATTGCACATTCAAACTTGATTCAAAACAAAAAAAGGTAAAAGTATGGTTTATATAATAAATATATAAATGTTATAAGTACTGAATATGAATAATTTACGTTATTAACTTAACATTGTGTTATTAAATTTCTATGTGACTACAGTATCGTGGGTTCACCACAGTTTCAAATGCAATGGGGTAAACTGACGAAACTGCAGTCATGCAAAAATTTAATAATAAAGTAATAAGTTAACAAAATGTTCATATTTTATATTTATAATGTTTTTTCAGTTCTCTAAATAAAATTGTATTTATATGGATATAACATTGTATTCAACAGTTTATCTGTTATAAATTTACAAAAATGTTCAGGTTAAAAATAAAAAAAGTACCAAGAATTTTGATAAACAATGTTGAAATAAACTGGATTAAGAAAATTAAATATCTGGGCCTGTGTATTCATGACCAACTTAATTAAAAAGAGCACGTCCATCACGTATCAATAAAAATATCATCATATCTCTATACCGGTGTAGATGTCATCTAACACATAAAACATATCTTAATGTCGATATTTAATTCCAGTATGGGGCACTTGTGGAACTAAAGATTTTAGTACTATGCAAGTATCGTAAAACAAAATTCTTGAAGTATGAAGAATTTAACGCTATAAAAACCCAGGCGGCAGTTTTTTTCTAAAAAAGTTAACGTTGCTGAACCCGACATAGTTATGGCATGGCACTCCATTCCTTTAACATCGTCACTCAATTTGTTGGGAGTTAATTTGGGAGCAAATATGTCCTGGCATGAGCATGTTGCAGGCATAGCAAGGAGAGCTTTTCAAAAGTTGGGAATATTATTTCGAACCAGAAAGCTTTACACTCCACAACTGTTAATTCTTTACAAAGCTCAAATTTGACCAACTATGGAATACTGCTCCCATGTTTGGGGCTCCGCTCCCAAACATACACTGCATTTGTTGGATTCTATTCAGAGGAGAGCTGTTCGTCTGATTGAAGACCCAGAACTGAGCGGCGGCCTTGATTCGCTGGAACATCGAAGAACGGTTGGCAACTTGAGCTTATTCTACAAGTATTTTCATGGAAAGTCTTCGGAGGATGTGGCCCGTTTAATTCCTCCCAGAACGGTGTATGTTAAAAGCTCAGCTTATTGACGAACCAACACGGATCCCTGATCGAGACGGGGAGTTCGCCAGTCTTCTTGATCTGTTTTTAACCACCAATCCGGAGATTTACAAGATCACCGTAAATCCGCCGTTGGGTTCTTCCGATCATAAACTACTTTCGACATCGAGTGTCCTATCAGTCAGTGACAGAGAGGCGCCTAAACCGCGCAAGATTTGGCATTACAAATCTGCTAAATGGGAAGATCTCTCGAAATATTTTCGAACTTTCCCTTGGTTAGACGTTTGTTTTCGATCCAACGACCCATCTGACTGCGCCAGGGAGGTTTCCGATGTTATCTTAGCTGGTATGGAAGCTTACATTCCATTTTCGAAGAAATGCCCTTCTAACAGTAAGCCTTGGTTTGATCGAAAATGCAAAGAAGCTGTTGCTTCTAAACATCTGCCTACCGACAATGGCGTGAAGATCCTAACACCATAAATCGTAACACCTCTGAACGTGCCCGGAACAGACGCAAAGAAATTATCGACGAAACCAAGGAGGCACACAATCAGCGAATTAGAAACAAACTTTTCGCTTGTCCCAACAATTCCAGGTCCTTTTGGTCAGTCGCTAAGGCAGTTAGTCAAAATTTCACCAAATCCACCACTCATACGGCTAGATAGTTCTATTGCAACGACACCTGTTGAGAAAGCAAACTTGTTGGCCGAACTGTTTGCTTCACATTCTACTGCCGATTTCCAAGGAAAAACACCACCTACTATTCCCATAGTGCAGTCAAGGATGTCCGATGTTGTCTTCAGACAGCGTATCATAAAACGTATTTTAATGAAGCTATACACCAAAAAAGCTTCTGGCGCTGACAGAATACCTGCCATAGTTCTCAAAAACTGTGCAAGGGAACTGTCACCAGTTTTTTGTAGACTTTTCAACCTAACCTACAGAAAGGGAATATTTCCTTTCTGCTGGAAATGTGCCACAGTTCAGCCGATACCTAAAAAAAGGCAAGAAGACCTTGCCAAACAACTACTGACCAGTCGCACTGCTTTCAATAATATCGAAAGTCATGGAAAAGGCTGTCAATCAGCATCTTCTAACATACCTTGAAGGATTCAATATTATTAGCGATCACCAATATGGCTTTCGTAAACATATATCAACAGGAGATCTTCTGACTTATGTAACACATGGTGGGAGCAACGCAATTGAACACTTCGGAGAATCTCGAGCGGTTGCTCTTGACATATCCAAGGCATTCGATCGTGTTTGGCACGATGGAGTGTTGGCTAAGCTACGCTCTTATGGTATGTCTGAAAAGTTCTGTTTGTGGCTCTCATGTTTCCTCAGAGAGCGGTCTTTACGAGTCGCAGTAGACGGATCTTCTTTCTAACACTTTACTGTTAACGTCGGTGTGCCCCAAGGCTCCAGACGGTCTGCTACTCTCTTTCCCATTTACATTAACGATCTGCTGGAAAAGACTGGGAATCCAACCTACAGCTTTGCAGATGACAGTACGCTTATCTCTTCATTCACTTTGAACGCTCGGACATCGGCTGCTCAGGCGAATATCCGCAGACAGCAGGAAGTCATTCAACTTAACAAAGACCTGGAAGAAATTCTATCTTGGGGTGACAGTAACCAAGTGGAATTTAACGCTCTAAAAATCCAGGCGGCAGTTTTTTGTTGAAACCGACACAGTTATGTCGGTGCACTCCATTCCCCTAGCATCGTCACTCAATTTGTTGGGCGTTAATTTGGGAGCAAATATGTCCTGGCATGAACATGTTGCAGGCATAGCAAGGAAAGCTTCTCAAAAGTTGGGAATATTATTTCGAACCAGAAAACTTTACACTCCACAACAACTGTTAATTCTTTACAAAGCTCAAATTCGACCAACTATGGAATACTGCTCCCATGTTTGGGGCTTCGCTCCGAAACATACACTGCATTTGTTGAATTCTGTTCAGAGAAGGGCTGTTCGTCTGATTGGAGATCCAGAACTGACCGGCGGCCTTGATTCGCTGGAACATCGAAGAACGGTTGGCGACTTGAGTCTATTCTACAAGTATTTTCATGAAGAGTGTTCGAAGGATGTAGCCCGCTTAATTCCTCCCAGAGCGGTGCATGTTAGAAGTACACGTCGCGCTGATATTTCACATCCGGACGAGGTTCAGCTTGTTACTCCTCGTACAACGCTTTTTAAGCAGTCTTTTATATGGAGAACATCATCCCTTTGGAATGGCTTACCCAGGACTGTGTTCCTACCGAGTAGAATATACAGCGATTCAAGAACAATGTGAATCGCTTTTTCCGTACACGTGTCGCTCCTGTAGCGCTTTAGAGACCTCCGTGCAGCACGTGTGCTAGACCCATAAAAAAAAAGTGTTTGCATGCACTGCTTAAGCCGGGTTTCCACCAAACGGACATAACATGAAACACAAATAAAAACTGTTTTTCTCAACACAAAGAGTCAGGTTTTGTAAAAAATGAACAGTTCTGAAAACATGTTTGTCGAAGAACAGTATTTTCAGATTAATGTTTCAAACTTAGATAGTAATAAACAATTAACCAACTAAAGTTTTGAGAACAAATTGGATTTGAATAATCGGTAATGACTCCAAATTAATCTACAAAATGTTTTAAGCCTTGAAAGATAAGGTTCAATAAAGCAACTAAGTATTTTTTCAGTGTTTGTTGGTGTCTATGGAAGAAGTATTGTAAATTTTAATTTATATACCAAATTAGTTCTGGCAACACGCACAAAATATTTACCACCAAAAGTTTACAAAAATCCCATAAGTAACCTAATAACGACGCTCACTGTAAACAGAAATTATTATGTATTTTTAGTGTTCCGTACGGAACACTTATAAGATCACTTCGGTGACTGTCTGTCTGTCTGTCACACCCGATTTTCTCCGAAACTATTTGACATAGAAAGGTGAAATTTGGTAATAATATATAGGAATTGATGGTCTCATCAGAGCCATGTAGTTTTGAGAATTAAATTTTGACTTAAGGGGTTAGTTTGGGGGGGTGAAGTCGGAAGTGAAAAAAAAAAACTTTTACTAGGTCATCGAGTGTGGTGTCAAATGAAAGCTTGTGAAAACACGAGTAAAAAATATATATATATATATAATATTATACTTGCGCGCACTTTTCTTTGTATTATTTTTAAAAATTCGCGGAAAATCGCTGTCCCGGGCCTTATCTCGATAAGTACTTATCAAAAGATTTCGAAAAAATTCTGGAATATTCTCCACGGGGTGTAGATTGAACGAAAATTATCACGAGTCACCTTTAATAATTTATATGGTATATAAAAAAAACAAAAATTTCAAGGTCATCAGTTTTCAGTAAAGATTGGAAACAAACTTTGTTGAAAACTCATTTGGGGTGAGTTTTGTGAAGTCACTGATCCTTTTATACCACCGTAACATAAATTTTGACTTAAGAGGTTCGTTTTGAGGGGTGAAATCGGAAGTGAAAAAAAATTTTTTTTACTAGGTCATCGAGTGTGGTGTCAAATGAAAGCTTGTGAAAACACGAGTAATATATATATATATATATATATATATATATATATATATATATATATATATATAATGTAATACTTGCGCACACTTTTTTTCGTATTACTTTTAAAAAATCGCTGTCCCCTACCTTATCTCGAAAAGTACCTTTAATAATTTATTTGGTATATAAAAAAAAAAAATTTCAATGTCACCAGTTTTCAGTAAAGATTGAAAACAAACTTTGTTGAAAACTCATTTGAGGTGTGTTTTGTGAAGTCACTGATCATTTTATACCACCCTAACAAAAATTTTTATTTTAAAAACAATCAACGTACGGAACACTAATTGTGCAAGTTCAACTTGCACTTGACCGGTTTTTTCTAACAGCAATCTACAATTATGTCATAAATTAAATCGGATGACAGGATTTCTCAGTGTTACCTCGATTATCATCCAAGTAAATAGGTGTATAAAAGTAAATAGGCCTACCCTCCTTGTGTTTTTCGCAGATCAACGTAAGTTTGTTTTCAAGCTGAGCCTTTGTTTTACGCTTTATCGCTCGCTAGATCAAAGTGGGTGTAAAAATCGGGGAAAAATAATAGTTAACGAACGAATATATGATGTTTATTTCACACTGTTAGAAGTACTACAAGGCAACTTTCTATTTATAAAATTATAAGATGTGTTCTTTAACTTAATTTTTTTTCTTTCAACAAGTTATAGTACTTACTAAAATAAGTCATTTCACAAATATATAAGCTTATAAGCTAAAATAAAACAGTTAAAAAGAATAAATGTAAAAAAAAATCAACTCTTAAAATACTCCATTAACCTCTAGGCATTATAATGTCTGTTGTATGAAAAATTCAAAAAAATTTTTGTAAACCAAAATTTGATTTTTAGGTACAACATATTTGGTGATGTTCAATTTTGAGTACATAAGTAGTTTTTATAAACCTATTGGTTTTATTTATTTACTTAACGACTAGTGAGTTTAGATCAAGTCCATAGTAATTGTATAATAGGTGATACAACATATGTCGAAGAGTGATCTACCACTACGTCATAAGGATTAATTATGTTTATTTGAGAAAAATAGAGGTCTATTTAAGTACTGTGTTTTTTTTTTACACTGACAGGCTCTCTGATCTCGTTTACTTCAGGATATGTTTAGGATTTAAGAAAATAGAGAACTATATAACGTAATTGTAGATTACCCTTAGGAATAGTATACTTTTTTTAAAATTTAAATAATTACAACTATACCAAAAGAGAACAGCAATACCTGTTTGTTTCTACAGGAGAATAATCTGAGATCAAATATATTTGGACATGTTTTTTGTTTAAATTTAATACTTCTGACACTGAAGTTATAAAAAAAATCAAACTTTTTTTCTTAAATTTAACGTAATTAAGCGATAAAAAAGGAATTCCATAAATATAATTAATGGCAATAAACTAACCGCAAAAATCGCCCGCGGAGTTTTTTTAAAGATGACGCAACTGACAGCATGTGATAAGGGATTAATTAGAGGTTTACATATATACAGAAGGCAGCAGAGAGTTGGAAAGATTACACTGGTAAAAATCTGCAAGTGTATGCAAACGGTTCCTTTATCGAAAAAACTAGGACGATGAATTTTTTAAAAAGTGCTAAGTAGACAAGTAAAAATAAATATTTTTGCAAGCATTAAGATGCTCTGTCGAATTAATAACATTAATAGAGAACGCTAGAAAACTACAACTCTACAAGAATTACGTCCACATAATATAAAGTCTTACATTTGTAATCTCCAAATCCAATTCTAAATATACGTTCTGACCCGTTCTCACAATAAACAACGAATAGAATTAGCGCAACGTCGAAGTAAAGACTAGTCTACACTTTTCATCATGTGAATACATTTACACAGTACCTTTTCAGTTTTTTTTTGTTAAATAATACGTACATCATCTTTAATAACCATCCTTCACTATTATATTGCAGAAATGCTTATACATTAATGAAATTACAATAAAGCTCTTACTGTTTATGTACACACATAGTAGACAACATAAAAGTCAAGATAAATTTTTAGTTTTAAAATTACATATTATTAGCAAGTTAGGCACGTTTGGTCTACTGAGCGTTCTTATTCTTCTTTACATAGTTCCACCGTCTCATGAAAAGTGGACATTTTATTGTTATTGTCATTTAATCCTACTGAATTGATCTTCTCTAAAGTTGTGCCCTATGTGACATTTAATGTGGGCGACAAGCGAAGAGCGACCAAATCAAAACATTACATTTACACGAAGTTGTTCTACGTAGAGGCGACATTATCGCGCCATTGGCGTCCACTGCTAGTTGACTTCCGCAGAACTTACAATCTGTTATTACAAAATGGGGTTTAATTATATAAAAGCATTTATTAAAAAACAATAGAAATTTTGTGTGATTGAGCTATTTAATGCTCTTACTAGTTGATGTACTGTAGATCTGTATTGCGATTAGGAGAAACAAGTGAGACTTTAGATAATAATCTAAATAACAATAACTGTAATAACAAAGTATTTAATGGCACCTGTTTTCACTAATTTCGATTTTGTCATTGTAGTTTCATCAACATTATGGTACTCTCTAGAGCTATGCTTGGAACACTCCTAAGAAATTTTAACCCCAAGTAAAATTTTCGATGATGTGGCAAAACTTTGGCTATTTTTATACAATACAATACGCCTCCAGACTATTTTAGTATAATTTTAAATTCAAAATGATCTAGTTATATAATTTAACTTACAAACACCTAAAATACAGATACTTTTTATGCTGGGAAGGTGGAATCTTTGGCACCTGATGAAGCTAACATGGTTAGTAAACGATATATACTGAGCAGATATTTTTTAGTAATACGTATTAAAACTCTACCAATGTCTCATATCTACTAGGAGGGCATTAATAATTTATTATTATAATATTTCTATATTATATGCACATATTTTTTAGGTTTAAAGGTTAGGTTTGTTTAAAAAATTTGCTGGCAAAACTCGAAACATCACACAGCGACATGTCTGTCAAGGAGATTTTTATTTATTTACTATTTTCACGGAGTTCTTGATCCTTGTCTATGTAATAATGGACCATTAAGCTGCATTTGGGTAAATAATATGGACAGAATCTTTAAAATCTGTATAGAAGTGTTTTAGAGTATATTCTTTCTAAGGTGACTAAAGTGAACAGTGACAACATTTTATAACTTCCGGTTAAACTAGGGAGCAAAATCTGCATTTTAAATTTAATTCTCTATATATTAGCACTATAGTTATGATTTTTATGTCAGGGATTAACAGTTTTTATTTAACATTTTTTTAGATGTGAATTTTCGACAGCACAATAAACGTTCTATTTTAAAGACAAACCCTCTAAGAATAAAATTGTTGCTCAAGAATGTTCTGTAAGTTTTGAAACTAGCAAAAACTCGTTTGTTTCGCTGCTGTTGGTTTACAACCAGGGACACCCGAGTTGTATGGTTCGCGTGGCTATAATTAGTTGCCCACTCAGACCGCAGCTAAGGGTCTTTTCATTTAAAACTTATTGTGTGTACAAATATCTGTAGACAATAAACTTTCAAACAAGTTTGACCCAAAGTTTTCCTTCACTAGGAGAGAGATTCAACAATCTGAGATTCGTTGATGATATCGCACTTTTTACTGAAAATGAAATTGAATTGAAAGAAATGCTCCAAGAATTACAAACCGAAGCAAAAAATGTCAGTTTAGAGATGAACATCACAAAAACCAAATTCATGACGAACGAACAAACAGCCATTAATGACGCAATATCCATACATAGGCAACAAGTGGAAAGGGTTGATTCATATGTATACGTAGGACCGGAAGTTATAATCGGAAAAATGGGATGGGCGGCTTATGATAAAATGAAGCAAGTAAAATCTATAATGAATGTAGCGAAACATAGGTTCTGACATAGAAAATTAATTATTAGAAAGTTACAAGTCCACTAGAGAGCAATAGGCATAGCAATCGGGGACCGCAAACCAAAAGATTAAATAAGGAATAAAACAAGTGTCCAGGACATAATTAGAAGAATGCCATGTGGCCAGAAATACTGATAACTGGAGCGGAAAAGTGACTCGATAGAGACCCCGGGCAGAAAAATAAAGTACTGTCAGACTTCAACAATGATGGTACGACGCTATTAAAAATGCGAGGCTCAATTGATATCAAGTTGCTCCAGCCAAAAACATATGGAAACACATGAGAGAGGCCTATATCCAAAGGATAGAGAATGACAAGAAGAGGAAGAAGAAAGGAATTATTATTTAATACTCCATAGCTCAAAAAAAAATACTACTCAGTACATATCACCACTACACCAAACACTTTATTTTTGCACTCTACGTGCGTTTCGCTAACCATGTTAGATTCATCAGGACCGATAAACGATGGGTGAAACGCGCTTATATATACTGAGTAGTGTCAGTGTGCCAGAGATTACCTATTCCCAACATAAAAAAAATACTAAACTAAATACTTAAATAAAATCGAGATCATTCATTTCTTGAACCATTGCATTAAATCTTCTTTTAATACTTGGTAGTTCCACATAGTCTTTTGTTTCCCATTCCTCTTCGACAGGCGGTTGGACATCCGTTGTTTTAAATGAAGTCTGTAGAGGTTTTCCATCTGCACCAAGTGAAAAATAGTTCTTCAAACTTGGAGGTATTATAGGTTTATTTGGTCCAGCATTCTGAGAAAATGGTAGATCGTCCAGATTCGGAACTGTGTTTTTAATAAATTTAAAGTTCTAAAAAAAAGAAAAATGGACATTAAAAACTATTTTTGTGAAGAAAAAAAAAACATAAAAGTAAACATAATTCAAATTAGTTAGCTAGTAGCCAAAATTTCTAAAAATTTAACAAACATTTTGACTTGTTAAAATTTGCCGTTTTCAACGCTTATTAGTTTCAGTTTTTAAGAAATCGCAACTAAAATGATTCAGATTTGTCATTTAAACCACATATAATTAAAGAACAGTGTTTTACAAATAAAGTTAAATTTTTTTGAAATATTGCGAGTAAGCAAGTGGTGGGACCGGCAAAGTTGTGGCACAAGGCATAACTGTACAGAAAATATAGCTCTCACTACAGAATTACAAACACGTGGAACAAAACGTCGCCGCAAAACGAAGCCGGCTGACTACGCGGGCACGTTCATATGAATCTTCTGGAGTTTCTCAGAGAACCCCAGTATATTTTCCCTATTATTGTTATATATAGAGGCGGCCATAACGTAGTGGGTAAGGTGCCTGTTTTATACGCCGGAGACCCGAGGCGATCGGAAAATAATAAATTAAAAAAAAAACTTTACAACGTGACGGCAAACTACCCCTAATATCATACCTAGTAAAGCCGTAAGTATAACTTTGGTCGTTCGGAACCGGCATTAAACTGTAGGTTCCCCTTGTCTGTGGAAAACTTAAAAAGGCACCAACTCCAGAGGGTTGGCTACGTCCGTATTGGATATGGCACTTCAAGAAGGAGATTGGTACATATAAGACAACTTCTATGTATATATATATATATATATATATATATATATATATATATATATATATATATATATATATATATATATATGTATATATATATATATATATATATATATATATATATATATATATATATATATATATATGTATATATATGAGTACATACATGAAACTCAGTCTCACCGTCAATGTTTTGGTCTGGTTCCCTTATTTTCGAGAAATGAAAATTACACCAAACAAATTTTTGAAAATGCTCTAAACTAAGGGCAAAACGTCAAATAATTTTTTTTAAATAAAAAAAGATTCAAGAAATCAATTTCGTATATATATATATATATATATATATATATATATATATATATATATATATGTATGTATGTATGTATGTATATATATATATATATATATATATATATATATATATATATATATATATATATATATATATATATGTATGTATGTATGTATATATATATATATATATATATATATATATATATATATATATATATATATATCTATAATATATATAAAATGCAACGTCTCTCTGTCTGTCTGTCTGTCCGTTAGTGCGCTTATCACTGGAGAACAAGTTATTCGATTTACGTACTTTTTTTTTTTAAAACATACATATGTTCTCTGGCCAGGTTATAGGCTACATTTTATTACGATAGGTAGCTTAAGGAATGAGCACTGACGTAAAATAGTGAATGAAGTCGGAAAAAAGTTTGCCGCTAGCTCGTTCGTTTGCAATACACTGCCTAAACTATTAAATATGGAACAATATTATGTATCAAAGAATATCTATAATCTATAATTAATATAAAATGCAATGTCTCTCTCTCTGTCTGTCTGTCCATTAGTGCGTTTATCACGCGAGAACCATTTATCCGATTTACCTGTATTTTTTTAAATTCATACATATATTCTTTGGCCAGGTTATATAATAATAATAATAATAACAATCTATATCTATAATATATATAAAATGCAACGTTTCTCTGTCTGTCTGTCTGTCCGTTAGTGCGCTTATCCCTCGAGAACCACTTATCCGATTTACGTGATTTTTTTAAATTCATACATATGTTTTCTGACCAGGTTATAGATATATATTTTATTACATCTATAATATATATAAAATGCAACGTATCTCTGTATGTCTGTCTGTCCGTTAGTGCGCTTATCACTGGAGAACTACTTATCCGATTTTCGTACTTTTTTTTTAAAACATACATATGTTCTCCGGCCAGATTATAGGCTATATTTTATTGCGATAGGTAGCATAAGGAATGAGCAGTGACGATAAACGGAATGAAATCGGAAAAAAGTTTGCCGCTAGCGCGTTCTCTTGCAATACACTGCCTAAACCACTAAATATGGAACAATATCATGTAGCAAAGAATATCTATAATATATATAAAATGTAATGTCTCTCTGTCTGTCCGTTTGTGCGCTTATCACTGGAGAACCACTTAGCCGATTTACGTGTTTTTTTTTAAAACATACGTATGTTCTCTGGCCAGGTTATAGGATATATTTTATTACGTTAGGTGACATAAGGAATATGCAGTGACGATAATAGTGAATCAAGTCGGAGAGAAGTTTGCCGCTAGCGCGTTCTCTAGCAATATAGTGCCTAAAGCATTAAATATGGAACAATATCATGTAGCAAAGAATATTATATATAAAATGTAACGTCTCTCTGTCTGTCTGTCTGTCCGTTAGTGCACTTATCACTCGAGAACCACTTATCCGATTTATGTGTTTTTATAAATTTATACATATGTTCAATATAATTCGATATAAGCCTAGATAGTGGGAGATAAGGTGAGATAATGGGAGATAAGGAGAAATAATGGGAGATAAGTCGAGATAAGCCTCGATAATGGAAGATAAGGTGAGATAATGGGAAATAAGTATAACGGGAGATAAGGAGAAATAATGGGAGATAAGCAGAGATAAGTCTAGATAATGGAAGTTATGGTGAGATAATGGGAGATAAGGAGAAATAATGGGAGATAAGGAAAAATATTGCGAGATAAGCCTAGATAATGGGAAATAAGGTGAGATAATGGGAGATAAGGAGAAATAATGGGAGATAAGGAGAAATAATGGGAGATGAGCAGAGATAAGCCTAGATAATGGAAATTATGTAGAGATAATGGGAGATAAGGAGAAATATTGGGAGATAAGGGGAAATAATGGGAGATGTTTTATTACGTTAGGAATAAGCAGCTGAAGATGTTTCATCATTCTGGGAAAAATGCCCTTTTTTAATTAAGGGATATTCACCGAGAGACATCTATAATGCCGATGAGACAGGCCTATATTTTAGGCCTCTACCCAACAACGCTAACATTAAAAAAAGAAAAATGTGTTGGTGATAAATATCCCAAAGAGAGGTTTACAATTTTGCATTGTGCAAATATGGCAGGAGAAAAAGAAAAACTCTTAGTCATTGGTAAGGCAACTAAACCCAGAGCATTTAAAAATATTAACATAAACAACCTGCCTGTAACTTGGAAATATAATAAGAAAGCTTGGATGACAGGAGAAATTATGACAGAGTGGTTGCAAGATCTTTATTGGAAAATGACAAAAGAAAAAAGAAACATTTTGTTATGTTTAGACAATGCAGGATCTTATCCAAAAGACGTCCGCTTAAAAAATATAAAAATCTTGTTTCTGCCCCCTTACTGTACATCAGCTTGTTAACCACTTGACCAGGGAATTATAAAAAATTTTAAAATTTATTACCGTAGTCTAATACTAACACCTGATAGTAATCATTGAAACTGCTGCTACAGCTTTTGAGTTAATTTAAGAAAATTACGCCATTGGATGCAGTTTACTTTGCAAAAACCGTTTGGGAACAAGTAACCAAGGAAACAGGTTAAAAATTGCTTGCATAAAGCGGGATTTAAGCATGAAAATAAGTGAAGACCAGTTAACTAAGGCTGTTACATCTGCTCCAGAAGATGACTTAACGAACTTGCAGATATCTTCAAAAATAAGAATTTGTCGGAGTTGACTGATAATGAAAACTTTAATGATTTTTTGAATATAGATGAAAATTTGTATGTTGAAAATCCAGATTCAGAACAAGAAATTGAAAATCCAGTTAAAATACAAGGAATTTCCGAACATTCTGATGTCGATGAGGTTGCAGTACCAACAGATGTTATCTCAAATTATGGAGAAATTATTACCCTAACCAAGCAGCTTAAAAGTTTTGCCGAAGATCACGGAGATGCAGAGTCTTTAGAGCTTCTTTCCAACTAAGTTGGGAATGTGGAATCTTTGGCACAATGATACTACTCAGTATATATCACCACTACACCAAACACTTTATTTTTGCGCTCGACGCGCGTTTCGCTAACCATGTTAGAGTCAATCATCGCTCCTGATGAAGCTAACTTCTTTCCAAATTGGAAATACGATTTGTGGACGCGATTTTAAAGAAAAAGAGGAGACAAACAACAATGTATAACTCTATCCTATTATATTTTATATGTATCTAAAGGTAACAAATCTTTGTTTTTTCCTTAAGTTTTAAGTTTTTTGTTTATTTTAAAAATATGTACATACATAAGTATACGTTTTAAATGTTCCAAATTCGTTTATTACAGTTTTCATTAAAAAAAGATTTTTTTGTATTTATTTTAAACGGACAGCTCTCTTGAACTGACACTTTTGGTCGGTCCCGTTGGTGTCCGCCGAAGGGAGATTTCACTGTGTGTGTGTGTGTGTATATATATATATATATATATATATATATATATATATATATATATATATATATATATATATATATATATACCAGGTGTACAAGTATGAAATGCGGATTTCAGACAACAGATGGCGCTCCAATGCAGTTTGTGCCATAAAGATTTGGCATTGCGCCATTTTGTTGTGCCATCAACAAGTGCCAGACGCGCACGAGTGATAAATTGGAAAAGTGTGTGCATAGGGTTGTGTTCAATATGTCGAAATTTATACCGAACAAAGAGCATTCGCGGACAGCATTAATTTTTTGTTTTCATTTGAAGAAAACTGCTGTTGAATCATCCCGATTACTTCGAGAAGCTTATGGCGAACATGCTCCATCGCAAAATACGTGTGAACGATGATTTCGGAGTTTCAAAAGTGGTGACTTCGATGTTGAAGACAAGGAACGTGGAAAAACCGCCAAAAAAATACGAAGATGTGGAATTGCAAGCACGACGAAGATGATTCGCAAACACAAAAACAACTCGCCGAGCAATTGGGCGTTAGTTAACAAGCTGTTTCCAATCGGTTACGAGAGATGGGAAACATTCAGAAGACCGGTAGATGGGTGCCACATGAGTTAAATGACAGGCAAATGAAAAAGCGCAAAAACACGTGTGACATTTTGCTCGCTCGATACAAAAGGAAGTCGTTTTTGCATCGTATAGTTGCAGGGGATGAAAAGTGGATTTATTTTGAGAATCCCAAATGCAAGAAATCATGGGTAGACCCAGGCGTAACATCCACATCGACCGCAAGACCGAATCGCTTTGGCAAAAAGACGATGCTCTGTGTTTGGTGGGACCAGAGGGGCGTGGTCTATTATGAGCTGTTAAAACCTGGGGAAATGGTTAATACTAAACGTTACCAACAACAATTGACCGATTTGAACCGTTCGCTGCTTAAAAAAAGGCCAGAATACCGAAAGAGGCAACACAAAGTCATTTTTCTTCATGACAATGCTCCATCACATACGGCAAAACCAGTTCGCGACACGTTGGAAGCACTCAGCTGGGAAGTTCTACCCCATGCGGCTTACTCACCAGATTTGGCTCCTTCCGATTACCACTTGTTTGCATCGATGGGTCACGCCCTTGCTGAGCAGCGCTTTGGTTCGTACGAAGATGTGAAAAAATGGCTCGATGAATGGTTCGCAGCAAAAGGGGAAGATTTTTATTGGTGTGGTATTCACAAATTGTCCGAAAGATGGATGTATAACAAGAGATGCAGCATACTTTGAATAAAGCACTTTTTATCATTGTTCCGAATTTAACATGTTTTTTTAGGAAAAAAAAAACGCATTTCATACTTGTACACCTGGTATATATATATACATATATATATATATATATATATATATATATATATATATATATATATATATATATATATATATATATATATATATATATGGCCGCCCGTGGCTCCGTCGCGTAGTGTCTTGCTTACGGTGCAGAAGGTCGAGGGTTCCATCTCGCAAGTCCGTATACTTATTTATTAATTTATTTAAGTATATTTGGCCTGGCCACGTACAGAAGCGTTCGCAGAAGTGCAATAAACGTGTTGTAAAATAAAAAAAATGTATGTTTCAGCATTTGGACAACGTTGACGGGTATTACGACATCCCCGCAGGTATCCTTAGGATATGAAAAAGGGTAAAATCCCTACTCAGGCGTAGAGGTGAACGGTAATATATATATATATATATATATATATATATATATATATATATATATATATATATATAGGAAATCAAATCCCGAATCTTAAGATGGTTGGGACACATAGAAAAACAAGAAGACAGATACACCAGGCTAGTGTGGAATGAGAACCCGGTCGAGCGAAGACCACTGGGAATGGTGGAGGGACAAGATAAGGTCAGATATGCGTTGCATTTGCATTTAAAACCTCTTTATTTATTCCATAATTATGCTTACAAGGTCTACTATACAATTTTATCTTATGATTATAAATACGGTGTGCTGCTAGCAGCATACTCATTTACAACATTGTCTTTCGGATGGCCGTTGTTCTGGCCGGTGGTATTAAGACCTCGTGTACCGGACCTAATCTGTCTGCCATTTCCGAGAAGCTTTCATGGCAATTTTTAATTATTTTGTTTTAATTGAGATAAACACTGACGTCAATACTTACTTCTGATAAGCAATGATGCTGAATGCAGTAATAATTCATTCCAGTAGAATCTTTGTGGCACCAGGTTCCATCGGGAAAATAAGGAGAAACTCCCAAATCATTCAGTTCTATTCTAGGTGTATAAAAGGCTCCTGAATCTTTCCTCTTGCAAAATATTGCACAACTCGTCCATACCCTTTCTAAAAGAACAAGATATTGAAATTAAGTATTATTTCAAAGATACTATGCTACTATGCCAAAGTAACGAACTTCCCTCTATAGCTATTCGACAGGAAGTCTCATAAATCAGTTCAAACGCAACTCGCGGGAAGGGCAAGTTGGTAACCCAAAGCGTAACTCTGGTTATTGGATATTTATTTGCTATTGCTATGAATTGTTTCACTGGAGCAAAATGTATCTTTTGTATACATGAGTTTTACAAAACAATAATTCTCTGGCTATCCCAAGGCGAATATTACGCATAATTTTTACAGCGTGAACTAACCCCCCGAGTGAATAATTGATTAAAAAATGGATGCAGAAGTATGAAGAAACTGAACTTTAAGTAAACGTCGGACAGAGTGAGCCAGAAGCCATACAAACGTGTTTCTTCATTCGAGTATAAGTTCGCGAAAATCCCGAACTCTCATTACACAAACGATTAAGCGCCGTAAAAATGCCCGGAAGTTCGTTACAAGCATTCTTCGTAAAGATTTATATCTGTATCCCTAAAAGATATAGCAAGCGTAAGAATTAAAGCCGATCGATACTGCTCAGAGACTTAGCTTCGTTAATCGTTAATGTTTGAATGCTTTTCAACATTTACCAACACCCTATTTTAAGCCTGTAGGTTGCCTAAAGTAACGGCTTGGACCGCAATGTCGGCACGTAGAATAATCCCTCCTTCTTTGAAGATGACAGATACGGCAGAACATTAATCTGGAGTGAAATGTGGAGATAATTTCAGACTAATTTACACTTGCATGACAAAATTTTGATGGTTATAACCAGAGAATCTGGGTACGGTAGGATAGGGCAACATCACACAATTCATATACAATTTCGTCGAATAACTTTATTTTCAAAAAAGGCGACGTAAATTGGTCTCAACGTAGCAGTAATTTACACTAACAATAGTTTAAAGCCACAGTCCTCGCTTCTTGGAACTGGAATTTAAAAAAAAAAAATCGGTCGTTAGACGAGTGCCAGATATATATATATATATATATATATATATATATATATATATATATATATATATATATAAATATATATATATATATATATATATATATATATATAATATATATATATATATATATATATATATATATATATATATATATATATACGTATATATATATATATATATATATATATATATATATATATATATATATATATATATATATATACGTATATATATATATATATATATATATACATATATATATATATATATATATATATATATATATATATATATATATATATATACATATATATATAAAAGGCGACGTAAATTGGTCTCAACGTAGCAGTAATTTACACTAACAATAGTTTAAAGCCACAGTCCTCGCTTCTTGGAACTGGAATTTAAAAAAAAAAAATCGGTCGTTAGACGAGTGCCAGATATATATATATATATATATATATATATATATATATATATATATATATAATATATATATATATATATATATATATATATATATATACGTATATATATATATATATATATATATATATATATATATATATATATACGTATATATATATATATATATATATATATATATATATATATATATATATATACGTATATATATATATATATATATATATATATATATATATATATATATATATATATACATACATATATATATATATATATATATATATATATATATATATATATATATATATATATACATACATATATATATATATATATATATATATATATATATATATATATATATATATATATATACATATATATACATATATATATATATATATATATATATATATATATATATATATATATATATATATATATATATATATATATCCTAAGTATTCCCAAAGAAATTATGGTGAGATAAACAAATGGACGTTCTACACCGTTTCACTTATTTTCGTCTAAAGTCCTATGAAATTTTATTCCTAAAGTCATTGGAGACTAAAAATAGAATACTTTTGTTTATGAAAGCTTGTGCCTTATTAATTTAAATATCTTAAAAGAAAATATACCATCTTCATGAGGAGCTTGCAAACCAACACCATTAGGATCTAATTCCAGAAGCAAATTTGAAAACTCCTTACATCTTCTACTTGCATATTCTACAGGACTCTGTTTTTTGGATTGACACATCTGAAAAAAAATAAACAAATAAATACACCCAGTTTAAAATAACAAAAACTAAGTACTTTGTGACGATTAATAATAAAGTATATTTAGGGTCGTTCTTTTTGGATGCTGCAAAAAAAACTTTTAAACAGCATAACAATGAAATTTTTAACACATTTGACGTGTTCGATGAGGATCAGGAATATAACGAAAATTAACCTTTCAAAAAACGCAAATTCGATATTCAGATTCGTAACTTGAAGCTTAAGTTTTGTATAACAGTTTTAATAATAAAGATTTATTTTTATTCCAGCGCTGAGAGAGGAATTGTAAAAGTTTCTTTATAACAAGATCAGTTTTCGATTGAAGAGAATTTTAGGTGTCTCAATTGCGCATTGCATTCTTCACGTGATTTGATTTCTATTTCGTACTTTGTAATTGTATGTTTTTGTAATTTAAACCACAAACAAATTAAAATTAGTTTTTGGTTCATAATTAATTTATATCCTGTAATGCTCCATTTTTAATGTTTCTTTCAGTCAGGAATTCTTTATAAGGAATAAATCGTTATTTTTAGTGTTCCGTACGGAACACTTATAAGATGACTTCGGTGTCTGTCTGTCCGTCTGTCTGTCACACCCGATTTTCTCCGGAACTATTTGTCAGAGGAAGTTGAAATTTGGTAATAATATAGGAATTGATGGCCTCATCAGAGCCGTGTAATTTTGAAAGTTAAATTTTGACTTAAGGGGTTAGTTTTGGGGGGTGAAATCGGAAGTGAAAAAAAAATGTTTACATCAGTTTTCAGTAAAGATTGGAAGCAAACTTTGTTGAAAACTCATTTGGGCTGTGTTCTGTGAAGTCACTGATCATTTTATACCACCGTAACAAAATTTTTTATTTTAAAAGCAATCAACGTACGGAACACTAATTGTGCAAGTTCAACTTGCACTTGACCAGTTATTTATTATAATTTGTTATTTCAAATAAAGAGTGTTTTTACTTCCCATGCTAATGGGAAATAAAAAGGGAATCTAAGTTTCGGATTTATCTGTTATATGTCTGTTTCAGGGTCTTTGGAGTCAAGAAATTGGAAAAATATAGCATGCATTTTTTTTGGCATGAATTATTATTTGTTATTTATTTTCACTTAATGAGGCTAATAGAAACAGAAACAGGTAAATTATTAATTCCAGAACTAATTATTAAAAAAAAATCGTACTTCATTGCTTAGTTAACTAAGCTTATAACACACGAATAAAACAATATAATCATTTTCCAGTCTGGTAATACCTACATAAGTATATATGGGTTAGATTAGGGATGTCAAAGATACGGCCCGCGGGCCGCATACGGCCCCCAGGACGTATCAATAAGGCCCGCGATCGCAAGAAGTCAGGTATCTGGATCCTTGAGCTCAAAATAATTACCCTCTTTTATAATAATTCAGTACATTTTTTTTATTTGAATCTGGCCCGCCTACACATTCTAAATTTAATATATGCAAAATTGAGTTTGACACCTCTGGATACTGCAGTCGGGGATCCATTCTTTCTTCTATTTTGTTCAAATTTTTAAAGACTTACTCTTCTTCATTTTACTTAAAATTTAAAATATTCGCCTAGTTTTCAAATAGGCTGATTATTTTATTTCTTGTAGTTTATTATTTTTACATACGAAAATAAAATATGAAAATAGAGATGAGTTTAGGGGAGAACTTAACGAAATCCTTACAGAGTAGAAAGAATAAGTTTAGAGGAAATTAAAAGAGCATTGAAAAACATGAAAAATGGGGGCGGGAGACATTCCCATTGAGCTAGTGAAATATGGACCAACTATTTCATTGAAAATGGTAGCAGACCTTTTTAACGACTGCCTGATTACGGGAAAAAAATATTCCATCTGACTGGAGCCTAGCATATAACAGTTCAATTTACAAGAGGGGTCACAGAAAAGTATGTGGAAACTACAGAGGAATCAGCATTACTAGCGCTTTGAGGAGGCTGTATGGCAGAATAATTAAGACAAGAATTGAACTGCAGTATGAAGACATACTGCATGCATGGACAATATCTTTACTCTTCAGCAAAAATAAAAAGTTCTAAACCTACAGGCTCACCTCCAGATCTGGAAAAAAGCCTACGATTGAGTACACTTGAAAAAACTATTTAATGTATTAACGAAAGTTGACCTTAGTAGGACATATGTTCGAGCAATATACATTTACAAGAATCCGCAAAGCGCGATAAAGACTGGAAACAAAATATATTCACTGGTTAAAGTAACTAAAGGCTTGAAACAGGGATGCTGTCTCTCACCCAACCTTTTTAAAATGTATTTACAGGTAGGAGGAAGTGTACAAGAATGAGGGCGGAGACTGGTAACCAGTTGCTAACATTTTCTTTGTAGATGATCAGGTGCTCATAGCAACTTGCGATGAAGACCTGGAATTTATGATGAGAAAGCTGAAAGGAGAATACGAAACGTGGTACTTGAACATCAAAATACACAGTATCTTAGGGTGGATAAGGATAGGGAAGAGGAACCAGATTTGAAGTTGAGGGAAATAACTAGATGCGAGGAGTTTAAGTACTTGGGATGCGTAATTTCCAACAAAGGATTATCACAGAGAGACATAAAGTACAGTACTCAACAGGGTAAAAAATGCGTAGGGCTTCTAAATTCTTTACTTTGGTCAAACCGGATAAAAATAAAAACAAATCTAACAATCTACAGGGCGATTGTTCAACCGACATTGACGTATGGATCAGAATGCTGGCAAATAAGAAAAAAAAAAGATAAGCAAAGGATAGATGCGATAAAAATGGATTGTTTAAGGAGAGCATGTAGAATATCTAGACAGGAGCACGTCCAAAATGAAGAAATCAGAAGACAGACAGGAAGAATACATATAATAGCCGAAAGAATAGAAACCAGACAGTTAATTTGGTATGGACACGTAAAAAGAATGCCCGATACTAGATGGCCAAAAAGAGCATTTGAATATATTCTATCAAATACAAGAAAGAAAGGAAGACCAGCACTAAAATGAATCAACGGAATAATAGACATAATGAGAGACAGAGCTATCCACGAGAATGATTGGCGAGACAGAAGGGCATGGCGGTAGAAATGCGAGATGCGGCAGAGATATAACATATATATATATATATATATATATATATATATATATATATATATATATATATATATATGCGGCAGAAGCTGTAGGATATATATATATATATATATATATATATATATATATATATATATATATATATATATATATATATATATATATATATATAGCTAATTATTTTTGGTAGGTATCTATTCAGTCATGACACACAAAAAACATGTTAAATAAAATTATGCCTAATGTCTATCATAATTGATTATTTTTAAAATTGTACAGCAACTCTCTCTAGCGGCATCATAACTAACTATTCAAGCAATCATTTAACAAAATCGATCCAGTAGTTTAGACTATATCAGAAATTTAATTTGATTTCTAGCTTTAGATATTCTGTAAAAGATTCATAGAAGTAACCAAACTGCTCATAAAATGCCCTTGTAATCGACGCTCAAGATAACAGGGTTTAATATTGTTTATATTTTTATTCTGGACAAAACAGCTCCTACACTCGGCCACGTTGATTTCTTTTATAGCAAACTGTTAGACAACATAGTGCATTCAATAGTTTATACAGTTCCGCATGTGTTTTTGGACATCTTTATCTATTAGCAATATTCATTCAGTAATTTAGACTCTGTGCGAGAATTAAGAAACAAAGAATACGTAGCGTTGAAAATATTACCGTACTTGCGTAGGAGTTGGGTAAAAAATACTGGGTTTTGGAGTGAATAAGGATCACCAATACGACACAATAGTTATCACTACTACACTAAACATTTTATTTTTGCACTTGATGAGCGTTTCGCTAACCATAATAGCATCATCAGGAGCGATGATTGCCTTAATCTAAGAGTAAAAACTAGACTATTTATTCTAAAATTACTGAACTAACCTGAACTAACCCATTACAGATGAAGCAATTAGTCTCTATTTAGACTGATATTTTCTATCACATAGATTTTTTATTAACTTTAAATTATCTAATATTACTTTAAGTATGTTCAAGAGCATGTTCGGCAATACTTGATTTTTCTAATCTACCGTACCTTAAATGAGCTAAATTTTTTTTTAAACCTTGTTTGAATCGACCTTCTTGTTTGTGAAATCAACTTCCTGTTACAATCATTACGACTTATCTCATAAATTCCATTTATATCACGTTCGTGGTTTTAATACTTCGGATGTTTTTTAAGTTTCCTGCTAACTTATATACAAACGTAAGGCCTACCTTTTTAAATACCTTATTAAGTCCATATAATTCATAATTTACCAGAGGACTTAATAAAGTATTTAATAATGTAGGCCTCACATTAGTCTATAAGTCATCAGACTACTTAAAAAATCTCTTAGAAAGTCCGAATGATAAAAGCAACGAACATAATGGAAGTGGAATTTATGACATAAGTTGTAATGATTCTAACCAGAAGTACGTTGGGAAAACAAAAAGGTCGATTTAAAAAACATTTAGCTCATTTAAGGTACGGTAGATCAACAAAATCAAGTATTGCCAAACATTAGATAAGTTACAGTTAATAAGTGATAGGAATTATTAGACGCATATGAAAGTATTAAAATTATAAAATGTAAAAATCGTTTAAATAAGTGCCGAGGACCTTATGGTTCTTTGTACGGGTTACTCGACTGAAATTAGTTGCTTCGTCTGTGATGGATCAGTACCACTAGAATAATTTACAATTTTAGTATAAATAGTCCAGTTTTTATAATTAGATTTAATTGGTAATCGCTCCTGATGCGTACATTGTTAGCGAAACGCGTGTCGAGGGCAAAAATAAAGTGTTTAATGTAGTGGTGATAACTATTGTGTAGTGTCATTGTAACAAAGATTTCAAAAGCCGAACGTAGCAGGAATATCAACTAAAAATTAATTAATCTTGTTAAACACATATTTAGATTCTAAAAATTACAAGATATTTTGGGCATGCAACATATATTTTTTTAGCAGCGCAGTAGTAACTTACTACTGATTTACTACTAGGAAGTCAATATAATTATGTATTTTTTCCATTTTCACTTAATAATTCTAACAGAAGCAGAAACGGACAAATTATAAATTTAAAAATAATGTATCTTGAATTAACTAAAAACTCATTAACTAGATATTTAGTTACTATAGACTCACTTTAACTCTTAATGCATGTTTCATTATTTACTTACTTTTTCGTCCTTGCAAAAACTAAACTGTCTATCGGTACCTTCACAACCTTTATCAGTATTTACACGAGGAGGATTATTACATTCTCTAGTGCTTATCTGAATTCCCTTGGCATTTTGTATACAACCAGAAGAACATATACCTTTCTTCCATTGACTCCAACCACCTGGTACAACTTTTACTGGTTTTGGAAACTGTCTTGCACTGCAATGACCACCATAACAATACTGTAACAAAAATATTTATACGTAAATATTAAAATGGACAATTTACTTTGTTATTTTATTACTTTATTATTTAATTTTTACGTGACTGCGGTTTCGTGGATTTATCAGGTTTTTGCTTAGTAAATCCACGAAATGCAGTCATCTAAAAATTAAATAATAAAATGATAGTATAATAATGTAAATTGTTCATATTTAAAATTAACAATGTTCT
This sequence comes from Pachyrhynchus sulphureomaculatus, assembly GCA_019049505.1. Classification (NCBI taxonomy): domain Eukaryota; kingdom Metazoa; phylum Arthropoda; class Insecta; order Coleoptera; family Curculionidae; genus Pachyrhynchus; species Pachyrhynchus sulphureomaculatus. The sequence goes on from CM032446.1 coordinate 160,470,212, forward strand.
ATCATGAAGTAACGGACAAATTTATCAACAATTTATACGTAAATTTAGACTAGTAAAAAACTTTATAAGTTTTTTACCAGTCCTAATTTACATATAAATTGTTCATAGATTTGTCCGTTTCTGCATAAGAGAACATTTTAAATATTATGAAAAATTTACTTTGTTATCTTTTCGCTTTATTATTTAATGTTTACGCAAGTGCAGTTTTTAAAATTATAAAATTCTGCTTCCTTCTGTAGCCTTAATTATATTAGATTTATTCTAACATAATTTTTAATCAGTTTAGAATTATTGGTATTTTTTGAACTCATTAATTCTGAACTGCTTTGAAATGGCGTGGAAACATATTTACTGTCAATTTGTTAGTTTTAAAAAAATAGTAGTATTAATAAAAGTAATTTAAACTTTACAGCACATTAACTATATTTGTATGAAATTCAATCTTCAAAATACTGATGGTCTAACCGCTAACCCGTAGTTTTTTCATACTAATTTTGAATATCCTCATATGCCAAATTTACTAGTAAGTTCATTTAAATATGGCATAATTATGATCTATAGGTAGAATATGATATTTACTATCTAGCAACGTAGTGTTAATTTTGTGAATATCAGTAGTATATTTATACGATCTCTTCCTTAGTTGGGGCTTTATTTTTATTTGATTATAATAAATAAAATCTCTTCGCCAAATATAACTAATATAAAAGTTATGAAAAATATGATAAATTGTATAAAAACAAACTTAATGAATGACCTTATTGTTATATTATATTGACGAAATTTTAATTTTTATTCAAAGTTAAGAGTCAAAGAACGATCGAGATGTTTAGTGTTCAATGAACAGTCCTGACCTTTTAAATTAACAGTCAAAAGGGATTTATTCAAGTCCGCATTTAAAATATTTTGAAATTTTAAATAAATTCAAGGAGCTATGTTTTGCTTATTATTCAAGTTTATTATAGATTACATTTTTACTTATTTTAGTAAGTACTATAACAAAGGGTCTATTTCACAAAGTACGATAACTTCATAAACAACAAGCAATTTTTAAAAAGCTTTATAGGTAAATTATCTTTTATCAATTTTAGATTTATTTGTATTTAACAAGTGTAATAACTGACACTTGTTCTTTACCAGACATTTTCCACCTAAGGTAAAAAGTAGGTAGAGTGTAAGAAACAGATGTAGTCCTTCATACGAAGATAAAAAGGAAGAAATTATTAAAAGACATGAAAGAATCTTTGGGTCCAGAATCAATTTTCAATTTCAATATTGTTATGAATTCAATGAACGATTTGGAATGACGTCGGTTCAGATGAAACAACTTAGGGTGGACATTGAACACATGTTACTTCATTTAACCGATCGGTGACATTCACTCAACACAAAAATGCAGCTGTATGTAATGTTAAATTGGCTAGGTACGGGAGCGCAAACCATCTCGAATTAGAATCGTGTATGTAGTTAACCAAACCAAGTTCCCCAGATTGTTTTAAGGTCTGAAAACATCGTAAACTTGCTATAGCAGGTTTTGCTCAATGGGTATTTCAGTAAGTAATAAAAATAGATGTTCAAACAAGGCAGCTTCCATTGATCGTAATGGAAACCCTTATTGAACGTAATGGAAACCACTCCATTAATTGTATTATTGTTTGTGGGTTAAATTTGGTAATCCATTAGGTCAGGGTCAGTTGACCTGGAAGAGTACAGGCGTCGAAGTCCAAGTGCAGTTATTTTAGGTAACCTTAATTACACTTTATTGGAATGGCTATGACATTTATTGATATAAATATTTTTGCACCGGGTGATCCTATAATAGAGCCCATAAAATTTAGATCCAATCTTGTTCTTGTGTAAGTTAAAACTTTTAGTTGTTAATACTGTTACATTTCATAAGGTAAATATCGCGAATGCGTAAGAAAGTTTTCGGAATTTTAAAATATGATTTCACTTTTATCAGTTAAAGATAAAAAAATGAATTTTATCAGCTTGTACTGTACAGCTCTAGTTGACTTACTAGTGCTCTAGTCAGTATAAACCTCTAATTGTTAAATTAGATTTGTTTTAAAGTTAAACTTTTTTGCGATTAGTAATATATGTATGTTCAAAAAAATCTTTTTGTCTTTATCTTTAGTTTCTTCTTGTGTAGCTAATCTGTTTTAAAATGTTGCTAGCATTCCAAAATATTTTTTGACAACGGGATTGTTATTGGTTGATCTAACGAAAATGAAATCTATGAAGGTGCTAGTCTTACTCCTCTAAGTACTATGCTAAGATAATAAGAATGATTGAATTGCCTTAGGAATGGATATTAGTAATCATGCTAAATGTTATAGTAAGTTGTAAAATTAAGATCTTATCAGTATTTATTTATTGTTATTTTAACTTAAGGAATTTTTCTAGAAAATTATACGTGTTTGGAAATTTTTCGCGAGGAGTCAGATGCGTCCTAAACCTATACCGTTGACGAGAAAACACAGTCTGTCACTTTTATGATAAACACGTAAAATCTGTCGACGTGCAGAATATGCTTGAGTATTTTAGTTATGAATTACCATTACATCCTTCTTATACAACTGTTACTCTGACAGAAACATAAGATTAAAGACGTTATATAATATGTACGAACGGTAATACTATGAGACCACATCCTTATTTCTTCTTAAATTACGATGATTATTAACCTTAATCTTGGCAAAAAATGTTACTTTAATATTTACTTTATTAGTGTAGGTTATTTACAGGCTTGTTATAATTCTCGAAAAATAAAAAATAGTCTGTAGAATGTAATACCTTTCCAGAGCCACATGGTGTGCCATCTAAGGCCGGACCAGCAAAATAAAAACCACTTCTATTAGGTGTTTTACACTGAAGATTATAACAAATTTCAGATTCTTGTTGACTAGGTGACTTCACAGCATCCTTGTCTCTTAAGAGTATTTCGCATTGCTTCTTTGTTGTGTATATTCTTCCTGGTACATCTAGAAAACGCGAATGATCTCTTTCTTTACCTGGCTTGGCAGAATCTTGAAGACATTTTGCCCATCTAAAAAGTAAAAAAAATTCTTTGGCTCAAAGAATCCGCAACTAATCTTGTGAAAAGTGAATTTTATTAATTGTTTATGTTTGGAAGCGGGAGAGCTAAAGTATGGAATAGTTTTTAAAACGAGACATCTTGCTTTTTACACACTCAATATTTTAAAAGTATTTTATGCTTAACAAAGTTATTGAGATACAAAAGTGACAGTTAAAAATAATAACCGGCCATGTGCAAGTTGGACTTGCGCAATTAGTGTTCCGTATGTCGATTGCTTTTAAATGAAAATTTTTGTTACGGAGCGGAGGTAAAAAATGATCAATGACTTTACGAAACACACCCGAAATGAGTTTTCAACAGAGTTTGTTTCCGATTTTTGTTGAAAACTGATGAACTTGAAATTTTTGGTTTTTATATATCAGATAAATTATTAAAGTGATAATTTTCGTTCAATCTACACTTTGTGTGTGATATTATTAGAGGGTAATAACAATGTTTGCACAATGTAAAACTTTTTACCTTTATTTTGAGGGTGAAGATGTTTCACCATTGCGTTGATTTGCTTTCAAAGGTCGATCTATTATCATGTTCAATCTTACTAGATCTAAAATATTCCTCAATATATCACCTATGAATTACCTGCTCTCAATAGGTTTTTCCATTGACCTTTCCAATATTAATGAGTAAAGAAGATTTCGACAAAGAAAAAAAGTATAATTTTTCAGATGATTTTAAAAACTGGCTTAGCGTTTGAGAGCAACAAAATCGGTCAAAAAAAATGAAATCAATTTTTGTGAAAATTCTTACATCAAAATTGTTCATCGGGAGAAAGCTGTCTTTCAAACGCTACCATCTGTTACCTTTCTTGGGAAATATATACATATGTATATATATATATATATATATATATATATATATATATATATATATATATATATATATATATATATATTTAAAACTTTTTAATCGAAATAAATTACACGCACAACAAAAAAAAAATGTAGTTTTCGGATACCCCTACTCAAAGAACACTGAATATATTCAAGGTAACTCTAACATCCTCTCTCATGCGATATGTTTGATTATATAATTAGATTTAAACGTTTACTACTTCAAGTAATCTTATGTGATTAAGGGACCGTGAAACCTAAAGAAATGTCGAAATTCCGGATGTTGGTTTTTTCAGGAATACAACTCTCTTAGCGGTTATAAATAACATTGCAATAAGTATGAAACGTTTATGTTTTTAGATACTGATTTCTATAAGTAAAAAAACTAACTTACCCTAATTTGGACATTACCTCCGCGCTACAAGTAGACCATTGCGTTTCTCCATTGGTTCCCCTGGAAGGAGACATTATATACCCTTCTTTCGAGCAACTATTGCCGCTACTGTCATGATGCATTCCAAGACTAAAAATAAAATAATGTAGTAAATATACCTACATATAAGATATTCTGTTAGTATTCAGTAAAGGGTCTAACAATAAGGTTACTTATTTTTCATTTTGGATAAAAACTTTTATTATTTGATAAGATCGTCCGTTACCTAAGCAATTTAATATAGAAATACAAAAAAATACATTTAAAATTCACATCGAAGCTTGAAATCTTCTTCTTCCTACTTTTAGCTAGGCAGTATTGCTTGTTTTCTTTGTTCCCTGATATATATATCGTCGCTCCATTTCTTGACGTCCCATTGATCTTACGCTATCTTATTAGCCTTGTTTACTTGATTTTTTCCTTCTTCCTCAAGTTTTCCGATACTGGATATTGATTGATCCAACCATCCAACTGACCTCCATCACCTGTTATATTGGCTTATCTTCCACCACCAACTTGCACCTGATCAGCTATTTACTATTACTATTACCTTGGTTTTTTCAGTTGAGATTGACATATTATATTGTTTTGCTGTTATATAGAATTCGTATAGCAAGCAGCCTTTGTAGATCGTTCTCGGTTTCAGTCATTATTATAGCATCATCTGCATAACATATAATTTTAATTTCTTTGCTACCCATTTTATATCCCTTCTTTCTTTGGAGGTTCTTTATAATTTCATCCATGACAATATTAAATAGGAGTGGACCAGGTTCACAGTTGATTGGTTCTGTGATTCCTTCTGCTAATCTTGCGACTATTTTATTGTCTTTATATATATTTTCGATAGTATCGATTAAGTCTAATGATATGTTTTTGTTATATAATAGATGAATAACGTCTTCTCTTTGTACATTGTCGAAAGCTTTCTTTATATTTATTTGGATCTTCTTTTCTACCTTCTTGTGCATTAGTATAACCGTCGCTGTTGTCCAATCGTCAGGGATTCTATCCGATCTTATAATAATAATAATAAGCACTTATTGTCTAACAGAACTACATCCATTTACAAGACAATTTGACAACAGGTGAAAAAAGTATCAGACCTAATTAAGTCATAATAATAATTATAATAAAAATTAAACAACTACATACCACAAATACTGCTCAGCTCATCCATCGCACAATAAGAAAAGTATGCTAAATAAAAATTTTGGATCATCACCTATTCTTGAAAAGTCCAAGCAATTGAGGAAGTGATAAATGGAAAATATCAATGTTATGGAATATCTCATTATAAAATGCCATTGCTCGGTAAAGTGGTGATCTTAATAGAAAATTATTATGTGGGGAAAACACACTAAAAAGTCGAGGGGGATCTCATTGTACGACCAGGCACGTGCAACATGATTTGGGACAATAATTCAGGGCAATCAATAACAGACCTCATAAGTTTTGCCAGAAAACTCGTAAGCAAGTATTTCCTGCGTCGCAGCAGTGATTGTATCTCAAATCTCTCCAGCAAGCCCTCATGGTTACAGCCTCTAGGAGGGAAAGAACCATCAACACTAAATGCTAAAAATTTAAGGAGTTTTCTCTGTATCCCTTCTAATTTCTGGATATAACAATTGTATATTGGGTTCCAGACCACAGATCCATACTCATAACAGAAGTAAAGTAGTATAAGTGTTTGGAGTTGCTTACTCAGAGTAGGGGATACTTTGAGTAAGAATAGTAGCTCATTCGCTCTTTGGCCTTGGCTGGAAGATTTACGGTTTGTTAATTTTTCCAATGCTTCTATTACGTCCTGAACTCCTCTAGTGTTCTTGAATTTATATTGTTCCTTGTGGTCAAAATATGTATTATTTATTCTCAACTCGTTTGTAGCGTAGAAAATTATCATAAGCTCCCCGTTGCCATTTTTTTGTTTTTATTAAATCTCTGTTTAATTCCTGGTATTACCTCAGCGTTATAGTCGCCCACTATTATTATTGTTTCGTTGATTGGTATCTCATCTATCATCTTTTAGAGTCTTTAGTAGAATTGTTTCTTGTTTTTTTTTCTGGTTTACTTGAAAAAAACAATGTAGTTCCGGTTTAGATGTCTTTTTTATCTGCATCGAATGGGTACTTGAAATCTCTATGAGATTTATATATTGTATAAAACTATAAAAGTAATTTTTTACTAAACACTTTGGTTTAGGGTAATTTAAACTTTTGGTGTTTCGACTATAAAAGAACTGTAGAAATAGAAACTATTTTTGCTACAATTCCCAATGCTGTTCAATAAAATATCTTTTTTATAAATAACGTTTTCTTTTTAACCGCCTTGCAGTTAAGTTACTGAACTACCTCCTATCTTTTCTTGTAATATGTTTATCAAATATTCCTTACAGCCAGCCCACATTTTCTTCAATTAATTCGCATTTTAGCGTAGTTTTGATGTAATAAACTTATTAATTATAAATAATATGATTAGTCTAGTTCCAGTTGGGTACAAAAATGTCGAATTAAATAATATTTAGGTCATTTAAGATAGAACTGGAAAATCAAGTAATGCCGAACATGATTTTCATGTCAATTGTACTGTAACATTAGATAATTTAAGGTTAATAAAGAAAGCACGTGATAAGGAATTATTAGATGTACATGAAAGTATTGAAATAATAAAATGTAAAAATAATCTAAATTAGAACCGGGGACTTATCCTCACAGTTCTCGGTAGAAGTTATCCGATCGGAACTAAAGCTTCGGGGGTAATTAGTTCCACTTGAGTAATTTCACGTTTAGTATAAATAGTCTAGTTCATATTCCTAGAGCTAGTCAATCATCGCTACTGATGATGCTAACACGGTTAGCGAAACGTGCCCCGAACCCAAAAATAATGTGTTTGGTGTTGTGGTGATACTTGTTGTGTAATGTCATTGTATCAAAGATTTCAAAGTCCCAACGTAATCGTAAACTAAGTAGTATTTTCTCGCTATTTTGGGCTTGATAGTAGCTAAATTGTTACAATAATAAACTTTCTCACAAAAATTTAAATAATAGTTAAAGAAGCTAGTGCATTATAAAAGACGTTGCAATAATGACGGTAACAATTAATCATTTGCAACCTCAAATTCTGACAGCCGATACTGTAATCAAATATACAATTTTTAGAAAAACAGTTAAAATTTTCAAATATAATTCAAGGAAATATTTTATAGGGACGTTATTTAAAACTGAATTTCAGAACTCAGCTTTAAAATAATATAGTTACACTGACAAATTCGGTATCCGTACAACGCTTTCAAACACATGTTAGGCCATTTCTACTAATAATTTTAGGAAGAAATTTAAAAATATAAAAAAAATTTCCTATGAAAATAAAATTATTTAATCTTATGAACAACACTCATGTTTCTAAAATTTCTAATTCTAGTATTATGGTGTTCAAATCGCACAGTGAGAGAAGGCTCTAATACTCTTACAATCACACAAATAAACTTACCACCTAATCGTAATATATAATTCAATAGAATCTAGATGGATAGTTTGAAAAATGTGCACATCATACATACTTATGTCCTATTTCATGAGCTAGAATATATACACTAGTAAATCCAGCACTGGGATAAGGTTTTCCGAATACATTGGTAGTACCAAATTCTGCAATGACACAGGCATATTTGTCTAAACACACTCCTCCAACTGTAGCTAATCCCATCGTTGCGCCACTCTTTCGACCATTTTCATATGCATAAAAATCTAACCTAGAAAGAAAAACTCTTTAAAATATGAAATTATAGGTATTACGTTCAATTGTTAACGCCATTGTTGCTTGAGCAAAAAATACCAACCCTCATGTAATGTCATTTTTTTTTATTCTCTATTTCTCCTAGTTACATTTGTTGCGCTTTTTAAGTAGCGTTAGTTTACGCCTTTTCTTGTCACTAGTTGCTTGCAGTCGATACCCGACATTATCTAGCCCAAGAGAATGGTCCACCTTAATAGGTTTGCGTTGGACAGCTTGTTTGAAAGTAGCAATTTTGCATAACTTGCAAGAACATATCGGCAAGAATCGAGTAAAATTATTTAAGGATATAAAGTTATACAGGATGTCTTGTAAATAAAATCACATTTCTTTAGCCCGAATGCGTAACCCTGAGAATTGGACATTTAGTTGTTATATAGCACGTTGCCGAACCACGTTGAGTGTGAGTTTTATAATAACGATCAATTTGTGACTCTCGCCCGGGTAAAAATTGGCGTTCAATGTTACTTACACAGCGTAAATAAAGCCTCGGGTGCTTAAATGATTAAAAAATTGAGGTGAAGAAACCGATTCGTCCTTAACTAAACTTTAGTTAAGGAGGCCAAGGTAATCAAGAAGCGAATTAAACGAGGAATTTATTGAGTATCCAGTTCGCGAGAAATACGACTTCTCAATATTTTTGGCGTAATTATACATTAGTTTTTTAAGCCCTCAAGGGTTGTAGGGGGGGCAGTTGCCCCCGGCTAGGCTACGCCCATGATATATATTATATATATATATATATATATATATATATATATATATATATATATATATATAAGAGCAAATCCGAAAAAAAGAGAGTATTTAGAGCACTCAGAAACTTGATAAGCACACTAATTTAGCAGTATTTTTTCGAAAGTCTGGAATGTTTGGAGCATGATGCCAGGGTGGTGCATGCCCAAATTGACAGTATCAAAAAACTACAGATATTTCTATATATTAATGCTCATAAAATAAAAGTCAAAAATATTTAATAAACCAATATTTTTTTTTTTATCAGGAAAGCAGCGTAACTATACCTAAAATGATTTAGTGTTTTTAGTGTTCCGTACGGAACACTTATGAGATCATTTCGGTGTCTGTCTGTCTGTCACGATTTTCTGCCAGATTATCTGACATAGATAGTTGAAATTTGGCACAAATATAGGAATTCATGGCCTAATCAAAGCCGCGTAGTTTTGAAAGTTAAACTTTAATAGAAAGGGTTAGTTTTGGATGGGTCTGAAAAAAAATGTTTGCCAGGTCATCGAGTGGGGTGTCAAATGAAAGCTTGTGAAAACACAGAGTTCAAAAATATATATAATGTAATGTTCGCGCAAATTTTTGGCTTTTGTATTAGCACAAGTTTTCCATATATGTTTGATTTTCATAATAAATATGTCTGTTAAAGTCAAAACGTTTGGACCGATTGTGGTGTCTTTTGTACTTATTAGAAAGTAAGGTTATTGGATAATTTATTAATAACTGTTGAGAAAATATAATAGTATATATATTTTTGACCTCATATTTTTACAAGCTTTTATTTGACACCCCACTCGATGACCTGGTAAAAAAAAGTTCACATCTCCCAAAGCTAACCACTTAAGTCAAAGTTTAACTTTCAAAACTACACGGCCCTGATTGGGCCATCAATTCCTATATTTATACCAAATTTCAATTTTCTATGTCAAATATTTTTGGGGAAAATCGAATGTGACAGACAGACAGACACCGAAGTGATTCCATAAGTACGGAACACTAAAAACACTAAATGATTTTAGGGTATAGTTACGTTGCTCTGCTGATAAAAAAAGAAACAAAAATATTATTTTATTAAATATTTTTGACTTTTGTTTTACAAGCATTAAAGTATAAAAATATCTGTGTTTTTTGATACCCTCAATTTGGGCTTACACCACTCTGGCATTATGTTCCAAATATTCCAGACTTTCGAAAAAATAATGCTAAACTAGTGTGCCTGTCAAAAAACGTTTTTCGGTTTCCGACTGCTCTAAATACTTTTTTTTTTGGATATATATGTATATATATATATATATATATATATATATATATATATATATATATATATATATATATATATATATATATCGATAGTGGTAAAAAACAGCCTTGTGTCAGCAACCGAGTAAAAAGTACAAAATATGATCTAGAACCGAACAAGTATAGTATTTACCCAGAAACATACAATCCCATATCCCAGTGATCAGGATTACTGTCATCTTTAGGATTAATGCTAGTTGATATTCACAAAAACTATCTAACAACTGTGATCTTTCTCCGTTATAATGAGGCATTTCTCTAGGTTGTGTCTTCATTATGTCCAATCGTACTAAAACGAGCTCTAAACTAGTTCCTAAGCTTGGATGATGATATAGCGCTTGAACCTAAAATATTAATTTAAAAAAAATCAGTAGTATTTTGTTGAGGTTATAATAAATTCATTTTTAGTTCTTGAAGCTTTTCAAGATGCTCTGTCACTTAACACAATTAATTAAAATAAAGTTGGACAATAAAACATTCTAATAGTCAAAAAAAATGTTTTAAATAAAACTTATTCTTACCCCATTAATGTACGCCAATAACATATTTTGCAGCTTCTTATCATTGTATCCAAAATATGGTGCAAAAATCTTATATGCAGCTTCGTCAAAAAATAGGGCTAATTCAACAGTCATTATTTGTCCCTTGCGGTGGAACTTACTGTCAATGAAATTTTCAAAAATGTCATCTTCCAAGTCACCATCTAAATTAGATATGCTTCCTACAATTGACATAATTGGTTTTACAATATTATTCCAGAAGAAAGTGCAAAACTTATGGCCTTTCAGACCTACTTAATAAATTAAAAGTGCCTATAAGTACGAGTTGTGCTTCAGTTGCTATCTTGAAAAATGGCTGTACAATTTTAGTTTTTTTTTCTCGATAAAGTTTAACCATGGTCTTAAAATAATTAATTTTAAAATACAAAAATGTACAAAATATACCGATAAATATTTTTACTTCCATTAAATTCATGAAAAAAAAATCACCATCCGGATTTTTCCATTTCTATATCTTAGTTTTAGATTATGAAAAACATAGTTTCCCATTTCGGTCGGTCTGTTGGCACAATAACTCTCGAACGAAATATGATATCAATTTCAAGTTTGGTGCACATATAATAACACGTAGGCTGAAAAGTTTTTGGTCTGACACATAGGTGTCGCCCTTTTCAAAAAAATCCATATGATTCTTAGGAAGGACCAACCTTTAAACGACACGTGTCAAAATTTCATGACATTTCGACGATTAGTTTACAAATTACAATGGTTTTAGTGACGCTACTTTTGATATATTCAAATCGAATTTCGTATGTTGATTAAATATTGTTTTTTGATGGGAAAAAATACCGTTCAAGCAAAGCAATGGCTTGTTAAGTATTACAGGGACTCTGCCACTGGAAAATCACTCATCATTTATTGGTATGCTGAATTTAATCGCGGTCGTACAGATACAAATGATACTGAACGCTCTGGGCGCCCAAATCAGGTAGTTATACCGGAAAATATAAAAAAATCGACAAAATTGTTTTGGATGACCGTAAAGTGAAATTGCGTGAGGTAGCTGACACCCTAAAGATATCAAAAGAATGTGTTGGTCATAAGTTGCATGAACATTTGGGCATGCGAAAGCTCTGTTCGGAATGGGTACCGCGTTTGCTCACAGTGGACCAAAAACAACTTGTTTGATGATTCTGAACGCTGTTTGGACCTGTTTAAGGGCAAAAAAAGAGAATTTTTTCATGCGATAGGTGATAATGGATGAAATATGGATCCACCACTACACACCGAAATCAAATCGGCAGTCAGCTGAGTGGACAGCAGCCGATGAAAGCCGCCTGAAGCGACCAAAGACACAACAGTCGGCTGGGAAGGTTTTAACCTCTGTATTTTGGGATGCGCATGGAATAATTTTCATCGACTATGCGAAGAAGGGAAAAACCATCAAGAGCAAATATTATAAAAAGTTATTGGTGCGTTTGAAGGCAGAAATCGCAAAGAAATGGCCACAAATGAACAACAAAAAAGTGCTCTTTCATCAAGACAATGCACCGTGTCACAAGTCAATGGTAACGATGACAAGATTGCATGAATTGAAGTTCGAATTGCTTCCTCATCTACTGTATTCTCCAGATTTGACCCCCAGCGACTATTATCTATTCGGAGACCTCAAAAAAATGCTCGCGAGAAAGAGATTTGGCTTCAGTGAAGAAGTTATCGCCGAAATTGAAGCCTGTTTTGAATGCAAAGACAAATCCTTCTATAAGAAAGATACATAAATGTTAGAAAAGCGATTGTATCGCTTTCGAAGAAGACTATATTGATGAATAAAGTCGAATTTTGCAAAAAAATGTGTTTTAAATAGCTAGACCAAAAACTTTTCAGTTTATGTGTTCCTCGTTTGTACCGCGAATAGAAGCAAATAAATAATCGATGAAACCAAGAAGGCACACAACCAAAGAATCAAAAACTGTCCAACTTCAGGTCTTTTTGGTTAGCTACTAAGACCAGTAATAAAAAATTTAACTAAATCCACCATGCCACCACTGACTCGGCAAGATAATACTATTACAACGACCTTTTTGAGAAAGCTAATTCGTTATCTGAATTCTTTGCTTCTCATTCTACTGTTGATTTCCAGGGAAAGATGTGGTATCTTTCCCTGGAAATCAACTGCGATGTGCAGACTAGAAGGCCCTATATCGTTTTCAAACAGCGTGCCATAAATTGTACTTTAACTAATCTAGACACCAAAAAAGCTTTGGGCGCTATACCTGGGATAGTACTCAGTTTTTTTTTGTAAATTTTTCAATTTATCGTCCAGAAGAGAAATGTTACTGTCGAGCTGGAAATGTGCTAGACTTCAGCCAATATCCAAAAAAGGCAAAAGGATATTGCCAAACTACCGACCAGGTTCATTGCTTTCAATTAGCATTTTTAAATATATTTGAATTTAATATAATTAGAGGGCGTCAATATAGCTTTCGTAAGCAAATGTCAACAGGAGGTCTTTTAACTTAGCTCACACGTACGAATAACGTAATCGAACATTTTGGAGAATTTTGAGCGGTTACACTTGATATATCTAAGGTATTAGACCGTGTTTGGCATGACGAATTGTTAGCTAAGGTGCGTTCATACAGTATGTCTTAAAATATTCGTAATGTATTTCCTCAGGGAGCGTTCTTTAAGAGTAACAGTTAACGGGTCTTTTTCTAATACAGTCACTATAAACACCGGTATGTCCCAAGACTCAATACCGTCTTCTACTCTCTTTCTCTTTTACATTCTATTCAGAAGAGTTCTTCTGATTGGAGACCTGGTACTAACCAACTTTGATTCTTAGAAACAGCGAAGAACGGTTAGTGACTTGAGCATATTCTACAAAGACTTTCACAAAGTATTCGATGGATGTAGTTCACTTAATTCCTTCCAGAGTGGTGCATGCTAGGAATACTCCTCGTAGCATCGTTTGCAAAAATTCTTGTATATGGGAGACTTCATCACTTTGAAATGATTTTCCAGGATTATGTTTCCCACCGACGGCGATTTAAGACCAACGTGAATCGCTTTGTTTGCACACGCATCGCTTCTGTAGCGCTGTAGGGGATTTCCCTGCAGGACGTATGCTGTGCCCATAAACAAAATCGCTGCATAGGAAGTGGATGAATGTGTGAGGTCAATAGTGTTTGTATAGTTTCAATAGTATTATGAGAACTTCTAGTTTTTGGTTTAGAGAATGGACATTTTATAAATATAATGCTTTATAGCCAAATATATATATATATATATATATATATATATATATATATATATATATATATATATATATATATATATATATATAGGATTCAACCGGCAGATGTAAAGGAGTGGGGGCAGTTAAAGGAGTTATTATACGTTCTTTTTAATGTTCTTGAAGTCGAGGACTCTGAAAATGTTATTTTTTCAATATTTATTCATTTATTTCATTATAATATAATTATATGAATAAATAAAAAAAACTGACATCCTACAACTAAAAATATAAACAATAAATTAACCTATTTAATGATACAATCTAGCTTTGTTATATAGCAGTGTTTCTGTACTTAAAACTAACTATTTGGGGAAAATTTCCTAGCAGTACTTACTATATTAACTGTTTTAGAGTACATTCATTTATATTGTACAAAGGAGTGATGACATTAAAGTTATAGATTAGTACATAAATTGATGATTTTTTTATATGATGGGTAAGCGAGTATTGATAGTAGAAAGTGGAGGAGAAGCAAGAGTTATTATGCGGAATACGAATAGCATTATGAAAACTTTTCCTTGTTTAAATACATACATAGATACATAAATATATAATTTGTTTGGCAAGGAATTATCTTGCTACATAATTAATAATAATATATGAATTCATTCGTATTTATCGACTTTAAGATTTTCAGGCATCTAACTAATATAAAAAATCGGTAAATTAATTTACCTATTAATTCACTTGCAATCCAGCAGTTTTAAAATAACTTATGAATTTTACTCTTCCATACTTAACTTAAGATATTTCTGTTAAAACTAGAAATATTCCCATAATACTCGTACTATTGAGACTATAAAAGTTTATCGACTCTCACCACTTTTACCCTGATATCGCTCAAAAACTATAGATTCCCTCCATACGTCAAGTATTACGTATAAATGGACATTAGATTTAGAATCGATACCTCATTTCGTTCCAGAGTTATCCTGGCGATAAACAGACAGATCGACGAAAATGAAAAAGTATGTTTCTTGCGATCCTAAAACGCACATAAATGACAAAATCTCAGAATGTGAAGTGAGGGCTAGGAGTTAGTGGGCATAAGTAAGGCGTTGATCGTAGGCCAAGACAAGGAGTGCAATTTTATTAATTAACTCCGTATTAAAGTCACAAATTCCTATAAGAGAGAAAAACGTTTAGTGAACATTACGCAGAAAAATATATAATGGTATAGCGGACGAAGACCATCAGTTAATTTTGCCCTTAAGGTAGAAAAACGGGAAGTTCAATGCGATGGAAACTCGGGCGGGCCCTTTACCAGACACTAAAATAAGCATTTGACTGGTTTTGCCCTATTTAGAGCTCATCAGCCTGTTATAGGTAAAGATGATCAGCATCTTGGACCTTCCACACTTTTAATGTTAGGATAAGACTTACTAAAGATTTTCTTTTTTTTTACCGTTCACCCCGATAGATTTTATCTTTTTGTATATTGACGGCAGTGTCATGATATTCGCCAACGTTGTTCAAGTAGAGAAACATGCATTTGCATTTCACGGCAAGACGACGCGGTAGTGCTACTACGAGCGTTATTGTATTTCTATATTAACTACTACCTATAAACACAACCAACACCTAGCCGCTGGCCTGAATTGAACCGACGATCATCCCGTAACTACGGAGGCTCTTACGCTACCGAGGGTGGCGAGGTCCACTACTAGGTATTTTCTGGCGTTATAAATTACATTGTTTTATGCAAAATATTTTTGAAAAATATATTTTTACTTACCTGCTGTAGGAAAAAGGTCATCAAGCAAAAATCCACTATCAAACTTAGCCCTCTTAATAATATGTGGTATACTGTCATCATCAAAACTAGGAGCTTGGCGTTTTGATATTCTTTGAAGTTTTGGAGTAAGAGGCTGTATCTCAAAAGTTGAATTGTCCAAAAAAATTAGGCCTTCCTGAAACACAAGGCTTATAATATAATTTTATTAAATAGTTATTTTTTCATACCAACGAAGTTTAAATAATACCATGGACGAAATGACACTTTGGTGTCAAATTCGCTGGGTAAAGGAAAATAAGCAGACCCTGTTAAAATATTTTTCAAAATTGTGAGATACTTTTTTTTATAATGCCCATATATTACAACTGCATAAAGCTGGATATGTGAACTTGGCATTAAAATTCTGTGATTTTACCTTTGTAGTACTAAAGGAATAAAAATATCCATACTATATTTCTCGTATTATTTTTAAAGAATGCACTCATTTGACAGGATCTTAATAATGGAGACGTCTGATAAGGTGGAATAATCCCATGATTATATATATATATATATATATATATATATATATATAATATATATATATATATATATATATATATATATATATATTATATATATAGTCCCTGGCCAAATTATTAGACACACTGTATTTTTTTTAGTAATTTTATGTTTCTTAAGAGTATTTATGCAATAATGGTATATTTAAACTACAATATTATTGATTTTTATTTAAAAGAATTGTTGTAGACTACATATTTATATTTATTTTTAACATATGGCAACACTGTGTTGACAAAGTGATACATGAACGTAAACAAGTACAAACCTATATCAGTCGCGATCGGAATCGAGTCAGGTACGGACGTGTTTCTGTGGCTTTATGGACTGTGATTGTTTGTTTAACAGTTTTATACTACTCAGTTATTAGTTTATTTTGTATGCAGTGTTTTAAAAAGTAATTGGACTATTTTCATTATGGGTAGAAAAGGCGATCTTTCACACACGTAAAAAAGCTGAAGTGAAGGCCCTTGTGATTGTGAAAACATTTACAAACCGAGAAATATCACGAAGATTGGAGGTTTCTGAAGCTAGTGTACGACGCATAAAAAAGAAAATTGAGTCAGGGAAGGAATTAAGCCCGAAAAGAAAGAAACACAGATGCGGTAGAAAACCAATTTTCACTCCACGGTCAGAGAGATGTTTGAAGAAAATTTGTGTAGAAAACAGATTTGCTACCACAAAGGTAATAAAATCACAACTCCAGGATGCTAGCGTAAATGCTTCTGAGCGCACTGTTCGAAGAAAATTGAAAGAATTAGATTTTAAGGCCTGTCGCCCCGCCAGGAAGCCCAAGTTAACAGCTGCAATGAAAGCAAAGCGCCTGAAGTAGGCCAAACAATGGCAAGACAAAGATGTGGACTTCTGGAGATCGGTAAGATACAGCAATTTAATCAATAATTGATACATTATTATCATTTTCAGTTAAATAATGCAAATAAACATGGAAGTTTATATATTTTTCCTATTTTTGACAGGTCTGCTTCAGTGACGAAAGCACATTCGAAATTTTGCAGAATAAAGCTCAGTATGTGCGTCGTCGTCATGGAGAAAAGTTTCATCCTGATTGTGTCGTCCCGACGGTTAAACATCCCACCAAAGTGATGATTTGGTCAGTCATCAGCGGCAAGGGCACTGGACGTCTGTACGTCGTCAAAGGAATAATGAGGCAAGATCAGTACAAAGAAGTATTACAAAATCGGTTGATTCCGCAGCTCAGAGAATGGTTTCCAAATGGGGAACTATTCACTTTCATGCAAGATGGAGCTCCCTGCCACACTGCTCGGTCTGTTAAAGCTTTTTTTGGCAGAAAAAAATATCCTTCTGTTGGATTGGCCCTGATATGAACCCCATTGAAAATGTGTGGGAGCTGATGAAAAGAGAAGTGGCTAAAGATGTGATTACCAACAAAACCCAGCTTCTAGAAAAGATTATTCATGTGTGGAATCATCATCCTCAAATGCAGGAGACAGTACAATCTTGCATTGATAGCATGCCGCGCAGAATTAAAGCTTTGATAGCGGCTAAAGGTGGCTCAACTAAATATTGACTTTTACTAACATTAATTTCATTTTTCTTTAAAACTTAATAAACTTATGCTTTTCTAAATTAATGCTGTTTTATTTATGTCAAATAAATAGGTAATTGATTGGATAATATAAAAAATAAAAAAACAAATCAATTTAAAATAATAAAACGGTACAATATCACTCGGTAATTAATATTTTACATGAAATCTTGCAGTGCGTCTAATAATTTGGCCAGGGACTGTATATATATATATATATATATATATATATATATATATATATATATATATATATATATATATATATATAAAGGTCTACATGAAACTTATTACATATATGTGTTACCTACCACAGTTTTCGGCTTACAGATACTTAAAGCTGCAACTAAATTCTGACCCTGATGCAAGTAGTGACAATTTATTGGTGTTTCATTAAAAAATTTGACACCATCATCATCATGAATATAGGTTTTAAATGACGGTGCTAAGATATCTTCGTTTTTTCTTAATTTCAGGTCTATAGGTCTAATAACAAAAAAATAAATATTATTAATGTGAGTGAAGATCTGTTTAATATTTTTAAAACTATAAATCTATGTCAAGTTACATCGAACTATTCGATATATATTTTTTTGTCAAAGTAAAGTCAAAATAAAATACTAAAAGTTTTACAATAATAATAAAAACAAATATTAAAACAAAATTTAGAACTCAGAGGCCAAGTCCACACTTTTGAACATAATAGTAGTTTTAAGAAAAAATATAATAAATTATAAAATGTTAAATACCTACTCCAACTGGAAAACGATTGTCCTGAATTCACAAAACACTGACTATTACTTTAATATAATTCAACTCAGAAATAAAATTTATCACATTCACCGAGGAAATCAATATAATTTTGACAAAATTCAGAATGTTAGATCAGAAGAAATCCCTGAAATAAAGATAGACAAAATGCGAAAAGCTTTACAGCAGTACGAAACAGGAAAACTCCGGGAGATGTTACAGATGATAAGGGAAGTTCTAGAAAGGGCACTTTGCGCTCTTTTAAATAAATGTATCCACGAGAAAGAAATTTTTTAATTGATAAAATACCGATGCCACTCTTGATCTTCAAGAAAGGTGATACCACCAACATAGCTAACTATCGACCAGTTAGTCTCCTGCTCTAAGCTTTTAGTTAAGACAATAGTAAATCGCTTAACACATAGATGGGACTTTTACCAATCGGTGGAACAAACAGGATATACCAAAGGGTATGATACCTGCAGACGATCAGAAGTCTTATAGAAAAATTCACATAGTACAATATCCCTTTAAACATGGTAATCCTGGATTACGAGACGGCTTTTGATTTGGTCGAATACTGGGTGATTCTGAGAGCGACTCACAGCAGCCACACAACAATCAGTTGGGGCTCTGCTCAGCTTATTGATAAACCAACACGAATCCCTGATCAAGACAGAGAGTTCGCCAGTCTTTTCGACCTGTTTTTAACCACCAATCCAGCACGTGTGCTATGCTTATATAAAAAAAATTAAACCCAAAAAGCATCCCCATCAACTTTAAAATAAGGTTTACGATACTTGCATTCTACCGGTGACAATCTATGGGATGGAAACAGTGCTTTTCATGGAAAAGGGGGTGGAGAGGCTAAGAACAGCTCAACGAGCCATGGAGCGTGCCATATCCGGAATTATCCTAAAAGACCGCATAAGGACCGAACAGATTCGTACAGGAGTCCCAGATGTCATAAGGAAAATATCAATTAAAATGTGTAGGTCATGCCGCAGATAGAACTAGTCAAAATCGACAAACAGAGTGATAGACGCCCAAGAATAACAAAAAAGTGGGGGAAGATCCCCAAAGCGATGGCGGGATAACCTTTAGAGGTGGCGAGAGAAAATTGCATCTGAACCGCCCTAAACAGAGGTGCGTGGGAAATATTCAAGCAGGTCTACGTCTAGGAGTGGATAAATACAGACCGAAAAAGAAGTATTAAGTTTCTAAAGTATTAAAAAATGTAAAAATATGTGTTCATGATTTTGGAAAGACTATATCTACTTCAACACAAAATTTTTATGAAAGTTTTATTTAATAAAAAATTCTGTCTGGAAGTAGACATAGTTTTCCCGAAAAAAAATTAATAAAGTTTAAGTTATAAAAAATAGGAAACCAAAATTGATAATCGCTGTCAACATTTTGTAAGCTGTAAGAATTAGATTTATACTGATTAAAACAGTTTTACTCAATCGAACCGTTTTTGCTCGCTCAGCAACGGATTAGTTGCGCGCTATTCATCCCTATAAAAACACCTGCAACTGCATTTTCATTCCTTTATCGGAACTTGAACCATCAACATTCTGCTATACCTGTTCACTAATTACGTCATTGAAAAATAAATACCACCCTGGAAGAAACGGCACAAGTCATTGCCCTATTGCAAGCAGGGCATAGCCAATGTAGTCGCTGCGCAACTGCACCTGAATCAGTCAGCTGTCTCCAGAGTCTACAGACGTTACCAAGAAATTGGAGAGTCTTTACACGGAGATCAGGAAGAAGAAGGTGTATATCGGAGCGAGACGACGTCACTTGACAAGTTCGTGGTCGGGCAGTCAGTCACCTGGACAATCAGAAGAAGACTTAAAGAAGCTAACCTAACTCTAAAGAGACCAGCTGACGGACCCAAATTGACTGCAGCGCGACTCAGATTTGCCCGGGAACATGTCTACAGGACCTTAGAGCAATGGCGCTCCCTTTTAGTCTCGGACGAGTCCTGAATGTGCCTACATGGCAATGATGGAAGAAGACGAGTCTCTAGGAGGCCTGGGGAGCGCTATGCGCAGTACTGCATTACTGAAACGGTTGCCTACGGAGGAGGTTCTGTCATGGTGTGGGGAGGCATCTCACTAGATGCGAAAACCGATTTGGTTTTCGTGACTGATGAGATTCGTAGCGGCGGATTAACTCCTCATCGGTACATCGAGGAGATCCTGCAGGAACACGCTGGGTTTGTTGTCGATAGCGTCGTGCTAATGCGAGGCTACATGCTGCGGCACCGGTGCGGCAATACCTGGCGGAAATGGGAATACCCACATTAGACCGGCCTGCGCGGAGTCCTGACCTCAATCCAATCGAGCACATGTAGGATAAGATAAAAAGAAGGGTTCGAGCCAGAAATCCAGCCCCTGCATCGCTGAGGGACTTAAAGGTTACGATGGCGGAAGACTGGGGAAGAATTCCACAGACAGTGGCGAAAAAACTCACCAGCTCCATGAAAAACCTGTTGGAAGCAGTAATAAGGGCTAGGAGGGGTAATACAAAATATTGATTTCGGTTTTTATCAATAAATTTAATTGTTAAACTTAAAATTTGTTTAATTTTTCCTTTCTCATACTCATATTTTCAATCCCTGTTCTCCTTGTTTTCCCTTCTAATCATTTTAATCAGTAAAAAGCATGAGGTATGCCGTGGAATTTGGTATTATTAAACAGAGAAGAGAATATGATACCAAAATCCGAAAAAAATATATGAACACTAAATTCTAGGATCCGTGTTAAATGAAGCTGAATAATTTGAGTCGATTTTATTGCTCACCAATGTCACCAGGGTATATATATATATATATATATATTATATATATATATATATATATATATATATATATATATATATATAATATATATAGATATATATATTTATAATATATATATATATATATATATATATATATATATATAATATATATATATATACGAGGCTGGTTTGAAAAGTCCGTGCAAAAATAAAAACTACTTATGTGTTTGGGGTAAACCTTTTTTATTTTTCGACATAGTCTCCTTTTAGGCTTATACACTTCGTCCAACGATGTTCTAGTTTGTTGATCCCTTCCGAATAATAGGATTTGTCCAAGTCTGCAAAATATCCATTAGTGTCTGCAATCACCTCCTCGTTTGAATAAAATCTTTGTCCCGCCAGCCATTTCTTCAAATTGGGGAACAAATAGTAGTCCGAGGGAGCCAAGTCTGGAGAATAGGGGGGATGTGAAATGAGTTGGAATCCTATTTCCATTAATTTTGCGACCACAACTGCTGAGGTGTGTGCTGGTGCGTTGTCGTGATGGAAAAAGACTTTCTTGTGGGCCAATCGCGGGCGTTTTTCTTGCAGCTCGGTTTTCAAACGGTCCAATAACGATGAATAATATTCACCTGTAATAGTTTTACCCTTTTCCAGATAGTCGATGAGGATTATCCCTTGCGAATCCCAAAAGACAGTCGCCATAACCTTTCCAGCCGAAGGAACGGTCTTCGCCTTTTTTGGTGCAGATTCCCCCTTGGTAACCCATTGTTTAGATTGTTGTTTGGTCTCAGGAGTATAGTAATGTTTCATCTACAGTGACGAAACGACGCTTAAAGTCCTCCGGAGTCTTCTGGAACAGCTGCAAACCATCCTTGCAACACTTCACACGATTCCGTTTTTGGTCAAGCGTGAGCAATCGCGGCACCCATCTTGCGGATAGCTTTCTCATGTCCAAATGTTTATGCAAAATATTATGTACCCGTTCAGTCGAGATGCCCACAGCACCAGCAATCTCACGCACCTTAACTCTTCTGTCATCCAACACCATATCATGGATTTGATCAATGATTTCTGGAGTCGTAACCTCCACAGGCCGTCCAGAACGTTCAGCGTCACTTGTGCCCATATGGCCAGTCCGAAAATTTTGAAACCACTTATAAACTGTTCTAATCGAAGGTGCAGAGTCACCATAATGTTTATCAAGCTTCTCTTTAGTCTCCTGAGGCGTTTTGCCTTTCATAAAGTAATGTTTAATCACCACACGAAATTCTTTTTCGTCCATTTCTTGAAAATCACTCGACTTCCTTGATTCACACGAATGCCAAACACAAATAAATAGACCAATATGGCTGAAACTTGGTGTGAGTTCATTCAAGAGATGCTACTAACTAAACATGACCTCGATACGCGCCGGTGGTGCCATCTCTCGGACTTTGCACGGACTTTTCAAACCAGCCTCGTATATATATATATATATATATATATATATATATATATATATATATATATATATATATATATACATATATAATATGCTTTACAACATAGAAAACGTTCTCAAACTTCTCGTATGCGCCTTGTCAACTTTGCAATCACGCATAAAAAATATGAAAAATGGAGTAAAAGATTTTGTTTTCAGTCGTGCATTTTTCATCAAAATAACATTGTACGTAAGAAAATTAAACCATTGTTGATGGTGAGAAATTATATAAGCAAATAAAAACATCAAGTAATATTTGCTTTATTGGTCTGATCAGATATTGATATTCATTGTTCTTAGCCATTGCTGTCATTTTAGACGATTACCGTAATAGCCGCGCCCATAGATATAGAGGATGGACTGAGCATTAACTTCATAAAATTGACCACTCTCTAGAAAGAGACAAAGCGATTGTGCGGCCAAAACCTGTCTCTTTTTTGTAGACTTGTAATAAACAAGGCGCTGTACCCGAGACAGAATTCAAGGCGAGAAAAGCCCCATACCGATTTTAGTTCAAATAGAACACTTAGAAATATTATTTTTAAGAGCGCCCGTAACTTAGCGGCATTCTAAAAAGAGACAGCTACTGGCCACTCATTCGCTTTGTCTCTCTCACACTTTTGCGTCCATATTTTACTTCACAGTAGGATACGGAACACTCAGTCCATCCTCTATGTATATGGCTGCGCCCTCTGCAGTGTGCACACATCATGCTACACGGCAGGTCCGAAGTAAGGCAAGAGCACCGTTCTCCATACTCCTTTGCAGCCAAAGAAGACCGTATCAGCGGTTGGCCAGGAGGCAAATTAGAGGCCAACGGCATTAACCAATCTCCTCTGCATATATATTAACCCCAAGACGTCGCCCCACTGTTCTTGTAGATAAGACACTGCGGATGGTAACAAGACTGATTCAATTTGAATGTTTTTTTTCGGATGTAGGTAAGTTATCCTATCCTGCAAGGTTGTAGTCCGTGTTTGATTATAATTGGTAGGTGGTTTCGGGGAATTATTGAGTTTGTTTGTGCCTTTAAAGGTCAAGGAAAAGGCCCAATCGAAATTCAACTAAAGTATGTTAAGCCTTACCCAGACTCTAACACCGAATCGCACTGAAAGGTGTTACAACAGGACATGTACAGTACATCGTACATCCTACGCTTAGTTAGATGTAAGAAATAACATATTAAAATTAATTTGGAACAATAAAGAATGTTTTGAATTTGAACGCCGGCGAGGCAGTGAATAGATCCTACTGCGGGAAGACTATATGTATACGAGAAAAATCTTGAGAAAAAGCCAATAATTTATTTTTTACAAAAAAAAATTAAATTTTAATAAAAATAAAAAGGAAGGAAAATTAGTATCATTACCTCTAAATAGAAATATATTTTTAACGTTACCTTCCGAAAGCAGAGAATTTATAGTCAATTTCCTCACTTCCAAAATCTCTTCTTAACCCCTCTTGGGCAGGGATAGCAGCTGGCAAAAACACTACTTCATAATCTGGTAGAGATTTTTTATCACTAACTTGAAAATAATGTAATAATTCAGGTTCAGTCATAACATTATGAAGTGTCTTACTTAATAAAAAATCATTACTATGCATGTCACATCGAACAGCAATTTGAAAAACAAACGACAAAAGTACTCTTAACATATTGTAAAAAACGACTACAATTTTCATACAGTAATTAATAATATCTTTGGAATTATATTTCTTTTATATTTTAATCGTGTACAGTTACACTGTGACTTATGAGGGTACTTTAAGAGCAGCTGAAGTGATAATCAGTGAATATTTTAAGATCAAAAGAATAGGATGGGTAGGTATAAAAAACCGCAAGTGTGTTGACCCTAATTTTGCAAAACAGTGGTGGTACGAGCTTACTTTCAGGTTTAAAAAATTGTGGGATATTTTTGATTTTAAATTAAAAGAAAGTTGATGCAGTGGCAGACGCTACGCTGTTTCAGTTTATTTTTTTTTATTGGTTTAAAGATCCCATAAAAACAGCAAAGGCATACCTATATGCTCTTAGATAACTAATGAATAGGTTAGAATATTTTTGATCTTTGAAACACAGTTTTTCATATAGATATAATTGTTCTGGATTTCTCCTATATCGATTGAATAAATGAAGCTGACGTTTCCGGTCATCCTGCCGGCCTCTTTAGAGCTTGATCCGAGAACGGATTTGTTCGAAATCTAATACGAAACTGATTTAACTCCGCTTGCACGCGCCTTATATATCAGCAGCCCGGGGGAGGGTCGCTCCGTGGATAAACAATCTATTGTTAAGGAGTTATATACACCTGGACGGTGCAAAAAGTATGTATATTTAAAAAATATTAAGTGAATAATATAAAAGAATGGCGATTATATATTTTTATTGTACTTTAAATTATAAGAATTTTTTTTTAAAATATGTTTTTAATGTTAACATTATTGTTTAACGGGTTAAATGGACCACTGATGAAAACTCTTGCGACTCCTTATCTGCAGGATAACTTCAAACAAAATAATCCAATCTGCATAGATAAAAATTTATCGTGTAAAATAATGTAGGATTTAAAAATTGTCGACGGTTTTTTTTTTCAAAAATGAAAAATTTACAGTATTTCAAACATTAGTATGCAATTTTCGAACAAACAATTGATGTTTAGTTATTCATAAAAAATTGTCTATTAGTTCAGGTTAGGTTTAAAAAAAGTTAAAAAATATTAAAAATTGAGTAATATTGCAGACAGTGTCTGAAGACAGGTACCGGTCCCAATCCGATGCCAGGTCACATTTAATGCTATAACTTTGTAATGGAATTGAATTTTTGAAAATTCGAGGTGTATGTAACCCCTTAAATTTGTGAGACGTAAAGACATTTTCACGGTTAAGGTTATTGGGATGTTTAGATATTTTGATGTACTTCCGAATTTTCCTAGTATAGAAAAGGGAATCTGTTGCAAGGATCTTTGATTAGTCAAAGATAATCTGGTGTCCTTTTTCACGTTGGTATTCTGCAAGTGCTGAACTTGAAGATATTCTTATTAATCGAAAGTCAGTTATGACGTTGGATCACCCAGTATATACAGAAAGCGATGGATATATATATTTAAATGCTTCTTTCTACCACCATCCAAAAACTCTGTCATCAGCTCCCTTGTTCATAGAACTGTATCTCTTTCACAGCCTCAATCTCTTTAATCAGACCCAAAACATCTTACTTCTGTTTTTCAATGAAACAATTTCCAGTACCGAGATATAAAATGCTCCATTCAAAAGCAAAGATCTCGCCAAGTGTTTGTGAAGATTAGAAATTAAATAGATTTTAGGATTGTAGTCCTTTCATAGATTAAAAATGTGACAGAGTGCATTTCGAAATTTCTACGGAAACATAAAATAATAGCCCGATTCTACATATGTTCTAAACTTCACGTCTTAGATCTGATGAGACTCCCCTTGAAAATCCAGGAATCTACATTCCTGGATTCCCCTTGAAAATCCAGGAGTGTAGACTTCTGGATTTTTAAGGAGAATATCTCATGTAGCTATGGTAAAATATTTAACGCCAAACGAGCAGATAAACCATGTATTATAATTAAAAAATCAAAGTGCAGTGCATGTTCGTAATCTTTTTACTTTAGCACTTGCAAAACACTAACATGAAACTCGACACCAAATTCTCTCTAACAAATTAGATCCCTGCAAGAAATTCCTTTTTCTACCCTAGACAAATTCCGAAGGCCATCGAAATAGTGGCACAGGTTTTTATCTCTCACCAATCTGGAAACAGGTGCGTCAGGGAGGGAGTTAGAGACGATAGCTTCGAATGCTGCATGTCATTTTTAAGATTTTTGGAGTCGAGGAATCTGAAAATCTTGTTATTTTTTTTTATTATTTTTGATCATTAGGATGGAACCTCAAAAAGAAAACCAATGACATGATTTCAGCTTGTTTTTGGTTAGGGAAAAAAAGTTAATAAGTATAATATAACATACTATATTATAAAAATAATTAAAGATATAAAGGATTTAGGAGAAGTGAGCGGACATAGCTTCGAATAACATGTTATTTCGCAATCCTTTCAAAAACCACGTTGAAGCAGTAAATAAAGGGAACTGGGATGTGAATAAAGTTACTTCAACATAGTTTTTTTCATTTGTATTAAGGTAAAGAAAATACTCAGAAGTCAGATAAAACATTGTAGACTCATAAAAAATACACAATCTTTATAAGGTTTTACAATAGTCTATTCAAAAATCAGTTAAAATTAATATTTTTTTTTATAGTTTTGTACATTCTATTTATTTATCAGAAAAATACTTACATTTCTATAGAATTTAGGGTAAAAAGCAGTAATAAACCAGTTCATATAACAAATAACTAAACATATAACAATATACCTGTGCCTTACTCAAGAAATTACAAGTTTCTTTTTCCATTTTTACAACATATAGGGTGTTGCTTAAGCTTTTTGAAAGTAGTCACATAGAGTCCTCAAAAAAATTCAGTTTCCACAAAAATTCTCGATACCGTTAATACTTTCCCTTTTAGTTTATATATATATATATATATATATATATATATATATATATATATATATATATATATATATATATTTATTACTTAAACAAAAATTCCTAGCAGTATAGTATTCGATTGTCACCATTCCGCATCAGTTTATGAGTACAGTAACAGAAAAAAGGTAATATAACACACAATACTACACTACTACACAATAATATTGTAAGGCCTTAAAGTAATTTGGATAGATCCGTTATCGTGGTACACAGATGCTAATGGTAATGAACCTATATATTTATTTCGGTCGAATTAGGTACAATTTTAGGATGGCTTTTTTAAAACTGGAATTTTAATAGTTTATTTAAAATTAAAATAAACCTCTTCATTAAAGTACAGTCTATATACAGGTTTTCAAAATGCTCCTGGTATTAAGTATGTGGTATTCAAATTACAGAAACAGAATTGAAAATAAAGCGTAAAAAGAAAATGTTTTCAGAGTTAATAGCATATTAAAGTAGCTACTATATTTACTAAGAATCTATTTTAAAAGGCCGTATTGTCTTTATTTATTTAACTTCTGTACAGAAAAAGTTTTGTGAACCGATTTATTTTAGAGGGTACTATAACCTAATAAAAAAGTCCCATCTTAGAGAATACTACGTATATATATATATATATATATATATATATATATATATATATATACATTATATATATATATATATATATATATATACAGGTGCGTGCAAAAGTTTTGGGTCATCTTCAAATTTCATCATAAAAAGGTATATAACATAGCAAAAATCACTATAACTCAGAAAAAAGTGGCAGTAAAGGTACATTCTTATCAATATTTTGTAGCCATTTCCTTCGAAGCTAATACGGCGACACGTCGTTGAGGCATCGATTCGGTTAATTTGAGAAATATGTCTCTGGTGATATTGGCCCATTCTTGTTGAACATTTTTCCAGAGAGTACCTTTATTAGAACAATTCTGAGTTCTCACGTTCATTTTCAACTCTTCCCACAAATGTTCTATGAGGTTCAAGTCCGGGGATTCACTTGGCCATTTTAAAATTTTTCTTTCTGAAAAATTCTTGAAAAAGCTCGGATCGATGTTTCGAATCATTAACTTGTGGAAAAATCCGTCTTCGTGGCATATGTCGACGTCCATAAGAAAGCATGTGTTCTGACAGAATATCTCTGTACATAACAGCGTCCATAGTACCTTCAATTTTAACTTTTGGACCGACGCCTTGCCACGAAAATGTCCCCAAAGCATAATACCACCATACTTAACAGTCGGCATTTGATACCGAGAATCATGTCTAGTACCTTTTGGTCGTCGAACATATTTTTTTCCATCATTTCCATTAACTTTAGTTTCGTCCAAAAACAGCACTTTTTTCCAGTCTTCAACTGTTCAGTCTTGGTGTATCTTTGCAAATTCTAATCTAGCCTTCTTATTCTTTTCACTCATGAACGGTTTTTTACTCCAACACGTCCAACTTTTGTTAGCCTACGAGAAAGAGTACTCTTACTGATGTTAGCTAAATTTTCCTAACATAATTCAAGTGCAATAACTGCAACATTCTTTTTTACGTCAGTAACTGCTGTTCTTTTAATTACCTTGTCGACACGAACAGTCGTTTTCCTTGGTCTTCCAGGACATGGTTTATCATTCAGAGTACTTGTAGTTACCTATTTTTTAATTATATTGTTAACTGTGGTTTTTCCTATGGATAAAAGTTCAGCTATTTCACGTGAAACTTTTCCTTTACCGATAACCTTATAAGAGTTTTCGAATGTCTAATGACGTGTGTTTCGGCATGTTCCCCCTCAATGATACTGATACACAATTATGAAGTGAACTAAATTCTTGACATTTACCTGGATGTACGATCAGAAATGTAAACATAACTGAGTAAATTACAGTTTCTTAAAAGTTGGTCCGATACCGTCACTGCTTATTCCTTATGTTACCTAATGTAATAAAATATCTACCATTATTTCCCCTTATCTCCCATTATTTCTACTTATCTCCCATTATTTCTACATAATTTCTATTATCTAGGCTTATCTCTGCTCATCTCCCGTTATTTCTCCTTATCTCCCATTCTCTCACGTTATCTCCCATTATCTAGGCTTATCTCGCAATATTTCTCCTTATCTCCCATTATCTCACGATAACTCCCATTATCTAGACTTATCTCTGCTTATCTCCCATTATTTCTCCTTATCTCCCATTATTTATACTTATCTCCCATTATCTAGGCTTATATCGAATTATATAGATCATATGTATAAATTTATAAAAACACGTAAATCGGATAAGTGGTTCTCAAGTGATAAGCGCACTAACGGACAGACAGACAGACATAGAGACGTTGCATTGTATATATATTATATTCTTTGCAACATGATGTTGTTCCATATTTAATGGTTTAGCATGTTTAAAAAAAAGCACGTAAATCGGATAAGTGGTTCTCCAGTGATAAGCGCACAAACGGTCAAACAGACAAAGAGACGTTGCATTTTATATATAATATAGATATCCTTTGCTACATGATATTGTTCCATATTTAATGGTTTAGGCAGTGTGTTGCAAGATATTGCGCTAGCGTAATAAAATATAGCCTATAACCTGGCAAGAGAACATATGTATGTTTTTAAAAAAAAAAGCACGTAAATCGGATAAGTGGTTCTCCAGTGATAAGCGCACAAACGGACAGAGAGACGTTATATTTTATATATATTATAGAATATTTTTTTAGTTGTATATGTTGTTAGTATAATTAAAGCAGTTTATGAGGGTGTATTTGGTTTTTTTTTTTTTTCTTCTCCCTTTACAACTCAATTAATCACAAAAATATTTTTGGCCCAAAACTTCTGTATATATATATATTTATATATATATATATATATATATATATATATATATATATATATATAAATATATATTTATATATATATATATATATATATATATATATATATATATACATATATATAATATTATATTATAATATATATATATATATATATATATATATATATATATATATATATATATATATATATATATATATATATATATATACATATATATATATATATATATTATATATATATATATATATATATATATATATATATATATATATATATATATATATATATATATATATATATATATATATATATTTATTATATACTGTCCCTGGCCAAATTATTAGACGCACTGTATTTTTTTTAGTAATTTTATGTTTTTTAAGAGTTTTTATGCAATAATGGTATATTTAAACTACAATATTATTGATTTTTATTTAAAAGAATTGTTGTAGACTACATATTTGTATTTATTTTTAACATATGGCAACACTGTGTTGACAAAGTGATACATGAACGTAAAGAAGTACAAACCTGTATCAGTCGCGATCGGAATCGAGTCAGGTACGGACGTGTTTCTGTGGCTTTATGGACTGTGATTGTTTGTTTAACAGTTTTATACTACTCAGTTATTAGTTTATTTTGTATGCAGTGTTTTAAAAAAGTAATTGGACTATTTTCATTATGGGTAGAAAAGGCGATCTTTCACCACGTAAAAAAAGTTGAAGTGAAGGCCCTTGTGATTGCGAAAACATTTACAAACCGAGAAATATCACGAAGATTGGAGGTTTCTGAAGCTAGTGTACGACGCATAAAAAAAGAAAATTGAGTCAGGGAAGGAATTAAGCCCGAAAAGAAAGAAAAGATGCGGTAGAAAACCAATTTTCACTCCACGGTCAGAGAGATGTTTGAAGAAAATTTGTGTAGAAAACAGAACAAACAGATTTGCTACCACAAAGGTAATAAAATCACAACTCCAGGATGCTAGCGTAAATGCTTCTGAGCGCACTGTTCGAAGAAAATTGAAAGAATTAGATTTTAAGGCCTTTCGCCCCGCCAGGAAGCCCAAGTTAACAGCTGCAATGAAAGCAAAGCGTCTGAAGTGGGCCAAACAATGGCAAGACAAAGATGTGGACTTCTGGAGATCGGTAAGATACAGCAATTTAATCAATAATTGATACATTATTATCATTTTCAGTTAAATAAAGCAAATAAACATGGAAGTTTATATATTTTTCCTATTTTTGACAGGTCTGCTTCAGTGACCAAAGGACATTCGAAATTTTGCAGAATAAAGCTCAGTATGTGCGTCGTCGTCATGGAGAAAAGTTTCATCCTGATTGTGTCGTTCCGACGATTAAACATCCCACCAAAGTGATGATTTGGTCAGTCATCAGCGGCAAGGGCACTGGACGTCTGTACGTCGTCAAAGGAATAATGAGGCAAGATCAGTACAAAGAAGTATTACAAAATCGGTTGATTCTGCAGCTCAGAGAATGGTTTCCAAATGGGGAACCATTCACTTTCATGCAAGATGGAGCTCCCTGCCACACTGCTCGGTCTGTTTTTTGTGTTTTTTGAAGCTTTTTTGGCAGAAAAAAATATCCCTCTGTTGGATTGGCCGGGTTTGAACCCCATTGAAAATGTGTGGGAGCTGATGAAAAGAGAAGTGGCTAAAGATGTGATTACCAACAAAACCCAGCTCCTAGAAAACATTATTCATGTGTGGAATCATCATCCTCAAATGCAGGAGACAGTACAATCTTGCATTGATAGCATGCCGCGCAGAATTAAAGCTTTGATAGCGGCTAAAGGTGGCTCAACTAAATATTGACTTTTACTAACATTAATTTCACTTTTCTTTAAAACTTAATAAACTTATGCTTTTCTAAATTAATGCTGTTTTATTTATGTCAAATAAATAGGTAATTGATTGGATAATATAAAAATAAAAAACAAATCAATTTAAAATAATAAAACGGTACAATATCACTCGGTAATTAATATTTTACATGACATCTTGCAGTGCGTCTAATAATTTGGCCAGGGACTGTATATATATATATATATATATATATATATATATATATATATATATATATATATATATATATATATATATATATATATATATATATATATATATATATATATATATATATATATATATATATAAATATATAATATAATATGTATATATAATATATAATATATATATAATATATTATATATATATATATATATATATATATATATATATATATATACACACAGGTGTACAAGTATGAAATGCAGATTTTTTTTTCTAAAAAAAAACATGTTAAATTCGGAAAGAATGATAAAAAGCGCTTTATTCAAAGTATGCTCCATCGCTTGTTATACATTTTTCCCATCTTTCGGGCAATCTTTAAATACCACGCCAGTAAAAATCTTCCCCTTTTGCTGCGAACCATTTATCGAGCCATTTTTTCATATCTTCGTACAAAACCAAAGCGCTGCTCAGCAAGTGCGTAGCCCATCGATGCAAACAAGTGATAATCGGAAGGAGCCAAGTCTGGTGAGTAAGCCGCATGGGGTTAGAACTTCCCAGCTGAGTGCTTCTAACGTGTCGCGAACTGGTTTTGCCGTATGTGTTGGAGCATTGTCATGAAGAAAAAAAAAGTGACTTTGTGTTACCTCTTTCGGTATTCTGGCCTTTTTTCAAGCAGCGAACGGTTCAAATCGGTCAATTGTTGTTGGTAACATTTAGTATTAACCGTTTCCCCAGGTTTTAAAACAGCTCATAATAGACCACGCCCCTCTGGTCCCACCAAACACAGAGCATCGTGTTTCTGTCAAAGCAATTCGGTCTTGCGGTCGATGTGAATGGTGTGCCTGGGTCTACCCATGATTTTTTGCGCTTGAGATTCTCAAAATAAATCCACTTTTCATCCCCTGTAACTATACGATGCAAAAACGACTTCCTTTTGTATCGAGCGAGCAAAATGTCACACGTGTTTTTGCGCTTTTCCATTTGCCTGTCGTTCTACTCATGTGGTACCCATCTACTGGTCTTCTGAATCTTTTCCCATCTCTCGTAGCCGATTGGAAACAACTTGTTGACTAACGCCCCAATTGCTCGGCTCGCTGAAACCATCGTCCACACGTATCTTGCGATGGAGCATGTTCACCATAAGCTTCTCGAAGTAATCGGTATGATTCAACAGCAGTTTTCTTCAAATGAAAACAAAAATTAATGCTGTCCGCGAATGCTCTTTGTTCGGTATAAATTTCGACATATTGAACACAACAACACAACACTATGCATACACTTTTCCAATTTATCACTCATACGCGTCTGACACTTGTTGATGACACAACGAAATGGCGCAGTGTGTCAAATCTTTAGAGCACAAAATGCATTGGTGCACCATCTGTTCTCTCAAAAACCGCATTTCATACTTGTACACCATATATATATATATATATATATATATATATATATATATATATATATATATATATATATATATTAAAAATGCATAATTTGAATCGCAAATATTTCCTGAGAAGTACAAAGCCAACACCTATTAAGAACGTTTAGTCTTATTTGAATATATTATATACATCTATAATCATGATTTTTTCTTGATTTAAATCCCAGATATATTTATAAGGAAATATTTTTATTATTTAATGCAAAGAATCTCAATAAATGATTACTCAGAAAAAAGGAAAAAATGTCACGCACGCCCATGCTAATAAAATAAATTATACAATAACTAATAAGTAGCTAAAAATTTTAAATACAAACACACATATTTAATGAATATGGTAAATAGTTATAATACTATTACAACAAAATGATTTTAATATGCTATAAAATCTTACATACACACAATAAGATTATTCGTTGTTTATGAATAAGTTGAGCTGGGGGTGAAGGGGGGAGGAGGAGAGCATCACACGTGCATCAAATCAACCAAAAGAACTACACTATATATTTACAAACAATCCTTTTCATAAAGGATGTTTTATGCCAGCCTTGAAAATGTAATATTTTTTTTTTGGTTTCGTTTCTCCATTCGCTTCCACTGCTTCGTATTTATCTATATAGCGCTGTCTGGGTCTTCTCAATGTGAGTTGCTTGTACTAAGTACAATCTTTCACAACTAAAGTTTCAATTAGTCAGATTGAAGCAATTCAAATAAGAACCAGACAGTTCCAGATACCACCATGCAGAATTTTATTTTTTATTGTTATTTTCTATATAATTGGAAATAAATATTCTTCCCTCAACAGTGACATTTTTGCAGAAGAAACTGTGTATCAACTAACCTGAACTATCTGTCAACTAAAAAAACCTTTTAATTGAAAAAATACCCAAGAAATATGTTTTATGATATAAATGGACCCCGGAGTGATTAAAAAAACTATGTCTGTTTTTTAAGAAAAATTAAATACATGAGAATAAAATGAGATAAAAAAAATCTATTTGTTATTTCCTACTAAATCCTTACCTCTTGTTTTAACTGAGCAGCTAATTTTTGCCAGCTTCAACAAAATCCAAAAAAGTGACTTCTTCAGGATTTATAGTAGCCAATGTATCTACCCTTTATGGTGAAAATCTGACAAAAAATAAAACATTAAATGTGAATAGCTGAACAAGAAAATTTTTTAAACAGCGAAAGTGCTTTAATAAATATCTTCGGATATTCATGCAACTCTACGTTATTAGTTGCAGCAGTTTAGCTTAACGCAATTATTTTTCACCTCTGCATACCCATAAACTAATGAAAAGTGTCTTCTTTACGATTTTATCAAAGCAACAAATGGTACCTCTAGAGCAGGGGTGCTCAAACGGTCGATCGCGAGTGCTTTTTGAGTCGATCTCGAGAAAAAAATTCCGATATATAGAACTATTCACAGATTTTGTTTTAGGTAACTAAAACAAAATGTAATGTAAAATTTATTCGATCCACAATTAGGCCAGAATAACCTCCTTATCACTTTCTTTTATCGTAATAACCCCCTGCTAGCCTCAAAAGGCGGCTTTTATCAAAGGAAACGCGCGGTACTTGTCAAAGAAAAGCCGCGTTTTTGATTCCCGCCGATTTTTTTAGAAACTTTGGGCAGCGTGTTTGACGGGAACATTCGAGACTTCGTTCGCGCCGATATAAATGTTGCGCCTGCAGGAATAGGAGTCAGTCTGACTTGTAACTTTGAAGGCGATACATCGATACAAAGTTTATTAATAAATAGTCCAAAATGACTGCGGCGAAGAAAAGTAAAACTTATCATTTTAATAACGATTGGGAGGAAGAATTTTTCTTTTGTATGGTAAAGGATAAGAGCATTTGTCTCATTTGCCGTGCGTCAGTTGCAATACCTAAGCGTGGGAACTTAGAGAGGCATCATAAAACGGTTCATAAAAAAATATGAAAAGGATTTTCCGTCACAGAGTGAATTAAGAAAACGAAAAGTACGTGATTTGATAACTTGTTTGAAAAAAGAACAAACCATGTTCACAAGACCAGCCAAACAATCAAAAGCGCCAACGATCGCGTCATTTAAAATATCTCATATATTGGCGAAACCACAAGAAACCATTTGATGATGGATTGGTTGTGAAGGAAGCATTTATTGAAGCGGGTGAGACTTTATTTGGAATTTTAAAAATAAAACAGAGATTATGTCTGCTATTAGAGAACTTCAGTTATCTCGTCCGACTGTCACAAGGCGTGTTGAAGTCATGAGTCAGGACATGGCAGATAAACTAAAACATGATATCATGGAATGTACATACTTTTCTTTACAGTTCGACGAATCCACCGATATGACAGACACTACCCAGCTGTGTATTTTTATTCGAATGGTATTCAATGACATGTCGGCTAAGGAAGAGTTTTTGACAATGATTCCTCTGAAAGGAAAGACCCGTGGCGAAGATATATATGACGTTTTCTTCAATTTTGTAACAAACTACAAGCTACCAATATATAAACTAGTGTGCATTACAACCGATGGAGCGCCAGCAATGACTGGAAACGAAAACGGTTTTGTGGCATTGTGTCGAGCTAATGATGATTTCCGTTCATTTTTCTCCTTCCATTGCATTATACATCAACAAGTTTTGTGTTCAAAAGTTCTAAACATGGAGGAGATTATGGGCATTGCAATAAAAATTGTGAATTCTATCCGCGCACGTAGCTTGCAACGACGGCTCTTTAAATTGCAGTTAGAAGATAGTGAGTTAGCTGAACACACTGATTTAGTTCTTCACACGGACGTCAGGTGGTTGAGTCACGGAAAATTCCTAGAAAGGTTTCAAGAATTATTGTCCGAAATAACAGCTTTTCTGGACGAAAAAGGTGATGACACTCAGATGCTGAAAAACGGAAAATGGCTGACTGATTTGGCATTTTTGACAGACATCACAATGCATTTAAACACCATTAATTTGGAGCTTCAAGGTAAAGGAAAAACTATTATTGAGATGATTAGCGCAATAAACGCATTCAAAAGTAAATTGCAACTTATGATAGATCAACTGAAAAAAAAGGAACTGAAAAATTTTCCGTCTTTGAAAGCAAGGATTCCTCAGTTGAATTATGATATTTATGAGACAGAATTATCAAATATTTTGGGCCAATTCGAAATATGTTTTTTATGATTTCAGTAAATTGGCAAATATCGCATTATTTATGAGTTATCCTTTTTCGTGTAAAAACATGAGGAATTAGCTACTGAAATAGCAAGTCAATTTAACATGGACTCATGTTCTGTTGAAAATGAGTTAGTACAGATTATATCAGATATACATCTCAAAGCCACAGTATCTGATACAAAATTCTGGTGTTTTATATCTGAAGATAAATATCCGAATCTAAGGCAAATCGCCCTTCAACTGACGGCAATGTTTGGGTCAACTTACTTGTGCGAGTCTGCATTTTTTGAAATGAAGATAATTAAAAATATCGCAATCGACTAACTGACGAACATATGTCATCATGCTTGCGATTAGCACTCGGTAATTACGTACCATCTTATGAAAAGTATGCTGAGGACATGCAGTGCCACGCTTCAACATCCAACGTCACTCTTTAGTTAAGTTTAGACACTAGAACTCGTTTGTTTTGTAAGAACCAATAAACTCGCAATTTTGAATAATTATGAGTTTTTTCATTGACATTTTAGAGCAGACCTACACTTACCTTGACTAAAAAAATGCATATTGTGCGGAAAATTATCGTAGTCTAACAATATTGAGGTAGATCGCCAGCAGTTCAAGTTTGAGCACCCCTGCTCTAGAGTTTCATACGTGCGCATAGGTAAAAATCACATTTAATAGCAGCGAGTACGCGTAAAATACTCCAAAACTTACTAGATGCGACTCAAAACGTACCTATAGAATGAAAAATTGCGATAATGCCCCAACACCTTAATATAGATAGTACTATAATAAATGTGAATTAGTTGTTTTTTCATTACTAAAACCCTTATATGTCCCTAAGTTCACGAGATATTTTAAGAGATTCTGGTTCCATGAAACAAACATTTCATTAGTAACTATTAGCCAGGAAACACTTCATACGTAAACAGATACATTTTGTTTATAATGGAAACATTTCACGAAATAAACAGTCTAGCGCGGTTAAATTTTATATTTTTCTAAGTGGCCTGTTACTTTAAGATCTTGTATTTCATGAGACGAAAATGTGGGAACAAGCAAGTATCATGGATACAAGAAGTCGTGAGTGAATAGGTATACCGTGTTTGTTATGAAAATACTGCACGAACTAGCAGGCACACGAGATTAAATCTTCATGATATTTTGGTGTCATCGTGGACAATTATTTTAACATAGTTTTATTATATAGTTTTTCCCTTTTGTTGTAACATTCAAATACTGATGACGATCATTATATTGTAATTTTATTTGCCCAATAAAAAATATGGTCAAATTTCTCTATCCTCCGATAAAAAATAAATTTCATTTCAATAAAAATGCACCCATACCGTTTACTAATGGTATAAACAAACCAGCTTAAATAATGTTTCTTCTTGTTCATACAGTAATTAGAAAAATTTATTAAAAGCGCCAAGTTACTTTCTTGCCAAGATATCCTCTTTGCTTCGGCGCTGTAAGCAACTGTATTTTTAGCAAATATATAATTTATAAGGGTTAAAATTGACTTCCTCCAGTTTATGTATACTTTAAACATCAAAATGGTACTAAATGAATCAACACATCCAGAATTCTTAAGCCAATTACCCTACTTCCTTCTTTAGGCAAAGTGGTTGAGAAAGTAATTCTCGAGCCAAAACTTCCGAACTCAGAGTCATCCCAAACGAAGGGTTTTGAACCTCCAACGGCACCGTACACCACACCACAGCTCTCCCAACGTCTCCAAGGCCTTCGGCCGAGTTTGGTTCGAAGGTCTTATCTTCCAGTTCATTCGTCATAGCTATCCCATAAATATCATGCGACTGGTCCTCTTCTTTCTCTTGGGCCGCACATTCCAAGTTCGAGTCGATCAGACCACCTTCGAAGTTAAGTCCATTCGAGCCTGAGTCCTCCCAGGCTTCATCCTCTTCCCATATTTATTCAACATCTTCACCGCCGACATTCCCAAGTCGGACCATACCTCCCTGCTCATGTTTGATTACACCGCTATCACCGTTACCACCAAGTCAACCAAGATTATCAATAGCCGCCTCCAACGCCCCTAAACATGCTAGTTCCCTAGTTCGAACACTGAAAAATTCAGATCAATCCAGCGAAAACTCAAGCCATCGTGTTCACTAAGTCTTGCAGAAGCATGCCCGCAAGCCTCAACCTTCAAGGCATCACATTCCGATGGTCAAACATTAGACCACTACGACAAGCGACTAGTACGGAAGGATCAAGTCGCCGCTTCCGCCAAAAAAGCCACTCAACTCCCTTGGCAAGTTGTACCTACTCCTCAACAAGACCAGTAACTTGTCAATTAAACAATTGACAATTTACAAAATGATCATCAGAGCTGGCTTAATCTACTCCAGCCCGGCATGGTGCTAAATGTCACGTTCACACAGATTCACCCTCCAGACCGTCCAAAAAAGGCCCTCCACATCATCGCTAAAGCCCCATGGTTTGTACGGAACACATAACTTCACAGAGACCTCCAGATACCGACAAACCCGGGATTCATGAGCAACGTCCATCTCAAATTCCTGGACAAAGCCACACACTACCTCAACCCCACCGTCGGGAACGCCTACAGCCTCCCACGCCATGTTCGACTTCTAAGACACTCGGACTCCCTACTTCAGGATTAACCTTAATTAATTTTAACTTAAAGACAACGCCGCAAAGGAAGCACTCGGGGAACTTAAAATAAACAGGAGACCGAATACACCTTGGTTCTGCGAGGAAGTAAAATTAAAATTCCAAAAAAAAAAACAAAAGCCTATCTTAAATATAGATCAAGAAAAATCAAGAAGAAAACATATGAAGAACATAAGACAGTCCGTAATGCAACAAACGCACTAGTGAGAAAAAAAAGAAAATGGAACACTGGGAAAAATTCTCTAAAGAAATGGAACATGACTTTTTATGGTATGCAAAAGGAGTTTGGAGAATGATACGGGGACAGCGAAAGGAAATGATAGAATTAATAGAAGTAAGATACATCGAAAAAGATACATGGATAAATTATATAAAGCAATTTTATAACACAACAGAAAAATTTGGCACCCGAAACACCAGAAATAGTAATCAACGAAACATCAGAAATAGATGATATTCAGGTGGAAGAAGCTCTCAAAAAATTAAAAAATCGAAAGTCAGCTGATAAAGACGAAATACAAAAGGAACTATTAAAGTACGGAGGAGTGAAACTGACTAAAGAATTGACAAAGCTAAACAAAATAATACGCCGAATACCAGAAGAACGGGAGAAGAGAACAAGCATAACTACCATTTTTAAAAAAGGAGAAAAAAACCAATCCGAATAATTATCGAGAAATTTTATCCTCTTGTGCACAACTTTAAAACTGACGACAAAAATTGTTACCAATAAAATAACTCCACTACACAGCTTTCCGAAGAACAACAAGGATTCAGGAGCGAAAAATCCTGTAACGACACAGTATTTGTAATCAGGACAAATTACTGAAAAATCAATTGAATATAATAGACCAGCGTCCTTATGCTTTATACATTTGGTAAAAGCATTTAATAGAGTACAGATGCAAGACATAGTGTACACACTTTATCACAAGAATATTCCATTGAATATAATAAAACTAACTGAGAACATTTACGAAAGAAATAAAATAGAAGCGAGAGTAAATTCGGAGTTAACTGAACCCATAGAGATAACAACTGGTATTAGACAAGGAGACTCACTGAGTCCCCTACTGTTTAACATTATATTAGATGAAATAATTAAACAGGTTAATACAAAATAATCGGTCAAGTGCAAGTAGAACTTGCGTAATTAGTGTTCCATACGTTGATTGCTTTTAAAATAAAAAAGTTTGTTATGGAGGTATAAACCGATCAGTGACTTTACAAAACACACCCCAAATGAGTTTTCAACAAAGTTTGTTTCCCATCTTTACTGAAAAACTGATGACTTTGAAATTTTTGTTTTTTTTATATACCAGATAAATTACATAGGGGAACAGCTGTTTTGGTGTCGAGGTTTTTTGAGCTGATTCTATATCAATTCGATGTCCTGAATTCAAATAACGTATTCATTTGTACCTAGGAGCTCAAATTTTTAAGATATACAATTTTAGAGAAATATAAGTTACATTATTGTAACTCAAATCCGTAAGTGTAGTAAACAAAAGTAGAGATACGAAATTTTTATTTTAGTTATACAAAATACAATATTATGTCCGTACTTACAAACAAAAAAAAAACATTGAAGAAATGAAATAGTCACTCAACACTTGGAAAGCTTCTTTTCCGCGACATTCTTGAATGTTTTTTTAAACAGTCCCTTTTTAAACTCCAGCAGTAATCTGCCATCATGTGCATGTCCCATCTTCCTTGGTAGCGGTCCTCCATAACTTTAATATCTTGGTGAAATCTTTTAACCTTGTTCCTCACTCATGTCTCCTAAATTTTCTGGAAAACGGTCTAAGTGGCTGTGTAAAATAGTGTATTTTAATACTCATATTGCACCCTAAGGATTTGAAACTATTAAGCATCTTGTTAACCATTTCAACATAGTTTTTGAGCTTTATGTTTGCCTAGAAAATTTTCTACAACTGCAACAAATGATGTCCAAGCTTCTCGTTCAACTTGATTCATTGAATTTTATGAAGGCAGGATCCTTAATTAATTGTCTTATTTGTGGGCCGTCAAATATCCCTGCTTTGAGTTTTTCTGTGCTCAACTGATGCATTTTTACCCCTATATATGCAAAAACAAGACCCATTCTTATCAAGAGCCTTTACAAATTGCTTCATTAAGGCCCAACTTTATATGTAACGGAGGAAGTATGATTTTTTCTCTTTCAACCAAAGCGTCGTTAATGACATTCTTTTCCCCCAACATCCATGTTTTTTCTCTGAGGCCAATCTTTTCTAACCCAGTGGTGTGTTTTTGTCCCTTACTATCCCAGAGGCACAAGAAACACGGATATTTCGTGTAACCACTTTGCTGCCCAAGAAGAAAGTTTACCATTTTTAAGTCTACACAAATCATCCATTGATATTCGTTATACTTTATCTTCTGCAAGACCAAAGCTATGGTATTATATTCTTCTTTCAGTTTCGTTGAGTGAGCTAGTGGTATTGAACCATATTTATTCCCATTATGTAGAAGGACACATTTTAAACTTCGCTTTGAACTGTCAACAAATAGGGCGCCAATCATCTGGAATATATTCAGAAAGTCCCATTTCTTTCATGAGTCCCCTAATTTCGTGACAAAATACAAGATTGTCTTCCTTGAGAAAAGAATGGTAGCAGATCTTTTTCTCTTGTACGGTTAAAGGTAATTTGGTTCCTTGTTCCAGTAAATTTTTGTCGTTTCAACCTAGAAGCCAGTACTTCAGAAGCTTTTTTCGATAAATTGAGATCCCTGGTGAAATCATTTAATTCATTTTTGATTGAAGCGTTGAGGAACTGATGACGTCCCCTCATAGTCACTGTTTAGTTTTCATTAGCATCAGAACTTTTATTAGCATCAGAAGAGCGATCAGAAGGAAAATATTCGTCATCAGAGATATGTGGTAGCTGATGAAATGTTGGAATCGGTATTTCATCTGAGTGCGGGATAGGGCGTATTGCCGAGTCTAAATTGGGATAAGTCCACTTACTGCGGTTATTTCGATTGATTCCATTAGTATTTACTAAACAGAAATAACAATCATTGAAGTGGTTTTTTGGTTCTCTCCACAACCATTGGTACGTCGAATTTTAGACATTTTCTTTTCCCGGTAGTCCACTGCCGTAAATGCTCTGTACAAGTTTTACATACGAGATGCGGGGCCCACGTTTTGTCCTGATCACCAAGCTTAACTCCAAAGTATCCAAGATGCGCTCGCTTTACAAAGTCAGTAATAGTTTGTCTGTTTTGTTGAAACATGTATTCTCGCATATATAGCAAAACACATCAGGTTGATTTACACAACTTCTTATTGAACTGGAACCTGAACTCATTTTAATTCTGTTCAATATAACACAAAAACACTCTTTTCTTAACATAAAATAACACGTGCGAATTCGATCTACTCTCATAAGTAAGAACGCACAAACTGACGAGACTTACCCGAGTTAGGTGATTAAAAGGGTCAGTTCAGGTACCTGATAGGCAATGGTTCCACTATTTATAGATTTACCTGGAATTTACTCAATTAAACAGACTGACAATAAATCCATTGTTCCTACATTAATGAATATATAATAATTTTAGAACTCTCTAAATGAATTATACTGAATAAAAACCACAATTGGTAGATAAGTTGATGTATCTAAAAAAGTAGAGCTGATAGAGAAAAACGGATTGCATGTATATTGATTTAGCGTCCCAAATATAGTTTCAAAATCAGCTCTAAAATCCCAGGCACCACAAACAAAAAATATTTTTTTGTTGCCCTGTGTTATTAAAGGTAAATGCACTCGTGATAATTTTCGTTTAATCTACACCCCGTGGAAGAATATTCCAGAATTTTTCAAAAATTTTTTGATCAGTACTTTTCGAGATACGGGGGGGGACAGAGATTTTTTTATATATATATTTATATATATATATATATTATATATATATATATATATATATATATATATATATTTATATATTATATATTATATATATATATATATAATTATATTTATATATATATATA
Source organism: Pachyrhynchus sulphureomaculatus (assembly GCA_019049505.1). NCBI lineage: Eukaryota > Metazoa > Arthropoda > Insecta > Coleoptera > Curculionidae > Pachyrhynchus > Pachyrhynchus sulphureomaculatus. The sequence goes on from CM032446.1 coordinate 160,513,826, forward strand.
TATATTTATATAATATATATATATATATATATATATATATATATATATATATGTTATTTATATATATATATTTATATATAAACTATATATATATTATATATATTTATATTAGTATATATAATATATATATATATATATATATATATATATATATATAATTTTACTCGTGTTTTCACAAGCTTTTCATTTGACACCACCTCGATGACCTTGTAAAAACTTTTTTTTTCACTTCCGATTTCACCCCCCCAAAAATAACCCCTTTAGTCAAAATTTAACTTTCAAAAGTACACGGCTTGATGAGGCCATCAATTCCTTATTATTATTACCAAATTTCACCTTCCTATGACAAATAGGTTTCGGAGAAAATGGGTTTTGTGATCGCTTTGGTTGTTTGTTGTGACACGTGTAGACAAATAGACAAACAGACACCGAAGTTTCTATAAGTGTTCCATACGGAATAAAATCACTAAAAATAAAAAAAGCTATAAAAATGGGCAATAAAGAGAAACAATTTATATAAAATCCTTACCTAGGCTAAGTTAGTTAGGTCCCGGACATGTTTATATGTTAAAACTCAATATATAAACACACTTTTTAATTAATTATTGTATAATAGTAATAGCTGTAAGCTTCCTAGTAAGTCAATAAACGATTTTCGACGATTCAATCCGCGGCATCTTTAAGAAACTCGACGAGACACACTCGGGTACGTTTTATTCCACTTGCTTGCCTTTCTGAAGCGATATTTTCTTTGTCTTTCTGAAGCGATATTTTCTTTGTCTTTCTGAAGCGATAGCTAATTTTCTGTTGCCACAGTCTTTTACAAATTAAGAGATTGCTATTGCTTACTACCTACCCTTTAAAATAAATAAATTTTAATATGATTGGAAACTACAATGAATGGATGGGAGTAGATACCCTTCTTCAATTATGAAATATTAAGTAACAAAGCATATAGGTACTGTATGTAATTTACTATATTTACAACCCTAACGTACTAATATACAATAACGTCATTATAAAATAAAATGTGACCTGTAACCTATTTAACAAAAATTAGCTAATACACATACATACATTTTTGGTCTTAACCTTACTACTTTCTTTTCTTAAACTAAAGCATTTTAATTAAATCCGAAAAAAATACACATCTTTTACAAAAATTTAGGTTTGGATACCTCATCAATTCCTATATTAGTACCAAATTTCAACTTTCTGTGTCAAATAGTTTGGGAGAAAATCGGGCGTGACAGACGGGCGGATGGACAGATACCGAAGTGATCTAAAAACATTGGTACAAAATATTTAATTTTAAAATGACCAGGTTAGAAATTGTGGCAAAAAAGGTGTCGTTCCGAATGAAAATGTAGCTATATTTTTTAAATGCAAAACACTTTCCGTAGTCGGCCCCTATTGTTTGCTATCAATCTATTTCTTGATCTTATGGTTTTACTTCGTGTTGATGATAATTGTATAACATATAATATGTATATATTTATATATAGTTATAAGTGTTCGGTATGGAACACTAAAAATATTAGTACAAAATATTTAATTTTAGAATGGCCAGATTAGACACTGTGGCAAAAAAGGTATCGTTTCCAATAAAAATGTAGCTATATTTCTAGAATGTAAAACACCTTTGGTACTCGGCCCCCATTGTTTGCTATCAATATATTTTTTGATATTTTTGTTTTACTTTGTGTTGATGCTAATTGTATAACATATATGTATATATAATATATATATATATATATATATATATATATATATATATATATATATATATATATATATACATGTTATTTTGCCTTTCTCTAGCAAATATTTCTGATATCCTGGAAAACAAGCTTCTTCAAAGGCCTCGTATAAAATTTCGTCGCTATGTTAAATCTACTGCCAAAAATTTGAAGAAGCTCCTTTGACGATATCCCAAATGTTTAAAACGGGATTGTGACTATGCTAAAAATAAAGTAACTAAGTATTTGAAACTACTAACAAAGTTTCCTTTTTTAATGGTTCTAGGCGGAGCTATTTATGGAGTGGGGCGTTAAAACTCTCAATAAAAACAGATCTTCTTCCACTGGAACTCTAAAAGCTTACGACTACTCACCAATAAACCGAAAATCGATGACGGGGGGGGGATTTTTTTTTTCACAAAAAAAGACCGCCTACTTACGATAAAACACTAAAAACTTGTACTCAATTTCTAAATCGAATTGCTGGGGGTGAACTTTTCGACAAATCAGAACCCCCCATTTTAAAAAGAAGTTCAATTTGTGAGGGGCGCATTTTCTATATATAGACAAGCGGGGGGGTATATACTTCATTGATTATGCCCCAAATATTTATGTGTATTTATATATTTATATAATTACACTGAATTATTAAAATTTGTGTTTGGGATCTTCTCTAAGATGGATGAAAATATTAAAAAAATATACTCTTAAAAGTAGGTTTTATTAGAATTTGTTTAACAACGGTGACAATGCAAAATACTTAATATAATTACTGATGTAATGAATTTGCAGAAAAATCTAATTTAATCTTTAAAAAATAAAGAAGCAGATTATAAGTACAAAGCAAAATCAACAACACTTGAAATTTTAAAATTAGATTATTTATTTATATATATATATTATATATATATATATATATATATATATATATATATATATATATATATATATATATATATATATATAGTAGGTATATGCGGTTTTGGTGCAATCTGTAAATAAGCTGAATTGCAATAATCAAATAAAGAGATTATAAGAAATTTTTAGTTAACTTATAAGAGAATACCAAAATATTAGTGTGTGATATGGAAACATAAAAACAAAAATTATTTACTCTAAATTTTATATTCTTAAATATCACAATAATAAGGTTTTTTTTTTTAATTACACGTTAAAGTGTCATTATTCTACATACAATATCATCTCACAAAACAGTCTTTGTCATTCCTAGATTTAAGATTTATTATTATAACTTTTTAAAATATAAAATTAACAGAAGATCTTTTTTAATGCAGTGAATAATGAAAAGTTTTCTATATTGTATTATCAATCCCTTTAACATAACATTTTTAGCTTATCTTTTAATTTAAATATACATAACATGAACAAGATTAATCATTCCATTCTTCATCATCAGTTGAAACACTACTTTCAACTTCACTTTTAGCTGGTGGCGGAATCATAGATGAAATTCTTGCCAAAGTAGAATCTGGTGTAACAGAATTAGTACCACTACCTCCTTGTTCTACATTTTTAGCACCTGATATTCCTTTCCTTCTCATCATTAATTTTGAATGTAAATCAGCCATTAAATCCCCTGAAGTAGTTTTACTTATTGTAGTCTTAGACTCACTACTTGATTGACTGACTTTTTTAAGGTTAGCTTTTTGGGAGCCACCAGCCTTTCGAATGGCATCCATCAAGTTAGCTCTAGAATCATCTCCTGAGGGTGCAACGAAAGGAGGTGGAGGTGGTTTTTCTGTAAGAATGGATCCAGAGTCCACAGTAGTATCTGAAATAAATAATACAGTTAATATATGAGGAGTACAGACTTTTTAAAATTATATATTACAGTACATAATACACTGGTGAACAAAAAAATCGACTAAAACGATTTTGCTTTATTTAACACCGATCCTTGAATTTAATTTTCAAACAGTGGTATTATTTTTGGTATCATTAGAATGCCGATTTTCTACTCTTTCCAATAATACCAAAAAGAACCGTTTTTGCTCGGTCAGCAACGTAATGGTTGCGCGCTATTCATCTCTGTAAAAACATATGCAACTGCATTTTTCTATAATTCCTTTATCAGAACTTGAACCGTCAACATCTCTGCTATACCTGCTCACTAAATACGTCATCAGAAAGTGGATACCACCCCGGAAGAAACGGCACAAGTCATTGCCCTATTGCAAAATGGGCATAGCCAACGTGTAGTCGCTGCGCAATTGCACCTCAGCCAGTCAGCTGTCTCCAGAGTCTACAGACTTTGCCAAGAGACTGGCACCTTTACACGGAGACCAGGATCAGGAAGGTGTACCTCGGAGCGAGGCGGTCGCTTCATTGTCAACACAACTCTAAGAAATTGTTAGTTGACCAGCGTTGAGGTCCAGCAGGAGCAGTCAGAAGAAGACTTAAAGAAGTTATCCTAACTCCGAAGACACAAGCTAACGGACCTAAATTGACAGCAGTCCAACGAGAGGCGCGACTCAGATTTGTCCGAGAAAATGTCGACTGGACCTTGTGCCCGTTTTATTCTCCGACGAATCCCGAATGTGCGTACGTGGTAATAATGGAAGAAGACGAGTCTATAGGAGGGCTGGGGAGCGCTATGCGCATTGTTGCATTACCGAAACGGTCGCCTATGGAGGAGGTTCTGTCATGGTGTGGGGAGGCATTTCACTGGAGGCGAAAACCGATTTGGTTTCGTGACTGATTATTCTCGTAGCAGTGGATTAACTGCTCACTGGTACATCGACGAGGTCCTGCAGTCCCACGTCGTTTCTTAAGCTTGGTTTGTTGGCGATAGCTTTGGGCTAATGCACGAAAATGCGAGGCCACATGCTGCTGTGTCGGTGCGGCAACACCTGGCGGAAATGGGAATACCCACATTAGACTGGCCTGCGCAAAGTCCTGATCTCAATCCAATTGAGCACATGTGGGATGAGCTCGAAAGACGGATTCGAGTCAGAAATCCAACCCCAGCATCGTTGATAGACTTAAAGGTTGCGATGGGGAAGAATCCCATAGACAGTGGAGAAAAAGCTCATCCAATCTATGAAAAACCGGCTAGAAGCTAGGGCTACAAAATATTGATTTTAGTTTTCAAATTTAAAATTTCTTTTCCCTTTCAATTATTTTAATCAGTAAAAAGCATGCGGTATCCTATGGAATTTGGTATCATTAGAAAGAGAACAGAATGGGCTTTCCAATGATACTAAAATCCGTAAAAATATATCAATACTACATTCTAGGATCATTGATAAATGAAGCCAAATGGTTTGAGTCGATTTTTTTGTTCACCTGTGTATTTTAAGTGTACTCTTTTTAAGAGCCATTTTCAATTACATTATAGTTGTAATTAAGGTTGAACAGTGAGAAGCACAAAAAAAGTGTCTTATTATTTATGTAGATGATATAAAGGTACTGGAGTAAAAGTTGGTTGATAAACTGGGTATTTTACAAAAGTGGAAATAATATATAAAGGTTCTCTCTCTGTAGCAGGACTTTTTGAGAATAGCGACTAATAAAAAAAATGTGTAAATATTTGACAAACACTTTTACTACAAAATTGTTTTTTTTTTAGTAGATATTAAAAGTAATATGGATACATTTTCAGTAGTGATCATGACAATGAAATACCCATTAGCTTCTAAACAGTAAAAACAGTAACAAGAGAATGGAGATAGAGAACACGCATCTCACTTTGCAAAGGGTGGTAATAAAGAATAGGGAAAGTTTCACAATTTACAAATAGTGGAAAAGCGAAAATTTTAAATACATAACTTTAAATTAAATTTAGTTTTTATGACTGAATGTTTTAAAACTTATTTGTAAATTAACCTCGTCAGTATTACCATGTTTCAAGATCATTTAAAGTGTCTATTACCCCAAATTTGCCAAATAGTTGACAAATTGTTTTTCTATTAGCCTTTTACGCTGTGTCTTACATGGGCGATGGGCATGAGCAATCCGACTAAAGCACAGTCAAAACAATATGACAATGTACTTTTTTGCTGTAATCAGTTTTAGCGAGGGCAAATTTTATTGTGTTGTGTTGACTTCCAATACAATAACTATACAGCAACATGTTAGTAATTTTTTTTATGGACATAGCACACGTGCTGCAGGGAAATCACTAAAGTGCTACAGGAGCGACGCGTATGTGAAAAAAGTGATTCACGTTGGTCTTGAATCGCTGTTAATTGTACTCGGTGAGAAACACAGCCTCTACATAAAAGACGTTGTACGACGAGTAACAAGTTGTACTTCATATGGATATGAAGTATTAGCGCGACGTGTATTCCTAGCATGTACCGTTTTGGAAAAATGTAAGCGGACTACATCCACCGAACACTTTCTATGAAAAGACTGCCAGAACAGACTCAAGTCGCCAACCATCCTTCGACGTACCAAGGAATCAAGGTTGCTGATCAATTGTGGGTCTACAATCAAGCGAACAGCTCTCTTCTGAATAGAATCCCACAAATGCAGTGTATGTTTGGGAGCCGAGCTCCAAACATGGGAGCAGTATTCCGTCGTTGGTCGAAATTGAGCTTGGTACAGAATTAGCAGTTGTTGTGAGTGTAAAGTTTTCTATTATGAACTAATATTCCCAGCTTTTGAGAAGCTCCCTTTGTTATGTTTGCAATATGTTCATGCCAAGACATATTTGCTCCCAAATTAACACCCAGCAAATTGAGCGACGATGCCAGAGAAGGAATGGAGTGCCCCGACATACTACGTCGGGTTCAGCAATGTTAACTCTTTTAGAAAAAACTGCCGCTTGGGTTCTTGTAAAGTTAAATTCTATTTGGTTACCCCAAGATAGGATTTCTTCCAGGTCTTTGTTAAGTTGAACGACCTCCTACTGTCTGTGGATATTTGTAAGAGTAGCCGATGTTCGAGCTTTCAAAGCGAATGAAGAAATAAGCATACTGTCATCTGCAAAGCTATAGATTGAATTCCTGGTCCTTTCCAGCAGATCGTTAATGTAAATGATAAAGAGAGTCTGAGACAGTATGGTGCCCATTATAGGCTAAAAAAAAATGGAAAAAACAATATTCAAATTCAAATATTGAAGCGAACAGTGTCAGTTGAAAGATAATTGAATGCAGATTCTGAAAAGTATGACAAGAAAAGTCTGCACGGTTAAACATTTAACTATTTTAATCCCTATAGCTGAAATGAGTATTTTCTTCATCTTATTCTTAACAGTTTTGGTCATGTAAGCTCAAAATTTCAGAGGCTTGTAATAAAATATAGAAAGATTAACCTTTACTGAACTATTTTAACCCTTAAGTAGTAAATTTAACATTCAATTAACCATTTTAACCCTTAAAACCCTAAAAATAAATCACAGAAGACTTTTAACTTTATTTCTTGTTATTTTACATGATTGACTGTATCATCTATGCCTTCCAAGAGCAAACTTTCAAAAGTGGTTACATAATATAACTTAATCTTAATTCAACCGTTTTAACTCTTAAAAACGGTAAAAATGATTAATCGAACCATGACCAAAACTGATAAGAATTTCATAAATAATGAAGAAAATACTTATTTCAGCTATATAGGGGTAAAAATGGTTTAATGTTTAACTGTGCAGATTTTTCTTTGTCATACTTTTCATAATCTGCATTCAATTACCTTTCAAATGACACCTTCCGCTTCAATATTCATCGGAAAATGCTTTGAATATTAATTTTTTTCAGTTTTTCTTTTTAGCCCATAGTGTAGCGCCTTGGGCCACATCGGCGTTAATAGTGAAGGTGTTAGAAAGAAATTCGTCGATTGTCACTAGTAAAGAAAGCTCTCTGAGGAAACACAATAGCCATAAACAGAACTTTTCAACGTGTTCAATTGCATTCTTTCAAACATGTGTTACATAAGTTTGAAGATCTCCTGTGGTCGCCTCTTCCATGACTTTCAATATCATTGAAAGCAGTCTGGTCAGTAGTAAAGACTTTTTGCCCTTTTTGGCTATTGGTTGACCTGTTGCGCATTTCCAGCATGAATTAATATTCCTTCTATATGGTAGGTTGAAAGGTCTACAGAAAACTTGTGTTAGCTCTCTCTAGAATTTTTTGAGTACTACATCAGCACCAAAAGCTTTTCTGTTGTCTAGTTTTATTAAAATTCGTTTTATGATAAGCTGTTTGAAGACAATATCAGACATCCTTGACTGCACTATGAGAATTGGTGGTGTTTTTTCGTGGAAATCGACAATAGCTAACAAGATGGCTTTCTTAACTGGTGTTGTCATAGTATTATCTGGCACTGTGAGGGGGGGTATAGTGGATTTAGCGAAAATTTCACTAATGGTCTTAGCGACTGACCAAAAGGACCTTGAATTATTGAAGCAGGCAAGAAGTTGGTTTTTAAATCTCTGATTCTGTGACTCCTTGGCCTCATCGATAATTTCTTTCTATCTGTTCCGGGTACGACCAAAGGTGTTTCGACTTATGAGTATTTCCATGCCATTGTCAGTAGGCAAGATGTTTAGAAGCAACCAAGGCTTGCCGTTGGAAGCGCATTTCTTAGAAAAAGGGATATAAGCTTTTATACCACCTGAAAGGACATTGGAAACCTTCTTAGCACAGTCAGATGGGTCGTCGGATATAACACAAACATCTAACCAAGGAAAGTTCATAAATATTTTATGAGTTCTTCTCATTTAGCAGATTAGTAGTGCCAAATCTTACGCGGCTCTCTGTCAATAATCGGTAGAATACTCGATGTCGATAGCAGTTTATGTTCGGAAGAACCTAATGGCAAATTTACAGTGACTGTGTAAATCTCTGGACTGGTGGTTAAAAATAGGTCAAGAAGACTGGCGAACTCTCCGTTTCGATTAGGGATCCATAGGCTGGGTAAAACCAAAACTGACTAAAAATGAGTCAGCTTTATGACCTTGTTCGTCGGTCATATTTGAACACATAAGCCAGTTGATGTTGTGGACTGTAAAGTCGCCTAGGATGGCAATTTGGGAATTTGGATAATTAATTTGTAAATAATTGATGGTGTATGCAAGCGAAGTAAAAAGTGTTCTAAAGTTAGTATCACTAGGTGGTTGATAGAGGCGGAAAATAAACCTTGTGGCCTGCCAAGTCATTATTTTTAACCACATAACATCAAATTTTCTGGATTCCAGACTCTTCTCTCATTGGCAAGAGAGACTGTTTTGAAGAGACTGACTCCAAAGTTATGCATAACCTAGGAATAAAAGTAGTACTTGGGATAGAGAAAGTTGACTGTGCTGGTCGATGAACTGACCTTGGTTTCACAGAGAGCGAGTACATGAGGTTTATTTGATTGCAGGTGTTGGTGCATTGGATTGATGTTTGAGTTTAAACCTTGTATGCAAGAAAAATCTATTTTTAAATTGTAATCTCTCATCTTAACACTCCCGAATCAGCCACCAAGAGATCAAAAAGGGAGGTTATTTTTTTCCGAAATTTTTTGGTCCTGGAAGCTTCATCATGCTATTTAGTTCCACAGTCCGGGGACTAATACAAAACAGTAAGCAACTTTATGCAGCCTAAGCCGATGCGATAGTATCACACTGAGCGATACTTAGTGGGATCTGGAAATCTACCATCTATGTTGTTCTTTTAATTGCCTTCTATGACAGGCAGAATGTACCAGGGGTGATATTCTGTCCTGCACTGCCACAGGTATATTAAAAGAAGGGTTAATTAAAAACTGAGCAAGACATGCTTGCATGAATCTGAAGCACTAAACCTTTTTATTTCTTATTAACAAAATTAAAATCTAAACTTGAATATATGCAAATGTCTGATAAGTTTTACAAAACAAAAAAAAAATCTGCATAAATCACAAAATACTAGAAAAAGTTCTGACAAAAATGAAAGGTCAAATACATTAAAGGGAATACCATTCCTATAAAACATATGGTCAGAAATAGGACCATAATTGTTTATCTCGACTATCGTAATGAAAAAAGACTCATGACAGACGAGGTTCGACATTTAATGTAACACATCCAATGGCATTAATACGTTAATGTGAAATTTGTTACCCAATATATTGATCTAAAGTTTGGAATTACCAAGGTCATTGAAATGGCCGTCATTTCCAATGTACTAGGAATCCTATCAAAATTAGGATGCGCATTTTCAAATTGCTCCATTCTCTGCACATAAGATGTTCATTATAGTTTTAAACTTCAGTCAGTCATCAATATGTATTAAAATTTTATATTGAGATTTTCATATTGATCAGATCATATTTTCTGAAAAGCTTCATAGAGTGCTTAAATTTAGTTGTGGGTCATGGTAAATTAATCCTCTGAGAGGTCATCCAACTGTATTGTCTCAAGTTTTCACTCTTTGTACATTCTTATTGATGAGTGATATTTTGTTTTTCTACACTGACAAACACAAATAATGAAATTATTATATAAAATAAAGTTAAAAAAACCTACTATAAAACTTACCTGGTAAAACTATAGATTCATTAGACTTGACACTTTCTTTGTTCTTTCTTGGACCCAAATCAAAGTCAACTTCTGATGGTGGCATTTGCACTGGAGGTTCAGGTATATTTTCTGGTGGCGGAGGTGATGGGACAGAGATTTCTGGAGTTGTAATTTCCATAATACTAGGTAAATCCAGAGATAGGTCAGAAATTTGAGATTGATTTACCACCGATGGAGCTATACTAGACCCAATATCTGTTTCATATCTTAAATCATCTGCGATACCCGGTAGGTCTGGTAAATCTAAGGGCACATCCAAAGTTGGTAGTTCTTCTGCTTTTGGAGTATAAAAATAATTGTCCTTGTTTGTATGTTGTAATGATGACCGTTGGCTAATTGAAAAAGGTGCAGCGCCAAGTTCTGATGCAGTATTATACTCCCTAATTCTAATTGTTTCAGGTCCTTTCAGAGAATCTGTTAATGTAAAATCTGTATACAAATTTTTGCCAGAGTTAAATAACAGTACGTCATTAATACATTTTACATCACTAGGCACATCTCCAAGACCCTCTGGTATGCTATTGTCCTTTTGAGCAGGAGGTTTAACGTGATAAAATTGTAACTTGGTCAGTGGTTCATATGTAGATAAATATTTTGTATGTTTAACTTCATGTCTTTTAATCGGTAACTCTTCAATATCTTTGAAAATGGAATCATAATCCTTTTTGACATCAGCTGCAGGATATTTGCTGCTTGAAAACACCGTTTTTGCTTTTTTATCACCTTTTAATAGTTCTACTTTGGAAGAAGCTGATTCTATTCGTTTTGAGATGTTAGATAGCTTGTTCTTATTATTCTCAAGTCTTTGATTAACCCTTAAAAATATGTCTTGTGTTACTGCATTTAGGTGATCAAGGGCATCAACAATTTGAACTATAGTTTCTTCTTTGCTTAAATTTTGAGGAATAGTCGGTATTGTATATGGTGCATTCATAGTTTCTGATTATTAAAAAACATAATATAGATATGTAGGAATAAAAAATTAGAATAATAAAATAAAATATCAACTTCAAAAGTTTAAAAGTGTGGTTATGTCGTTATTCTTCTTTTATGGGGGTTGGGAAAATTAACCCAAAATAGTTTAAAACGTAGGTTTAAAATAAAAATGCAGTAGCGAAAAAAATATAAAAACTATTATTGAGCATTAACCTCATAAAACTGACCACTCTCTAAAAAGACACAAAGCGATTGTGCGGCCAATACCTGTCTCTTCTCTGTAGGCCTGTAATAAACAAGGCGAGTACCCCGAGATGGAATTCAAGGCAAGCAAAGCCCCATACCCGATTTTAGTTCAAATAGAACACTTAGAAATATTATTTTCAAGAGCGCCGTAGCTTAGCGGCATTCTAAAAAGAGACAGCTACTGTCCGCTCATTCGCTTTGTCTCTCTCACACCTTTGCGTCCATATTTACTTCACAGAGGGATACGGAACACTCAGTCCTTCCTCTATATCTATGGTAATGCGAGACAAAACTATTGGTGATCGAGAAACATCTTTGTGAAAAACTTGAAAGTTTTATAGATCAATAAAATCAACTACAATTATGTAACACTAATTTCAAGTTCGGGTGCAGGGGAAGATCACAAACAAGGTAGGACAGATGACATAAAAAGATTAATTGGGCATGACGGGATGAGGAGAAACACCATAGTGATATTAGAATAGAGGAGGTAAGTTCTCGCAAGAAGCAAGCAGCGCTCATAGAGAAAGAAATAATGAGTCAATCTGTCTCTCTTACTCGGCGCACGACCAGTTAGAGTGCGTACCCGTGTGAGAATGTTATTCGTATTCTTCGTTCGCTCTGATAAGAGAGACAGAATGACTCATATTATTTCTTTCTCTTTTTAACGACACCACGCTTTCGCTTACAGCAGGCTCTATACTTTACCTATTCTATTCTAATATTTCTATGGAGAACATACGATAGAGAACATTGGCAGCAGTTGCGGGAGGCTTTTATCTGACGATTGATACAATAAGCTGATGAATTTTTAAGTTAATGTGTTCCTCAAGGGAGGAAGTATAATGTTCTATGTGGTCTAGTAAAATTACGGAAAATTAGGAGAAACTGCTACTACTACATTAAAAATGTTACCAATGACAAATATGTTACCAACAACAACAAATTTACTTAAATATGATAATTTGTTATTTATGTAATTTTTTACTTCCTACTTTGAGGAAAGTACAGTGTTCTTGAAAAAAAATCACACTTGAAGGTTTTGTGTTTCTTCGCGTTTCAGGGCACTCGCGTGCGTTTCGCTAACCATATTCGCATCATCGGGAGCGATGATTGACTGACTCTCGTGATGCTAATATGATTAACGAAACACCCGTCGGGCGCAAAAATAAAGCGTTTGGGGTAGAGGGGATAACTGTTGTGTAGTGGTATAGTTAAGTGACAAAAACTTATAGTTTTTGAGTAGTATTTCATAGGAGAAGACGGTGAAAACAGTGACGGTTTTACAGAAATTTTTCCTTGTTTTTTATTGTAAGAATGAACAAATTTGAAGCAAAATTAATTATAATATAGCATATAAAAAGTATTAAACACAAAGTTGAAAGTTGATATCACCAAAATTTTTAAATGCTATACAATATATATATATATATATATATATATATATATATATATATATATATATACATATATACATATATATACATATATATACATATATATATATATATATATATATATATATATATATACATATATATACATATATATACATATATATACATATATATATATATATATATATATATATATATATATATATATATATATATATATATATATATATATATATAGTGAAATTCTCCTTCGTGGACACCCCTCTTACACGGACACCTCCCTTGAACGGACAGTTTCTCATGGTCCCGACCGACTCTCATATAATTGGCATTGTGTTAACACCCTCTTGGACGGACATTCTCTTGAACGGACGCGAACACAAAACATGTTCTCTTAACTGGACAAAAAACAATAAAAATTAAACGCCTTGTCTCATTTTTCTGTGGCGAGTATCGCTGTTGTGTTTCTCAATCGCGCCGCGCACCAACGTCGCTGCCTGCCTTCACTGAGGGACTTCCCAGAGTAAACCGGGGATTTACCGATCTCAATTTTTCGGTACACGCGGGGATTTAATATTAGTCTGACCCCTATACGAAAAAAATTGAGATCGTTGAAGTTCACAACAAGGAAAAGTTAAGTGTAGGGGACTCATCCAAGCATTTTAATATCGGAAAAATACAAGCTGCTGATATAATTAAACATAAAGAAATCCTTCTAAACAAGTTGGTGTCGAACAGCTATTTGAATGAAAAAAGCAGCTTTTTGACTGGTGATGCTACTAAAATTGACAAGTTCTGTTAAAACTGGTTTATAGTAGCTCGCCATAACGGGATTCCTTTGACAGGTATGCACACGATTTTTTTTTTGATAAGGTTTTCTGGAATTGGTGCGTTGATTTTCTTTTCATATCAATTCAAAGAATGGATAAAAGGGGTGAGAGTATCAGTAGGCTTGTCGTGACAAAAATGCAAAAAACTTATTGTTAATGTTTTTTCAGGACCGCTAATACGATGCAAAGCAAAAGAAATAGCCGAGTCTCTGGGACATTCTACATTCAGTGCTTCTTCTGGTTGGCTTAATAAATTTAAAATCCGCCACAACATAAGTTTTAAAGCGATTTCAAGAGGAGCTTCGGTTATTGCTGAAGATGTTTGATCATTCTGGGAAAAATACCCTTCTTTAATTAAGGGATATTCACCGAGAGAAATCTATAATGCCGATGAGACAGGCCTGTATTTTAGGGCTCTACCCAACAAAACGCTAACATTAAAAAAGAAAAATGTATTGGTGGTAAATATCCCAAAGAGAGGTTTACAATTTTGCATTGTGCAAATATGGCGGGAGAAAAAGAAAAACTCTTAGTAGTTAAGAAAGTTATGACAGAGTGGTTGTAAGATCGTGATTGGAAAATGACAAAAGAAAAAAGAAACATTTTGTTATTTTTAAACAAAGCAGGATCTCATCCAAAAGACGTCCGCTTAAAAAATAGAAATCTTGTTTCTGCCCCCTAACTATACATCAGCTTGTCAACCACTTGACCAGGGAATTATAAAAGTTATTACCGAAGTCTAATACTAAAACACCTGTTAGTAAACATTGAAACTGCTGGTACAGCTTTTGAGTTAATTAAGAAAATTACGTCATTAGATGCAGTTTACTTTGCAAAAACCGCTTGAGAACAAGTAACCAAGGAAACACTTAAAAATTGCTTCCGTAAAGCGGGATTTAAGCATGAAAATATGCAAAGTGAAGACCAATTAACTGAGGCTGTTACATCTGACCCAGAAGATGACTTACCACTTACCCTACTTCCAGATATCCTCAAAAATAAGGATTTGTTGGAGTTGACTGATAATGAAAACCTCAATGATTTTTTGAACATAGATGAAAATTTGTATGTTGAAAATCCAGATTCAGAACAAGAAATTGAAAATCCAGTTGAAATACAAGGACTGTCCGAAGATTATGATGTCGATGAGGTTCCAGTACCAACAGATGCTATCCCAAATTATGGTAAAGCTATTACCTTAACCAAGCAGCTTAAAAGTTTTGCCGAAGATCACGGAGATGCAGAGTCTTTAGAGCTTCTTTCCAAATTAGAAATACGATTTGTGGACGCCTTTTTAAAGAAAACGAAGAGACAAACAACAATATATGAATTTTTGCGTCATTAAAGTGACCTTTGATTTCATATGTGTAACTCTATCCTATTACTTTTTATATGTATCTAAAGGAAACAAATCTTTGTTTTTTCCTTAACTTTTAAGTTTTTTTGTTTATTTTACAAATATGTACATATATAAGTATACATTTTAAATGTCCCAAATTCTTTAATTACAGAGTTCATTAAAAAAACGTTTTTTTTTTGTATTTCTTTTAAGCGGACACCCCTCTTGAACGGACCCTTTCGGTCGGTCCCGTTGGTGTCCGCCCAAGGGAGATTTCACTGTATATAATGTAATCATCATATTTACAAAATTGAAAATTTTCACTTTACAAAAATTCTATAATAAAATGTCCGAAGATATAAAAAAACTTTTTTTTAATAAACATAATTGGATTTTTGAATAAAAAAATAATTATCGATTTTTTTACTTTATTTTAAAAACTTTATCATAAATAATATTGATAATCGACGCGAAAAACTTTTTAAAAATTTTTTGCAATTATAGATAAATTAAAATTTAAAAAATTTTACAAAAAAATCACGTGACTACGTTAAAGTGTTTTCACGTAAATACTATCAACAGCTTCTACCTGTGTATATACTGTCAAAATTATGAAGTTTATTGCAAAAAAAAATTGTTGGTTACTAATTTACTTCAGTAATGTGTGACAATTTACGCTGTCCAATTGGTCCAGTGTGTAACCTAGTTGGATACATAAATTTTGAAACACTAAATAAAACAAAAATCTTCTTATGAATGATTATTAAATACATTATTATATAAAAATACTTACATCGAAGTGATATTCACAACAGAAAAAAATTGATGTTGTTTTAGGATTAATACGTCGTGCTGCTTGGAACCATTGATTTCGACGTTTGACATCTTGTGGCACATTTAAAAACATTTTTTCGAGAGTTGTTTTTGTAGTATTCGTATAAAATGGTACGAAACAGCCATGATAACTTTTTAGATTAAATATTTTCAATAAATTTATCAATGATAATAACAAGAATAAATTGATTGAAAACTAAAACACTCCGATCAGCTGTCGGTCATGTTGAGGAGAAATAAACATTATTACGTCACGCGCGCTCGGGTTTTTTTTCCGCGCGTCATTGGTAATAAGTTTAAAAATTTATTTTCAATTTGATAATATCTTTTTAATTATAATGAAAAAAATAAAATCAACAGTTTTTGTTATAAAACTAATACTTGATCCTTATCTATTAATAATCTAAGTGCATTAGGGTGTTTAATAAATACTGTTGAAACCAAAACATGGGACTATTTTTGTATCGAAGATCACTTTTAATGGAATTTGCAGTCTCTTTTTTAACTGTAATATTTTCTAATGCTTAATAATTTACATACAAAGAATTACACAGTATTGTTTTTGTATTGAGAGTATATTTGAATTTATAAAGAGTTGACGTGGAAGGTAGTACTTTGGAACACAGTTAATAGCGCCCAATAAATGTCTTTAAATCAAAGTTAATGGATATGTGTTCACAGTATATGTGGTACATATATTCCATCGGTAAGCACAGAATGAGTTTATGAGTTGTATTAAATTTTTTGAATGTGCAACAAGGTAAGACATATGAATCATATTCTATTTTCGCTAAAGCGTATAACAGTTTGTTTCTAGTAGCTTTACCAACAACAACAAACATATTCATTTGAAATATAGTGCCCAAATATTTAATGCTCTACGCTTGATG
This sequence comes from Pachyrhynchus sulphureomaculatus, assembly GCA_019049505.1. Classification (NCBI taxonomy): domain Eukaryota; kingdom Metazoa; phylum Arthropoda; class Insecta; order Coleoptera; family Curculionidae; genus Pachyrhynchus; species Pachyrhynchus sulphureomaculatus. The sequence continues at coordinate 160,530,540 of CM032446.1, forward strand.
TATTATCTAGCAGTTGCAACCACCTACTGAGTCGCAATCTAGTTTGTGGTGTTTTATACCATGCAGGAAGCTGAAGGAGTGTCTAAATGAAAATTTAATGTATTTTGTTTTACTGACATTCATAAGTATCCGATTATTCAGAAACCATTTTTTGAGATAGTTAAAATCACTAGCCATGTCAAAGAAATTGTCCTCAATCTAATCACTTGAATATAGCAAGACAGTGTCCTCTGCCAAAGTGAAAATTTGTTCTCATAATCTCGAGTTGCAGAGGTCAATATCAGATATAATATATAGTAGTGGCCCAAGACCCCCCTGTCTCAATAAATCTGTAATGACTCATTTGATCTTTATTTTAAACAGCCTGACTTCTAGTAATAAAATAACTTTGAAACCATCCTTTAACTATCCCTTTAGTATCAAAGGCGTTATTTATGTCAATAAATAAACCAGTTACTTTTTCATCTCTATTTAAATGAGCAAATATTCCATTAATAAAATGCGAAAGTGCAATATCGATTCCTCTGTTTTTTATAAATCCATATTGCCTGGTGAAAAGAAATTATGTTTTTGAAGAAATGTAGTTAATATGTTTGCCATTAATTTTTCAAAAACTTTTCCAAGAGTGGCCAATAAGGCAACAGGTTTATAATTATTTTGATTGTTTTTATTAATATCCTTAAAAATAGGAATTAACATGACTTTCTTAAACTTTTCAGGAAACATACCCTGTTCCACAAATATATCAAATATCCTTGCAACAACTGGAGCAATGCCTTTTCTAACTTACTTTCAAATTTTTGCCCCAAGGTCATCCACTCCACTACTCTTACTATTATCCAAAGAGCCAATAATGTTCTCTACCTGCTTTGTATCCACTGAAGGTACAAACATGCTCTCTTCTTATTGAAGAATGTTAAAATTGATTCTTTTATTATCTATCAACTCACCTACAATAGCACAACCAACATTTTTGGGCATACTCTCAAAAAACTTAGTCAGTTGTTCAGCTACATCTACTCTACTTTAGATCAACTTACTACTGTCTCCTGTGTACAGAGCAGTATTAATCCTTTTTAGACATAGCAGAAATATGCTGAAAAATGCATAACTTTGGATGCTGTAAAAATGTTATTTTTCAATTGCAAGTATTTCAGAAGCAGTGTGTTAGTGTTTCTTAGGGAACAGTTATAAGATCACTTTGGTGTCTGTCTGTGCGGCTGTCACACCCGATTTCCTCCGAAACTATTTGACAGAAAGTTGAAACTTGGCACTAATATAGGAATTGATGGCGTCATCAGAGCCGTGTAGCTTTGAAAGTTAAATTTTTACTTAAGGGATTAGTTTTGGGGGGTGAAATCGGAACTGAAACAAATTTTTTACGTGGGATGTCAAATAAAAGCTTGTAAAAACACAAATATATATAATGTAATATTTTCGTACACTTTTATTTGTATTATTTTTAAAAAATTGCGAAAAATTGCTGTCCCCCCTATATCTTGAAAAACACTGATCAAAAAATTTTGAAAAAAAATTCTGGAATTTTTCCTACAGGGTGTAGGTTGAACAAAAATTATCACGGGTTCATTACCTTTAATAATTCATCTGGTATATAAAAAACAAAAATTTCAAGGTTATCACTCTTTAGTAAAGATCGGAAAAAACTTTGTTTAAAACTCATTTGGAGTGCGTTTTGTGAAGTCATTGATCATTTTATACCTCTGTAACAAAATTTTTGATTTTAAAAGCAATCAACATACGTAATACTAATTGCCCAAGTCCTCCGACGTGTACATGGCTGATTATTTGAAAATAATTTCGCACCATAAGTTATTATTTCTTTCTCATATATTGATCAGCAATGCTACAATTAAGTCAATTTTGGAATTAAAAGGGTCAATTTCACTATATATTTTACAATTTGTATTTGTGAAGTAGTGAGTAACTTATAGCTATCATTTAGAGAATTATTATAATTGAATTTTAAACCATTTCTAACATATTTCTATGTTTTATGGAAATATTGGCAAGTTTAATTATTTACCTTGGAATTAACAACAAAAGATCTCCCTATAACATCGGACAACTTCAAAATGTTATCTTCCAGTCGAAAGGCAGTTCTTCCATTTTTTTCAGCAAGTACTTTACCCAAATTGCCATATTCTCTTTGTCCAGAATAGCCTTCTGGATTGAATACTTTTCCTACACTTTCACAACCTAAATATATTTATATATTATAGATAAATTAATTATAATTATATTAATACTAGGTTAAAACAATGAAATATTCCGCATTAGGACATATACCCTAGTTACATATACATATTTCAAACAATATGTAGAATTAATAAGAAGATGTGTTAATAAAACAGGCAAGTTCTTAAGTCTTATAGCGACGTTTAAATTGCATTGAGTAGTGATCATTTGAGTGACAGGTCTATATCAGTTTATTAGTCTTTGATAGTATAATTAGACTAGATGCCCATTTCAGATAGAAAAATAACTGGCCATTTTTGGGGGGATTTTTTTTTTGCTCTACTATACTGGCGTAAAAGTAGCACTCATAGTTGAACCGGAGCATGTGCTGAAGACGGCAATGGGAATACCTTGTTATGATGGTTTTTTTTTTTTTTTTTCCATTTGCCAAAAGTTTAAGTAACAAACTAGTCTATTTTTCATGAATTACCTGGTATATTTTTAATTTTTGATTCTACTGAAAATTCTAGACAACTTTTGTCTGTGTCAAATATCAATAGTTTTTCAGTAAATTGGGTCTAAAAATCAGTCATTTAAAAAAGAAAAAAATTAAAGAAATACCTTCTGAACCATAGAAAGGTGAGCTGTACAATATACATTATTTAGCTCAGTTTGTAGGCATTCAAATGTCTGATTTAACCAAGATAAAAACATTTCAAGCAAATTTGGACAAAAAATAAAATAACTGAATAATATTCCAGACCTTAAAAATTAGGCAAATGGTAATTCTGTGACAACAAAGCCATATTTATTATAACACCTGTATTAACAAATATAATTAATTACCAAATGATATGAAAAATATTCAAAGTGTTTATGTGTAATATTTTTTTCGTTGCCAGTTGCCACTTATGTGACAGCGCTTTGTTCACATCAACCTTTTTGCTGTTCTTCGATTTTTAATAAGGAAAAAAATTATTGAACAACGAATCTGTGTTAAATTATGAGATGAGCCAAGAAAGAAATTTCTTCTAAAAGGTCAAACAGTGAATAAAGAGATTTACATTGGTGTTATGAGACGTTTAGGTGAAGCTGTGCTTTTCAAAAGACAAAATTTAAAGAAAAACAATATATATATATATATATATATATATATATATATATATATATATATATATATATATATATATATATATATATATATATATATATATTACATCAAGATAACGCAACAACTCATAATGCACTGAACATTTTGGCTAAAAACTAATACAGGAGTAATACAATCCAAAATTCACCGAATTCACCTAATGTGGCCGTGTGTGAATTTTTTCTAAAAACGAATACAGGACTAATACAACTCAACATTCACCAAATTCATCTGATGTGGCTGGGTGTAAATTTTCTCTTTTTGACAGATTTAATAAACTACTTCAAAGAACGTGTTTTGATGGCATCGAGACATTAAAGCAAAAATCGAAGGATGCCCTCATGGATTTACTGAATTGACTATTAAAATGCTTGCGATAGCTGGAAAAAAGATTGTCACAAGGGCATTGCACCAGATGGAGACTATGTGATACATTCCATTTAATAATTAATATTTTATTTTTAATTTTATTGAGGTTGATCAGGTATTTTTGATAAAGACTGGGATACATTCTAATTGATAAATAGCATTTTCGTCTTATTGCGGCTGACCAGGTATTTTTTGATGATGGATATATATATATATATATATATATATATATATATATATATATAAGTGTGTGTGTATATGTATGTCGGTAGGTAGGTAGGTAGGTAGGTAGGTAGGTAGGTAGGTAGGTAGGTAGGTAGGTAGTAGGTATATATATATATATATATATATATATATATATATATATATATATATATATATATATATATATATATATATATATAGGGTGTTCCGAGTTTCACTGTATATATTGAAACAGGGGGGGTATATGACCCCCTGTTTCACATTCAATATTTTCTTTTTTCAAATTCGGAAATTTTTGAAAATTAAAAAAAAGGGGCAAAACTGCATTTTATCAAATCATTTAGAAAATCAGCCCACCCATGAAAGGCCAACATTGAAAATAAATAATTTCTTGAACCGTTCGAGAACCAATGGATCATTGCCCCTTAACAGTTGATTTTCAAGTAGGAAGAGTAGGGCTAGTGGACCATCAGCTTGAAAAAAATCGTAGATAAAAATATATTTTGGTTTACAAAAATATTTAATAATGATGGAACCACTTCCAGTGGATTTCCCATAGTTTAGAAAAAAAAATGCAAAAAATTTTAGGATTAAAAAGGAAGAAACAAATCGGCGCAATAACAAGCGGAGAAAGAGATCTTGTGTTGTGCAGGTGTGGCTGGACAGTTTGTGCTACCAATGCTTATATTTAAAAGAATGAGACAAAATCCTTAATTGGAGAATAGCACGTCTTCTGAGAGTGTTGTCACCGTTCCAGACCCTGGCTATATTAACTCCAACTTATGGATTTTTTTTTATGGGTCTAGCACACGTGCTACAGGGAAGTCCTTAAAGCGCTACAGGAACGACACGTATGCGGAAAAAGCCATTCACGCTGTTCTTGAATCGCTGTAAATTGTACTCGGTGGGAAACACAGTCCTGGGCAAATTATATCAAAGGGATGATGTTCTCCATATAAAAGACTGCTTGAAAAGCGTCGTAGGAGGAGTGACAAGTTGAACCTCATACGGATGTGAAGTATTAGCGCGACGTGTACTTCTAACATGCACCGCTTTGGAAGGAATTAAGCGGGCCACATCTTTTGAACACTTTCCATGAAAATACTTGTAGAATAGGCTAAAGTCGCCAACCGTTCTTCAATGTTCCAGCGAATCAAGGCCGCCGGTCAGTTCCGGGTCTCCAATCAGACGAACAGCTCTTCTCTGAATAGAATTCAACAAATGCAGTGTATGTTTGGGAGCGGAGCTCCAAACATAGGAGCAATATTCCATAGTTGGTCCAATTTGAGCTTTGTAAAGAATTAACAGTTGTTGTGGAGTGTAAAGCTTTCTGGTTCGAAATAATATTCCCAATTTTTGAGAAGCTCTCCTTGCTATGCCTCTCAAATTAACGCCCAACAAATTGAGTAAATAAATAAATAAATAAATAAAACTTTATTAATCCAGGAGACCATACACAATAGCATAGGACAAGTCAGGCACTATTTTAAATGAGTGAGAAGAAGTATTACAATTTACATAAATGTAATAAAGCAAACAAAAGTTATCATCTTAATATTAGTATTCTCTATCTGTTAAAAAATCGTTTATACTATAGTAACATTTTTCCAAAAAAAAAAGTCAATTAACGTTCTTTTATACAATTTTATATTATCAATATTTCGAAAACGGGGGGGGGGGGGGGCAATTTATTAAATAGGTGAATGCCAATATAACGGGGATTGTTTTTCGTTGTGAACAAACTGTGGACTGGAATAGCATAGTTATCACCGTACCTTGTATTATAATCGTGATAATAATTGTTAGTAACTAACTTCTGTGGTTTCTGCTTCACAAAATAACAAAATTTCAACCATGAAAATACAAGGAACTGTGAGGATCCTTAAATCCCTAAAAATCCGCCCACAGGATGCACTTCTCTGAGCGTTAACTATCGCTCTCATAGCTCTCTTTTGTAGCCGAAAAACCCTGAGGCTATAAGAAGAACAACTCCAAAAAATTATGCCATACCTAATTCTTGAATAGAAATATGCATAGTAATAAGACAACAAAACATTTCTATTGGTCAAATCTTTCAGTTTATATAATGCAAAACACGACGATGATAAAGTCCTGCAAAGACTTTCAGATATTGCCTTAGTTCAAGGAGTAAAATCAATGAATATAGTCTTTTGTGTATTTATACACAATTTATTTGTGTTAAACCATTTTAAAAATTTATTTAAAATATCTTGTGCACTAGCACTTCTTCTTTACTTTTGTGAGAGCAAACGTAACTATTATCATCGGCAAACATGATGAGATTATGTTGCTCATCTATATTAGGCAGATCATTCACAAAAAGCAAAAACAACAGAGGTCCTACGACAGATCCCTGCGGTACACCTATATTTATCGGTAATATGTCCGACTTTGCTGTATTTACATGTACGAGTTGGGTTCTCCCAGTTAAGTAACTCCTAAGTAGTTCATTAATTTTTCCCCTCAATCCATACACATTCAACTTATCCAGCAGAAGATCGTGATTTACAAGGTCAAAGGCCTTACTTAAGTCTATAAATAGGCCTTATGTTTTCATTTTCAGATCTAGATTTGTGTAAACTTTATTAATAAATTCGTAAATTGCCGATATTGTGGATTTGCCCTTGAGAAATCCATTTTGTGCCCCATGCAAAATGCCGTACTTTATTACAAATGCCAATATCTTATTAACCATTATTCTTTCCACAATTTTTGATAATATAGAGAGCAGCGCGATAGGCCGGTATACTCTTTTTTACCCTTTTTATATACCGGAATAATTTTTGCAATTTTCAACGCCTCAGGAAACACACCCTCAGACAGTATCATATTTATCAAAAATGTTAATGGACCTGCTATAAGATGAATACAAGTTTTTAGCATTTTAGTATGAACTTCATCAACTCCAATGGAATTAGAATTTTTAGGTTGTTTATAACATCCACCACATCCTGATGATTTATTGGTGTCAGGAACATGGTATGAAGCTCCTGACAGTAGGGCGGTGAACAGCTGGGTTTAACATTGGGTAATGTCTCGTTCAATTTTTTAGCAATATTTATAAAATAAACATTAAAGCAATTTGCTATTTCAGAAGGATTCTCAGCAACTACATCATTACTAACAATTTTGGTAATTCTATTGTTTTTTTCTTTTTTGTTTCGTACATTGTCATTAATAATTTTCCACGTTATCTTAGATTTATTATCTGATTCAAAATATGTTTTAATGTTATATAGTCTTTTTGCTTCAGAAATAACTTTTCGATATATTTTCTTGTAGCTTTTATAATAGCTTAAGATAACTGCATTATGATTACTGTCTATTAATAATTTGTACCAACATTTCAGATTTTGTGATGATGTACAAATTCCCCTTGTAATCCAAGGTTTTTTTTGTGACTGATTTTTACATGAACAATTTCTTTTTACTAGAAATGCCAAAGAAATATAATACTTTAAAGATTCTATAAAGTAGGAAAATGCTTCATTTACCCCAGCAGATTCAAAAACGTCACACCACGTTTCCTGCCCAAGATACTTCCCAAACGTCTCATAAGTTCTTTCATTATACGACCTTTGATAAGTTATACTATTAGCTTCTGGCACTGTAATGCCCAATGTCACAGTTTGGGCGGAATGATCTGATAAACAATTAAACAATACCGTGCCAGTCAAATTGTTATCAGCACTGTTTGTGCTTATGTAATCAATACAGGTTTTTGACGTTCTAGAAATTCTCGTGGGCGAATTGATTAAATTTCTAATGTTATATGATGAGAACAGATCTATTAGATCTATCTTTGAGGCTGTATTAGACAAGTTATCAATGTTTAGATCTCCACATATTATAAATTCAGTTTTATTGTAGGAGCAAGCTATATTAAGTACCTCTTCGAGCTTTCTTAGAAAAATCTTATAATCTCCTTTTGGAGGTCTGTACACCGACACAACAATTAAACTAATTTCCTGTCCAGTTATTTTTACTCCACATAGTTCAATTACACCTTCAACTGACAAGTCAATAAATTTTATCATATTTAGCACATAAGAAACTAAATCATTTTTACAAAATATTGCACTACCTCCGCAAGACGTCTCTTTTCTACAAAAGATACTGCACAATGTATAACCACTTATATTTATTATTGGATATTCATTATCAGTAAGGTACTGCTCAGTTAAACACAAACTATCAACACGTTCATTTCTTAGTTCTACCTCGCAAATATCTGTTTTGTTACGAATGGAATCAATATTTTGATGCATAATTCTGAGATGCCCATTGTGAGAGAAATAATTTACCTTTTCTAATTGCTATTTACTGTCATCATCAGTATTTGTAGGTGTCATTTGGATATTTCTCTTTTTAGCCTCCACTTTTTTTAAATAAGCAGGACAGTTTACATCGAAAATATTATGGTCAACATTCAGATTCAATTTTAGTTTTTCATTTGCAAATAAACAGTTATAGCATTTATAGAAGGTATTATCACATTCATCAGTTTTATGACCTACTTGGAAACAACGCAGACATCTTTCCTGAGCTTGGCAATCACTGGCCCTATAATCAAAATTTCCGCACTTAAAACATCTGAACACTGATACATATTCATAGATCCTACATATTGACCATCCGATGCTCAATTTACCATTTTTTATGAGTAATTGGAAGCTTTCCGGGATACACTCGATTATGGCCATATACCAGGTTTTTATCTTCTTTATTTTCTTTATATCCAGATGATATTCCTTTAGATATGTATTCTGCTTTCTAATAACCTCTTCCAAAGTATCTTTGTCATAATTTTCTTCGATCCCTACAATTTTTACCTTTGGACTTTTATGCTCAGGTGATTTGATATCATAATTCCTTTTTAGCTTCTTTTCAGCAACATTTCGAATTTTTTCTATTTCATGTCTACTTTGACATTTAATCATTACTCCTCCTTGTTTCAATTCCTTTATCTCGGTAATACCTACTTCTAATTTTGTAGGTAGAGGAATGGAGTGCCTTGACATAACTATGTCGGGTTCAGCAACGTTAACTTTTTTAGAAAAAAAACTGCTGCCTGGGTTTTTGTAGCGTTAAATTCCACCTGGTTATTGGCAACCCAAGATAGAATTTCTTCCATGTCTTTGTTAAGTTGAATGACTTCCTGCTGTCTGCGGATATTCGTCTGAGTAGCCGATGTCCGAGCGTTCATAGTGAATGAAGAGATAAGTGTACTGTCATCTACAAAGCTGTAGATTGGATTCTCGGTCTTTTCCAGCAGATCGTTAATATAAATGAGAAAGAGAGTAGGAGATAGTATGGAGCCTTGGGGTACTTCGGCGTTGATAGTGAAGGCGTTAGAAAGAAATTCGTCGACTGCCACTCGTAAAGAACGCTCTCTGAGAAAACATGAGAGCCACAAACAGAACTTTTCAGACATACCATAAGAGCGTAGCTTAGCCAACAGCCCATCGTGCCAAACACGGTCGAACGCCTTGAATATGTCAAGAGCAACCACTCGAGATTCTCCAAAGCGTTCAATTGCGTTGTTCCAAACATAAGTCAGAAGATCTCCTGTTGATCTATTTTTATGAAAGCCATATTGGTGATCGCTAATAATGTTGAATCTTTTAAGATATTTTAGAAGATGCTGATTAATAGCCTTTTCCATGACTTTCGATATTATTGAAAGCAGTGTAATTGGTCGGTAGTTATTTGGCAAGGTCTTCTTGCCTTTTTTAGGTATCGGCTGAACTGGGGCACATTTCCATTTCTGTAGGATAGGTTGGAATGGATGAAACATTTTATAAGCGTCGTAAAGCCAACCTCCGAACATAAAGTGTTACTTCTGCTTGATGGTAATACAACGCATTCAAAGAACCTGGCAATGATGAACATAACAAAGGTTAATGGCTAAGTTGGGAATGTAGAATCTTCGGCACAATGATACTACTCAGTATATATCACCACTACACCAAACACTTTATTTTTGCACTCGACGCGCGTTTCGCTAACCCTGTTAGCTCCATCAGGAGTGATGATTGAGTCAATCATCGCTCCTGATGAAGCTAACATAGTTAACGAAACGCGCGTCGAGTGCAAAAATAAAGTGTTTGGTGTAGTGGTGATATATACTGAGTAAAGGATAATGGGATAATAATGTTACAACTGCCAGGCCTTACTACTCGCCGGCTTCGGCCACTGGACGTCTTTTTTTTTTAAACATATGAACAGTTATTATATTCAAACAGCAGAAAAATGGTTGAGGACAAATCCAGGTCGTCAAGTAACGCAATATCAAGTTGCAAGTTTATTTACAGAAGCTTACTAAAGAGCGGCTATCATTGGCACCATTGTGAACGGATTTAAAGCGGCTGGAGTTTGGTTTGGATGCTGGCATCGGCTGCCATAACAAAGAAAGGATTTTTTTTTTTTTCGATGTTCGGCCAAAGGTCATTTGTAGACTTTAGAAGAAAGCCAAATAAGGCCTACTTTAATATTTTATTTATTAGATATCTTTAGAACGAAGTAAATAAAATTTTAGGGGATCATCCGTGTTAAATATTATATATATAAAAAATTGAAATAGAAAACTTGTGTAATTAATATTTGCTGTTAGGAAGTAATTATTTTAAAAGGTAACAATTTTTTACAATATTTTCTTTTGATTAAATTTGTTTAGGAAAAACCTATGCATTCCATAGAATTGTATGGTACACCAGTGGGAGCGTGAAAAATTTTCATGTCATTATTTCTTTAGGGTTGATCGATAAGGTGAATTTTCTGCAATCAGTTCTGCTATAAGGACTTACCAGTTCCGATATATGTAGTGAATTGCATAACACCATATATATATATATATATATATTATTGAGCATATTCCACCAGTTTACTTTAATTACCTTTAGATAGATCTCCACATTCATGAACTTCAATGGCATGTTCCCCAGGTTTTAAGCCATCAATGGTACCATCAATAATACAAGTATCTGGGGTTGCTTGTACAAAACGCACTACACCCATTATATTTTTGTCTCCAGCTTCTAAGATAGAAACTGCGGCAATGCTTCCATCATAACCTAAAATATTTAAATTAAATATTATCCAACCTCCACCTAGGTACGTATGTATACATTGGAATTGACAAATCGGTCAACCGTATAGTATTGTAAGGCTCCCAATATTAAAAAAAATTACATGGTTTACTAAGTTTCTCAATATTGTTAAAAGTCTAATCTAATGATGTAGATAGTTTTAGTTAATAGAGAAGAAAGTAAAGAACATTATAAGTAACAACTGAATATTTTATAAATTTTTATTTATAAGTAACAACTGAATATTTTCTAATTTTCTATATGTAGTTTAAATGTAACCTATTTGGCAGATGACCAAGGTAACACACTGATGGACATGGAACACATAAAGGATAAATGAAAGAAAATATGTAGAGCTGAAACAGAGAAGATAACAGAAGTGATATCCGATTCAGTAGTAAATTCAATAGTGGACGCTCGATTATGTTCAAAGTGGGTAAAGCTGCAAGAGAAGAGATCAAAAATGAAAAACCAGCAGATTCAGACAATTTGGGATCAGAACTTATAAAACTCATAGATGATAATCCAATAAACTGACTAACAATTTTCGACAATGTGTAAAATACAGGTCAAATTCCATCAAGCGGGCTCAAATCTACATTTATAACTTTGTCTAAAAAGTCAAATGCAAAAATCACAGAATAATAGTCCTCACGAGTCATCTTCTTAAGATCACCTTAAAAATCCTATAAATACCGAAAATGCGAGGGACAAATAACTCGAACATTGTCTGGCTGTAGAGACACACTGCGTACAAGAGAGGTATTGTTTGTGGTTCAGATTTGTTTCAACGTTTCAGAAAAATAAACTGCAACATATAGGTAAGATTTGTTGACTATCAAAAAGTTTATGGTAGAGCACAACCACTTGATGTCAGTTTTAAGGAATGCTGGTGTGGATGATAAAGACCTTTCCATTATTCATGACCGTTATTACAATCAGTCTGTAACCATAAGTATGAATAATCAAATTACTGAAGAAATTTATGGTAAAAAGAGGTGTCTGACAAGGTTGTGTGCTCTCTCTGCTGCTCTTTAATGTATATTCGGAACATATATATATATATATATATATATATATATATATATATATATATATATATATATATATATATATATATATAAGAAGCCATACATCTATACAATTGTAAAAGCCCTCTTAGTTTTTTTTCTACAATTTCACCAAACTACACTTCGCTCGCCATTTCTATATTTATATCCACAGCATGAATGTTAAATAAGTCACATATATATTGGTGAATTTTCAACTATATTAATTCTAGGAAAACTAAGACAAAATAATTTATTATGTATCAAGTTGCCATAATTTATAGAAAAAAGAAGCTGGGCTAAAATTTCTGGTGAGCTGATACTGTTGCGTATCTGCAAAGAAAAATCTATTGGACTTATTTAGTAAGGCAATATGGTCATAGTTCTTTCTATGATATTAATTAAAACTTTTAAGGAACATATATTTTAGGAATTCTCGGTGAATTGTTCCAACTTATTTACTCCAGATATCATAATGTGGTGAACAGATTATCATATTCTAACTTAGGCATAATGGGACTATCAAACAATTGGAGACAGGTTTCAACACAGAAAGGCTTAATGGATCTGACAATGAAACCTATAATTTTGAGAGCATCACTAATTTTTGAGACTGGAGTTCTCTGAAAGACAAAATACCACACTGAAGTCATTCTGAGTAGTTTTTAATTCAGAGCTGTATCATTAATAATAAACCCTTTATTTATTATGTTTTTATTTAATAATCATTGTAGAACAATTCGTGGAATTTAAAGTTAATCCATTGTCAACACATCATTCGGTAACTCTATTTATGTCTTGTTGTGGGTGCTCTTAATAATCCTCTCCCAAAATTTCTAAAAACGATTTAAAATCAACAGCAGATAAAAGTGTTTGAGAGTATTGAACCACCTCAGAAATACCATTAATTGCAACAAAGGACAGTAAAAGTACCAAATTGGAACCCTGACGAGCTCCAGAAGAACTAGCAAATCTGTCTGACATTAGCCCCTTTATTTCAACATATTGTTCTCTGCTTGTTAAATAAGATTTAATCAGGTCCACAAGACAGTGAGAAACACATTTGCTCTAGTGACTACATAATAATATTGGGTTAGACCTTATCAAAGGTTTTTTTTCCATATCTGTATAATCGACATGTACTTGTGGTTTATTGTTAGGGACTTCTTGTACATATTGGGTGAAAGTTATCAAATTGGTAAGAGTGGATTTTAGAGGTAGAAAGACATGTAAATTTTCGGATAATTGATATTTTACTTTATTGTAGATTCCATTAAAAATAATTTTTTTGAAAACCTTTGATACAGCATTCACAATGGAAATGGGTTGATAGTTAGAAATGTCCTGCCTAAGACCAGCCTTGAATATTGGGATAATTTTATCAGTTTTCCACAATGTTGCGTAAGATGAGGATTTGAGACTAAGGATGAACAATAACAATAATGGATTTCTTTTTTAATTGTTCACCTTCCCGCCTGAGTAGGAATTTTACCCTTTTTCATATGAGGATATTGGCGGAGATGTCATACTAAGTAATTTAAAAGTGACGGCCCACGACCTTTAATTATTTAGCCTGGAAATCTATCTGGCCCTATTGCTCTGTTTCACTTCAACTTAAGTACATTTTGGACTTTCTTTTTTATTATAGGTAAGTCACAAAAGTGGTTAAAGTTTGAACAATAAGTGAAGTGTAACTGTGCAGGTGCTGAGAACACTGAACCAGAAGTAACCTGAAAGCAAGAAATATTGTTATAACTTACTTCTGCAGGAATATTGGGACAATTTTTTTGATGTTTTAGATATGTCTAAAACTATTTGGGATCTTTTCTAACTGTCTTCCACCTAAGTCATGTATCTTGAATGAGCATTTTTTATTTTTGGGTTAATAATTTGTCTAATTTCTGTATATTTATGTTGCTAGTAATGACTTTGCATGTATTTATTTCTTTTGTAAAAAGTTTCTTTAGTTTTTTTATGCTTTGTATTATTTCCCCATTATACCAAACAGGATGTACTTGACCACCTAGAGAGGGGAACATATTGGATAAATATATTATTAAAACTAGTATAAAGCCTGGACACAGCTTCATCAGTACTTGGACAATCATAAAGGGCATTCCAGTTTTGGTCCATAAAAAGATTCTACATTAAGCAAAAAATTGCTTTTTTAAAATTAAAATTACTACTAATTATTTGCTGTCATTTATTAAGTTTACATTTCTAGTTAAAACTAAGCATTAGAGAAGGATGCTGCTGGTCAATAGGTAATAATGGGTCATCATCAGTTTCTGCTTAAGATTTCTGTAATGGACTGATAATTACTAAATCTAAGAGAACACTATTTACATTACAAACCTGGTTTACTGGTAAGAAATTTGTAAAGGTTAAAAAACCTTTAATATCACAAATATGTTCCCTAGGAACATCATACACCAACTTACATAAACTAAAATCACCTACAATTATACAAGAATGACATAAAAGGTTGGTCTTAAGACATCTATAAAATCTACTTGGATCCAAACCACTACCAGGTGTAAAAAAATGTATATGGGAGAAGTGGTCTAGGCAGAAGAAGGATATCTTGGATGCAGAGTTTAACAAAATAGTGCTTTTTTGAGCAGCAGTCAATATTTAAATGAAGTCAGTTGTTTAAACGATACTTATTAATAGACAATAAGAAATTAGTAATGTCAATAGTATATCAGTTAACAAGCTGAGTTTGACATGATCCGATTTATCTCACTGGATATTATAATTAATGAGGGAATAAATTTATCATAATTAGGTTTAACAAAAAGCATACCTTTTATTGCAACAGATCGTCCTGTTGACTCTATTTTTTTTTGAAGTTCTAGAACTGGTAATGAACTTTCAACAACTACGGAACCTTTTTCGAGGTTTATATTAACACTTTTAACTCCGTCTACATTTTCCAAACTCTTGTTTATTGCATTTACACAAGATTCGCATGTCATTTGCACCAAAAATTCAATTTTTGTTAAGGTCATTATGAGTTTCAAATAAACTATTACAAAGCAAATTATTGCAAAGATAAAAGGTAATCATAACATGAAAAGCCGTTTAAACTAACCTAAAAGTTTATCAAACAAAATTTAGGTAGTTGATACTGAGCTGCTGTACTAATTGTTAACTGTAGACATAAAGTTCTGTAAAGCAGTGTTGCCAATAGCTTGGAGATACTAGGATTAATTTAGCAGCAGCTGAGATTTTCAAACCGTTGCGTTGTTACTTTTAAGGACAGTTCGACAAAATATTATAGTACGTTTGTTGATAAAATATTGATGTTTCGAATCTTCGAGTTTTTTTTCTCAAAGTATCGATATTTTTGACCAATATTTTTCAACTTATATCAATAGTTCGATATGAAAATCCTAATATCTTCCTAGATATATTTTCTGAAAATAAGGATAATCATTTTTTTCTGGTAAATTAACTAATCAGAGTCTATTTTTCAATCACTCTCAATTGGTCAAGTCATTGAACCCAGAGATAGATAGATAGTCGATATTTTATACCTATACTTTGAAAAATTGCCCAAAAATACCTAATTTCACCTACATCATCTGTTGAATTCGAAAGAATTGCATGGACAATTAATATCGTGGTTCCCAATAATCGTAGTAGATTGCCAGGAAAGTAAAACAAAGGGTTTTTCTATAAACTCTTGTAGAAAAATACTGGTTTATGTTTTTTGTATTTTTCTTGTTATTCAATAAATGTATTTAAAATTATATGTTTTATAGTTCCTTTCTTATCTAATAAACGTAATTAAAATAATATATCATTTGTTTAAATTATTATATATCAAGAATGTAAAAAGATTTTTTTTTCGATATATAGATTTGCATAAAAAATTAAAAAAATATCTATACGATATATATCGATACTTTTAAAAATATTAATATATACAGTGAACGACAGCGGGAGAAGGAATTAAATGTTACATAATCACATAGTTCCGGGCCAATAAATGTCGACTGTAAGAAGAATCGATTGTGCTTCGTTTTAAAATAAATCTGAAATTGAAGGGTCTGCTACAATTTTTTTCACAGAAAAAAATTCATATTTAGATGCTAATACCTGAGTAACTGTAACTGTCCTATAAAAAAATATTAAGATATATTTCGCTATGTGTCTATCGTGAAATATGCAATTTAGCAATAGCGCATGAGTAAATATAAAATCAAAAACGTTTATAAAACCCTTCTAGGGTATAATTATCACAAGAGTTTTTCATTTAAACATATTTTTGTTGTCAGAATTTTTTGGAACATCTAGTATAAATTAATTTAAAAAATAACACAGATTATGAATGGCCGGATTTTGTGCTATTTTACGAGCTATTTAATGTATACTCACCATTTTGTCAACAAATTAAATCTGTGCTCTTAATATATTTGGTTAATTTTAAGTAATTATTACCGTGAAAATATAAAGAGGTTTGATTTAATAAATTTCACAGCACTAATAAGCTAAACAACTGATAACTTGATCTCACACTTCCCTGAATTAACTGTAACCTTCCTCACGATATTAGTTTAAAAATATATTCCATTTTTTATTTATTGGTGCTAATACCATATGCTTATTAGTTTATTTACTGTCAGTGTTTGAGTTTTCTTATATCCTTAAATAAGTCCTCATTCGATGAAAATTTTTGTCCTCTGAGCAAGATTTTGAGAATAAAAAAAAGTGGAGGGCAGGATGGATGTGGAAATAATTTGTATCCCAATTCATAAGGTTTGGCTATTGTGATAAATAAAGCATGAGGTTTGGAGTTGTTCTGGTGACAGATCACTTTTTGAGCGACAGCCTCGAACTTTTTAATAGTAGTTCTTCGTTCAAACGGTCAAGGAAGGTTGCATAATACTCCCATGTTATTGTTCGACCCCTTTTCGAAATAATGAACGAAGATAATGAATGCTTTGCGAAGGCCAAAACTCTGTAACCATTATTTTCCCAGTGGATAAAACCATTTTCGTCAGAAATAAATGCTGGGCCCCATCTACTTCGCCCAACTTGGCTTTAATCTGGCTTTTTCAATTGGAAATATTTCATTACTGTATGAAACTCCCTTTTTTCATTGTTTATAAACATTCACTGATACAGCTACTTCAAAATCTTACGAAACGGAAACATTGTTCTAAATTCGAGTAAAACTTATGATTACCAGGTTTGAAAGGATGGTACTTTCATACTGTAGACTATAAAGCCGATATCTCTAGGGATGAAGTTTTGTTTCGTACTACTGACTTTGTGCATTTCGCACGATTTATTTCTTGTAAACATTGGATATAAACGATTTAAATTACTTGTAAGTAAAAAATTTTAAATATGAAATAGGAGATATGAGTAAAATTATATAATTGATGGTGGTGTGCATTAGACGGTTTAAACTTTACATTGAAAAGTTTGTCGATTTTATTTTTTTTAAGGTAGCCATAATTATGTAATTATATAATTAATTAAATAAAAAATGAAAAGAAGTAGTTATTAATTCTATTTTTTAATTAAATTATGATATAAATATGATGCCAAAAAGATCAGCTTAATGCTGATGATACTTCGCGCATATGAATTAAAGAATGTTGATGCTATGATAGAATATACAAATATTTATTCTGTAGAAAAGAGTATTTGGAAAGTTGTTAGCAAGTCAAAAAAATGTTCCTTGGAATTAAAAACTACAACAGCCATAGAAAAACTGAGAGATTTTTAATAAAATTAACCGTAGTGATTCACATATAAATACGTTTTACTGGTAATTTACATTAATTTAAGAGTGACAAATGGAAAGGCAGGTTTATTTATTGTATATACGCAGTAAAAATGGCGCAAGAGTTTTTTTTTATGCGCTGATACTTCCTGTCATCCGATTGTGACTAAAAGTAAAGCAGTGGTCAATTCTATAACGTTATTGTAGACTAGCCGGGCCCGCGGCTCCGCTCGCGTAGACTTGATTCACTACTATCGTCACTGCTTATTCCTTATGTTACCCAACGTAATAAAACATATCCCATTATTTCTCCTTATCTCCCAATATTTCTCTTTGTTTCCCATTATCTCTACATAATTTCCATTATCTAGGCTTATCTCTGCTCATCTCCCATTATTTCTCCTTATCTCCCATTATTTCTCCTTATCTCCCATTATCTCACCTTATTTTCCATTATCTAGGCTTATCTCGACTTATCTCCCATTATTTCTCCTTATCTCCCATTATTTCTCCTTATCTCCCATTATTTCTCCTTATCTCCCATTATCTCACCATAACTTCCATTATCTCGACTTATCTCTGCTTGTCTCCCATTATCTCTCCTTATCTCCCATTATTTATACTTATCTCCCATTATCTCACCTTATCTCCCACTATCGAGGCTTATCTCGACTTATCTCCCATTATTTCTCCTTATCTCCCATTATCTCACCTTATGTTCCATTATCTAGGCTTTTATCGAATTATATAGAACAAAATACGTAAATCGGATAAGTGGTTCTCGAGTGATAAGCGGCGGACAGACAGACAGACAGAGGGACGTTGCATTTTATATATATTGTATTCTTTGCTACATGATAATGTTCCATATTTAATGCTTTAGCGAGTGTATTGCAAGAGAACGCGCTAGCGGCAAACTTTTCTCCGACTTGATTCACTATTATCGTCACTGCTTATTCCTTATGTCACCTAATAAAATATATCCTATAACCTGGCCAGAGAACATACATATGTTTAAAAAAAAAAGCACGTAAATCGGATAAGTGGTTCTCCAGTGATAAGCACACTAACGGACGGACAGACAGACAGACGGACAGAGAGACATTGCATTTTATATATATTATAGACATTCTCTGCTACATAATATTGTTTCATATTTAATGGTTTGGACTGTGCATTGCAAGAGAACGCGCTAGCGGCAAACTTTGTCCGACTTCATTTACTATTATTGTCACTGCTCATTCTTTATGCTACCTCTCGTAATAAAATATAGCCTATAACCTGGCCGGAGAACATATGTATGTTTTGGAAAAAAAAGTACGAAAATCGGATAAGTGGTTCTCCAGTGATAAGCGCACTAACGGACAGACAGACAGACAGAGATACGTTGCATTTTATATATATTATAGATGTAATAAAATATATACCTATAACCTGGTCACAGAACATATGAATGAATTTAAAAAATCCAGTAAATCGGATAGGTGGTTCTCGAGGGATAAGTGCATTAACGTACAGACAGACAGACAAACATTGCATTTTATATATATTATAGATATAGATTATTATTATTATATAACCTGGCCAAAGAATATATATATGAATTTAAAAAAAGACAGGTAAATCGGATAAGTGATTTCCGCGTAATAAACGCACTAATGGACAGACAGACAGACAGAGAAACATTGCATTTTATATATATTATAGATTATACATTACAGATATTGTTTGTTACATAATATTGTTCCATATTTAATGGTTTAGGCTGTGTATTGCAAAGGCACGCGCTAGCGGCAAACTTATTTCCGACATCATTCACTATTTTACGTCACTGCTCATTCCTTATGCTACCTATCGTAATAAAATATAGCCTATAACCTGGCCAGCGAACATATGTATGTTTTAAAAAAAAAAAGTACGTAAATCGGATAAGTGGTTCTTCAGCGATAGGCGCACTAACGGACAGACAGACAGACAGACAGAGAGACGTTGCATTTTATATATATTATAGATAAGTCGGAATAAAATGTATCTATCTATCTGTGAATAAGAAAATACATAACATGACTTAAAGTGTGTAATGAAAACTGGCTGTCTGTACCAACTGGTAATTAATCGGTCAAATGGTTATCAGTTATCAGTCTTACAAAATTTGAAAAATTCCTTGGCTTGCTGGCTTTCCTAATATCGATTTAGCTAATAGAAAAAAAAGTAAATAACATTATATTTATAAGTTACAGCTGAAATACTGTAAAACATATTTTTTGGTTCAGTTTTGTATTAATACCTTTGTGAAGTATTTTATACATTATAATCTGGTCAGAATCGATTAATGAGTAATTCTTATCTAATTTAATTTACTAAGACGATACATCTTCTGGTGCCTCTGAAGATCACTTTTTTTAACGTACCATGGCCCTTCAACAATTTTCCTTACGTATTTTATTGTGGAAATGTTTTATTACTTGGATATTGCTCCTTGAGACACATATCCAGAGCTAGATACCATATTTCCAAACCTGTTTGAGGGTCGGTTTATACCAGCGTTTCTCAACCTTTCAGTATTTGCCCCCCCTCTCATACAATAACAATGCATGCAATAATAATGTATTTTCAGTATTTTGATGCTAAAGCTACACTATGACCTTAATTACAAGCCTTACAAACTACCAAGAATAAGTAAATTTATTCATATTTGGCAACACATATCTGCTGCGATGACAAAACTAGAATCGATGCCTCTCTATTGCTCTCTGTCACGTCCATCATATCGGTAGCGGCTTCGCGAGAGGTTCAGAGTTGTCTCGAACATCCGGAAAGTTTGCCCAAAAGTGTATAAATGCTGCATCTCGATCAATTACAGCCCGTCTCAGTCGAGTTGATCCTTCTACTGCTATCGGATTTATCGTGAATGTGTATGTTGTAATTTACGCGTTAATTGAAATTCAAGGTATTAAATATTCACTGCAGTAAATTCATACAGAATCATGGATAAATTTTTTAAGTGGGCGTAAGCGAGCATTAGACGATAGTGAAGCACACAAACATTCTCAAGAATACTTAAATTTAGGGTTTATCAGTACTGAAGTAAATGAAGAAGATAGGCCATTATGTGTTATTTGCTTAAAAATCTTGGTAGCAGAGAGCATGAAACCAAATAAACTTAAATGCCATTTGGAAACGCTTCATAGTGAGTACCTTAAAAAACCCCGAGAATTCTTCGAATTAAAATTAAAATCATATGTAAAGCAGAAATCATTTTTTAAAAAAACTGTGGGTGAAAAAGCTTTGCTTGCCCGTTACAAAGTTTCATATAAAATAGCCAGAGGTAAAAAGCCTCACAGCATTGGTGAAGAGCTTGTTTTGCCAGCAGCAATTGAGATTGTAGAAATTATGTTTGGAGATAATTTTGCCAAACAATGCTATCCATACTTATATCAAATGATAGTGTTGCTCGTCGAATTGGTGATATAGTTGAAGGTGTACAGCATCAGCTTTTAGGGAAGTTGCGTGACAAATTGTTTTCAATTCAGCTTGATGAGGCAACAGATAGCAATAAGGATGCTCATTTCACTGCCTATGTTCGATTTTGTGATGGTATGTCAGCAGTAGAAGAACTATTTCTGCAAACCAATAGAACGCAAAGCAACATCACTCGCATTATTTGCTATCTTAAATGATTTTATAAACGAGGCAAATATGGAGTGGAAAAATTGCGTCAGAATATGTACCGATGGTGCTCATTTAGTGTCTGGAAGATTTCAAAGTGTACAAGCATTTGTGAAACAAAAATCTCCACTGAGTGTGTGGACACATTGTATGATACACAGAGAAGTTCTGACTTCCAAAGAAATGAGTCCTGCTCTGAATATTGTGCTCACTACAGTTGTAACCATAGTAAATTATATTAAAATGAGACCCCTAAAATCTAGAATTTTTTTCTGCACTTTGTAAAGACATGGGTGCCGAACATTCAGCGTTACTATTATATTGCGAGGCAAGATGTTTATCACGTCAGAAATGTTTGCAACGTATTTGTGAATTAAGGAATGAAACCGCCATTTTTCTAGAAGAGGAAAACCGACTGGAAGCCGAGAAATTTCGAGATAGTTTATTTGTGATGAAATTGAGCTATTTGGTTGATATATTCGAGAAACTAAATACCTTAAATCTTCAACTTCAAGGAACAAATATACATATATTCTATACAAGTGATAAAATTAATGCTTTTTGTAGAAAATTGGAATTGTGGAGCAGAAATGTAAAGCCAAAAAACCTAGAAATGTTTGCAAATATGATTGAATAAGTTAAAACATATAAAGCTGAAGAACAACATGTGAAAGTTGTTTTAGTAACTATTGAAAATCATATAGCCATGTTGACAAAGAATTTTAAAAAGTATTTTCTTACTGACGACAACTTGGTTGCAAGTTACGAGTGGGTTAGGGATCCACTTCAAAATACTCCCGAAGGGCTCTCAACTGCCGAAGATAAAATCTTCATAGACTTCACGGCAGGTAGCGAAATCAAAAGACAATTTAATAATAAATCACTCTTTGAATTTTGGGCAAGGGTGAATGATGAGTTTTCTGCACTGAAAACAAGAGCATTTCGTATACTATTACCATTTTCAACATCCTACCTTTGCGAAATCGGATTTTCTGAGGTGGCTGCTTTGAAAACAAAATATAGGTCTCAACTAAATATAGAAAAAGAACTTAAGAGTGTCTATTTCTAATATTAAACCATCCTTCGAAAATCTTTGCTCTGCAAAACAGGCCCAAGGGAGTCACTAATAATTATTAAACTTGTTTTTAATTTAATATTGATATATTAATTATTAAATAAATACATTGTGCAGTACTAATACAGTCCTATTTATAGGTGTATTATATCAGTGTAAATGTGTATTTTATTTTTTATTATGTCAGATTGTATTTTGTTTTACTTTCCTTTCAATAAATTATATTAAATGTTTTTAATGAATATTTTTAATAATAATTTCTTTTCGATACGCTCGCGTCCCCCCAATAGTGTAATCATGCCCCCCCTAGTGGGACGCGCCCCACAGGTTGAGAAACGCTGCTTTATACAGAAGTAATTTATTATATGTAGACAAAGTGGAATTTCTCCCAGTTAGCAAATATATTTTTTTATATTTCATACCAAGTTTTTGTCTTTTTTTTTTAATATGATATTTCCAAGGCCGCTTTGCTTCTAAAGTCATGCCCAGATATTTTGTAGTATTTTTGTACGGGAACATCAAATTATTTCAGTTAATTGGCAGATATTGATCTACTTTATTGGTAAAATTAATATCTGTTGACTTTACTTCATTAGGTTTAATGCACCATCTTTTAGTCCAACTGTTTATTTTATTTATTGGTGTCTGTAGTTTTCTTGCAACCTCTTCGTAACTATTTTCGACAGTCAAGATGACAGCCTCATCTCCAAAAGTATCGATTGTATTATGATCTATTTTAAAATTATCGCTTGTGTATAGAAGGAAAAAGACCGGGCTCAATGCGCTACTCTATAGGACTCCTGCTTGATTTTCTTAAAGTCAGAATAGGCTTCTTCTTGTTTAATTTTAAAGTATCTATCTGATAAGTATGAATCCAGAATTTCTGTGTGTGAAGGAACTTAGATATTTTATATGTTAGGCTCTCGACAAAAATTATCATATCTTCGGGACTATCGAACCAATTTTGTGGGATAACTTATCACCGCACGGAAAAAAAAACACATACTTAAGGCAATAATAAAGGAAATAAAAAGCGCCAGAAGTCCTATTACTTGCTATTAAGCCAAATTAACCTCTCAGCGCCGTTACCTTCTTATCCCTCCTTGAGGGTAACGAAACTCGTTTTGATTGGCTGATCCCTCAGAGGGCCTGGGAGGAGATACCTTCTTTTCAAAAGGATTAACCCTCACGAAGTTCCAAAGTCTTATTTGTTCAGGTCTCTAAAGTATCTTGTCTAATGTTTCCTTCAAAAACAATCCTAAACTGTATTGATGAGATAAATGACCCAGCTCGTTGGGTCACGAACGGTTCCTGCCAGAGACAGGGTTACCTCTGGTTGTAACTAGCCTTGCTACAGCATCCGGGCTCTGTTGTAGTCAACTGATTATTACCTAGGATACTCGTAAGATTCATATGCCCTTATCAAATTCAAATTTGCTTCCGCCATGCGAGTCCAAAAGATCCAGAATTGAGTCTTCGAAAGAATATTTGAATAAAAATTTGATTGTTTTTACACAGTTAAAAAATTCACTGGTTATTTTAAAAATGTTTCACTTTTTATGAAGCGTAAAGCTCTTGAGGACTACTTTGGTTTTATCTTATCACATATAAAAAAAACTTTAAGGTGGTTTCTTTCTTATACAATTGTCACGAAAAATAATATAGTGGTACGTTTCACTAAATTTATATTATCTTGTGTGTTTGTTTTTGTAGTTGGGGAGCTTTGCATTACGACTTACTCACCGATTTCCAAGGACATTTACTTGCAGTAAAGAATCTAATTGAACTGGGAGTTAACGTCAATAAAAAATACATTTTGGGAGAAACGCCACTGATGAAACCGGCTAAAAAAGGCATAAGGGAAATTGTGGCGCTGTTATTTCAGTCCAGAGCGAGCGCAAATATTAAATGCAAACATGACAATATCGCTTTATAGGCAAAAGTAACAGCACAGGATGGTAAGTTGACTATATTAGATTGTTAATTGATAAAACAGAAAATTGTGATAAAGCACATAAATATTAAAGGCTTAGCCGATCATATGATTCAGTGGATTATCAATATATTAGGCACATGTAGTGTGTAAACATAAAATGTTTTATTTTTGATACACTGGAGCGATGACCGACTGAAAGCTTACCGGCCTTTCAACTAAAGCTCAGTAAGTCACACGATAGTAGAGCGAAATAACCATAGTAGAGAGCGGGAATTCTAAGATAAATAACCTCGTAAGATAAATAAATAACGGTTGGATTATCAACGTCGAGTTAGGGCATAAGTTCACGCCACAACTGACAATATCAAATTAAAGGTTACCAATTGTTGTCAGAGCGTCTAGCTTGGTATTAATGTCCACATCATATCGATAATTACTAGCAGTGGGTTTAAGGCGGTCGTGTTTGGAAGATTTTTCGAAAAACATTTAAATCTTTAGTTATGCCAAATAAATATTTTGGCCTAGGTATTGTAAAAGTGTCTCGGCATTCAAGCAGCTGTCATTGGTTTTCTATGGGTAGGCTGACTCTCGGTTAAGTTTTTTCTGATATTATCCTTTGGAGAGCGCCTGGACAAGGGCATACATGTCTCGACAATTTGGTATAGTGGAGAAACAGTAAATAAGGGGGTCAATGAGCATGTCAACCACTATTATCAGAATTTTTATATGAAAATTAAAAGAGACAGGAGAAAAAATAAGAAAAATGGTTACGACGTTAAACAGTAACAATAACTGATGATGGTGAAAGGTAACGATAGACGAAGAAGAAAGCTGAAGTAATTAATGATCGTAGTTTAACTAAAGATGGTTCACGATAACGTTAAATGGCTCTGACGATGGCAGGGATCGATCCTTGAGGACAAACAGTACACAAAATTTGATCCAGTTCCAACCTAACGCTATAGTAATTATATGGGCCAAAAGCATTGGTATTACAGGCACAGGCCCGGTAGCGTGGTGTTGGTTAGAAGCCTTGGCTATCCAGAGAGAGGGCCTTTTGATCAGCTTTCTAACTGGGTCCCGGGTTCGGTCATCGGCCTGGTCTATGCTTATACATTATTATGATATAAGTGTTAGGGAAAAACTAGGAAAACTTTAAAGGCTGTTTTCCGAGTTTTGCGTGAAGGAATTTTTAGAAGGATTGCACTCCATAAGCTTACGGTTATCTATTAAGACAAGAAGCAACATTTTGCGATGTAGAATAAGAACCTTAGAATCAACACACATAGTACCTAGTCTAAAATTATGTAACTTCACTAGACTCTGTTTAATATTTAAAATATAACTGTCATAATCATATCTATTAAAATATTAATAGTTACTAAAGTAGCTACTTATCGATAACTAGCAATATTTCGCTGTCGATTTATCGACAAATATCTACCTATCAATAAAATTACTAATAGATAGATTGTCATCACCTATTGGTAGTTAAAAACCAATATTATTTATATTGTAATATGAATTCAGCGATAATAATATCTCCTTTTTGCAGTCCTCTTACAGTAATACAATTGTCCCATAACTAATCGGGCGTGACAGAAACAATTCTATGAATTAACAAATTAAGAATTCCTGAACAGAATATGAAGTTAATGGCACAGTTTTTTATAGTTTGTAAAAGGTGAATAAGAAATCGGCTTACTACTATAAAATCACTCATCATTTACTAGTATGCTGAATTTAAACGCGGTCGTACAAATGATGCTGAATGCTCTGGGCGCCCAAATGAGGTGGTTAAACCGGAAAACATAAAAAAAAATCCACAAAATTGTTTGGATGACCGTAAAGTGAAATTGCATGAGATAGCTGATACCCTAAATGAACGTGTATAATATGGGAAAGTTGGAGATTCTGGGAGATAAGGAGAAATATTTGGAGAATGGCTTGAATAATGATAGATAAAGAGATATAAGCCCCTGTATTACGGGAGAATTCGAGATTATGGGAGATAAGGCGAAATAATTGGAGATAATGCGGAATAATGACAGATTTAGCAATATATAAGCCTTTATAATATGGGAAAGTTGGAGATCCTGGGAGATAAGGAGAAATATTTGGAGAATAGCTTGAATAATGATAGATTAAGAGATATAAGTCCCTGTATTACGGGAGAATTCGAGATTATGGGAGATAATGCGAAATAATTGGAGATAATGCGAGATAATGAGATAAAACTTTCGTTTCTTATTCTGTCTTGTAATCTTATATTCAATATCTGGCGTTCCATTGCCCTTTGTGTTTTACTCAGTTGGTCCATCATCTTCTTGGTTAGTGTTCATGTCTGGACCACGTTGGTGAGAACCGATTGAATACCATCTTTCTTAATTTCATAGGAATTCTTTTGTTGGCGAGTATTTTCTTTTGTTTGTCAAATGCTGCCCATGCCAGTCTAATTCTTCTCTGTACTACTGCCGTTTGGTCATATTTGTTCGAAATGGGTATCGCGTTTGCTCACAGTGGACCAAATACAACAACATGTTGATGACTCTGAGCGCTATCTGTACCTATTTAAGCGCAATAAAAAGGAGTTTTTCATGCGATATGTGACTATGGATAAAACATAGATCTACCACTACACACCGGAATCCAATCGGCAGTCAGCTGAGTGGACAGCAGTCGGTGAAAGACGCCCGAAGCGATCAAAGACACAACAGTCAGCTGGGAAGGTTGTATCCTCAGTATTTTTGGATGCGCATAGAATAATTTTCATTGACTATGCTGAGAAGGGAAAATCATCAATAGCGAATATTATATAAAGTTATTGGTGCGTTTAAAGGCAGAAATCGCAGACGGCCTTAAATGAACAAGAAAAAAGTACTCTTTCATCAAGACAATGCATCGTGTCACAAGTCAATGATTACGATGGCAAAATTGCAGAATTGAAGTTCGAATGGCTTCCTCATCCACCGTATTCTCCAGATTTGACCTCCAGCAACTATTATCTATTGGCAGATCTAAAAAAATGTTCGCGGGAAAGAGATTTGGCTCCAATGAAGGAGTTATCGCCGAAACTGAGGCCTGTTTTAAAGGCAATTACAAATTCTTCTACGAAAAAGGCATAGAAATGTTAGAAAAGCGTTGGACTGATTGTATCGCTCTTGAAGTAGACTGTATTGATGAATAAAGTCGAATTTTGAAAAAAAATGTGTTTTAACTAGCTAGACCAAAAATTTTTCAGCCTATGTGTTAGTTTGTCATATCTTCCTTCTTAAATCTAGGGTACTAAAGGGCTCTATTCCCAGCCTATTATTGTTCTTATTATATATCCATGCTTGAACTAGGAAAGCTCTATTTGCAAATGATTATATATTACTTTGCATGGTTTAGTAATTGTTCAATTGAGCACGAAAAGAGTATTAACGATGATGTTGCAAAGGAACAACGATGGACTGATGAAAAATATTTATCCCATAATATTCCAGAATAATCAGTATAGGAGGTGACTAGACGCTCGATGCATTCAGCAGATGAGATTTAAAAAAATTAACCCTCACATGTTATATCTAAAAAAGAGAAAAATTTGACCAAGCGGGACAGTTAAAAACGACGTTTCGAGAATCAAAAAAACGGAAGTGAGAAGGACAAGATTTGGAATTAGTCAAAATACTCTGTGACTGGATTTTAAGAATTAACTTTATTTCAGCCAAAGTTAGTTACAAATTAAGACACTTATTACAGTTAGGTTTTTATATAAAATTAAGAGATAAATCTCGACATAAAAAGATAAAGTATGAATAATCATTAGCTAGTAATTTTCAGTTATTTTCTATAATGATACACAGCGGTGTTAAAAGATGAATTTTGGTAAAAATGCAATATGACATAAACTCAGGTTTTATAAATAAACTTCAGTATGAAAGATAAAATACGGTAGATAAACACATAGGCATATTTTCGGTGGTTATCTTCAGATGATGCAACTTTCGAGTGGTGTATTTGAGAACGTTGGCTGTAATATATAACTCATTTCCAAGTTCTTCCGACTAATGTCCAAGCTTCTCGATATATGAACGAGTACCAATGCAGCTTTTTCTTAAAGATCAATCAAATGACGCCCTCTACGCTCATCATCAACAATTGAGTATTTTTAGCCCTTTTACTGCATATAAGATATTATTAAAGTGTCAGTTACATAAAAAACGTTAAAAACCTTGTAATTGAATGAGTATTTTTTTAAAATTTAATTTTAAATTTGCTAAAAGGTACAAAATTTCAAATGTTTGGAAAAATAATGACTTTCCGATATAACATACGTCTTAAATTTATCGTATTCTAGTTACTTCTAGAAGTACATTATATCTTTACTTTCAAATATTTTTTTTATGAAGGGAAAAGGCACTGTAAAATGAGAATATGTCAATAAGTTTTAAGGAAGTATATAGATGACAAGTTGAAGTTTCAAGGTCATATGAGTTATCTATGGAAAAAATTAGTTCTTATGTTCTGAGAGTAATTTCTAATATTATCTATCTAACCATGTGAGGGCAAGGGCTACAAAGTCATGTAAACCTTTGTGTCGCACGGGATTTTAACTTTACCTTGCACACTTCTAATAGAAACATCCTGTATAATTTTTAACAAATTTAAAGACGACGGTAATTTAATTTTATTGCATCATATTCGCCAAATTTATGTAGTTAGTTTGCCTATTCGAACCTTTAGATAAATCAAAAACCTATATTGCAGAATACTGTGGTGTTAAAAAAATAAGCGAGAAAGTTACGGCTCTTTAAATATCTAAAGCTAATTATTTTTTATAAAATATTTTCACTAATTTGTTCAGATTATTTCAGGTTTACAACATAAATACTTAGTGCTAGTGTGCACCTGATCTTGTTAATAGAAGCTAATCAATTGATTTATTTCACTTCTTCTTGCTGTTTTTAACTTATTTAGTTTATATTTAATTTTATTCAGTCCTTAAAAAAATTATATTTTAAAATCTACACTATACTAAAAATATTAAATCACAACTTACTGTTGGAGATTTTTACTGTATACTGTTTAAAATAATTCAGAATCCGTCCTCTCAATTTAGCAAATTTTAATTGAAGCCATAGACTGCATATCTAATTATTTTTAACTGCTTTGTTAATGACAGTTTCAAGTCGTTATTAAAAGATGACAATTTTTGAATTTGGCTTATTCAATGGAAAGAAAAATGAATATCAATGAAAAATTGATTTTTTTATTCTTAAAGTTTTAATGAGCAAAAAATAATACTAATTAACTTATTACTGTAAAGGTACCGAACTTATTACATGTGGTTTGAAGAGTTGGTGGGTAGATAGAATAAGAAATGGTTTACAAGATTTAACGAAATGTAGACACAAAACGGTCAGTCCGTTGCGCACCTAAGTGGCTGCGTGCCGTTGTCTCCTTTAAAACCGTTGTATTAGAGTGAAAGTGTTTACATGGGTGCAATGGTTTCGAATTTGATGATGACTCCCAGTAACCACTTTCGTTGTTGCTGTTTATTCAGGGATGCTTCTGCTGTCACAGCTGCCGACTAATTTTGATTGTCTAAAATTGGCATTGAGTTACATAGTTTCGTAGAAAATAATAACATAATTCTTTAGTCTAGTGCCGCAGCAACAGATTTAAATGGGATGACGACTCCTAGCGACTATGCGCCGTCACTTAGTGGCGCCACATAATGGTCCATGTATAGCACTAAGGCGTGGGATTTGAGTACTGCTACATGAGTATCCTTCGTAAAAGAACAAAGCGACATAGAAAAGCCTTTGTGATTGACAGTGATTATAAGCACATTTATTTATTTTTTAATCAAAAGCACTGCTGTGAACATAATCAAAAGAACACTTTTTTCAATGAAATTCATTTAAAGTGTAGTTATTTAAAAATGCTTTTGAGTAGAAACTGTTTTAAATACATATGGATATTTCAATAAAAGCTAGTAAAAATCTAAGAATATGTGGTGCTCATATTTCACACACACCAAGCAGGGTCTCTATAAAATTATATACCATTTTTGGCGACAGGTCTTTGCAAAGACCTACTAGAGAGTGATACAATGAAACAAAAATAAATAACTATCCAAGTGCAAGTCGGACTTGCGCAGTTAGTGTTCCATACGATGATTGCTTTTAAAATAAAAATTCTTGTTACGGAGGTATAAAATGATCAATGACTTCACAAAACACACCCTAAATAAGTTTTCAACAAAGTTTGTTTCGGATCTTTGTCGAAAACTGATGACCTTGAATTTTTTTTTATATATGAGATAAATTATTAAAGGTAATGCACTCTTGATAATTCTCTTTCAATCTACACCCTGTGGAGAATATTCTAGAATTTTTTCAGAATTTTTTGAATAGTACTTTTCGAGATGAATGGGGGGGATAGCGATTTTTGACAATTTTTTAAAAATAATACAAAGAAAAGTGTGCGTAAGTATTTCATTACATATATTTTTGAACTCTTGTTTTCACAAGCTTACATTTGATACCCCACTTGATGATCTGGTAATTTTTTTTTCACTTCCTATCTCATCCCCCAAAACTAACCCTTTAAGTCGAAATTTAACTTTCAAAACTACACGGCTCTAATGGGGCCATCAATTCATATATTAGTGCCAAATTTCAACTTTCTATGTCAAATAGTTTCGGAGAAAATTGGGTGTGACAGATAGACAGACACTGTATGGAACACTAAGAAACGTGCAGTCGGTTAAACAATCTCTTGCAGTGTGCTAGTAGCGTATCGTTTCTACGTAGGATACAATCACACAAATTTTTTGATATAGCCTCTTTAGCTTTCTCGCCCGCCTCGCTCGTAACAAATAGCCCATATGGGACGAAGCGTAAATAAGGCAGTCTTCGATTGCCTCACAGAATGTTCAAAAATGTTTTCTTCTCTGAAGTCGACTTGTCACATATTTAGTTTGAATTTTTCCATTTATAATAGTAAACGTTTATCTAATTTCCCGATTCTAGCCCAAAATGAACTTTCTGTTTTTAAAAATATCACCAAACATTATTTTTCAGAATTTTAGACTGAATTGAAACTGAATCAATATTAACGACCACCAGTGAGTTTCAGCCTATTTGGTTGGTAGAAAGACTGATGGTTCGTTGCCAAAACTACAAAAAAAGTTATAGTATGTAGAAAAAATAAAAAAATTGTTTAGGCTAAAACGGAAACTTCCTCGATTCCCTTATTTATGGTTTAGAGTTAAGTATGCATTAAATTTATTCTCGGGTTTTATGAGAAATTGTAAAATAAAGTAATCATCATTATATATATATATATATATATATATATATATATATATATATATATATATATATATATAATATCTATATCTATATCTATATCTATATATATATATATATATATATATATATATATATATATATATATATATATCTATATCTATATATATATATATATATATATATATATATATATATATATATATATATATATATATATAAGAGCTACTCGTAACAAACTATTTACAACAATGGAGCAACTGGGATCGCTCTTATGGGTTGGCAGTGCAAATAAAAGTTAGTAATGCATTTTTATTAAAAAAAACTGAATTTTATTCTTAATATTTGTATTTACAAACTTCTTCAGGGGATCTGTAATAGAGAAAATCACTAATAACAAGTTAATTATGTGAAATATGAAAGTTAGTGAATTTTCATTCTAGTCATAAAAAGCCAATTTATACTTACGGAATGTGTCAGTGATTACTCTCAAAAACTAGTGCTGACAGCGTAACACCTCAACATGGTAGCAAATAAGTGACAAAAAGGTAACATAAACTTAGGATTTAAAATTAACAGGATAATCAAAGATTTAATTTTACCAATTATTCTAAAACATATTTTAAACGTGGCATGCCTCCATTGGCATTTGACAGAAGACAGTTATATTTTAAGGTTATGGATAAGCTTTTGATTATAGACATAGAGGATGGACTGAGTGTTCCGTATCCCGCTGTGAAGTAAATATGGACGCAAAATGTGAGAGAGACAAACCGAATGAGCGGCCAAAAGCTATCTCTTTCTTGAATGCCGCTAAGCTGCGGCCTAATATTTCTAAGTGCTCTATGTGACTATAATCGGGTACGGGGCTTTTCTCGCTTTGAATTCCGTTACAGAAAAGAGACAGTTGCTTTGTCTCTTTCTAGAGAGTGGTCAATTTTATGAGGTTAATGCTCAGTCCATCCTCTATGTCTATGCTTTTGATTTATCCATAATCTTAAAATATAACTGTCTTCTGTCAAATGTCAATGGAGGTATGCCACGTTTAAAATATGTCTTAGAATAATTGGTATAATAAAATCTTTGATCATCCTGTTAATTTTAAATCCTAATTAAGTTTATGTTCCGTTTTTGTGACTTATTTGCTACCATGTTGAGGTTTTACGCTGTTTGCACTAGTTTTGGAGAGTAATCACTGATACATTCTGTAAGTATAAATTGGCTTTTTATGACTAGAATGAAAATTCACTAACTTTCATATTTTACATAATTAACTTGTTATTAGTGATTCTCTCTATTACAGATCTCCTGAAGAAGTTTGTAAACACAAACGAAAGCTGGAGAATATTAAGAATAAAATTCAGTTTTAATAAAAATGCATTACTAACTTTTATTTGCACTCTTAACCCATAAGAGCGATCCAAGTTGTTACATTGTTGTATATATAGCAATTTTTACCGGAAGCCGAAATTTGAGCATTTCGTCAATGTAATCAAATGTGAATAAAAAACTCATATGCTGCCAACTTGACTGTCAAAAATTGTCATAAACAAATATATCTACTGTTTCTTGTGTTGTCTTCTGTGACACTAATTAACGAAACTTACCACTCTGGTGTTAATATGATTGTAAATATAATTAATCTAAAAATGTAATGTTTTTAGGTCAAACTTTTTTACTAAAAGCGGAAAATATTATACATGCTGAAATAATACCCAGAATATTCTGTTCAATAGTACGTAGAGTAAATGTAAACAAATTGTACAATACACGATTTTCAGTTGTAAATTAGGAATTGGCAAAAGGGCATAGTGTATTAGAATCCTGTTTAAACATTCTGCCAATGTTAATATGAAACATGCCTGGGGCTTTTAATAAAAAGAACAGCTTGATCTCGACAGTAATAAGTAATTTTTCAAAATACAAGGTGTTCTATAAAAGAATATAATTACAAAATATTTTTATTACAAAAACGGATTGATAAATCAAAAAACGTTTGTTTCATATCAAACGATAGTTCTGTGAAAATTAATTTTAAAGAATAATGTTATCTAAATTTCTGTAGTCGCTGCTATTATTAATCAGATATTTTCCTATAATTATCTTAAGAAGTGAGAATTGTTTCTGTAAATTTTAGTTTTTGAAATATTCTCACAGGATAAATTTAAATCTATTATCATTAAATCAGGGTAAAATTTTTGGAATTACTGACACACACATGTATGACCTGTATGATGTCGTCCCATCCTGTTGGAATCAAGTTCTCTGATTATAGCCATCAACAAATTTTGTAAAGCAGATATGAAGAAGTTCTCAATCATCTCCACATGTCGCTCCGAATTACCAGTTGTCGTGTGGCCTCTGGCATCCTCAAACAAATACGAGTCGACTTGTCCATCAGCTGGTATTGCGATCGATGTCGTCACTTTAAGGGAATATTTAACTTTTTTCATCTACTAGAGTGCTAGATAGGTCAGATATTCGATAAAATTATTTGTGTATCATCACTGTATATTTTACTACTCAGTATATATCACCACTACACCAAACACTTTATTTTTGCACTCGACGCGCGTTTCGCTAACCATGTTAGCTTCATCAGGAGCGATGATTGACTAAAGCTAAACTACAAATCTACCCTATTTATACTTAGCCTAACCCTTGAATTACTCAAGCGGAACTAATGACATAGGCAAGGCCATCAGTTCCGGTCAAGTAACCAGTAGAGGGGACTATAAGGAATATGCCCTCTGTCTTTATTTAAATTACTTTTACATTTTATGATTTCCATACTTTCGTATGCGTTCAACAATCTCCTATCAGATACATTTTTTATTAATCTTAGATTATCTAATGTTACAGTATGATCAGCTTCAAGGGCATGTTCGGCAATGCTAGACTTTTCTGGTCTATTGTATTTTAAGTGTGCTAAGTGTTCTTTAAATCTTGTTTTAAATGACCTTTTAGTTTGCCCAACATACTTTTTGTCACAATCATTACAACTAATTTCATAAATTCCACTTTTCTCACAATTAGGAATCTTATCTTCGGGATTTCCTAAGATATTCCTCAGATTGTCTGATCACTTATAGACTAAGGTGAGGCCTACCTTATTAAATACCTTATTGAGTCCCTTGCTATATTTCGGATTATATGGTATGGAGACATACTTGGTGTTATTTTTCTTCGCGTGTAAAAAAGGTGGAATTGCCTATGTCATCAGTTCCGCTTGAGTAATTCAAGGGTTAGGCTAAGTATCAATAGGGTAGATTTGTAGTTTACCTTTAGTCAATCATCGCTCCTGATGAAGCTAACAAGGTTAGCGAAACGCGCGTCGAGTGCAAAAATAAGGTGGTTGGTGTAGTGGTGATATATACTGAGTAGTATCATTGTGCCAAAGATTCCACATTCCCAACTTAGTTGAGATGGCTTCACGGTCAACGGAATTAAACCTTTATCGTAAGTACAGTAGTAAGATTAGATTAGTAGGTGCAGATATTTGGTTTTTAAAGTCTTGCAAGAAATTTAAAGTTTTTCCTAATTTTATTAAAGTTAATTTACCAAAATCAAACATTTCAGAAAAAGTGTCATTCTTTGCTAAACAAAAATGGCTTGACTTAGAAATCAAGAATTTGTACACAAAACGTAGTATGTTAGAAGTAGAATCATACAGCATATTCAAAAAACTTACTTCAGGATTAAACAATATTGAATATGAAGTATGGAGCGAGTTCCAGAGGAAAATGTTTTTAGTTATTGATATTCAATATAAAAAGAAATTCTCTATTCTAAGTAAAAAATTAAAAAAGCTCTTACCGAAGAATAATAGTTCTCAGGAACCCGTAAATATTGTAGAAAATCATTCATCTCAATCCTTTACACAAAATGAAATTCACATCTTAAACAATGGACTTAACTTTGCAGTACCCCCTCCTAGAGATAATTTATCAGAAATAGTTGCTCACATTGAAAGTTCCATTAGTACACTTCCAGAAAATAGTAAATCATTTGTTAGGGAAGCATGTCGCAATCAAATATGGAAAAACATGGTTAACAACACAAATTCTAATTCACTAAAAGACATAAAAGTAGTTAAAGGATTGAAAAAGAAAGATGTCTTCTACTTAAAAGCGGATAAAGGAAATAAGGTTGTTATATTGGATAAGAAAGATTACTTTGAACGCGTAGATAATCTTATCGAATCTAGCCCTTATGAAAAGGTAATAAGAAATCCATTACCGAGAATGATATCAGAGGTTAAAAATTCTTTAAAAAAATGTAAGAACCTTGTCTCCGATTCGCTAAGATTTAAATTAAATCCGACCATACCAAAATTGTATTGCTTACCCAAAATTCACAAACCTTATTAAAAGAACTGATAGGAGATTGTTGAACGCATACGAAAGTATGGAAATCATAAAATGTAAAAAGTAGTTTAAATAAAGACAGAGGGCCTAGTCCTTATAAGTCCTCTCTACTGGTTACTTGACCGGAACTGATGGCCTTGCCTATGTCATTAGTTCCGCTTGAGTAATTCAAGGGTTAGGCTAAGTATAAATAGGGTAGATTTGTAGTTTAGCTTTAGTCAATCATCGCTGCTGATGAAGCTAACATGGTTAGCGAAACGCGCGTCGAGCGCAAAAATAAAGTGTTTGGTGCAGTGGTGATATATACTGAGAAGTATCATTGTGCCAAAGATTCCACATTCCCAACTTAACTGTATATTTTGTAATTTTCAATGTTGGATTTGGACTGAATTCTTGTCACATGGCTATTTACGGAAACATAAAAATTAGCCTATTGAATCTGTACTTGAAGCGATACGGGACAAAATCTGGGCCAATTTGACACCGCAACGTCACATAAAGTTTAGGTTAAAGATTTTTTGAAGTGTAATTTTATATATCAATCAAATATTTAATGTACAGTTAACATTTAAATTTTGACCTCTTCCCAAACATTTCTTCTTCTAGTGAATAAAAGCACGTCAATAAACATAACAGTTATTATTGGAAATCGATAAATTCAAAACTAAAGTATTAACAGCATTTTCAATTCCCTAAAGTAACCATTCCGGTTGCAATGTCCGCAGTTAGAATAATTGGCCTGTAGAGGCCGAACAACAGCTGTTATTTTAGAGATAATTGCTGCTTTATATAATTTTGATGATTATAACCAGAGAACCTAGCTTCCGCAGGATGGGGTGACATTGCACACTTTAAACACGTCATTTGCCATTTCCTAAAAAAATGGTCTTTCAATAGATCTGGCATAAGTTAGCTTACATGTAGCATTGAATTGATACTGATGCATTTAATTTTAGTGAATGAGGAGTCATTTGTTCAAAATGGTCAAAGAAAATTACAGATTGGTGGTACGCTGCAGTCTGGAACACTTTACCATACAAAAAAATTATGATTCAACATATGCCGATGAGTTCGCGTATGGATTAAAAATTATGGACAAAACATTCGATCTTAGTTTATATTTGTTATTTATGCAACTGTTCTAAGATGCAATGATAATTAAATAGTCATCTTTAATGAGATATTTACAATTCGGATCAGACAGCTAATATTAATTAGTTGGATTCGTAAAAAGCGTGCAAAACTTCCTACAAGATGTCTCGAATGACCAAGAGGCTGATATGTTTGGTCTGTATAATTTAAGAATGTTGAAACGTCGTTCCATTGATCTCCAAGGAAAAAGTGTATTGGACACGTTCAGAAACTTATGGGTTCGCGACACTAAAACAAGAGCCTGAAACATCAAAACACCCTCGACAATCAAGTCTCAGTGGCAAAGGAAAGTTGACAGCGAAATTAATAGATGAACTAACTATTTATTATGGATTGGCAATAAGAAATAATGTAAATTCTTTGGAGGATATGAAGAAAGCAATATGGGCTACCTATTACCGTAAAATATCTACAGACGAGAATCGTCAGCATTCTTCTTGTTCTTCAGGTAGTGACAGTTGGTGTAATTGGCAGAAAGCTAAAGCTGAAGGGTCCTTAACAACTTTTGTCCATAAGGCCCCAATACCTGTGATAGTACAAATGGCAATTAAATGAATCCACGAGTCCTTAAGTAGCGACGATTTATTAGAGACTAGCCGGGGCCGCGACTCCGCTCGCGTGGACTTGAGTCACTACTATCGTCACTGTTTATTCCTTATGTTACCCAACGTAATAAAATATCTCCCATTATTTCCCCTTATCTCCCAATATTTCTCCTTATCTCCCATTATCTCTACATAATTTCCATTATCTAGGCTTATCTCTGTTTCATCTCCCATTATTTCTCCTTATCTCCCATTATTTCTCCTTATCTCCCATTATCTCGCCTTATTTCCCATTATCTAGGCTTATCTCGACTTATCTCGCAATATTTCTCCTTATCTCCCATTATTTCTCCTTATCTCCCGTTATCTCATCATAACTCCCATTATCTAGACTTATCTCTGCTTATCTTCAATTATTTCTCCTTATCTCCCATTATTTATACTTATCTCCCATAACTCATCTTATCTCCCATTATCGAGGCTTATCTCGACTCATCTCCCATTATTTCTCCTTATCTCCCATTATCTCAGCTTATCTCCCATTATCTAGGCAGATAATAGAACATATGTATAAATTTATAAAAACACATAAATCGGATAAGTGGTTCTCGAGTGATAAGCGCACTAACGGACAGACAAACAGACAGAGAGACGTTACATTTTATATATATTATATTCTTTGCTACATGATATTGTTCCATATTTAATGCTTTAGGCAGTGTATTGCAAGAGAATGCGTTAGCGGCAAACTTTTCTCCGACTTGATTCACTATTATCGTCACTGCTTATTCCTCATGTTACCTAACGTAATAAAATATAGTCTATAACCTGGCCAGAGAACATATGTATATTTAAAAAAAAAGCACGTAAATGGGATAAGTGGTTCTCCAGTCATAAGCGCACTAACGGACGAACAGACAGACAGACAGACAGACGGAGAGACGTTGCATTTTATATGTATTATAGATATAGATTATTATTATTATTATATAACCTGGCCAAAGAATATATGTATGAATTAAAAAAAAAAAACACGTAAATCGGATAAGTGGTTCTCGCGTGATAAACGCACTAATGGACAGACAGACAGACAGAGAGACATTGAATTTTATATATATTATAGATTATAGATATTCTCTGCTACATAATATTGTTCCATAATTAGTGGTTTAGGCTGTGTATTGCAAAGGAACGCGCTAGCGACATACTTTTTTCCGACTTCACTCACTATTTTACGTCACTGCTCATTCCTTATGTTACCTATCGTAATAAAATATAGCCTATAACCTGGCCAGAGAACATATATATGTTTTAAAAAAAAAAGTTCGTAAATTGGATAAGTGGTTCTCCAGTGATAGGCGCCCTAACGGACAGACAGACAGACAGACAGACAAACAGAGAGACGTTGCATTTTATATATATTATA
This sequence comes from Pachyrhynchus sulphureomaculatus, assembly GCA_019049505.1. Classification (NCBI taxonomy): domain Eukaryota; kingdom Metazoa; phylum Arthropoda; class Insecta; order Coleoptera; family Curculionidae; genus Pachyrhynchus; species Pachyrhynchus sulphureomaculatus. The sequence continues at coordinate 160,569,825 of CM032446.1, forward strand.
GAAGTGCTTAGGTGGATTCACTTAAAGCAATAATGAAAGTCTAAATGCAAAAATTTGGAAAATTGCTCCAAAGTGTACGCCAGGTAATCGTCAAATTGCGGAAATTGGGGCCAGTGTTGAAGTGTCTACATTTAACGATAGAGCTAACAGTTATTTACAAATGTTAGAATTGCTAGAAGTCAGCATTGGGGTTGAAGCGCATCGTTACTGTCGAAATGAGCATGCTAAGCGTTTGAAACACGCCAGGATAAAATAAATTTAATTTGCAAAAGAAGCCAGAGATAACAAAAAAAAACAGAAAACTATAAATAATACCAAGATGCAAGAGGAAGCAGGCATACAGTACGAAGCTGGAATGGGAGATTAGCCGTAATTTCACTTTTTATCTACCCGAAACGTTTTCAGGCATTGTCTCAGTGAATTTTTAATATTTTTTAATTTTTTTTTAATCTTAATAATTACTTTTTCTACAAAACGTCGAGAGGTTTTTTTAATTTTTCTAATAGACAATTTTTATAAATAATTAAACATAAATTTTTTTGGTCGAAAATTGCATACTGGAGTGTGAACTAACATAAATTCTTTATTTTTGAAAAAAAACCCTTCGATAATTTTTAACTACTACATTCTTTTACAAAATTAATTTTTATTTTTGCAGACTGGATTATTTTTTGAGTTTATCCTGCAGACAAGCAGGCGCCATAGTTTTTATCAGTGGTCCATTTAACCCAATAAAAATAATGTTAACATTTAAAACATACTTAAAAAAAATTGTTATAATTTAAAGTACAATAAAAATATATAATTACCATGCTTTTGTATTATTCACTTAACCTTTACAATACTTTTTTTAAAAAATATAAATACTTTTTGTAGCGCCCAGGTGTATGTAATTCCTTAAGGCTTAGTTCAATAATAGGCTTGCCATTCTGTTTTGTAATTACTATCGTGATTAATACAGTTTCCAAAATCCAAGCTAATCGCGCGACGAGCGTCGAGTAAACCATTTGAGGACGAACGAAATACCATTTAACTTTATAAGCTTCGAAAAAATTTAAACAAAGGCAACTACCGAGTTCCATTACTAGTTAGTATATTAAACGAACTGAATATGTTATTGGATGTATAGTAACTAAGTATTTTAATTTTATATAATCTCGTTTTAGCATTTTATTGTTAAGGTATTCCAAAATAATTATTTCTAGTCATAATATGTATGCAAGTAATCTGTAAATGAATAATAATATACTTGCTTGAAATGTGACAAAAATCTTTAAAATAATTGAGAGTGAATTAGAGCTGTAAAAATAAGTTTTTGAAAATAATAAATTTCAATACATATTTATTTATAGTTCTTGGTTAAAATGGTGAAAATATACAATCTAATCATGATTTTATTTATTATGGTTAAGGTCCATAACGGCATCCAGTACCTGGTATGAAAGCGCCAACTCACCTTGGCACGGTACTGATAATACTCTAATACAATGGAAATATGATTTTCTAAGCGTGATCTCCAATTACGTCACAATACTAATTTATGCTAATCTTGGGGAAACGCAGATCTATTGATTTACGTAAGGGGCAATCAGTTAAATTGATTTTGGCAAGTTCGGACGGCCGATTTGGTTTACGAGATATAGCTAAAAATAATTAATTGGTCAAGTGCAAGTTGGATTTGCGCAATTAGTGTACCGTACAATGATTACTTTTAAAATAAAAATTTTTGTTTCAGAGGTATAAAATGACCAATGACTTCACAAAACACCTCCTAAATGAGTTTTCAACAAAGTTTTTTTCCGATCTTTACTGAAAGCTGATGACTTTGACATTCTTGTTTTTTTTAGATACCAGATAAATTATTAAAGGTAATACATTCGTGATAATTTTCGTTTAATCTACACCCAGTGGAGAATATTCCAGAATTTTTGATCAGTACTTTTCGAGATAAAAGGGGGGACAGCGATTTTACGCAAGTATTACATTATATATATTTTTGAACTCGTATTTTTACAAGCTTTCATTTGACACTCCCCTCGATGACCTACTAAAAATTTTTTTTTACTTCCGATTTCACCCCCTTAAGTCAAAATTTAACTTTCAAAACTACACAGCTCTGATGAGGCCATCAGTTTCTACATTAGTGCCAAATTTCAACTTTCTATGTTAAATAGTTCCGGAGAAAATCGGGTGTGACAGACAGACGGACGGACATCGAAGTGATCTTATAGGTGTTCCGTACGGAACATTAAAAAAGAATACTTCACAACTTTAAATTATTTTGAATTAAATTTATAAAAGAAGAGTTGTAAAAATGCATTAAATTATTATTTAGGAGCACTTTGGTAAAATAAACCTATTTAACATTAAAAAAATAATAACGATTTTTGTGTGTCACGCTATTTCAGCCAATTATTTAAATAAAGTAGTCTGCAATGGTAGCACAAGTTTGAAAGATAAACATAATATATACCTGAAAATACTTCACAATTATTATAGACTCAAAATTGGTCAATATGGAGGCATGAAAGTTTAATTTTTTTGCTTTTATCAGCTATTCCCACTAAAATGATATTATGCATGCATCATTGTAACAATTTACTATGATCTACAATTATGTCAAAGAGTTTTTAATTGTGTTAAGTTTGGTCATGTCGTCAATAAAATAGAATGGTAGAAAAGCGAGAGGATAAAATACTTCCTTTACTGATTTGTTTTAATTTACGTAAATAGACAGATCAGCCTTCTCTCAGATCAACCTAAATTGATCCTATAAAATAATAGTGGCTGAAGAAGCATATTAGTAATTTTCAAGGTCGTATATTTTGAATCAATATAGCATCAATCAATCAATAATCAAACAATCAATCAATCAATATATGCCTGCTTTTATAAAAAGTTGGTCTTTAGATGTTCCATGTATTACGACTTCTGAATAAAATTTAAGGCATCAAACACCTTGCAGTTAAGTAGCCATTTGATGTTATTGTAGGCAAAGGTGTATATTTTTTTTGCAAAGAATGAGGTGGATAATAACTATTTAAAGTTGGAAAAGCCCAAATCATCATTAATCACCACTGAATAATACCTTCGCCAGTTGTTGATGTAAATACTTGTGTTATTAATCAGTGAATGAAATACAAGCTTTAAATAACAGGCTTAGTGCAAGTTAGACTTGCGCAATTAATGTTTCGTATGGTGGTTTTAAAATAAATTAAAATCCTTACATAGGCTAAGTTAATTAGGTCCCTGATATTTATTTATCTTAAGACTTAATATTTATTTTTACGTTTTTTCTTAGTCATTCATGTATATTAGTTATCTTAGCTTCCTTAGAGTCCCTAAATCAATCTAGCTCAATTTAGAATCTAGTAATAAAAGTGTAAAACAAATATTTACTATCTAAATATTTGTTTAATTACAAATAAATAAAATGAACTTATTTTCTCTTGGTACCCATCCGTGTGTGTACTGAAAACTATATTAACAAAGCTTCCACCATATTATCAAGGAATTTTTCATATCCGATAAATTATTAAACGTAATGTACTCGTGATAATATTCGCCCAATTTACACGTTATGAAGAATATTCTAGAATTTTTTCAAAATTTTTCGATCAGTACTTTCTGAGATAGGGAGAGGGACAGGGATTTTGGCCATTTTTTAAAAATAATACAAAGAAAAGTGTGTGCAAGTATTACATCGTATATATTTTTGAACTCGTGTTTTCACAAGCTTTTATTTGACACTCCACTCGATGATCTGGCATTTTTTTTCACTTCCGATTTTACCTCCCAAAACTAACCCCTTAAGTCAAAATTTAACTTTCAAAACTATACGGCTCAGATTTGGCCATCAAATTTCAACTTTCTATGTCAAAAAGTTTCGGAGAAAATCGAGTGTGACAGACGGACAGGCGGACAGACGGACACCGAAGTGATACCACAAGTGTTCCGTACGGAACACTAAAAATGTATCAATTTTAACCAGTATTTAAAAAAAAACCCGAATTTTTGTAACCTTACTAAAATATCATAATATCTTTAAAATGAGCTTGTTATTGCACAGCAGAAAGAAGGTGTTGTATTGGAGGCATTTTTAATGAGGGTGCTGCATAAATAGAATACGCAACAGCAGGAGGCGCGTCGATAACAGGTAGTGCCTTTTATTGATTATCCATTTTTTTCTTTTTATTAATATATAATGAAATAAGAAAATCGATGTCTGTGCAGCCCTCAAGTTAAAACATTTAGGCTTGTGCGCCATTTGTATTATAAGGATAAGTTATTTTTAAAATAAAGTAATCCACCCTTTTGACGATATTATTCAGATTTAGTCAGGGTAAATACTAGATGAAAATTTCATTTTAAGCAAACATTTTTGTATTGTCGTTAAAAATGTTACTGGTTCGTCATCATGCTCAAATTGTTGGAGATCGAGGGTTCAAGCTAATTGAAAAAACAAGCTTGCTGTCATATGCAAATTTCCAGATTGGATTTTTGATCTTTGCCAGCAGATTGATAATCTATATTTTTTAGCTCCTAGAGAGATCTGCAATCTGCCCAGCGGGCAATAAGCATATGTTTTGACTAGAAAGTAGTGACATGTAGATTATCACTCCAGTGAGTGATGTCCTTTAAAAAATTATTATCTAAATTTTAAATCTAGAATATATTTGTCTATGCAGTCTTAAGTTTAAGTTTATCTGGGTCCCGTAGTCAGATCTGTCGGTAGCAGTCGTTTTATTCAGTTTAACTGATTAGCCAATACGTTAGGGTGCACTGACACTCTTTCACTGTATTTTCACTGAATCGATGTATGGCTTCCTTAACGGATTTTAGAGGGATGTCGTGAAGAATCACTTTGTTGGAAACGTAAAAAGGTGCATCGACTATGGCTCCCAACACCTTGTTCTGAACTCTCTGCAGGATGGCAATACTGGAGTCACTAGCGGTACCTCCAGATTGGTTTGAGGATGGATTGGTATAGCAATATTTTGTTATCCGAGGATAATTTTGATTTGCGGCCAATGAGCCAATACATGTGGCCTAATTTAAATCCTAGCTGCTTTCGTTATATGCTGCGTCGTATATGTTTCCTCCAAGTTAGGCGGCGGTCTAAATGCATGTGGAGATATTCAGTATCTTCGATTTGCAGAACCTGACAATTGTTTATCTTCACAGGAGGGCATGTTTCTCTTCGAAATGTAAATGTTACATGCTTGGATTTGGTTTCATTAGCTTTAATACGCCATGTTTTCAATCAGTGCTGAATTTTATTTAGGTTCATTTGAAGGTTTCTAGAGGCCGATGCTAGGTCAGTGTGGGATGCCAGCACAGCAGTGTCATCAGCATATGTTGCCACCGTAGTGGTTCTTGTTGTTGGTAGGTCTGCAGTAAATAAGAGTTATTTCCCTGGGGAACGCCTGGGTGTATGGGATATAAGCCGGTGTATTGACTGCCTTGCTTCACTAGGAAGTGTCTGTTTGTTAAGTATGATTTAAACAATTAATAGTGGGGATGAGGAAGGAGTTTCCTTAGTTTGCTTGAGATATGTCAAGAAAGTTGCAGAGCAGTATCTTTTGGCATTTAGATCTTTATTAATTTCATTATCTAGTCTGTGTACTTGCTCTATTGTTCCATGTTTGTTGCGGAAGCCAAATTGATGGTTCAGGATTATTTTTCTTTCTGCTATTATTATGTTCAGTTTTTTATTATACAACTTCTCAAAGACTTTGGAAAACATTGGGATTAAGCTTATAGGCCTGTAGAAGGAGATGTCTTCTGGTTTTTTTTCTGGTTTAAGGATTATAATGATTTAGGCAACTTTCCAGATGTTGGGGAAGTAGTTTAATCGCAATATTGCATTAAATATAAACGTCATTAGTTTATAGCATTTTTCAGACAGTTCTTGTAGTATTTTACCAGAAATGATATCAAATCCTGGCACCTTTTTGATGTTTATTTATTACTTATACTAGATGAAAATTTCATTTTAGGCAAACATTCTTGTATTGTCGTTAAAAATGTCAGTAGTTCGTCATCATGCTCAAATTGCTGATGATCGAGGGTTCAATCTAATTGAAAAAACAAGCTTGCTATCATATGCAAATTTCCAGATTGGATTTTTAATCTTTGCCAGCAGATCGATAATATAAAGCAAAAATAGAGTAGGAGTCAGTCCATAATCCTGGGGTACATTACGTTTGTAGTAAGTCAACTGTTATTTGCGGCGAACGATGTCTTACGAAACTCTAGAACCATAAACAATACCTGTCACTATAAAACTGTGGCTTAGTCAAAAATCATGCTTAACACTATCGCATGCTTCGTATATATCACATGCGCAACCGCTCAAGACTCTCCATGTTTAATTGCGTTGCTCCAGAAATTTGTGGCTTAGGTTAGAACTCTTGTCGGTTCTTGTTTACGAAAGTTATGATCACTAATGACGTTAGATCATTCCAAATATTTTAGAAGATACGTATCGGTAGCCTTTTCCATAATTCTCGATATTAATGGAAAGACTGCGACTGGACGGTGTTTGTTTGTTATGGTATTTGGCCTTTCTTAGGTATTAGCTGAAGTCGAGCGCATTTCTAGTAAGCAAGAAATATTCCTTTTCTGTAGGTTAAGTTGAAAGGCCTTCAAAAAAGAGTTAGTTTTCTGGTACATTCTTAAGTACGATTAAATCCGCACCTGAAGCTTTTTGGTGTCTAACTTCATTATGATTTTATGATACGTTGTCTGAAAACAATGCTGGGCAGGTTGATTGAACATTGGTAATAGTGGGTGCTATTTTTCCCAGGGAATTAATAAAAGAGTATAAAGCAAAAAGTTCTGGTAACAAGCTGGCTTGCTTAACAGATGTTGTTGAAATAATATTGTCTGACCGTATATGTGGTGGATTTGGTGAAATATTGACTAACTTAGCGATCGACGAACAAGGATCTTGATCTGTTAGGACGGGCAACAAGATTGCATGTATTAGTTTGCATTATGTGCAAGTATTAGTTTGCATCTGTGTGGCGCACCAACAAAGATATTATACTTTAAGACAAGTAGTTTTCCTAAAACAGCTTTTTTGTATCACTGATTAAACCAAGGCTCGTTGCTAATAAGGCATCCTCCGTAGCGCAATCAAATGGGTCGTCAGACCTGAATCAAACGCTTAGCCAAGACAAGGTTAACGTTAAACATTTTACCTGTCTTCCATCCATACCAAATTTTATTAATAAACCTCAAATTATTTTGGATTTATGGCATGCCGTTTATCTTATAGACGTACTTTGTCTTTTGTGAAATCCTTTATCAACATTTATAAAGTTTCTAAAACTAAAAAGCCTCAGGATTCGAAAAAAGATTTTTTCTATTAATTTCTGCCTAAAAATTAAATAGTGTATTTTCCGGAATCAGGCTTTAGGCTTGGAGCACAATAGGGATCGGTGCAAGTGAATTGAACGCAGCAAAGAGGAAAACAAGTTTTGAAATTTATGTAATCAAAATAGATAGAGTAGAGGAAAAAATATGTGATCGGTTAAATTAATAGTAATAGAGTAGCTATTAATTAATTTGTAAAGTGTAAATTTAAATCTTTGATAACATAATGTTTAAGATTTTTTTATAGAAATAAAGAAACTATTTCTAATATCATCATTTTTCTTCTAAAATCCAGGATTCTAATAGTTAAGAGGTACAAAGGAAGGATAGAAATTAATTGTTTTTTTAAATTTTTTATAGTTCTCGCTTTGCTGTTCATTTTTTTTATAAGTATGGTTGGTTATAAAGGAATAAGGATAAACGATAATGGTCAGATTTCAAATTTCTGTTCCAATTTTTAATGGACTTATTGTTTGACTAGTGGTAGTGCAGCGTACATACATAATGATATTAAACACAAGAACTTTAAAAATTAGTTATTTCTGTGATTACTTGTTATAATACAAAGCAGAAAAAATAGCATGATTAAGCTTCCAGGATCAAAGATTTCCGGAGGGAAAATAGCCCCTGTTCGGATTTCCAGGTGGTGGCTGATTTGGGGCCTCAACATGCAGACATTATATTTTAAAATAGATTTTTGGTTATTAGACAAAATATAAGAAGTTCAACTGCCGTTTGAGAAAGGTATTGTGTACCGAAACATATCACGGCTGGTTTAAGTTATTATTTTATTTATTTAATTTTGATAAATAAAATATAGTGAAAATCTGAACAATAGTTTGTCTTTTAATTTCCTAAAATAGATTTTTGTAACATACGACGTTTAAACTCGAACATAAATTGAGTGCACCAACACCTGCAAACAAATAAGCCTCATGTACTCGCTCTCTGTGAAATAAACCGGGTCATCTATTCCCCCTTTAGGCATAACTTTGGAATCAGTCTTTTTGTCAGAAGCGAGCTCTCTTATCAACGCGAGGAGGCTTTGGAGCCCCGAAACTTTGATGTTATGTGGCTAAAAATAATGATTCAACAAACCACAAGTTTTATCTGCTGTCTTTATCGGTCACTAAGTGATTCTAACTTTAAAGCGCTTCTCTTGCAGACACCATTAATCATTTACAGATTATTTATCTATCCCCTCCACGACATTGTAACATTCATTTTTTCCTAGATTTTAAGACCATATAATGTTACTGATTTTCCTCTTAATAATGTACTTCTTTTCATTTTTGTATCGAACGGTATATTAATTAGAAATTCCTAGCCGTTCGGTATATAAGGTGCAGTGCGGGTTTCCGACCGAATCTATCGAATTCATAGTACGCCGGGATTGGTCAAATGTTTGTATCCGGAGTTTGGTTCCGGCGTCGCCATATTACAGACAGCGTGCCCACGGCTTATTTAAGGGTCCGGAGGACAGGAATCTTGGCTATTTTCCATCAAGCCGCTGCCAGGCTTAGAACACCGAGCCGCCGCCAGGCAGTACCACCAAGCAAGCCGAGAGGCTTAGTACCATCAAGCCGCAGTAGAGGCTTACGAGAATATCTACGAGAGCCAAGTTAAGCACGAGTTTTTTTATCATAAAGCCGTAGTGAGCGTTGTGTGTTTTCTAAATGGAGCAGTTAAAGTAGGCTCTTCTCAAAAGTGTGAAACCGGTTTTGTGTTGCATTGAAGGCCTAGAAGCCCATAGGAAGACCGTAAGTTACCCGAACAATACATCAATAAATATATTCCCCGCAAATAAGTGTTTTAACAGCAATTTGAACTGAAAGATCGCGAAGTGAAAATCACGACTCTTCGATTTCGGGTGTAGTCAAAATTTAGAAGTAAAATCTCTGATTTAGGGACTCTAGTTTATAAAAACTACTTTTAGGCTAGAATTATTTTTGTATTCCTTAAAATTGCAAAGGTTGGAACTTTTATTTTAAATCATGAATAAATTTTCTTTTTTTTGTAGATTAAAGCTAGTGTCTCACTGAATACCTATTTTTCTTTTCAGGATAAGAAAAGTTGTACTAGAAAATTCTTTTTAGTAATAACAGTAAAACCCTTCAGTATTTTTTCATTTTTTTTAACTGAAGTTAGATCCTTTCTATTTTAAAATGAATGGTGCCCAAAAATTTGTACGACTGAAGCTTTTTTAAAAAAAATATAAAATAATTCCAAAAAGACGTAAAACAATTATCTCTTACCCATATTTCTCTACCAAGGAAAACTGAGCTAGTGTTTGTTTAATTTCTTTAGTTCTTTTAAAATCATTATTCACTCAATTCATTCTCAGAAATTAAAAAGAGGTTGCAAGAAAATTGTGCCCAAGCGTGGGAAAAACAATTTTCACAGGGTACAAAATAACGCCTCAAAAAGCGGGCAAGTTCACACATTACAAAGTAGCGCTGTCAACGCGGGGCTTTTGGAATTTTATTTTTTAAAGGGTTCAGTGTACTAGCTTTCGAACAAAGTAAAAGCTCTAACTTTTCAGATATTTTTATTTTCATGATATTTATGAAACGAAACTACACTATAGCAATAAGACAAAAGCAGGAAATTTGTAGAATTATTTATTTCAATTTATCTGATGGTGGTTTAGATATTTGAATTTTGTTAATCGACTCTAAGATAAGAGATTCCTACTTTTTTCTTAAAAGCTACTTTTATAGTTCAGATTAGCAGATGTGCTGGTTTACTTTAATTTTTGCAGTGTTAGATTTATTTTGCGGAGAACCGAAGAAAAAAACTGTACTTTTTTTCTCACCGATGTTTTGCATGAATATTAAAAATACTTTGCTGATACGAAACGGTATTTGGAGATTTTTTGTTGAAAATTCTTAACATAATTGGTAAAAGAATTTTAATACAAGGCAATACTTAGAAATTTTTTGAAATTGTTGAAAATTTTTTTGTTTGGTAAGGAAGTTTACATATTTTAAGTGCCTTTACATATTTTTTATTTTTGACTATTGGGAGCACAGGAGAAATATTTTCACGACTTTTTAAACAATTCTTTTAAATCGTATTCATTTATCATGGAAGCCTTCAATTTTAAAGTCAATCACCTACTAGAATATGAGTTAGACTATGAAATGAAAATCCGTCGTATTTTCTCAGAACGTCCGGCCGCGGATAAAAGAAAGATTCCAACGAGGATCTTAAGTAAAGAAATAATCCAATAGATCAGATTGGACTAAATAGTTACAAAAGTTTCTGATTTTTTTTAAAGTCCAATAAAAATTCTCCTTCTCAAGTTAAAACTCCTGCTTCTCCAAATGGTCACATGTCTCCTTTATTCGTGCATAAATATTTAGATAACAGACCGCATATCAAGATAAATCTATTAGGTGTCCATTTCTCGGCTTTATTTGACTCTGGTGCAAATGCCTCCGTTGTAGGTCAGAATGGTATTAAAATTTTAAGTCGTTTAAGTATAAAAATATGCCATGTCAAAAATAGAAGTGTTACCACTGCAGATGGCAGCCGTCTAAAAGTTTTAGGTACGGTTGAGTTGCCGCTAGTCTGCAATGGTCATTGTTTAGTAATCTCTGCTCTAGTAGTACCTTCTCTATCACATACTTTGGTTTTAAGATGTGATTTTGCACAAAAATTCGGAATTTTAGTAAATTTTAAAGATAATTCGTGGTATCCACAGTCCCTAGAAGTGAATTCTCATACAAGTTTTAAAGATTGTTATTTAGAAAGTTCTTTAGAAAACCTTTTCTCGCGTCTATGTACCCTAGATGATCTCTCGCGGACGGAACGCTTAAAGGCAGAAAAAGTAATAAGCTCTTTCAAGGAAATAAGTAGTAAAGATAGGTTAGGCCGAACGAATAAAATCACCATGTCTATAGATACGGCTGATGCCAGTCCTGTAAAGACAAGGCCCTTCGCCATGTCTCCGTATATGTCAAAAGTATTAAATAAAGAGTTAGACGAAATGTTGAAACTCGGAGTGATTGAAGAATCAAACAGTCCTTGGTGTTCTCCAATCTTATTGGTGAAAAAGGCCGATGGACAGTATCGTCTATGCTTTGACGGAAGAAAGCTCAACGAGGTCAGCAAATTTGATAACTATCCATTACCGAACATCGATAGAATTTTGACATCACTCAGGAATGCTAAGTATGTATCCTCGATAGATCTTAGAAAGGCATTCTGGCAAATTCCTTTGGACAAATCCTCTAAGGAAAAGACCGCTTTTGCAGTAGTAGGCCGAGGTCTATTTCAGTTCGTCACTATGCCGTTTGGTCTAAAGAACGCTGCTCAAACTCAGCAACGTTTAGTGGACGCTATATTTGGTCCGAAATATGAGCCACATATTTTTACCTATCTCGATGATATTTTAGTAACATCGGAAGACTTCGAATCGCATATATGCTTACTTAAAGAAGTAAAAAATAAATTGAAAGAGGCCGGACTGACGATAAATTTGAGCAAATGTGATTTTTTCAAAACTTCTCTAAAGTTTTTAGGCTATATTGTAGGCTCAAATTCCTTACGTACCGATCCGGATAAAGTAGCAAGCATGGTTAATTATGCGAGACCTACTAATACTACGGAAGTTAAGCGCTTCGTAGGAATGTGTTCATGGTACAGACGTTTTATTTGAGAATTTTTCTACCCTGTTGTCGCCTATCAATGATCTTTTGAAAGGACGAAAAAAAGGACAATCGATAGATTGGACAAAGGCAGCCGAAGAATCTTTTATAAAGATTAAAGAGCTATTGGTTTCAGCTCCCATTTTATCCCAACCAGATTTTTCCCAACAGTTTTATATTTCTAGTGATGCTTCTAATACCGGTTTAGGGGGCGTCCTAACACAGAAAATCAATGGTGAGGAAAGAGTGATAGCGTATGCCAGTAGAACTTTATCAAAGGCTGAACGTAACTATTCGGTTGTTGAAAAAGAATGTTTAGCAGTACTCTTTAACATCGAAAAGTTTCGACCTTACATAGAAGGTGTTCCTTTCACGGTCATAACAGATCATTATAGTCTATTGTGGCTTAATTCTATTAAAAACCCTAGTGGCAAACTAGCGCGTTGGGCGATTAGGTTGAGACAACATACGTTTAATTTAATTCATAGAAAAGGAGTCCACAATGTTATTCCTGACGCTTTGTCAAGAATCCCAGACCATACAGTGGACGAAAACAGTCTTAATGCACAAATTGACGTCAGAATAGATACAGTTGATATAGATCGCATTGATCCATGGTACGATAATTTACGGCAGCAAATTAAAGAATTTCCTCAAAATTTTCCGCAGTGGAAGGTGGAAAATGATTTCGTGTACAAGTTTATCCCAAACCAGTTGCCTTTAAAAGTTAATGTACCTGAGTGGAAAATACTAGTTCCTAAACCACAGAGAGAGGAAATTATAGACATGTGTCACACTCCTCCTACTTCTGGTCATTTTGGTTTTTATAAAACTCTTTACAGGGTTCAGGAACAGTATTATTGGCCAAAAATGCGTTTTGATATCTTAAAGTTTGTGAGGACTTGTGAAGTATGTGGAGCGCAGAAATCTCCAAATACACTACCTATGCGACTGATGGGAAAAGAGAAAACGGTTAATTACCCTTTTCAAGTCATAGCAGCTGATCTAGTAGGCCCATTCCCACGTTCAAAAAGGGGAAATAAATGGCTTCTCGTGGTTTCTTGCTGGTTTACAAAGTATACCATGCTATTTCCTTTGAAAAGCTCTAAAGCTGGATATATAGAGAGAATTTTGGAAAATGATGTCTTTCTAATCCACGGTGTTCCATCGCTCTTAATATGCGATAACGGTACTCAGTTTACCTCTAAGAGTTTTAAGAGCTTAAGTGAAACTTATGGTTTTAACATCCGTTTTAATCCTGTGTACTCTCCACAATGTAATTTTGTTGAACGTAATAACCGAACAGTCGGGACCGCCTTAAGAAGTTACGTTGATTCACATGACACTTGGGATGGCAATATTTCCAAAATTCAACAAGCAATAAATACCGCAAGACACGAAGTAACAGGGTTCACACCGTCTTTCTTAGTTTACGGCAGACATATACCTCTATCTGGGTCGTATTATAAAAATTTAGATTTGGATGTCAATGTTGACAGCGAAATAATTCCGGGTAACAGGGGTGAGTATGCCGAAAATTTAAAGGGTTTAAAAGATATTTTCACTGACGTGCGTAGTAGGATACATAAGGCTTATGAACGGAACAGTAAGTCTTACAACCTTAGAAAAAGGGATTTTGCCTTTAATATAGGTGATCACGTTTGGCGAAAAAATAAAATTCTTTCCAGTGCAGCTGATAAATTCACATCTAAGTTGGTACCTAAGTATGTGCATTGCGTGATAAGAGAAAAGATTTCAGACTTAATTTATGGTTTAGTTAATTTAGATGGGACTAAAGTAGGACGATGGCATATTAAAGACTTAAAACCATTCACTGGACCTAACCCTAATGAAAGTTTGTCAGAAGAAGAATAATTTATATTTACATTATCTTAATTGCTTTACTTTACTTTTTTTGATGTTGCTCTGTAGAGGTGACGACCTCGTTTTTTTGACTGTTATAAAAGTTGAGCAGAGTATAGCTTACTTTTATTATTTTTGCTAAGGTTTTGGGTACTGATCATATCCAAACTTAGGTTGATTGTAGTTGATGTTTAGCATCGACTCAGCTGTTGCGAGCTTGCGAAAGAGTCACACTCAGGATTTATCATAAGACTGGTATGTCGGTGGTCGCGGGATTTGATTTGCTTATGACCCCAAATAATATCCAGTTCTTGACACTTGGAAGCGAAATTTTGATTAGAGGCAATCCAAAGTGATCTTGAGTTTGGACAAGCGCAAGATGGAGCTCGCGTAGTGTGATGTAGAGTCAAAATTTTTATGAGCAATTTCAAAGTTTGTTACCCGAGTGGGTGTATTTCTATTACCTTAGTGGTATATGTTGGGTGCAATTAAGAGTAAATTGATTTTGGTTTATCCAGTGAGTCTAAGACTTGGATTATTTTGATTTAGATCTTCTTCTGAATTGACAAACTGAGGGTATATTCTTTTCTTCTCAGGGCCGTTTAAACGTTACCTTTGAGTCACAAATTTTTTAAAAATTTTTTTTGCATAGACTCATAGGCGTCTGATGAGTTTTTTTTTCGGTCTACTATCAGATTGATAGGAAATTGAAGTCCTGCAGGAGAACTAAAGGCTGATCATTTACAAGAGATGAGAGCAGAGTAAGACAGTCGTTTCCCAAAGAAATGATCAAAATCTGATACCGAGATGAGAACCTTGTCAAGAGAGGCTAAGCGCAGTGAAGGAAGATTCCTAACCGAATTTTTAGATTTTCACCAGATAATCTAGAAGTTTGGGCTGACAGAAAACGGTTATGCCTGATACCTGTAGCAGTTTCTTCTAGACGCTATTGTCTAGGAAGACGATTAACACCATGATCGAATATTTTAGCTGTCAACGATGTTTTCTTCTTGTTTCTGATTAAGCTGGAAAAGCTCTTGTCGTCTTCAACAGTTTTGTTGCGTTGCCACCGAAAAATAGAGAAATTTTTGCTTCATGTAGCTTTTTAAGTTCATTTTCGTTTTTTGGAAATTTCCGTTAGAAGCTTGGTTAAGCTAACCTTGTAAACCTTTTAGGTTGTATCCCATGAGTTATTTGTCTTTACAGGCTGTGATGCACCGGGTGCTAACAGATGCCGTTACGACGTTTGGCAAGGAGTTATTCTTCCTGAGGCACAGACTGATTGGAAGGGTAGTCTATGGGGGGCGCACGTTTGACCTTTGGGACCTTTAGAGGTTTTGTTACCCAATGGCTATTTCTATTTGAGCCAAAGGAGAGCCTAGCTACTGTAGTCGACCTCAGCTCCAATTAGCCTATTAGTGGTGACAGGCTGTTGGCAGTAGTGTGTTTCGGAACACCCTATTGATTAATTTTTTTGACTTATGGTGGTGTGGTAGACACCGTTTTTTAGCTTAGTGGATGCTATAATCTACTCCCTTTTGTTGGTGGACTCCAGGGTCACCATTTCCGTATTCTATTGTCTCCACCTTTCAGTATATCGTAGTGAGGTGTTTGTCTCCTGTTATGTGGGATGGATTGAATGTTTTTTCGTTGTTGTTCTAGGGCGAGACCAGTACACGAGGGTTCTTCATGCAACTTGGAGAAGCGCAATGCTGGTTAAATTTTATATCTGTGTGTAGCCACCCTGAAGAATGACGGAGGGCGTTTTTTCTGGCTCATGTTTTCTAGGCAGATTTGTCACTTTGGTGCGATGTGCTGAAGATTTGATTAGCTTTTGCTAAGAGCTTTCACCAAGCTCAGTATGGAGTTATCATAACCAAGATTTTGGGATTTGAACTCCTGTATATATTTCTGTATATATTTCTGTATATATTTCTGTATATATTTCAGTGTATGTTGGTTGCCTGAGGGCATGTGCTCAAAATGTGTGATTTTGAGTCGTTTTGCTTATGGACTCCTATATATAGGATTATGACTTTAGGGAGGTCCTATTTAGAGACTAGCTGTCTCACATAGTTATGCTAGGAATGTTTCCTTGAATGTTAGTTGCGCGTGGACTAATCATTCTGTTCTTTGTGAACATTGCTTTTTGAAGCAGGATCATTCAGTTTGGTGAATTTTAGCTTTTATAGCTACTCACTGCGTTTAGGGTGAATTTTAGCTTTTACAGCTATTCACTGTGCTTATAGTGATATTGTTAGCTTTTATAGCTGCTCACTATGTTAATGGCGAGTTTGTTCTTTTAGAACGCAGACTTTGTGTAGTCGAGGACTATTTACAGAGTGTTTTCTTGGCGAGGAGCCGAGGTTTTTTCTGGCGATGTACCAGAATGTTTTCTTGGCGAGGAGCCGAGGTTTTTTCTGGCGATATACCAGAGTGTTTTGTTGGCGATGAGCTGACGTGTTTTCTGGCGATCAACCAGAGCGTTTTCCCTGGCGATTTTAGCATGTCTAGATGTCTTAGGACGTCGACATTGCGCGATAGAGTGCGATTATTTTCTGATGCGACTAGTAGTGATACTAGATTTAGAATGTTCTCTTAGCGGTGAGCTAGAGCATTGATGGCGATTTTTTCCGAGCGTTTGTCTGGATTTTCATCCAGATGTTTCTTAGCCTTGTGCTAAATGGTCTTACAAGACTTTTTCTTTTTAGTGTTAGTGTTTGCACTAGAATCACTTATTTTTTTTGTTTTTCTTTATTTAAGAATTTTTATAAATTTCTTTTGCTGAAATAGAAAATTTTCAGACAATCCTTAAAATATTTTAAGGGGGGTGTTCATACTTTGTTTCAGTTCATTTTTTTGATTTAGGCAAGAGTCTAGACAAAGTTATATTTTTTTTTTTGTTTTGGTAACAATAACAGAGCTGATTCTTTTATATAAGAAGACCGCGATTGTTACTTTGAACAGGTATTTCTTATGTTCATGCAAGGATTTTTATTTACTTTTTGATGTACTTAACCTTAGTGCTTAATTAAGTTAAGTCTAGTTATAAGATTCTTGTGTACATGCAAAGATTTTCATTTGGTTTTCATTGTACTTAATATTAGTGCTTAATTGAATTAAGTCTAGTAGTAAGGTCCGAAGTTTGTAATTTTGTTTTAAGTTCTGACCTTAGTATTAAGTGATAGTGTACCACTTTGTACCTTTTCATAAGTAGCCTTAGTTTAATAGACTAGTGTAGTCTATTTCTTTTTGGAAGGGGGTAATGTAACATTCATTTTTTCCTAGATTTTAAGACCATATAATGTTACTGATTTTCCTCTTAATAATGTACTTCTTTTCATTTTTGTATCGAACGGTATATTAATCAGAAATTCCTAGCCGTTCGGTATATAAGGTGCAGTGCGGGTTTCCGACCGAATCTATCGAATTCATAGTACGCCGGGATTGGTCAAATGTTTGTATCCGGAGTTTGGTTCCGGCGTCGCCATATTACAGACAGCGTGCCCACGGCTTATTTAAGGGTCCGGAGGATAGGAATCTTGGCTATTTTCCATCAAGCCGCTGCCAGGCTTAGAACACCGAGCCGCCGCCAGGCAGTACCACCAAGCAAGCCGAGAGGCTTAGTACCATCAAGCCGCAGTAGAGGCTTACGAGAATATCTACGAGAGCCAAGTTAAGCACGAGTTTTTTTATCATAAAGCCGTAGTGAGCGTTGTGTGTTTTCTAAATGGAGCAGTTAAAGTAGGCTCTTCTCAAAAGTGTGAAACCGGTTTTGTGTTGCATTGAAGGCCTAGAAGCCCATAGGAAGACCGTAAGTTACCAGAACAATACATCAATAAATATATTCCCCGCAAATAAGTGTTTTAACAGCAATTTGAACTGAAAGATCGCGAAGTGAAAATCACGACTCTTCGATTTCGGGTGTAGTCAAAATTTAGAAGTAAAATCTCTGATTTAGGGACTCTAGTTTATAAAAACTACTTTTAGGCTAGAATTATTTTTGTATTCCTTAAAATTGCAAAGGTTGGAACTTTTATTTTAAATCATGAATAAATTTTCTTTTTTTTGTAGATTAAAGCTAGTGTCTCACTGAATACCTATTTTTCTTTTCAGGATAAGAAAAGTTGTACTAGAAAATTCTTTTTAGTAATAACAGTAAAACCCTTCAGTATTTTTTCATTTTTTTTAACTGAAGTTAGATCCTTTCTATTTTAAAATGAATGGTGCCCAAAAATTTGTACGACTGAAGCTTTTTAAAAAAAAATAGAAATTAATTCCAAAAAGACGTAAAACAATTATCTCTTACCCATATTTCTCTACCAAGGAAAACTGAGCTAGTGTTTGTTTAATTTCTTTAGTTCTTTTAAAATCATTATTCACTCAATTCATTCTCAGAAATTAAAAAGAGGTTGCAAGAAAATTGTGCCCAAGCGTAGGAAAAACAATTTTCACAGGGTACAAAATAACGCCTCAAAAAGCGGGCAAGTTCACACATTACAACATCAACTGGCTTAAGTATTCAAATATGACCAATGAACAAGGTCATGAAGCTGAATCATTCTCAATCAATTGTGGCTTTACTCAGCTTATCGAGGAACCAACACGGATCACTGATCAAGACTGAGAGTTAACCAGTCTTGTTAACCTGTGTTCAACCACCAACCCAGAGATTTACACTGTCACGGTAAATCCGCCGTTAGGTTCTTCCACAAATTGCTTCCGACATCGAGTATCCTACCAATCAACATAGAGAGGCGCCTAAACCACGTAAAATTTGGCACTACAAATATTGAATATTTTTGAACTTTCTGTTTAGATTCGATGACCCATCTGACTGTGCCAACGAGGTTTCTGATGTCATTTTGAGTGATATGGAAGCTTACATCCTTTTTTCGAGGAAATGCCCATCCAACGGCAAGCCTTTGTTTGACCGAAAATGCAAAGAAGCTGTTGCTTCTAAATATCTTCCAATGTCATAAATTGTAACATCTTTGTTCGCACCTCGAACAGATTATCGACGGAACCAAGGAGGCACACAAACAAAGAATTAAAACCAAACCTCTTGTTTGCCCCAACAATTTCAGGTCCTTTTGGTCAGTGGCCATTAATCAAAATTTCACTAAATCCACTATACGGCCAGATAATACAATTACAACAACACCAGTTGAGAAAGCCATCTTGTTAACTGAACTTTTCGCTTCACATTCTATTGTCGATTTCTAAAGAAAAACACCACCAACTATTCCCATAGTGCAGTTAAGGATGTCAGATATTGTCTTCAGACAGCGTATCATAAAACGTATTTTAATGAAGCTTGTAACATTCATTTTTTCCTAGATTTTAAGACCATATAATGTTACTGATTTTCCTCTTAATAATGTACTTCTTTTCATTTTTGTATCGAACGGTATATTAATCAGAAATTCCTAGTCGTTCGGTATATAAGGAGGTTATTTCGACCGAGCCGCCAAGTAGGCTAATTTCCATCGAGCCGCAGCCAGGCTTACTTCGACCGAGCCGCAGTAGAGGCTCATAGCAACAATTATGAGAGCCAAGTTAAGCACGAGTTTTTTATCATAAAGCCGTAGTGGGCGTTGTGTGTTTTCTAAATGGAGCAGTTAAAGTAGGCTCTTCTCAAAAGTGTGAAATCGTTTTTTTTGTGTTGCATTGAAGGCCTAGAAGCCCATAGAAAGACCGTAAGTTACCAGAACAATACATCAATAAATATATTCCCGCAAATAAGTGTTTCAACAGCAATTTGAACTGAAAGATCGCGAAGTGAAAATCACGACTCTTCGATTTCGGGTGTAGTCAAAATCTAGAAGTAAAATCTCTGATTTAGGGACTCTAGTTTATAAAAACTACTTTTAGGCTAGAATTATTTTTGTATTCTTTAAAATTGCAAAGGTTGGAACTTTTATTTTAAATCATGAATAAATTTTCTTTTTTTGTAGATTAAAGCTAGTGTCTCACTGAATACCTATTTTTCTTTTCAGGATAAGAAAAGTTGTACTAGAAAATTCTTTTTAGTAATAACAGTAAAAACCCTTCAGTATTTTTTCATTTTTTTAACTGAAGTTAGATCCTTTCTATTTTAAAATGAATGGTGCCCAAAAATTTGTACAACTGAAGCTTTTTTAAAAAAAATAGAAAATAATTCCAAAAAGACGTAAAACAATTATCTCTTACCCATATTTCTCTACCAAGGAAAACTGAGCTAGTGTTTGTTTAATTTCTTTAGTTCTTTTAAAATCATTATTCACTCAATTCATTCTCAGAAATTAAAAAGAGGTTGCAAGAAAATTGTGCCCAAGCGTGGGAAAAACAATTTTCACAGGGTACAAAATGACGCCGCAAAAAAAAGCGACCAATTAATATACACGGTACAAAATAACGCCGCAAAAAACGGGCAAGCTCACACATTACAAAGTAGCGCTGTCAACGCGGGGCTTTTGGAATTTTATTTTTTAAAGGGTTCAGTGTACTAGCTTTCGAACAAAGTAAAAGCTCTAACTTTTCAGATATTTTTATTTCATAATATTTAATTAAACGAAACTACACTATAGCAATAAGACAAAAGCAGGAAATTTGTAGAATTATTTATTTCAATTTATCTGATGGTGGTATAGATATTTGAATTTTGTTAATGGACTCTAAGATAAGAGATTCCTACTTTTTTCTTAAAAGCTACTTTTATAGTTCAGATTAGCAGATGTGCTGGTTTACTTTAATTTTTGCAGTGTTAGATTTATTTTGCGGTTAACCGAAGAAAAAACTGTACTTTTTTCTCACCGATGTTTTGCATGAATATTAAAAATACTTTGCTGATACGAAACGATATTTGGAGATTTTTTTTGTTGGAAATTCTTAACATATTTGGTAAAGGAATTTTAATAGAAGGCAATACTTAGAAATTTTTTTTGAAATTGTTGAAGATTTTTTAAATGTTTGGTAAAGAAGTTTACATATTTTAAGTGCCTTTACATATTTTTTATTTTGACTATTGGGAGCACAGGAGAAATATTTTCACGACTCTTTAAACAATTTTTTTAAATTTTATACATTTATCATGGAAGCTTTCAATTTTAAAGTCAATCACTTACTGAAATATGAGTTAGACTATGAAATGAAAATCCGTCGTATTTTCTCAGAACGTCCGGTCGCGGATAAAAGAAAGATTCCAACGAGGATCTTAATTAAAGAAATATTCCAATAGATCAGATTGGACTAAATGGTTACAAAAAGTTTCAGATTTTTTTAAGTCTAATAAAAATTCTCCTTCTCAAGTTAAAACTCCTGCTTCTCCAAATGGTCACATATCTCCTCTATTCGTGCATAAATATTTAGATAATAGACCGCATATAAAGATAAATCCATTAAGTGTCCATTTCTCGGCTTTATTTGACTCTCGTGCAAATACCTCCGTAGGTCGGAATGGTATTAAAATTTTAAGTCGTTTAAGAATAAAAATATGCCACGTCAAAAAATAGAAGTGTTACCCACTGCAGATGGCAGCCGTCTAAAAGTTTTAGGTACGGTTGTGTTGCCGCTAGTCTGCAATGGTCATTGTTTAGTAATCTCTGCTCTAGTAGTACCTTCTCTATCACATACTTTGGTTTTAGGATGTGATTTTGCACAAAAATTCGGAATTTTAGTAAATTTTAAAGATAATTCGTGGTATCCACAGTTCCTAGAAGTCAATTCTCAAACAAGTTTTAAAGATTGTTATTCAGAAAGTTCTTTAGAAAGCCTTTTCTCGCGTCTATGTACCCTAGATGATCTCTCGCGGACGGAACGCTTAAACGCAGAAAACGTAATAAGCTCTTTCAAAGAAATAAGTAGTAAAGATAGGTTAGGCCGAACGAATAAGATCACCATGTCTATAGATACGGCTGATGCCAGTCCTGCAAAGACAAGGCCCATCGCCATGTCTCCGAACATGTCAAAAGTATCAAATAAGGAGTTAGACGAAATGTTGAAACTCGGAGTGATATCGTCTATGCTTTGACGAAAGAAAGCTCAACGAGGTCAGCAAATTTGATAACTATCCATTACCGAACATCGATAGAATTTTGACATCACTCAGGAATGCTAAGTATGTATCCTCGATAGATCTTAGAAAGGCATTCTGGCAAATTCCTTTGGACAAATCCTCTAAGGAAAAGACCGCTTTTTGCAGTAGTAGGCCGAGGTCTATTTCAGTTCGTCACTATGCCGTTTGGTCTAAAGAACGCTGCTCAAACTCAGCAACGTTTAGTGGACGCTATATTTGGTCCGAAATATGAGCCACATATTTTTACCTATCTCGATGATATTTTAGTAACATCGGAAGACTTCGAATCGCATATACGCTTACTTAAAGAAGTAAAAAATAAATTGAAAGAGGCCGGACTGACGATAAATTTGAGCAAATGCGATTTTTTCAAAACTTCTCTAAAGTTTTTAGGCTATATTGTAGGCTCAAATTCCTTGCGTACCGATCCGGATAAAGTAGCAAGCATGGTTAATTATGCGAGACCTACTAATACTACGGAAGTTAAGCGCTTCGTAGGAATGTGTTCATGGTATAGACGTTTTATTGAGAATTTTTCTACCCTGTTGTCGCCTATTAATGATCTTTTGAAAGGACAAAAAAAAGGGACAATCGATAGATTGGACAAAGGCAGCCGAAGAATCTTTTATAAAGATTAAAGAGCTATTGGTTTCAGCTCCCATTTTATCCCAACCAGATTTTTCCCAACAGTTTTATATTTCTAGTGATGCTTCTAATACCGGTTTAGGGGGCGTCCTAACACAGAAAACCAATGGTGAGGAAAGAGTGATAGCGTATGCCAGTAGAACTTTATCAAAGGCTGAACGTAACTATTCGGTTGTTGAAAAAGAATGTTTAGCAGTACTCTTTAACATCGAAAAGTTTCGACCTTACATAGAAGGTGTTCCTTTCACGGTCATAACAGATCATTATAGTCTATTGTGGCTTAATTCTATTAAAAACCCTAGTGGCAAACTAGCGCGTTGGGCGATTAGGTTGAGACAACATACGTTTAATTTAATTCATAGAAAAGGAGTCCACAATGTTATTCCTGACGCTTTGTCAAGAATCCCAGAGCATAAAGTGGACGAAAACAGTCTTAATGCACAAATTGGCGTAAGAATTGATACAGTTGATATAGATCGCATTGATCCATGGTACGATAATTTACGGCAGCAAATTAAAGAATTTCCTCAAAATTTTCCGCAGTGGAAGGTGGAAAATGATTTCGTGTACAAGTTTATCCCAAACCAGTTGCCTTTAAAAGTTAATGTACCTGAGTGGAAAATACTAGTTCCTAAACCACAGAGAGAGGAAATTATAGACATGTGTCACACTCCTCCTACTTCTGGTCATTTTGGTTTTTATAAAACTCTTTACAGGGTTCAGGAACAGTATTATTGGCCAAAAATGCGTTTTGATATCTTAAAGTTTGTGAGGACTTGTGAAGTATGTGGAGCGCAGAAATCTCCAAATACACTACCTATGGGACTGATGGGAAAAGAGAAAAAACGGTTAATTACCCTTTTCAAGTCATAGCAGCTGATCTAGTAGGCCCATTCCCACGTTCAAAAAGGGGAAATAAATGGCTTCTCGTGGTTTCTTGCTGGTTTACAAAGTATACCATGCTATTTTCTTTGAAAAACTCTAAAGCTGAACATATAGAGAGAATTTTGGAAAATGATGTCTTTCTAATCCACGGTGTTCCATCGCTCTTAATATGCGATAACGGTACTCAGTTTACCTCTAAGAGTTTTAAGAGCTTAAGTGAAACTTATGGTTTTAACATCCGTTTTAATCCTGTGTACTCTCCACAATGTAATTTTGTTGAACGTAATAACCGAACAGTCGGGACCGCTTTAAGAAGTTACGTTGATTCACATGACACTTGGGATGGCAATATTTCCAAAATTCAACAAGCAATAAATACCGCAAGACACGAAGTAACAGGGTTCACACCGTCTTTCTTAGTTTACGGCAGACATATACCTCTATCTGGGTCGTATTATAAAAATTTAGATTTGGATGTCAATGTTGACAGCGAAATAATTCCGGGTAACAGGGGTGAGTATGCCGAAAATTTAAAGGGTTTAAAAGATATTTTCACTGACGTGCGTAGTAGGATACATAAGGCTTATGAACGGAACAGTAAGTCTTACAACCTTAGAAAAAGGGATTTTGCCTTTAATATAGGTGATCACGTTTGGCGAAAAAAAAAAATTCTTTCCAGTGCAGCTGATAAATTCACATCTAAGTTGGTACCTAAGTATGTGCATTGCGTGATAAGAGAAAAGATTTCAGACTTAATTTATGGTTTAGTTAATTTAGATGGGACTAAAGTAGGACGATGGCATATTAAAGACTTAAAACCATTCACTGGACCTAACCCTAATGAAAGTTTGTCAGAAGAAGAATAATTTATATTTACATTATCTTAATTGCTTTACTTTACTTTTTTTGATGTTGCTCTGTAGAGGTGACGACCTCGTGTTTTTGACTGTTATAAAAGTTGAGCAGAGTATAGCTTACTTTTATTATTTTTGCTAAGGTTTTGGGTACTGATCATATCCAAACTTAGGTTGATTGTAGTTGATGTTTAGCATCGACTCAGCTGTTGCGAGCTTGCGAAAGAGTCACACTCAGGATTTATCATAAGACTGGTATGTCGGTGGTCGCGGGATTTGATTTGCTTATGACCCCAAATAATATCCAGTTCTTGACACTTGGAAGCGAAATTTTGATTAGAGGCAATCCAAAGTGATCTTGAGTTTGGACAAGCGCAAGATGGAGCTCGCGTAGTGTGATGTAGAGTCAAAATTTTTATGAGCAATTTCAAAGTTTGTTACCCGAGAGGGTGGATTTCTATTACCTTAGTGGTATATGTTGGGTGCAATTAAGAGTAAATTGATTTTGGTTTATCCAGTGAGTCTAAGACTTGGATTATTTTGATTTAGATCTTCTTCTGAATTGACAAACTGAGGGTATACTCTATTCTTTTCAGGGCCGTTTAAACGTTACCTTTGAGTCACAAATTTTTTTAAAAAATTTTTTTGCATAGACTCATAGGCGTCTGATGAGTTTTTTTCGGTCTACTCTCAGATTGATAGGAAATTGAAGTCCTGCAGGAGAACTAAAGGCTGAACATTTACAAGAGATGAGAGCAGAGTAAGACAGTCGTTTTACAAAGAAATGATTAAAATCTGATACCGAGATGAGAACCTTGTCAAGAGAGGCTAAGCGCAGTGAAGGAAGATTCCTAACCGAATTTTTAGAATTCCAAGAGGTAATCTAGAAGTTTGGGCTGACAGAAAACGGTTATGCCTGATACCTGTAGCAGTTTCTTCTAGAGGCTATTGTCTAGGGAGACGATTAACACCATGATCGAATATTTTAGCTGTCAACGATGTTTTCTTCTTGTTTCTGATTAAGCTGGAAAAGCTCTTGTCGTCTTCAAAAGTTTTGTTGCATGGCCACCGAAAAATAGAGAAATTTTTGCTTCATGTAGCTTTTTTAGCTCATTTTCGTAGTTTGGAAATTTCCGTTAGAAGCTTGGCTAAGTCAACCTTGTAAACCTTTTAGGTTGTATCCCATAAGTTATTTTTTTTACAGGCTGTGATGCACCGAGTGCTAACAGATGCCGTTACGACGTTTGGCAGGGAGTTAGTCTTCCTGAGGAACAGACTGATTGGAAGGGTAGTCTATGGAGAGCGAACGTTTGACCTTTGGGACCTTTAAAGGTTTTGTTACTCAATGGTTATTACTATTTGAGCCAAAGGAGAGCCTAGCTACTGTAGTCGACCTCAGCTCCAATTAGCCTATTAGTGGTGACAGGCTGTTGGCAGTAGTGTGTGTTTCGGAACACCCTATTGATTAATTTTTTTGACTTATGGTGGTGTGGTAGACACCGTTTTAGTTTAGTGGATGCTATAATCTACTCCCTTTTGTTTGTGGACACCAGGGGTCACCATTTCCGTATTTTATTGTCTCCACCTTTCAGTATATCGTGGTGAGGTGTTTGTCTCCTGTTATGTGGGATGGATTGAATGTTTTTCGTTGTTGTTCTAGGGCGAGATCAGTACACGAGGGTTCTTCATGCAACTTGGAGAAGCGCAATGCTGGTTAAATTTTATATCTCTGTGTAGCCACCCTGAAGAATGACGGAGGGCGTTTTTTCTGGCTCATGTTTCCAGGCAGATTTGCCACTTTGGTGCGATGTGCTGAAGATTTGATTAGCTTTTGCTAAGAGCTTTCACCAAGCTCGCTATGGAGTTACCATGACCAAGAGTTTGGGATTTGAACTCCTGTATATATTTCTGTATATAGTTCTGTATATATTTCTGTGTATTGGTTGCCTGAGGGCATGTGCTCAAAATGTGTGATTTTGAGTCGTTTTGTTTATGGACTCCTGTATATAAGATTATGATTTTAGGGAGGTCCTATTTCGAGACTTGCTGTCTCACACGGTTATTTTGGGAATGTTTCCTTGAATGTTAGTTGCGCGCAGACTAATCATTCTGTTCTTAGTGAACATTGCTTTTTGAAGCAGGATCATTCAGTTTGGTGAATTTTAGCTTTTATAGCTATTCACTGTGTTTAGGGTGAATTTTGGCTTTTATAGCTATTCACTGTGCCTATAGTGATATTGTTAGCTTTTATAGCTGCTCACTATGTTAATGGCGAGATTGTTCTTTTAGAACGCAGACTTTGTGTAGTCGAGGACTATTTACAGAGTGTTTTCTTGGCGAGGAGCCGAGGTTTTTTCTGGCGATATACCAGAGTGTTTTCTTGGCGAGGAGCCGAGGCTTTTTTCTGGCGATATACCAGAGTGTTTTCTTGGCGAGGAGCCAAGGTTTTTTCTGGCGATTTACCAGAGTGTTTTCTTGGCGAGGAGCCGAGGTTTTTTCTGGCGATGTACCAGAATGTTTTCTTGGCGAGGAGCCGAGGTTTTTTCTGGCGAAATACCAGAGTGTTTTCTGGCGATTAACCAGAGCGATTTCCCTGGCGATTCTAGCATGTCTGGATGTCTTAGGACGTCGACATTGCGCGATAGAGTGCGATTCTCTGGCGATCAACCAGAGCGTTTTCCCTGGCGATTTTAGCATGTCTAGATGTCTTAGGACGTCGACATTGCGCGATAGAGTGCGATTATTTTCTGATGCGACTAGTAGTGATACTAGATTTAGAATGTTCTCTTAGCGGTGAGCTAGAGCATTGATGGCGATTTTTTCCGAGCGTTTGTCTGGATTTTCATCCAGATGTTTCTTAGCCTTGTGCTAAATGGTCTTACAAGACTTTTTCTTTTTAGTGTTAGTGTTTGCACTAGAATCACTTATTTTTTTTTTTTTTTCTTTATTTAAGAATTTTTATAAATTTCTTTTGCTGAAATAGAAAATTTTCAGACAATCCTTAAAATATTTTAAGGGGGGTGTTCATACTTTGTTTCAGTTCATTTTTTTGATTTAGACAAGAGTCTAGACAAAGTTATATTTTTTTTTGTTTTGGTAACAATAACAGAGCTGATTCTTTTATATAAGAAGACCGCGATTGTTACTTTGAACAGATATTTCTTATGTTCATGCAAGGATTTTTATTTACCTTTTGATGTACTTAACCTTAGTGCTTAATTAAGTTAAGTCTAGTTATAAGATTCTTGTGTACATGCAAAGATTTTCATTTGGTTTTCATTGTACTTAATATTAGTGCTTAATTGAATTAAGTCTAGTAGTAAGGTCCGAAGTTTGTAATTTTGTTTTAAGTTCTGACCTTAGTATTAAGTGATAGTGTACCACTTTGTACCTTTTCATAAGTAGCCTTAGTTTAATAGACTAGTGTAGTCTATTTCTTTTTGGAAGGGGGTAATGTAACATTCATTTTTTCCTAGATTTTAAGACCATATAATGTTACTGATTTTCCTCTTAATAATGTACTTCTTTTCATTTTTGTATCGAACGGTATATTAATCAGAAATTCCTAGCCGTTCCGTATATAAGGAGGTTATTTCGACCGAGCCGCCAAGTAGGCTAATTTCCATCGAGCCGCAGCCAGGCTTACTTCGACCGAGCCGCAGTAGAGGCTCATAGCAACAATTATGAGAGCCAAGTTAAGCACGAGTTTTTTATCATAAAGCCGTAGTGGGCGTTGTGTGTTTTCTAAATGGAGCAGTTAAAGTAGGCTCTTCTCAAAAGTGTGAAATCGTTTTTTGTGTTGCATTGAAGGCCTAGAAGCCCATAGAAAGACCGTAAGTTACCAGAACAATACATCAATAAATATATTCCCCACAAATAAGTGTTTCAACAGCAATTTGAACTGAAAGATCGCGAAGTGAAAATCACGACTCTTCGATTTCGGGTGTAGTCAAAATCTAGAAGTAAAATCTCTGATTTAGGGACTCTAGTTTATAAAAACTACTTTTAGGCTAGAATTATTTTTGTATTCCTTAAAATTGCAAAGGTTGGAACTTTTATTTTAAATCATGAATAAATTTTCTTTTTTTGTAGATTAAAGCTAGTGTCTCACTGAATACCTATTTTTCTTTTCAGGATAAGAAAAGTTGTACTAGAAAATTCTTTTTAGTAATAACAGTAAAAGCCTTCAGTATTTTTTCATTTTTTTAACTGAAGTTAGATCCTTTCTATTTTAAAATGAATGGTGCCCAAAAATTTGTACAACTGAAGCTTTTTTAAAAAAAATAGAAAAATAATTCCAAAAAGACGTAAAACAATTATCTCTTACCCATATTTCTCTACCAAGGAAAACTGAGCTAGTGTTTGTTTAATTTCTTTAGTTCTTTTTAAAATCATTATTCACTCAATTCATTCTCAGAAATTAAAAAGAGGTTGCAAGAAAATTGTGCCCAAGCGTGGGAAAAACAATTTTCACAGGGTACAAAATGACGCCGCAAAAAAGCGACCAATTAATATACACGGTACAAAATAACGCCGCAAAAAACGGGCAAGCTCACACATTACAAGCTCTACACCAAAAAAGCTTCGGGAGCTGATGGAATACCTGCGACAGTACTCAAAAAAGCACGAGCTAACACTAGTTTTTCAACCCATCCTACAGAAAGAGAATATTTCCTTCCTACTGGAAATGCGCTCCGGTTTAGCCGATCGCCGAAATCGAAAGTTATGGAAAAGGTTGTCCATCAGCATCTTCTAAAATATCCAGAAGTATTTAATATTACTAGTGACTATCAATATGGTTTTCGTAAGCAAAAATCAACAGGAGATTTTCTAACTTATGTAACACATGTTTGAACAACGCAATTGAACATTTTGGAAAATCCCGAGCGGTTGCAGTTGATATATCCAAGGCATTTGACTGTGTTTGGCATGGTGGATTGTTGCCTAAGTTGCGCTCTTATAGTATGTATAAATATTTTGTATATGGCTCTCCTGTTTCCTCAGAGAGCGTTCTTTACGAGTGGCAGTCGACGGCTTTCTTTTTAATACCTTCACTATCAACACTGGTGTGCCCTAAAGCCCCATACTGTCTCCTACTCTTTTTCTCATGTACATTATCGATCTGCTGGAAAGGACCAGGAATCCAATCTACAGATTTGCAGATGACAGTACACTTATTTCTTCATACACTTAAAACGCTCGAACAACAGCTACTCATGAAAGGAATTTTACCTTGGGGTGACAGTAACCAAGTAAATTTTAACGCTACAAAAATTCAGGCGGCAGTTTTTTCTAAAAAGTTAACGTTGCTGAACTCGACATGTTATGTCGGGACACTCTATTCTTCTAGCATTGTCATTCAATTTGTTGAGCGTTAATTTGGGAGTAAACATATCTTGGCATAAACATGTTCAATGCATAGCAAAAAAAAGTTCTGGAAAACTGGGATTATTATTTCGAACTAAGTTTTACCCTCACCTTGATTCTTTGGAACATCTAAGAACCGTTGGCGAGTTGAGTCTATTCTACAAGTATTTTTCATGGAAAGTATATAATGAATGTAGCCCGCTTAATTCCTCCAAAAGCTGTAACGGTGCATGCTAGGAATATACGTCGCGCTAATACTTCACATCCGTATAAAGTTCAGCTTGTCACTCCGCGTACAACTTTTTTCAAGCAGTCTTTTATATGGAGAACTTCATGCATTTGGAATGATTTGCCCAGGGACTGTTTCCCACCGAGTACAATTTACAGCGAATTAAGACCAACGTGAAACATATTTTCCGCGTACGGATCGCTCCTGTAGGGCTTTAGGGATTTCTATACAGCATGTGGGCTATGCCTATAAAAAAATACATAATAATTTCAAGAGTGAAAATAATAGCGCCTAATATATGTATATTAAATATACGTTTAATTATAATTAATTGTTAAATAAACTTGTGAAAAAATGTACTATTTAATAGAAAAAATTACCATTTTAAATTTTTGGATTTTTCACATTTCACCTCTCAGGGGGGTCTGGAGAAAACTCCAGACTACGGGCCTGACGCTCCCGAGACAAAAACGGGTCAAAAAGACCCAGAATAGAGTCTCCGATAATTATTCAACCCACTTATGAACGATTTTTTATAGTTAAGTTATTGAACGGTTCCTTCAAAGAAATATCCCCGTTCCTCATACACAAGAGTCTAGAAGCTTATTTCGGCACACTCTCTGACACTAGAAAGTTTGCAGATGGTTCTCTACTCATTGAAGTAAAGAACGCAAGGCAATGTCTTTTAGCGGAAAAATTTACTAAACTCCCTAATTATGAAGTCACTACAGCCACTCATCCTAACTTGAATCAGATCAAGGGTGTCATCACTTGTTCTGATCTGGCGAATTGCACCGATGAAGAAATATTGGAAAATATCTCTGACCAAGGAGTTACAAAAGTATACAGGTTACCTCTCAGCAAGAAAGCCCCTATTCGTAAATCTGCTACCTTTATTCTATCATTTAAAACGCACTCCCTTCCTGCCTCCATAAAGGCGGGTTGGTATAACATCAGAGTTAGACAATACATACCGAATCCGATGAGGTGTTTTAAATGCCAGAGATTCGGCCATGTAGCAGTTAAGTGTTCCTTTTCTCCTATCTGCCCTTCTTGTGGACATCAAGGTCACGGTGAGGAGCCTTGCTCAGTGCCCGCTTCGTGCATCAATTGCAGCCAAGCTCACTCACTTAGATACAAAGGATGCACAGTGTTTAAGAATGAATTTGAGATTCAGAAAATTAGAACCCTATATAAAATTTCATACCTAGAAGCAAGAAAAAAATTCTCAGCACAAAACCCTAGTTTCTCCCAAACGTATAGTGCCGTTGTGTCAAAAAAGAAAACATCCATAGCTATCCAATGTAACCTCAATACTGAAACCTTAATTGATAACATTCCTCAAAAGTCCCTTCCAAAGAAATTTTCCTTCTCTAACCTTCCTACTTCTCCCTTCCCTTCCTCGCTCCTTCCCCCTCCCCCTCAATCCTCCCATCTTTCCTTCTACCCCAAATCCCAGATCTCCCTCTTCTCTTTCCGCCCGTAAGTTGGATCTCTCCAATACAAGGAAGAGATCGGAAGTTGTTATTCTACCCAAAAATTATGACCCCAACCAGCAATCAGGGGGTCGATAAAACTAAACAAACACAAAAGCACAACACAAACAAACCTCCTAAATCTACAAATAAATCTACAAAATCTTCCAAAGAATCCTTATCTTCGGATATGGACATCGATACCTCAAATCCTCTAGAGCAGAACAAGAATACAACCAAAATCACTAAGAAAAAGTCCTAATTCTCTCGTCCATCATATTCAATCCAATAATACAATGGAATGTGAATGGATTTTCCTCCAGAAAAGAGGATCTGCAGCTTATTATCTCATTGTATAAACCATCTATTTTAGCACTTCAAGAAACAAACTTCAGTCAGTCCTCAAACTTCAACTTAAAA
Source organism: Pachyrhynchus sulphureomaculatus (assembly GCA_019049505.1). Lineage (NCBI taxonomy): Eukaryota > Metazoa > Arthropoda > Insecta > Coleoptera > Curculionidae > Pachyrhynchus > Pachyrhynchus sulphureomaculatus. The sequence goes on from CM032446.1 coordinate 160,601,651, forward strand.
ATTTTTAACAGCATCAGGAAAAATAGAACCAATCCAGAAAGAGCCTTAGGAGGCGTCGCATTATACATTCATAATTCTCTAGACTACTCTCCATTAGACCTCAACACCGAACTCGAAGCCAGCGCCGTCCGCACTCACCTTGTTTGCGGATTAACCATTTGCTCTATTTACATTCCACCTCATTATAATACTACTCAAGATATGATGGATAATTCCTATCCTCCCTTCTCTCTTTGTTCTTGATCCTGGGCGATCTCAATGCTCATAACCCTTTGTGGGATTCTTCTATATCCTCCCCTAGAGGGAAAATCGTAGAAACAATGTTAACAAATCATAACCTATTCCTTCCAAACCAACCTGCACCCACGTTTCTCAGTTCCTCATCGGGTACTCTATCAAGCTTAGACTTGTCTATATGCAGTCCATCCATCGCTCCTTGCTTCTCTTGGGACATTCTAGAGGATACATATGGGAGCGATTACTTTCCAGTCATCATTAGATCCAATTCTCCCCCCTCATCCAATAATTCATACCACACATAGTTGGAACCTTAAACTTGCAGATTGGACTTATTATGCTAATATCATTCGAGCCCCCACATCACAATCTTCCCAAACAAATACCTTCATAAATCAGTTAACACAGAACATTTTGGAGGCAGCCCCCATGCCATTCCTAAACACTCCTTAAATCCTTCAAAAATGCCAGTTCCTTGGTGGACAGATGCTTGTCGCCTGGCCATCAAAAACAGGAAAAGTTCTCTTAACAAATTCAAAAGATATCCGTCTTCCGAAAATTTCATTAACTTTAAAAGGAAGCAGCAGCTAAGAGAACAATCAAGGAGGCCAAGATATCCTCTTGGCATTCCTTCATTTCTTCTTTTAATCATAACATCTCTTCCAAGGATATGTGGAATAATATACGGAAAATGAAAGGTTTTTCTCCCAAAAACATTCCAGGTCTTTTGATAAACAACACATGGACCACTGATTCTGCAGTCATTGGCAATTCACTGGCAAAACACTATCAGGACAAATCTTCCCAACATCAAATCCCCTCAACCCCTTCAATTAATACTTTTAACACAAACATAGTCTTCCCCTACAACGTTCCTTTGTCCATGAGGGAACTGAGAGACTCACTCGTCAAAGCTAGAAGAACAGCTCCCGGCCTTGACGGCATTCATCTGGATAGGATCACCAATCTCCCATCTTCTTTCATCACATTAATCTTGGAGTAATTCAATAACCTCTGGTCGAGTGGCGAATTCCCGTCCTCTTGGTTAACAACTACTATCATTCCCATCCACAAGACCGGCAAGCCTAGAAAAAATCCCAATAGCTATAGGCCTATATCCCTCACCAACCAAATTACCAAAATATTGGAAGGCATGGTAAAAGCTCGTCTTTGTTGGCATTTAGAGTCAAACCACCCCACCAATACGGCTTTCGCAGAAGTTTCTCTGTCCTAGATCACCTCGCTGCATTCGATACTGACATTAGATCAGCCTTTCAATCAGGGAAACACCTTCTGACTGTTGCTCTGGATCTGCAGAACGCTTTTGATCTGACAAACAGTAAACTCATAGCAGACGAGTTAATGAGGATGGGTTTAAGAGGCAACCTCCCTGAATTCGTCATCAACTTTATCCAACGATCATACAGAGTCAGCGCGAATGGCCTCCTCTCTGATATACATGTACTAGAATCGGGAATACCTCAGGGTTCCATACTGAGTCCTACATTATTTCAAATAACCATCCAGACACTCGAGAAACACTTACCAGAATACACAAAAATAAAGCTATTTGCTGATGACATTTTAATTTATCAAGCTTCCAGTGACAGTAATACACAAACCTCATGCAATCTTCCCTGAACAATATCCAAAAATGGGCCACAATTTCGGAATATTCCTTTTCCAAACAAATCATCATACATACATTTCTGCAGAAAAAGAAACTGCTCTAAATTAAATCCACTAAAACTTCTCAATGACCCTATAATACCTCAGAACAACTTTAAAATATTGGGCATGATCTTTGATCCCACCTTGAGTTGGAAGGAGCACATCAATTATCTCAGAATGATTACATCGAAGGACATCAATTTGATGAAATTGTTAGCAAATTCCCAATGGGGAGGAAGTTTCACAACCTTAATCAGGATATATAATTCTCTCATACTATCCAAATTAAATTATGGAGACTTTATATACGATGCAACAAGACCCTCTTACGAGAAAAAATTAGACACAATCCAGAATCAAGCTCTCAGATTGGCTACAGGGGCTTTTCGTACTTCGCCTATTCCAAGTTTACAGTGTGTCCCTGCTACTTCATATCTCAACCTTTCAAGACAAAGATCACTCATGCTATACTTTTCAACTGCCTCATTTAAACCCAGCATGAAAAGAGCATTACATCTAAATTCGCCACCTAACACAATTATTCCACCAGACTCCATAGCATCTAGAATAAAAAACATCCTAAATCGTCTCAACCTCTCTATTCAAACCAACGACTCTCCAAAAGTATCTATATACTCGCCTTGGTCATCAGTAAGACCCTCTATTGACTATACGCTCCGAAAATATAACAATAAATCAAATCTAAGCTACATAATTAGATCAGCCTTCCTATGACTCATCTACGAGAAATACAAAGACTTTTCTCATATTTATACTGATGGCTCTAAGACTGCACAGGGAACGGGGGCCGCTTTCGTACACAATAATACTACCATTAAATTCAAATTAAACAAATACACTTCTATTTTTTCAGCGGAATTATTTGCTATCAAAGAAGCGTTAAGATGGTTAATATTCACCAAACTAGATACTAAAGTTTTAATCATAACAGACGCCTTGAGTTCATTATAATCAGTCATCTCTTATACACATTTTCACCCGATCACTACAGCTATATCTGATCTTATACAAGTAGCGTCCAATAGGGGTATCACTATATCTTTCTTATGGTGCCCAGCCACATTAACATAAAAGGTAATGGAAGAGCCGACATACAGGCTAGGGTTGCCATCACCTCGGGCACTCCAATTAATACAATCCTCACTCCAAAAGATCTAAAAAACTTTTTTGAACAGACTTTTGATAATCTATTTCAGCCGGAGTGGGATCTGCGGGAGGATTCGTGCAAGTTGTGGGGGGTTAAACCTTTAGTTTTTCCGCCCCTCCAGCTCGATGCTCTGTCACGTAGAGAGAATACAATATTGAGAAGGGTTGCCATCGGGCACACCTACCTCACTCATTCTTATTTCTTGAAAGGTGATCCGCCACTCAGATGTCCAAACTGCGACAATATTCTAACTATTAACCATATTCTAACTTCAAACGAATATTTAGACATCAAGACAAGGTTCGATCTATTAAAACCTTTCGATCAAATATTGATTCCAAATGTTACAAATATCTCCAATTTGATCAAATTCTTCAAAGAAACACAATTATTTTCTAAGATTTAAATATCCTACATATGGCGCCAAATGATCCACGATATCGATGCGCCAAACTAAAATAATCAATTAAATTCATTTTCACATTTCAGAAACCTGAGATTGCAAAAGACAACATTTCCAAATTCGGTCTGTTTCTTCGATGGTGATATAACTATCGAATGAAATGAAATATCGATATTAAATTTAGCACTCCCGGTTGAAAATTGAAATTCAAGTTCAGAAACCTGAGATTACAAAAGACAAAATTTCCAAATTCGGTCTGTTCCTCCGATGGCGATATAACTCTCGAATTAAATGAAATTTAGAATTTCTGGTTGATAATTGAAGTGAGACCTTTAAGTAAAGTGCGATCGATTTTTATAATATTTCTTGTGAAGATAATGAACACGTTTTAAATATAATTGTTTGTAGTATAAGAAGGAAACTAAAAATTATATGATCTCCACCTCAACTACAACAGTAAGTAGTGGCAAAGAAAATATAGCTGTTGCTACAGAAATAGAAACACGTGGAACGAAATCTCGCTGCAAAACGAAGCCAGCTTACTACCGCCACACAGTGGGGAAAAACGAAAAATCATGTTTCAAAATTGTCTAGAGCCTTCAATTTTGGTTCGATTTGGACGATTTTTTTTTTAAATTGAAGCTTATTAAATTCCGAACAAAGTTGTCGGAGCCGATTTTGCAATTAAACTTTTGTTTCAAAATGGCGGACGTCTTCAAAATGGCGGTTTCTGATTATATAGCGACTGAGACACAGAAAACGCTTACAGTTTCAAACCAAGTTGTGCTAAAATGCGTGTATGTATGTGTTTTTATGTCGCAGATGATATATCTAATATCACAGTTACAAGATTAATAATAATGAATCCAAAATGGCTGCCATGAACAATAAAATTATTATAAATATGAATAAACGTACCATTATTATTTTATATCCATAACATTTGCATAAATAATTTCTTTAAGGTTGTTAATTATAAATATGTTTCAACAATTGACTTAAAATGACAAATCAAGTATGGCGGATGCTAAAATTGAATCAAGCAAGAAAGTTTCTCTGTGGCATTTAGACTGTGGCAGTCAGATCATTCAAGTTATTCAAGTTTACTTGAGGGATTTAAATTTTCATGCAGTTATTGCTAGAATATTGCTGCTGTAAGTTTTAAGTATCGTAGACAATTTTCTAGCAGATACAAAAACAGCGATACAAGCAGAAAAGGACAGCTCACACAGCTAGAAAATGGCTACAACAGCTAAAACGTTTTGTTAAAATAGGGACAGCTAAATATTTTGCTGCACTAGCCACATTGTTTGCTGTTGTAGCAAAAAAAGTGGCTGCTATTGCTAAACAGTGGCACAACTTGGTTTGAAACTGTAAGCGTTTTCTGTGTCTCAGTCGCTATGTTATATAATCAGAAACCAACGTCCGCCATTTTGAAACAAAAGTTTAATTGAAAAATCGGCTCCGACAACTTTGTTCGGAATTTAATAAGATTCAATTTTAAAAAAAAATCGTCCAAATCGAACCAAAAATTGAAGGCTCTAGATAATTTTGAAACACGATTTTTCGTTTTTTTTCCCCACTGTGCGCCGGCACGTTAAAATGTGCCTCGTCGAATTTTTTAGAGATACTACACATATTTTTCCCCGTTATTCTGGCATATAATACTTCTACTTGAGTGGCATCTGTGACAAACTCGTGCCAGCAGTAGTCAGCCGGCTTCGTTTTGTGACGATGTTTTGTTCCACGTGTTTGGCTTCCTGAGGTGATGGTTGTACTTTCTGTGGTAGTGGGGGTTTTTCCTGGTTTAATCGAAATATTACGTTTAGGAGTCGGGCATTTGAATACTATAGTGACAACCAAAAAATATTATTTTATTTCCAATGCGGAATTATCTTAAAAAATTACCGGTCGAATTCTGTATTTATTTGAAAATTTATATCAGCGAAGGAAGTATTGGATATGTAATTGTAAATAGAACTGATTTAGTGGTGGAATTTAAAACTTCTAGTTCTCGAGTTGACACTTGTTTTGGAAATTATTTTATTTCATGTGGTTAAATGTCAGGAGGTTAATAAAACCTCCGATAAGTAGAAAAGTGGGTAGCTTTTAGAATTGTAATATAATTTATAATTTTTATCGTGTTAATCATAGAAAAATAAAATTCTCTTAGTTATTACTGCGCAGCATCATCATTTTAGCTAGCTTACTAGTGTAATTGTCAAAGTTTTAGATCTATTTAGTCATTCGAGGAGAAAATGTCTAATTGTTACTTTATATAATACAAGGTTATTGATTATAACTAGGCCAACCCTCTTACTTGCTTATTTGATGAGTTATTCAAAGATGGTAAATATAGATGTAGCGTTTTTAAAGAATATATATATATATATATATATATATATATATATAATATATATATATATATATATATATATATATATATATATATATTTCTAGAAACGCTAATATATTTTTATGTTATCGTACAAAATAAGGAAGAAAAAGACGCTGTACACTTTTGAGAATAAGGCAAATTGGCGATCGCATTGGTTTATGTTAATAATTTGGTTAATAGTAAGTTAAAACTAAGTGTTAGTCAAAAACTGTTTTTTTTTTTCGAGAGTGAAAAACGTGATATATACGAATATTTATTAAAAATGATTATAATAAAAAACAAACACAATGAGAATATTCAAGACTCTATAGAAGGTACAGAAGAATCTCTAGCTTAAAATCACTTCGAAAAATGTATAACCACATCTTAACTGAAAGTACGCTAACACAAAGAAACAAAAGAAGGTAATAACACAAAGGGGTAAATACTACCAGAATCTGGAAACAAAATATAATAAGGAGAAGTTTGCTTATTTATTCTAAATATGATACTACTGCTACAAATAAACTGATTATATTCAACATATCCCTCATTCTGTTAAGTGCATTTCTATGGCTGCCAAAATTACCTTTTCATGTTAATCACTTAAGATGTCGACTTTCTGTGTAATTTTCGTTCTTAGAAGATTCACTGAGAAGTTTATCTTAGCTTTTAATTTAACTTTTATAGAGTCGCATAAAAAAATATCCAACAGAGTTGAATCTGAGCTATTTGGTTGCCATTTTAGTTTTCTAAATTTGCCGTTTTATAAAGGAAATAAATGGATGCTGTGAGAATGTTATGTGGCGGGTGCTGTCCTGCTGCCAGATTATTCCCTTATTATTGTTTCCAACTATCTTATGTCAATTTATTAAAAAATATTGGTGTTACTACTCCATTGTTCAATATATGGACTAATTGTCCAAGCAATTTTATTAAACGGACGACGAATGCATCCGCGAACTGCAATAGTGAAACTTTATATGTATGATAACTATATATTTGGAATCCTGTAATATGCTTTGCCAAGGTCTTCCAAAATATCTGTTATTTTGCACAATAACACCATGAAAATACGTGTTTTGCATTTTTAGGACTAATAGTTCTATAAAACTGAACAATGATAAACAGAATGTCCAATTTAAAAAATAACCGGTCAAGTGCAAGTTGAACTTGCGCAATTAGTGTTTCCTTACGTTGATTACTTTTAAAATAAAAAATTTTGTTACGGAGATATAAAATAATCAGTGACTTCACAAAACACACCCCAAATGATATGTGATAATTTTCGTTCAATCTACAGCCCGTGGAGAATATTTAAGAATTTTTTCAAAATTTTTTGTTCAGTACTTTTCGAGATAAAGGGGGGGAAGCGATTTTTACACACCACTCGATGACCTGGTAAAATCTTTTTTTTTCACTTCCGATTTCACCCCCCAAAACTAACCCCTTAAGTCAAAATTTAATTTTCAAAACTACACGGCTCAGACTGGGCCATCAATTCCTATATTTGGGCGAAATTTCAACTTTCTATGTCAAATAGTTTTGGAGAAAATCGGGTGTGACAGACGGACAGACACCGAAGTGTCTGTCCATACGGAACACTAAAAATATGAAAACATCGCATTATGTGATTGTTTCTATTTGAACTTCGCAAAAACTTCTCCATTCTGTATTTAATACTTTTGTCTAACCCTTCAATAACCGACGGGTCCAGTATCATGGTAAATATATTGTGTGTGGACGCTGTTTTCTAGTGTTGAGTAACGTTGTTAACTTTTTAAGTAATGTTGTCTTAATAAGGGTTTTCTACTCAGTTCTGTCAAAAAAATATGTCTTTACATATTTTTAAAGCTCGTGGACTAGAATTATCAACAAGGGCTGTAATTTAAGATGAGCAGGCAATTAAACTCTACAGTTCGAATCGTTTAAATTTTATTGATTAGAACATTTTAAAATAACATGTTTCTTTATAAACTTTTTTATTAATGACAACTATAAAGCTTAACATTTAAAATTTCAATTAGCGTCTTATAAATTCAACAAAGTTTAATTTTAAATTTTTTTTAGTAAAGAAACAAACTGAAAAATTAGAAAAATACCTTTATTGTATATTGAACTACAGTCATAGGAAAATTATTTTTTCAAAATATTGTCCTATAAATGTGAACTGTTATATTTTCTCTTAAGGGAGCTGTAAAATTATCGATTACTACGCATAAATTTAAGTTTTGTGATATAAGAAAAAATTCCGTCGTGTATCATCATCAACTGAGTGGTATCAGTTGGCTTTAATTTTTGCCTCAACTATATCCTGCATTGTATCTTTACGAGGAACCTGTTTTAATGAACTACTAGGTACATTTACGTACTTAATCGATTACATATTGAGAGATCGGGATTTAAATGAACTGACATTCATACCGTTCTCGAAATTTACTTAAAGTTAACTCAATATCTTCAAATTTCTGCACCCATTTTCTGATCAGTTAAACACTTGGAGCTTTATTTACAAAATGTAAATAATATTGGAAACATATACGCTACAGCTCGCCTCTACCGCCCGTTTCAATTGCGTAATAAGCCACATATGGTTCTAAACGATCTATAAATTCATTTGGGATATTTTCAATATAGTTTCAATAACAGTTTGAGATCGCAACGAATCCTTTACAAATAACTTCATTACTTTATAGCTTTCCATAGCCTTAAACTGTTTAAATCCAGATTCAAATAAATTGGACACCATGTAGACAGTTACCATCGTTGTTATAATTATAAAAATTGGAATAAAAAGAAAGCTCTTAAAAATGAATAATAACGTAAACCAGCAAGAAATCAAAACGTTAAGCAAAGAAATAATTAAAGCCATAAGAAAATATCTGAGACAATACAAATAAATCACGAAGAATTAAGAAACAATTGAAAACAAAAGAAAAATAAAAACGCTTGGAAAAGAAATATTTCAAATAAGATTACAAAACTAAAAAATGGGTAAAGTGATTTACCTAGTACTTTCCTTGCAAATATCTAGTTCTAAAATAAGTATTCAAGTAAAGAGTAAGTAAATTCCCACCTTTTCACCATCCTGTCCTGAAACGACACCAATTAAGAACTATCCATACCTCAAGTGTTATATTATCTCGTTCGAGAGTTACCGTGTAATAGATTCACAGATCGGCAGTCAGAGAGATAGATCGTCGAAAATGGGAAAATAAGACGTGTATAAAACCTAAAATTTACCAATACAAAGTTTCCCGTTAGTAGCAAGGGAAGTAGATACAATAACATTCCTGCTGTGTTATAAGTACGTTTTGCCCAACTTAACGGTTCGTATTTCTAAAGCTTGTTTTATATTCATCTTAACATTTTTTGAGTTACTTGGTAATCTGATCTCAATCCCTTCTGTATACAATTTTTGTTAAAATTCGAAATAATGGAAAAACTAAAACACTGATATATACTCGTATGTATATTACGATATAATTCAATCAACCTCCACCTCATCTCTTTTACCCTATATACGTTTTACTATAAAAAATTTATTTTTTAATCAATGTTCGGGGCACTGGATGTTTATTAAATAAAATTTTCCATAAAAACCAGGAAAATTTCTCATAATACTATTGAAACGATACAATTATCTCTACCCCTTTCATCTTCTTCTCATGTTAACATGTTTTTTATAAATGATTATGCTTAAGATTTGCCGATTCTCCCATCCAAAAAAACCTGGAAAAATTTTCTTATTCCGATCGTGCCACAAAATATATGCGTACGTTAAAGAATAAAATTCAAATGTGTACGATACCTCTAAAAAAAAACTGTCAGGTACGTTAAAGATAACCTTTCGATGTATAAAAAAAAGTTTTTTGCGATGTGTGGCTAGATTATACTAATTATTATAGATATAAAAGTTAAAAAATAGTTTTTATCGTGATTTAAAAACCTTAAGACCTGACGAAAAGAAAAATTTCGGAAGATAATTTTTTCACAAATACAATACATCCCGTTAGCAAGAAAACTAAATACAATAATTTACCTACTATTCCACAAGTAGATTTCCTCCAATTTAACCGTTGTATTACTAAAACTTGTTCTATATTCAACTCAACATTTTTTTAAAGTTACTTTGAAGATCTCGAAAAGACATTTTTTTTTAAAAATGGAAATAATGAAAAAACAAGAATGATGAACCTGAAGTTTATTACGACATACATGTAATTACCCTTTGTGCCCTCGTCCTCATCCCTTTCATCCTGTATATATTCTACAGTAGGAAAATTATTTAATATCTATAAAATGCAACGTCTGTCTGTCTGTCCATTAGTGCGCTTATCACTTGAGAACCACTTATCCGATTTACGTGCTTTTTTTTTTAAACATACATATGTTCTCTGGCCAGGTTATAGGATATATTTTATTATCTTAGGTAACATAAGGAATAAGCAGTGACGATAATAGTGAATCAAGTCGGAAAAAAGTTTGCCTCTAGCGCTTTCTCTAGCAATACACTGCCTAACGCATTAAATATGGAACAATATCATATAGCAAAGAATATAATATATCTAAAATGCAACATCTCTCTGTCTGTCTGTCCGTTAGTGCGCTTATCACTTGAGAACCACTTATCCGATGTACATGTTTTTTTTTAATTCATACATTTGTTCTCTGCCCAGGTTATCTATAATCTTCTATAATATATATAAAATGCAACGTCTCTCTGTCTGTCTGTCTGTCCGTTAGTGCGTTTATCACTCGAAACCACTTATTCGATTTACGTGCTTTTTTTAAACATACATATGTTCCCTTGGCAGATTATAGGATATATTTTATTACGTTAGGTAACATAAGGAATAAGCTGTGACGATAATAGTGAATCAAGTCGAAAAAAGTTTGTCGGCAGCGCGTTCTCTTGCAATACCTAACCCAAACCATTAAATATGGAACAATATCACAGAGCAAAGAATATAACATATATATATATATATATATATATATATATATATATATATATATATATATAACGTCTCTCTGTGTGTCTGTCTGTTCATTGGTGCGCTTATCACTCGAAAACCACTTATCCGATTAACGTGTTTTTTTTATTCATACATATATTCTCTTTCCAGATTATATAATAATAATAATCAATAATCTATAATATATATATAAAATGCAACGTCTCTCTGTCTGTCTGTCTGTCCGTTAGTGCGCTTATCACTCGAAAAAAACTACTTATCTGATTTATGTGTTTTTTTAGATTTGTACATATGTTCTTTGGCCAGGTTATAGGATATATTTTATTTCGTTAGGTAATATAAGAAATAAGCAGTGACGCTAATAGTGAATTAAATCAGAAAAAAAGTTTGCCACTAGCGCACTCTCTTGAAACACTCTGCCTAAACTGTTATACATGGAACAATATCATGTAATAAAGAATACAATATATATTAAGTGCAACGTCTCTGTGTCTGACTATCTGTCTGTCTGTCCATTAGTACGCTCATCACTCGAGAACCACTTATCCGATTCACGTGTGTTTTTTTTTTTAAATTCATACATATGTATGTTCTCTGGCCAGGTTACATAATAATAATAGTAATCTATATAATATATATAAAACTTAACGTCTCTCTATCTGTCTGTCTGTCTGTCCGTTAGAGTGGTTATCATTCGAGAACCACTTATCCGATTTACGTGTTTTTTTTTTAAATTCTTAATATTTATCAAAAGAATCTATAATATATATAAAACGTAACGTCTTTCTGTTTGTCTGTCCATTAGTGCGCTTAGCACTCAAGAACCACTTATCCGATTTACGTGTTTTTTTATAAAATACATATGTTCTCTGGCCAGGTTATAGGATATATTTTATTACGTTAGGTAACATAAGGAATAAACAGTGACGATAATAGTGAATCAAGTCCACGGGAGCTGAGCCACGGGCACGGCTAGTTAAATATAAAATATACCAACTAAAGACCAAGAAAAATTCTCATAAGACGATTGAAACAATAAAATAACTCCCACTCCCTAAACCCTTTTATCATGTTGACAGTGAGAATAATTGACAAAAAAATAATCCCCGAAAAAGACCTATGACATTATAAATATTAAGTCACTCTTCTACCTTCCCTCCTCAGTCCATTTGGCAGCTTATATGTTTTATTATAAATGGTTATGAGGGATATTAGAGGAGTAAGACAGGGTGATACAATATCTCCGAAATCAGCACTCGAATACCCCCTCAAGAAACTGGACCGGGAAAGCAAAGATATTAACACTGACAGCGTCCATATCCACCATGAGCGTTTTGCAGACGACCTTCTCCTGATCAGCGATGACTCCGAATCACTTGCCGAAATACTGAATGGGCTCAATGAAGTATATAAAGGCGTAGGCCTCATCATGAACCTATCAAAGATTATGGTGATGGTAGCTGATGGTACACAAATAACAGTTGATGGAAAAACTATAGAAAATGTTTCAGAGTATGTACATCTATTAAGTTAGCCAGAGAAAACCAGACTGTTGAACTTAGGAGAAGAATAGCATTGAGTTGAGTGGCTTTTGGGAAACTCAGCCACATCTTCGGAAAAAAGAAACTCCCGATTAATTTAATGAAAAAAGTATATGAAGCTTCTGTGCTGCCAATCGCTACGTACGGGCTCGAGACTCTCACTTTTATCAAGGGTAGGGCTGAGACACACATGGAGAGAGCAATGCTGGGCATCTGCTTGTGGGATTGGGCGAATAATGGCTGTATACGAGGACGAACAAAAATCACCGACGTAGTGCACTAGATAGCAACTCTGAAATGGCGTTGGGTTGGAGACGTAGCAAGAAGCCCTACAAAGAGATGGACCAGCACACTGTTAACTTGGAGAACAAGAGCCAGCGTGAGAAGTGAAGGAAGACCACACCTGAAGTAGTGGAACAACTTAGTGGCGTGCGTTGGAGCCAACTGGACCCAGGTTGCTCAGAATAGAGCGACATGGAAAAGTATGGAGGTGGCCTTCGTCCAGGAGTGAACGGTAAATGGCTGAAGAAGAAGAAGAAGAAGAAACGATTATGCATAAAAATTGCCTATTATCTCATTTAATAAACCTGAAAATAGACTCATAATACTAATAAAACTATACGAGATTCTTCCACCTCTTTCACCCTCTTCACCTATTAAAATTGAGAGTAATGAAGAAATAACTTCTTTATTCTTTTTCTTATTCCTATAGTTCCAGAATTCTAAAAAGGACATATAGTACGATATTTACGAACCCCCCACCCCACCCTATTAACCCCTTATATATTTTACTATAAATCATATGCTTAAAATTTATTAATCACATCAACCAAAAAACAGAAAAATTTCCAAAATACTACTAAAACCGTACAATTTTTAACCACCCCTCCCAGTTTCAACCTCTTCTTGAGTTACCATTAAAATCCTTGAACGAAAACAACCCCTCTTATCTCCTTCCCCACCCCTCTCACTACTTTTATGCTATACTATAAATATTTATGCAAAATATTTGTTTATTATTTCAGCAAAAACTAGGAAAAGTGAGGATATCACTATTAAAATCCTACAAAATGTACAGACCCCACCCAATTCACTTGCTTCACTCTATAGGATTCATCCTCTCTTAGGTCTTAGATACGGGGAGTTATGGAATTCACTGTATATATTGAAACTGGCGCTTTCTTGTAGCAAGAACGATGCAGAAAACTCACCTTAAATAGCGGATCTTAATAAAAAAAACGAAAAAATCAACCCTAAAGAAATGACGTTATGAACATTTTTTTCACGCCGCCACTGGTGTACCATATAACTGCGCAGTATCGCTAAACCTCTCTTGCCAACAAGAAGAGGCTCTGGAGCCTCCAAACTTTGTGGTTATGTGGTTAAAAATAACGACTCAACCAACCACAAAGTTCATCTGTATCCTCTATCGACCACGAAATGATAACTTTAGAACATTTTTCGCTTCTCTTGCAGACACCATCGATCATTTACAAATTAACTATCCAAATGCCGAAATTGCCGTCCTGGGTGACTTTAATGTCCACAACTTCAACTGGCTTAAATATTCAAATACTACCGACGAGCAAGGTCGTGAAGCCGATTCATTTTCAATCAGTTGTGGCTTAACTCAGCTTATTGACGAGCCAACACGGATCTCTGATTGAGACGGGGAGTTCGCCAGTCTTCTTGATCTGTTTTTAACCACCAATCCGGAGATTTACATGGTCAGCGTAAAGCCGCAGTTAGGTTCTTCTGACCATAAACTACTTTCGACATTGAGTATTCTACCAATCAGTGACAGAGAGGCGCCTAAACCGCGCAAGATTTGGCACTACAAATCTGCTAAATAGGAAGATCTCATGGAATATTTCGAACTTAGTTAGACGTTTGTTTTTGATCCGACGATCCATCTGACTGCGCTAAGGAGGTTTCCGATGTTATTTTGGCCGGTATGAAGGCTTACATCCCTTTTTCGAAGAAATGCCCTACCAACGTCAAGCCTTGGTTTGACCGAAAATGCAAAGAAGCTGTTGCTTCTAAATATCTTGCCTACCGACAATGGCGTGAAAATCCTAAAACCATAAACCGTAACATCTTTGTTCGTGCCAGAAACAGATGCAAAGAAATTATCGACGAAACCAAGGAGGCACACAATCAATGAATTAGAAACAAACTACTCGCTTGTCCCAACAATTCAAGGTCCTTTTGGTCAGTAGCTAAGGCAGTTAGTCAAAATTTCACCAAATCCACTATACCACCACTTACACGGCCAGATAATTATATTGTAATGGCATCTGTTGAGAAAGCGAACTTGTTGGCTGAACTTTTTGCTTCACATTCTACTGTCGATTTCCAAGGAAAAACACCACCTACTATTCCCATAGTGTACTCAAGGATGTCCGATATTGTCTTCAGACAGCGTATCATAAAACGTATTTTAATAAAGCTAGACACCAAAAAAGCTTCCGGCGCTGACGGAATACCTGCCATAGTTCTCAAAAACTATGCGAGGGAACTAACACCAGTTTTCTGTAGACTTTTCAACCTATCCTACAGAAAGGGAATATTTCCTTCCTGCTGGAAATGTGCCACAGTTCAGCCGATAACTAAAAAAGGCAAGAAGACCTTGCAAATAACTACCGACCAATCGCACTGCTTTCAATAATATTGAAAGTCATGGAAAAGGCTATCAATCAGCATCTTCTAAAATATCTTGAAGGATTCAACATTATTAGCGATCATCAATATGGCTTTCGTAAAAATAGATCAACAGGAGATCTTTTGACTTACGTAACACACGTTTGGAACAACGCAATTGACCACTTTCGAGAATCTCGAGCTGTTGCTTTTCACATATCCAAGTAATTCGACCGTGTTTGGTACGATGGGCTGTTGGCTAAGCTAGGCTCTTATGGTATGTCTGAAAAGTTCTGTTTGTGGCTCTCATGTTTCCTCAGAGAGCTTTACGACTGGCAGTCGATAGATTTCTTTCTAACACCTTCACTATCAACGCCGGTGCACCTCGAGGCTCCGTACTGTCTTCTACTCTCTTTTTCATTAACGATCTGCTGGAAAAGACCGAGAATCCAATCTACAGCTTTGCAGATGACAGTACGCTTATCTCTTCATTCACTTTCAACGCTCGGACATCGGCTCCTCAGACGAATGTCCCCAGACAGCAGGAAGTCATTCAACTTAACAAGGACCTGGAAGAAATTCTATCTTGGGGTGACAGTAACCAAAAGGAATTTTACGCTACAAAAACCCAGGTGGCAGTTTTTTCTAAAAAAGTTAACGTTGCTGAACCCGACATAGTTATGGCGGGGCACTCCATTCCTTTAACATCGTCAATCAATTTGTTGGGTGTTAATTTGGGAGCAAATATGTCCTGGCATGAACATGTTGCAGGTATAGCAACAAGAGCTTCTCAAAAGTTGGGAATATTATTTCGAACCAGAAAGCTTTACACTCCACAACAACTGTTAATTTTTTACACCGCTCCCAAATATACACTGCATTTGTTGGATTCTATTCAGAGAAGAGCTGTTCGTCTGATTGGACACCCGGAACTGACCGGCAGCCTTAATTCGCTGGAACATAGAAGAACGGTTGGCGACTTGAGCCTATTCTACAAACATTTTCATGGAAAGTGTTCGAAGGATGTGGCCCGCTTGATTCCTCCCAGAGCGGTGCAAGTCAGAAGTACAGGTCTCGCTAATACTTCACATCCGTATGAGGTTCAGCTTGTTACTCCTCGTACAACGCTTTTTAAGCAGTCTTTTATATGGAGAACATCATCCCTTTGGAATAATTTGCCCAGGACTGTGTTTCCCACCGAGTACAATTTACAGTGATTCAAGAACAGCGTGAATCGCTTTTTCTGCACACGTGTCGCTCCTGTAGTGCTTTAGGGACTTCCCTGCAGCACGTGTGCTAAACCAATAAAAAAAAAAAAACTTTAACCAGAATGTTAAATTCAAATTTAAAAAAGATTTATTAATACTTCATAAAGTTTACAAGGTGCGTTTAGACAGTATGCTTTTTAGTCCTTATGTACCCCATAATCTTTCAGTAATTTCCGCATGTTTATCGTTTAATAACTATTATTATTTGTGTTTTTTTGTGAAGGTACTTTGGTTATTGTTATTAAAATTAGGGTAATTTTTAATTTAATCTCCCGTTAAAATGTTATAATAAAAGGCTTGAATCAGAATGTAAGGTTACTACACACATTACTACACTTTTGAACGGGCATCCTAAACAAGTTTAATATTTTAATATTTTGTTGCTAATAAGTAAAAATTTTAACATTGTATTTCACTAAAATTTTATTTGCGTGTCCTAACCAGCCTAATAAATAAATTGGGGTAGGTTGAAAGTCGTTCGCCTTCTTCGGTTTCTTTGGTTTCACACAAAAAATTCTTTCTTTTGATGGGTGCATCGCCGCGGTCCGCGGAGGCATCAAAGAATTAAAGAATTTTTTTTAGCGCCAGTTGAGTGTGGCTTTTTATTTGAAGTTTGTAGGGGAGGCTTAGGTATATCGTATTATTTTTGTTATTGGTAGTGTCTCTTTTATTTTTGATGACAGGTCTTGATGAGTAAAACAAATTTAAGACTATATAATAAACTTGAACTAGCCGAACTCAAGTAAGCCAAATGCAGCGAATAGAGAATTAAATTTTGGGTTGATTAGATTTGCTGAATTGATACTAGATTTGATCTGATTTAGTACTATTTTCTTTTAAACATATATTTTTACATGGAAGGAAAGTACGGTATTAGTGAAAACATTATCCTGTGAGATTCTTGAATTCTTAATGTTTTAAGATCACGGAAAACATCTTCGTTTTCAATTTCTGTAAGTTTGTCCGTGTTTTAGGATGGTAACTTTCGACCAAAATATCTAATTCAAATATATTAAACAAAAGCAATGGAAGTAAGAAACAAACTTATAATTTTTGAGCGACAGTGCCTTAGAGAAAGGGAGTGTAAAGTGTACAGTTTCAATAATATTATAAGAACTTATTCTGGTTCTTGTTTGGATAATATTAGGGATAAATATTTATATCAAACAATAAGTGGTTGAAGAGATTGTAAAATATATGGCGTTATCCGTCCTTTTCAGGGTTCTTGGAGGCGACAAATCTGAAAATTTTGTTAGTTTTTCATTATTTCGAATTTTAGACGAAAGATTATATGGTCGAAAATGTCAAGTTTCAGTTATAAATATTTTAGACGCTTTACCTCTGCTTAACTATTTCTTACTGAATAAGATCTCATTATAAAATATATGGAGTTGCGACGCTTGGATTAACTTACTTTATGGTGTAAGAGAGTCAATTTACTATTTATTTTGAAATTGCGTGTTCGCGAGAGACGTGTTGGGTAAAATGCCTTACCGATTCTATTGAATGTAAGACACAATTTTTCCTTTTAATATTCTAATGGAATCTTGTTAAAAAAAGCAATTTGCTAAAGAAGTTACAAGTGTTTACAAACACACAAACAAATTGTGGTGCAGTAAAACCTAATGCAAATTTGACTGAGGAACTTGACATTTAATGATAATTGCCAAAACTTTTTAATGCACATGTGAATTATATGTTGATTAGATCGTCAGTGACTGTAGTACTAGTATATCATTTTCAACCACTAAATGATTTATTAACATGTCATTACCATTTTCCTAGCTACAATACAAAGTATTTTTTTAGCTTTTTTAATATTTTTACTTATTTAAAATCGCCAGGATTCAAGGAAAAATACCTTTTTTAATTTTTGCTCTAATGCCCAAAAATTAAAAGACTGCTTTCCGGAATTACTCAGCCCTATAAGGGCGCAATAGAGAACGCTTTAAGGCAGGCTGAATGTAGCGAACAGAGAAGCGAATTTTGCGTTAGTTATGTTTCCACCGTCGTGACCGACCGTTCGCTTAAATTTTCCGCCGTTTCGAAATTTCTAGGTAAAAATTGGTTTCGACTTGAATTTTTCGAAGGTGGTTGTATTTTAAGGTAAGAATATATATTTTTAGAATTACCGTTGAAAATTATAATACTAAGATATTATCATTGATAGAAATTGTGGTTCTTATACTAAAATGTTTAATAATTTTATTTACATATACAGCTTTGTGATTTAAATGTAGTATATACCAATATATCTTTAATTTTTTAAAATTCCTATAAATTGTATCAATGGTATTTATTTGGATAAAGACAGTACAGATGAGTAAGCGACTGGTGGGCGACTCCAAAATCATGACTGACCGTTCTAGAATAGAAGGAAAGTCAAGAGTTATAATTTGTTTAATCTACGTTGAAAAAATATAGTATTATTAGTGTTTTAAGAACCTATAATAATTTTACCTAGGTATGATTGACGCTTTGGTTTTCCACTAAGCAATAAATTTTTCTTGTATATTAAATTTTAAAAGCATGTAGGTTGTAATATTTTTACCATTTTGTCACATTTGAGCATTTGACTAATATAACATAATAAGTAAAAAATTTTGAAAATTAAATATTAATTTTTTTATAAACTTTGTTTATTCTGAACGAAAATTTAAGAAATCAACTTTTATTTCGAGCATGCGCAGATTCACTGAACCAAATATTAAGTACCGTAATATTTATTGTAGCTGCGGAAAATCACCATGGATCTGTTTTATTCGCGATTGCATATGAACTTTTGGGGAAGTTTTGATGATTTACAGACCACTTCTTTAAAAGAAATGTGTAAAATTCTTACTTGTATTGCTAAGGAAAATATTGTATTAGCGTTTTGCTTTGAGATTTTTTACGTTCACGTAGATTTGTTTATTTTCAGAGAATAGATAAGTTAGAGAATAAGCTCTCCTTGTATAAAGGATAGTAATGTAACGCAAGAAGTGCTAGTTAAAAAGCTTTAATTTTAAACACATTATCATAAATTGGATTCTTAATTTTTGTTTGGATGTTTTATTAGCAGGTAATTCTTATTTGTTATTGACTTTTGCGTTATTAATACACCACAAGATTATTTATGGAATCTATTACCCCAAACCCAACCCCAACTACACAGTTGTTTTAACTAATGATTTAAAATCACCTGTTTTATTAAAGGTTGGTAGAATCTGGAAAAAAATACACAAAAACGCTAGAAAATGTACCGAAAAAAACGAAAGGTCATTACTATCTAGGGTTTTGTTCGGATTAACATCGAGTATTGTCGGCAATATCAGTATTCTTATTGTGCTTCTTGACTATCTTAAAGATCCAAGACTGATGCCGGACGACGTCTGACGTTTAATGCATCACATCCAGGACAGGAATATACTAATTTGAAGTTAGTCGCCTAATATATTGATATGAAGTGTGGAAGATGAGATTGAAATTAAAGGTTATTTCCAAACTACATATCTACAATATAGTATACAGGCATTCTAACAATATTTTGTAATCTGTACACATATCGTATTTATTGTTTCAAGAGAAGAGGTGAAACAAGTGTGGTTCAATAAGTTTTTTTCATATTCTTAATAGTATTATCGAACATTTTCATGGTTTTGGTTGATAGATTTTAGACATAATTAATTATGGGGATTTATGCTGTGAGGGAAAGGTTTAGAGTACCTTGAATATATTCTATTATATGCTCTTTTGAGTCTCGTTGGAGTGGATTAATCTTGGTAATTATCATTTAATCAAACATAAAAGAGACATTTGGAGGGGCATGTCTGTCTATATTCAGGTTCGATATCATTTGTTCATATGTTCTATGGGTCGCATAGTTTTAAAATTATGTTAAAGTACTCTGTATTCCGTTATACAAAATTGATGTGACTAAAATAATCACCCGAAGATATTTTTTTTTGTTTCATTTCTATAAAGTGGCAGGTACAAAGTTTTGAATTAAATTATTGCCTAAATGATACCTAATAAACAAGAGAAATTTCCTGTTTTAGGAATACAAAAATTCTCGGTATGTAACTTAATTCTTGAGTTCAGGTTAGATGAGCGGGAACAGTGACACAACTTAAAAATGTAGTTTTTCTAAAATAACGCAAATAAGAAA
Source organism: Pachyrhynchus sulphureomaculatus (assembly GCA_019049505.1). Taxonomy (NCBI): domain Eukaryota; kingdom Metazoa; phylum Arthropoda; class Insecta; order Coleoptera; family Curculionidae; genus Pachyrhynchus; species Pachyrhynchus sulphureomaculatus. The sequence continues at coordinate 160,622,082 of CM032446.1, forward strand.
ACTATTAACTTAATATGGAAATAATGTAGGCTTCTTTTAGCTTTCAAATAAATATTTTTGGGTAGTAAACTTTATTATATTTTACAGAATAATACTATGACTGTAAAAACACTAAAGTGATACTGTTCTTGCCGTGATGAATAAGAACTAGCCTAAAAGTAAAACTGACAAACTGCCCCCTGGCGGATAATTTGTAATTACAGATGTGATATTTTTCGGGTAAGAGGAAATATACCATACGCGTTTAAAATTAACCTAACTTCAAAATACACATTTTTTGAGTTGGGTTACTGTTCTTGCCGGTGGACGATATATAAATCAAATAATTTAAGACAGATTGATGTTCACAAAATGATATTTTTTTATACTTTATTCCTTTTTTTGTGGTTCCATCTGCCTTTCGGATACTCTATCTAAAGATGCCAACTTCCTTTTTTTCCTTTAACTGTACTAAATGTTCAAAAAAAAAATCTAAAATATATCGGAGTATTTAGGTAGACATGAAGTAAAAGTTCTATTACTTTAAGGTTATTCGTACACGGGCAAAATCGGGGTTTCTGTTTGAAAATAACGTCATATTCTCTTTATGGATTATCCTGTATACTGGGACTTAAGATGAAAAAGAATGCCATAATAATAAGAAAAGGACGTGTTTTTCGCAAAAATCGTCAACAAATTTTTACCTGAATTTTTGTAATTGACCATTCTCTATACACATTTTTATAAGATACTGAGGATGCAGATATTGGCAAAAGGAAAAAATCGATATTAGAGAAAAAAACCTAAAGAGACGTCAGAAATAAAAATCAATATCGCTGATTCATTAGAGCTGCCGTAATCATGGAAATGGATCAATCACTAGCATTTTTACGTGCTCAAAAATGAAACCGACAATATCTTTAACAAAAAATGACAATCGAAAACGTGAATTTTCACATTTCTTATTAATTCCCTTCAAAGAAGAAGTATTTCAGATGAATTACCATAATACCAATAGTTTGGGTATAGTATAAGAAACTAAAATAACTGTGCTTCAACACGCCCTTGTTTTGGACGCTGTAAAATATTAATTTTGAGTTCTAAATATGTTTGTCGCCCTTCCTATACGAAACATTTTTTGTAATTAATATTTTTTCATAACGTATTATAAAGAATTATATATTTATATAGCTACATATATATATATATATATATATATATATATATATATATATATATATATATATATATATATATATATATATATATATATATATATATATATATATATATATATATATATATATATATATATATATATATATATATATATATATATATGTATATATATATATATACATATATATATATATATACATATATATATATATATATATATATATATATATATATATATATATATATATATATATATATTTTCGTCTTCGTGGCATCATGCATTGGTTCAATGAAGAACTCATAAATAAGCGATGAGAGCTATTGATTGATATTTGCTCCTACAATGAATTAAGGATTAATTTTCGAACATAAGCCTCAGCACAAGACAACTTTCCGCGGAAGCAAAGAAACAACATCGACAATAGATTTCATCATAACCAACAGAGCAATAAGGCCAGAACGAATTGAGGACTTGAGGACACTAACTTCGGCCAATATAGGGTCGGATCACAGCCTGGTTTAGGGTAAAATAGTAATGGCGAGACCACCTTTTAACAATAACAAAGGCAACGTGGCAGAGAAGAGTTGTTGAGGAATGAGAGCACAAGGGACCTGTAGGCAAGGCACCTCTCCCAGAAGATAAAAAGCACACCAAACGTCGAAGGTGAGACGGTGGACGTTGCATGGGAAAAACTCAGAAATAATATATAAAGTGCAGCTCAAGAAGCCCTGGGGAAAAGAACCATCAAATCCTCAGCAAGGCATGGGAACAGCAAACCTTGGTTCACACCTGAGATAAGAACATTGGCCCGAGAGAAGGAAGCTTATCGAAAACACAAAAGCTCTAAGTCACATGGAGACTATACCAGGTACATACAGATCAGGAACAGAGCGACCAGCAGAATTCGAGAAATAAAAACGACTTCAGCAGAGAGATGGAGCACGACATGTATGGCACTCAAAATGGATATGGAAACTACTTAGAGATTTGAAGAAGGAAATAAATGAAACAATACGAATTAACGACATCTCTCAGTTGAGAAATGGATGAATCACATCAAAATACTTTATATAAAAAAACCAGACGGTGCCGGACTGTCTGGCCCGGCAAGATGTATTGAACATTAGTAATTCCGAATGTATAACGACAGCATAAGCATACAGCTAAAACAGCTAAAAAATGGGAAGGCATCGGGTCCGGATAACATCCTCAATGAACTGTTGAAGTACGGAGGGGAATACCTCACGAAATAACTCGCGGAGCTATTCAACAGGATCATACAGGACAAAACAACACCGAAAGAATGGAGCAAATGTATCACCGTACCACTTTTTAAGAGAAAACTCACCTCAGACCCCGAGATTTACCGGGAAATTGCACTTCTAAACAGTTCAATGAAGCCGTTCACTCGAATCTTGGGCTATATCCCCTCCAACGTTATTGAAATGAGCGATGAGCCGAAGGGGTTCCGAAAAACCCGAGCCACCATAGATGCTATCTTTGTACTCAGACAAATCTCAGAGAAGGTATTAGAATTTGACAAACCAGTCAGGATTATAAAATTTATTCCAGCTTTTTGTTAAGTTGTAAGGGTCCTCCTTCAGTTCATTAATAAATTATAATTCTAAATTGCTTCTTACTTCACAAAACACTATTTATTTTACGTTTTTAAATTAAATGGATGATATAATCCACTTACGCTTTTGGTCATATCTTCTGCGATAATTTCCATATTATTTCCCGATGCGTATATAGTTTTCATATTATGTTATTAGTTGACAAGTCAAATTTTGATTTTTTTTTTCTACATCAGATTGTTAGGATCCTTAATAGGCAAGAAGACTCCCACCTGGCTTAAAAATTAACTTTAAAACTATAATACATATTTTATAAAAAAGTTTGGAATGGAAAAACCCTGTGCCTAAATTTTAAATTCAGCCTTTTTATTCAGCGTTAGTAAATCGTTTGCAAAAATATTGACTTAATTGAGTGTTGCATTTTTTTATTTCTGCAATTCAAAACTGGTTAGTGGTTAAAAATTCTATAAAATTGCTTTTATTTTGGATGAGTTGCTTGGCAGTGGACATAGTTACAGTTCCTATATATTTTAATTATTAATTATTTTTTAAAATCAGTCAAATAATAGATCTATAGGCCAATAGACGGACATTGAAAACCTTGAAACAAACCGAAAAAGTTGTGTGTCATTCCTTCAGGCATATAATGCTTACTTAACTTACTTAGGGAAGAAACTAACTTGTTACCTGCTCAACAATAAAGAAGAACAAGATAGTATTTTTTTCTTCTTAAATTTTTTTTTTAGATCTGATGATCCGTTAATTCTGATGTTGTGGGATTTCTTGAGAGGTAGATTGCCAACTATCTCTCCATCTTTTTGGTTGTCTCCCCGGTGGACGTTTGCCTGCTGGTTTTCCCTCCCTTTTTTTTCAAATAACTATAACATTGTTGTACCGGTTAAGCACCTTTACTTCCTTCAATTTTTAAATTATTTTAATTAAAATTTAAAATTGTTTCCTATGCTGTGGTTAATAAACAAATTAGAGTAGATAACTGTTATTGTACTTCCTTCTTCTTAGATACTAAGGAATGCAGTCGCGTTTTTTCTTTCGGTTACTAAAATAGTGTTTAATATTTTTAATAAATTATATTTGTCAATTATATATTCAGTCATATATTTCAAACCCTTATAAAATGCTTTTTCATTTGATACCAAGTTATCAAGAGATTTGATTTTCTGTCTTAAACAGAATTCCGCCTGTTGTCCATTATGTTTGGTATAATTCTATAGCAAGTGTCACTAGTTGCAATCTAATAATTATCTAAGGTAATCTGCGTATGTGACTAAATATACCGACGAGAGCGATATATTTCAGGAGAGCAATGCACTTTGAGTTTCCTCTGTAGGCGACCACAGGCAGTAAAAATCTTTTGCAAGCTGCAGGTTTGAATATAACTGGCCAAAAATTGTATTTTTAAAATTATCCACAATATAGCCCCTAACGTTTAATGTACTGGTGAAAATTAAAAACAAGATTTTAAAAAACTGCTAATTTCTATGATAAAGAATTATTACTAGTTTTAATATATAGGAAATTCCATTAAAAATAAGAATATTGATACAGCCTTTCGTCGTGACTTAAACCATGTATGCATAGAGAAAGATCACTTCAGTAATAAAATCGCCTTTCCAAAAAATTAAATACATTTTCATCCTTGATGTGATCTCCAAGGCATCTGTTTATTTTTTCGTATAAAGTTATTCGAGCTATTTCAAATTCTCGTAAAAACCCCTTATATTCGATATCTAACTTGATTACCATTAATTTTTTCTTACGTTGATCAAAAAGAAGGCAGACATCCGCTGTATTGTTTTTTTATAGCAGTCATATATCACGGCACCCTACCGAATTATTCAAGCTGGTATACAACAAAATCCATCCAATAGTTTATAGTTAGTAGGGTATAATTTTTGTTTTCCTAGCTAAAGAAAAATGTTGCATTTCTGAAAAAAATGACTTTTTTTTTTTGTTTTTCTCCAGGTTTGAGAGTTCCTAAATCGCGAAAAACATAGTCACTTATCACCGTCGCCTCTCTGCCGGTCTGTCGGTCTTGCAGTCTCTCGATCTGTCGGTCTTCTCGGTCTGTTGGTAGGTCGGTCTGTCGACCTTTCAGTCTGTTGGTCTGCCGGTCTATCGGGCTATCGGTCTATCGGTCTCCCAAACGAAATGAGAAATCAATTTTAAACTTGATACAGAGATAATATCTAACAAGGAGATTTCGATTGGGGCCAAGGGGATAACAGGTTGAATAATAAACAAATTTATGCATAAATATTTATAGTAAAATATATTAGAGGCGAAAGGGTTGGGCAAGGAGATTAGAGAAGGTTACTTCCTATATATCTCGTTAAACCTTTTTCAGGGTTTTTTATGCCTCAGAATCCAAGAATTAGGTTATTTTTTCATTTAAAATTTAACCCAGAAAGGAGCTAAAGGGGGCTGAGGTAATTTAATATCATATAATTTCAATGGTATTTTGAGATATCTACAGGTTTTTTGGTTGAGCTACTGAATAAATTTTAAGCACATTATTTATAATAAAATATGTAAGGAGTTAAAGGTTGACGTAGAAAGCTAATGGAGTTACTTCCTATATATATATATATATATATATATATATATATATATATATATATATATATATATATATATATATATATATATATTCGTGGAGTCGATGAATCTGAAAATTAAGTTATTTTTTTATTTTGGTTACGATAATGAACAAATTTTAAGCATAATTATTTATTTACTACATAACGTATAAAAGGCGAGGAAGGGCGTCAGAAGGGTATAGGGCGTATTTATTGTGCCGAGTTCTTTGAGTCAAACATTACATTATTTTCTTGCTATGTGCAGTATTAGCAGGAGTAGACGATGAAAGGCGTGGAAATCATTAAATATTGTATAGTGTGAATATTATTATTAGAATTTTGCCTGGTATTTGGTTGGAATATTTTTAAAAAATTTAGCTAATCATTTATAGTACAAAGATATATAAGTGGAAGGGTAGTTGTGCATATATCATAACGTACTTTTATTTCACTATTCTTGCTTTTTCTTTATTTCTAATTTTAACAGAAATAGTATGTAGAGCGGATTGGGATCTGGTTATAGAGTAACCTAAAAAATGTTGATTAAGGAAAAAGTTTTAGGAATATAAAACGTTAAATTGACTGAAACTTAGTTACCTCTCGCATAGTAGGTAAATTATTGTTTTCGCGTCCCTTGTTAAAGGGAAAGAACTATCCCCTGTAATGTTTGCTTTTCTTTACAATTTAGTGTTCTTAGATCGAGAAAAATATATATACTCATTTCCATCAGTTTGTCTATCTGACTCTCAGGCTGTCGGTCTGTCGGCATCATAATACTCGAACGAAATGATATTATGATATTTGAAATAGGGATAAAACTTATAGTTTTCAAACGATATCGTTTGAAGGAAATATGGTGAAAGGGGTTATGTCGATATATTGTATGATTTTATTCATATTATGGAAATTTACTTTCTCAGTACCTGAGAAAGTCAACTACAGTACAAGGAAAATACTGGGCAAACCTCTTTACCAATTTTTTCTTTCCACATTTTGAAATCCTTTAAAATTTTTCATTTTCTACACACACATTTCTACACAACTTGAAAAAATTTAAAATTTTCAAGGTAATGCTTCTGGTATACCAGATGAAAATTTTATCGCTTTGTGAGAGTTATTGAAAGGATCTTTTTTAGTTTCTTTTTTTTAGAATTATTACCATTTTACTTGCAAAAGCAAATACAATATAAAAAAGGCGAACAGGAGTACAGTTTATATTTTTGCAAGTTACTGTTTATTTGAGATTTCTAATTTTTTTTGGAACGATGAATTCATAAAGTCATAATATATTCTTGATACCAGCAAACAAACGTCGATAAATTTGGTATTTTTTTTTCTTGTTCATGGATGTTTAAAGGGATTTTATATATCGTGTATATATCGTATATATACATATATAAATATATATATATATATATATATATATATATATATATATATATATATATATAAATATATATATGTATATATATACGATATATACAATCCCTTTAAACATCCATCCCTGTTTGAGTATATATATATATATATATATATATATATATATATATATATATATATATATATATATATATATATATATTCTATATTCTATTCATAATTTTGATATCCAATCGTGTTCTGCTAATCTTTTTATGTCGTCCGTCCATCTTGTCTGTGGTCTACCTCTGCATCTTTTGTGTTCTCTAGGCCTCCATTGAAGTATACGGCGTGTTCATCAGTTATCATTTATCCTTGCGATATGCCCCGCCCAATACCACCTTAATATAGGTATTCGTTGTATTACATCTGTCACTTTTGATCTTCTTCGAATCTCGATGTTAGGAACACGATCTTGGAGCCTAATATTTAGCATTCTCCTCCCCATTGCTTTTTGGGTTACCTGGAGTTTATTTATTATACTTTTATTTAAAGCCCACGTTTCAGTGCCATGTGTTTAGGTTCAGGTTTTCATGTTTAATTAAAAGGATATGTTGACGTTTCGTCACCTGTTTCAGAGCATTTTCAAAAATAATCTGTATACCACTTACATTTGAAAACAATACGTATATACATTTAAATCAAATTACATAAAATGGTATAAAATTTTAAATTTTAACACCAATTAATATTAAAAGTTTAATACGCGCCTTGAGAATGCAATTGATTTTACGTTTATGAAGTTTATTTTCTTTTAAGTCCGAATAATTCCTTATTTATAGTTTTTTTATTATTATTTGTTTATTAGAAAGAATATTACTATTAAGAGAAGAACTGCACTAGTTTTCTTTAAAAGCATAATTCTATTTCCGTGTTAATTATTTAATTAAATTTGTATATACCTGTAAGATTAATTTCTCTTATGTCAGCGATGTCGTTTACAGTATTTTTTCCTTATTTAATTTCAATCACTTCGAGATAACTTGAAGTAATTTCTATCTTTATTTATAATATTTTTTATTTTTACGAAATGGATGTAGTTTTTGTATACCTGTGTCAATTTAGCCTGTTTTTTAATAATTGACTTGTCATTCCAACATATTGTCTTGGACAATCCGGGTAAGGTACTGAATAAAATACATTAGACTGATCCATGGTAGGTATTTGACTTTTAAGATTTGCAAATAGTGAACTAAATTTGTTTTCGGTCTATTATTTCAAATATCGAGTTGTAATGCTTGGATTAATAAGAAATTCAAATTCAGTATTTATTTTAGAACTGCGAGTTGGCAAGAGTAAACCACTTTTTTTTTATATTTACATTACTTCTCTAAACGATACTTTGTTCTTCGTGTTAATATACTGCTTCTAAAGTTTCTTACAGGCTACCCTTTATAAGAATTTTTTTAGCAATGTTTTCGTACATTTCGTAAAATATCTGCAATATTTTTGCCTAACAATTCACTCTATCAAAATAAAAGTAATGAAAATAAGAGGTAATCGAATATATCCCAATACGTCATATTTCGCTTTTAACTCTGGAAATAGGAACGAATGAAAACGCTGCATAGCGAGCGTTAACAATTCGGTGTGGCATTTAGAGGATAAAAGGGAGATTGGCTACATGTTTTATGAGAGAAATACTAGTTCAAATATGTGACGATCTGTCCTATACAAGTTGTTTTTTTTACAAAGGGTAAATTGGGACATAATAATAATGAATTCATTAAAGAGTGCAGCGACAAAGGTATTAGAGACCGAAAAATTAAAAATATAATTGTAAATTGGAACAGCAAAACCAGTAACAGGCGACATAGCCCAAATGGTGTAATACTCCAGATCGAGCAGAGAGAATCCAGTGCCAAGAAGAAAAAATTAATTTTAAAAGGATAAAAATAGTCGAAAAAATCATGGAGATTCGTTAGAAAACTAACATCGAAAATACAAATACCATAAATGTACAGCTTATGGAAATGGATAAGTGAAAAAGAAATCGAAGAAGATAGATATAAATATTCAAATGAAAGACCTAGACCATTCCAAGCTTAGGGCTTGGAATGGTCTAGGTAGGTGGTACAGATAAGCGATAAACTGAAGAAAGAACTTCTAAAAAAATGAATGGGGCAGTTAAATTATCTGGCATGCTAGAAGAACTATTTAACAGATATGAAAATTTCACACGTAAAGGTAAGTTTGGAAGACACTAATACATTAAAAAGGGAGGAAAAAAGATTTCAATAAATACCTGTGCATTTTAGTCCCTAACATTTTTAACATACTCTACATAAAATTGATAAATTTTTGAATTTGAACAGCAAGCTGGAATTTGAGCAGTACCTCAAATCAATGAAAAAGAAGTACAGCAATTGGAGTATTTTGTTATGAGAAGTTTAGAAGGACATGTGATTTACTGAGATGTTTCTTTCAATTTGCCAAAAGTTTGAGTTTTGTAACATGGCCCCCTTCAAAAATAACCGATTCAATTACCATAATGCCAAAGAAAATTAAAATTTTAAAGTAGATTCTCGGACACGCATAAAATATTTAAGCAGAGATGTCCCCTGCTAATATATTTATACGACGAAGTTACCTTAAGTAACCTGAAAGAAGTATTGAAACATGGATAAATCTAGACTGTTTAAATTAAAATATAAGCGGGATTTTGAATCGATAGTTCATATATTCATATATTCATGTATATATATATATATATATATATATATATATATATATATATATATATATATATATATATATATATATATATATATATATATATATATATATATATATATATATATATATATATATATATATATATATATATATACATACATATATATGTATATATATATATATATATATATATATATATATATATATATATATATATATATATATATATATATATATATATATATATATATATATATATATATATATATATATATATATATATATATATATATATACATATATATATATATATATATATATATATATATATATATATATATATATATATATATATATATATATATATATATATATATATATATATATATATATATATATATATATATATATACATATATATGCGTGTTTGATTATCAGGAATCGGTCTGAACTGTAATTAAAACTCTTTTCTTTTTTAATATGTTATCGTGATAACTTCTTCAGGAGTACAGTCTTACAATATTAATATACGTTTTAGATATATTAAAAACAATGTTATTTTTAGTCTAGGTGTTAAAATATAAAAACAAATAAATATGGAGAAACGAATAAATAAATAAAACTTATTTATATATATGTTATATATATATATATATATATATATATATATATATATATATATATATATATATATATATATATATATATATATATATATATATATATATATATATATATATATACATATATATATATATATATATATATATATATATATATATATATATATATATATATATATATATATATATGTATGTATATAAAAAAAGAAAAAAAATGAATACTGGGAACGAAAATGTGCACAGATTAACACGTATTGGAGGAGCACAATCGACAGAAGTGTGGCAAACCATCAAAAATATGAAAACGAATAATAAAGAGAGGGCCGTAAATTTAATACCCCTGGAAGAATGGAAAAATTATTACGAAATATTACTAACTGAAAACAGAGAAGAATTCCTTAGTATAGAGGACAATGAATCAGAAGACACAGAGGGAAAGGACTGGGACGAAATAACCATGGAGGAAATACAAGCAAATCTAAAAACGATGAAGAATGGAAGAGCGGCCGGACCAGGTGATATCTCTGCAGAAATGATTAAAAATGGAGGTATAACCATGTGGAGAACAATAACTAGCTTAATTAATAATTGTATATCACAAGGAAGAACACCTACCGAATGGAAAAAAAGTTTCATCAATCTATAAGAAAGGAAATAGAAAAGATCCTAATAATTATAGAGGTATATGCGTTACAAGCACTATGAACAGACTGTACGGTAAAATATTGCAGAATAGAATAAGAGAAACAATTAAAGAAAAGATATCCGAAAACCAAAGCGGATTTACTCCGGGCCGGTCGTGTATAGACAACAATTGATAGAAAAGAAGATCCAAAAAGATGACGAAATATATATGACCTTTATAGATCTTAAGAAGGCATACGATAGTGTACCGAGAAATAAACTTTGGCATGTCTTGAGAACAGTAGGGATAAAAGAAGGGATGATAACAACAATAAAAGAGTTATATAATGAAAATATAGGATATGTGAAACAAGGACGCTATCTCTCGGAAGCTATCCACATTACCAAAGGTTTTAGACAAGGGTGTTGCCTTTCACCAATCTTATTTAATATATTTGTAGACAACGCTCTAAAGAAATGGAACCGCACTTGCCAAAGCATGGGCATCCTCATTAGTGATAAACATCTATTATCGTTAAACTTTGCAGACGACCAAGTAATAATAACACAAGATGCATTCGATATGGAATATGTATTGAAGAGATAATACATAGATTACAAGGAATGGGGACTAGAGGAGAGCCTTGAAAAGACGGAGTATATGGTTATGAACTCGGAAATAGAATTTGATGTCTTAATTAACAACGATGCACATGTCAAACAAGTCAAGGAATTTAAATATCCAGGAGTACTGATTGACAACAAAAATGATATAGGTAAAAAGGAAATACAGAATAAAATACAAAAAGCTACGAGGATCATAGAAGCTTTTAACTCAATATGGTGGGATCAAAACATAACTACACAAAACAAAAAGAGAATTGGAAGAACAATGGCAGAATCGGTTTATGGTACTGTGGGTATTGAAAGAAGAGGATAAAAGAAAAATAACGACGATAGAGATGGATTACTTGAGAAGAAGCGCCGAGTGTCCAAATTCCAACACATAACAAACCAAGAAATACGCAATAGATCAGCAGCAACAGAAACAATTATACAAAGAATAGAAAATAGAGGATTAAAATGGTTTGGACACCTACTCAGAATGAACGATGCAAGATGGCCCAAAAGGCTCTGGATATGGAAACCACCGGGAGGAAATAAAAAAGGACGACCACGTAAATCCTGGAATGAAGATGTGAGACAAGCCATGAGGTCACGAGGAATGGACGAAGAGATGGCGGACGATAGAGAGGTTTGGAGAAGGCGAATGGGAACACAACACTTAGTTGTATAATTGTTATATATAACTTGTGTATGTATACAGTTAAACCCATATATATATATATATATATATATATATATATATATATATATATATATATATATATATATGTATGTATGTATATATGTATGTATATATGTTATGTATATATGTATATATATATATATATATATATATATATATATATATATATATATATATTTATATATATATATATATATATATATATATATATATATATATATATATATATATTTATATATATATATATATATATATATATATATATATATATATATATATATATATACATATATATATATATATATATATATATATATATATATATATATATACATATATATATATATATATATATATATATATATATATAATATATATATATATATATATATATATATATACGGTATAATGAAATTTTTAGGGCTCCCGATCCCAAAAACTCTGTAAAAGACGTATAATATGATACATCAGAAGTAAACTTAATAATATATATAATAATACAGAAAATAATAATATAATATATATATATATATATATATATATATATATATATATATATATATATATATATAATAAAATCCATGCATATAAATTTCATTTTACAGGTGGCTATTTATATTAAGCTTAATATGATTAGAGGGGGTACAGTGTAAGGTAGTAATTAACTCTGGGGTTTCATACGCGGTCTTAAACAGGACCCTGGCGTGTAATAATCAACCATTTAACTGCCCAAACTGGAACGGTCCGCTGAGTTTTATTCCATAACTGGCCAGTCCAAACCTAACCCTATAATCCAGCGGAACACTGTAGTTAATAAGATAGTGTAAGACAATGAAGATACAAAAAAGAAAAATGCAGATAATAAACAAGCTTTCCGGTTTCTGGCTCAAAATTTATAGCATTAGCAGTATTAGGATTATATTTCATTTTAAACAGAGCTTGCTAAGGTTTGTTAAAGATTGTAAAGGGGTTTTTAAAGACGTCTAATCTTAAGAGGGCAAACGTTAATAACCAAAAAATTGGTAATACTATATTTTAAATGTTCTTATTTTCACTATTTCCGCAATTTTTACTTAAGCAAGTAAAGGTATGAAAATTATTAAGGCGAAGTTAACCGGCTCTGTGTTGCATTTTTTGTCTAAATGGACGAATGTGCAAGAAAAATTAGCGACTAACTAATTGAATGTATAAATATTATTGAGAGTAATTAACGGGGAGAAACGTTGGCTGCGTTGCCTGCAAGGATATTTCGATCAATGCAATTTAAACAAGATCGTTAACATAAAATTGTTTTTATATAAATTAATCTATTCCTCTGTTAATTTAATCCTGTTTGCAAGAAATACCTTTTAACAGAGTTCATTCCAGAACAGAACCGTTCCCCGTGTTATTTCCGGATGATTACTCCTATAATAGTCTGCGTATTATACTGTGTGACATAGTTGTATGGTAAGAATTTAATTCAGCGGATTTGTCCAATTTTTTTTTATTAAACCCTATAATTAAATATTTTTAATTAGTTTCCCAAAAGCTTTTAATAAATGATTAACTCACCGAACGCTTAGACTTTGATTTAAAAGTGATAAGATTTAATGTACTGCTCTGATAATTGTAATATTTTTATTTTTTGAATAAGTTTTAAAATAAGAAAAAAAAATTGTAACGAGCTGAAGTAATATGAACATTAGAGATAGCCGGTTACAAAATTTGGCTATACTAGTATATTTGTGATTCAAGTACAAAATTTCTTGTTTGAGTAAGCAGTTTTCGTTGGAGGTGCTTTAAACTCAGAAAATGTTGGCCATAAGCCATCCTAATGACGTCTTGGAAATATTTCTTATTATTTAGCTATGCAAAAAAAAAAAAAGTAATTTTAAAATATAGTACATACATATATACAGTGTCGAGGTAGTGGAGCAGGTAATGCGTTGCCACTCCTTTCGGTCGTCTACCATTTTCTCCGCCTGTTTCCAGGTAATGTTCTTCTCTTTCAAGATTTTTCCTACACCATCATTCCACGTTCTTGTTGGCCTACCTCTTTTATGCTTCTTATCCATTGTCACTTTCTATATTTTCTTTACCAATCTACAGTCGCTCATTGGCATCATGTGCCAGAACCACGTTAACTGTTTTCTTTCCAAAGTTGTTACCACGGAATTCACATTACACCTTTCGCGGACTATAGTGTTTCTGATGCGGTCTCGTCTCGTCACTCCGATAGCCGCCCTCAAAAAGCGCATTTCACACGCCTGGCTTCTACTTCGGTTTCGTACGTCCAAACTCCCAGTCTCACCCCCATACAACAGCACCGAGATGTACATCGTATTAAACACCCTTATTTTAGTATTTAGACTAACTTCTCTTTTTCTAATAAATGATTTGTTCAATGCGTCGAATAACTTAGTTGCCCCGGTCACTACTATCCACTTCAGTATCAAGCTTTCCACATGCACTCAAAAAGGATCCCAGGTACCTAAAATCCTAAACCTGCTTAATTTTCACATCATTCCTGGTGATTTCTGCTTCCCTCGGTGTTTTAGTGATCACTATTTCTGTCTTAGCTGTATTCATTTTCATTCCATATTTTACAAAGATATCATTCCACACATTCAGGTTTGTCTGCATGTCCATTTCTGAACTTGTCACAATGAGCAGGTCATCTGCATATACAAATTCCGAAACATATACTTGCCCCAGTTTGTAGAAACCCACTCTCGTCTTCTTAACCTTACTCCTAGCTTCCTTCGACATTTCATCCATCAACGCAATAAACAGTAAAGAACTTAACACACCGCCCTGTCTCACCCCTGTCTTCTTTTTAAATTCATTCGACACTTGGTTGTTTGTTCTTACTACATTACGGGTACATGAGTATATACTCTTTATGGCTCTTATCAGCTTATTGTCAACGCCTTTACGTTCTAATGTTTCCCATATTTTATCTCTTGGAGCTCCATCAAATGCTTTTTCCAGGTCTATAAAGCACATGTACATGCCATCATCATATTGTACAGGGTTTTTTCTACTAGCTGTATAACTGTAAATATCAGATCCCTCGTGCCACGGCCCGGTTTAAAATATCGTAAAAAACAAATTACTTCCAAAGCTAGTGTATATCCAGTTACGGTCCTTTGAAAATTTTTTCTAAGACATTATTAAAACGTGAACCGTTATGTCCCTGGCAATCTTCTAAGCTAGAGGTGAAACTATTGATCGCTGTTGGACAAGTTCACATTTCTTGGCAGGAATTTTCCTTTAATTGTTCCAGGCACGATGGTTACTGTTAAAGCTAGGTTCTCTGAATATAACAACAAAAAGTTTATAGGTATAATTCTTCTGGATTTTTCCTTGGATAAGTGACTTTGACGTTTCGCCGATCATCTTGCTGGCTTCTTCAGAACTCGTTCCGAGATATGACTTTTACTGAATAAAGCTCTGCTCCCAAACATACAATGCATTTGCTGGATTCTATTCAGAAGTGAGCTGCTCGCGTTATTGGAGACCCAAAATTGACAAGCAACTTTTATTCTTTGGAATATCGAAGACCGGTGGGCGGCTTTTGTCTATTTTACAAGTATTTTGATGGAAAGTGTTCAATGGAAGTAGCCCGCTTAATTGCTCTCAAAGTGGTACACGCTAGATATACATGCCACGCTAACACTTCACATCCGTATAAAGTTCAGCTTGTCACTTTCCGTACAACCCTTTTCAAGCAGTCTTTTGTATTGAGAACCTCCCCTTTGGAATGGTTTCCATAGGACTGTGTTTCCCACCGAGTACAATTTACAACGATTCAAGATCAACGTGAGTTGCTTTTCCGCACATGCGCCGCTCCTGTAGCGCTTTAGGGATTTCCCTGCAGCACATGTTCTATGTCCACTTTTTGGAACAAGCTCTGAAAAAACCAGCAGGATGCTTGGCAAAACGTCAGCCTCACTTATTACAGCGACACAGGAAAAATCCAGAAGAACTATACCTATAAGTTTTGTAACTGGTGAAAGTCTCATATCAAAACAAAAAATGTTAAGGCCGGTGTGATTAAATTGTTAATCACCTCCATATCTCTAAATTAATAGTTGATGTGGTTGTTCTGTTATCTTCAAGAAAGTACGGCCGGATTATTTCAAGTATCAATATTCTGGCCCAAAAGTTACGTTAGAGGAATGTAAAGGATTTTCATGCTGTAGTATCTCCAAATTTCTATACTCATTTTTAATCAGTTGAACATGATATTGAAGGCGAAATTCTCGCAATGATTTTTGTAACACTTTTGCACACAAAAGACACGCTTCGCTTTGAAAAGACGCTCCATAGCACTAAATTTTCAAGTACTGAGGTTAGGCCCTGTGCTCTTATCTTGCACCTCTTGACGGTTGCATTTGCGCAATAAGTTAGACAACTTATTTATGGGACATTGCATAAATTGTGTATAGAATAATCCATTGAATGTTAATCTACTTACAAATTTATTTATTTTTCTATTGTAAAAAACAATAATGCTTGCGTTTTAAGTTCAGTATCCAAAGTCTTACTTTTTTCATTAGCAACATTTTTGAACATTAGCACGGAAGAGAAATATATAGGGCGCCCTAATATAAAAATTATTTTGACCAATTCTTGCATTTTTTTCATTGCGAAAATTATAAAAATTGAATGGGTATTTTATTTCCGCGGCACCCCCCATATTTAGGAAGCATCCTCCTATCCGCCACCTGAGGAGGCACCTGATGGAGGTCCACCAACCCCACACGGGGTATATATATATATATATATATATATATATATATATATATATATAAATATATATATATATATATATATATATATATATATATATATATATATATATATATATATATATATATATATATATAAATATATACATATATATATATATATATATATATATATATATATATATATATATATATATATATATATATATATATATATATATGGAATGTAATATGTTAAAATTGCGGGTTTCAATCCGTTCGTCCGACAATGAATTTGCACATTTCGCCACAATCTTGTTTGGCATTTCCACGTGCTCTTGCTGTTGTTACTACTCGATGCTGTGGTCTTGCTGGTGACGAACGGATTGAAACCCGGAATTTTAATGTATTGTATGTAGTTGAATTACTACTCTCGCAATTCAATTACTATGTAAGTACTCTAGTAGTCATTCAATTACTTTGACAGTAATGCAATGACTGTAAAAAAATCGAATTACTTCTCTAGTATCTGAAAGAATGCAAAAGTAATTTAATCACCCAGAAAGAAATACTAATTATTAGTTACTTTAATCCTAACTGGTGTGTAATAAATTACAATTATACCCTAAAAAGCCTAATTGAATTTATAACGACCAAATGTAATTCAATTACTTTTGTTCAATAAAATTAAAAAGCTTTGATTGTGAGACAGTCCTTGAGCAAAAACCAAGTTCGTGTGTTGGATAACTCGCCCTTTTCATTGAGAATGTTCCAGACCACGATCTTTGACAGTAATCCGAGAACTCACTGTATTGAAGTTGTAGGGGTATGTCGATTGAAATAGATGATTTGAACATTTATTTTTTTGGTTTGGGTTTTATTTTTTTTAAAAAGTTTGTTTGACTTTTGGACAGAGGGTGTAGGATATTAGTATTATTTTCTAAAGTTTCGTACTAACCTTATAATTCAAAAAGACAATGTAGTTAACAAGGTCGTGTAAGTAAAACAATGAAGAAATAAAAAAGAAAAATACAAATGATAAATAAACTCACAGCGTTCTCGTTCAAAATTTATGACAATAGCAGTACTAAGATTATATTTCATTTTAAACAGCAGTTTCTCGCTACTGGTTGAACATAAATGGGCAATTTAAACAACAACACAATTAACCACTGTCATATACCATCATAAAATAAAATACTCGGGAAGTTTTATATTGCGCAAGAACACAGAATAGGTCTTATGTTTCATCCTACCAGAAAATTTTGATTTGAAAATTTGCATCAGCTATTTTTTTTGCTTTTGTATTAAATAGATGGAGCTTGGATTTTTTAAGTATTGAACTCCAATTGGTAAAATTTAGGTTTTTTATTATGTTACGACTTTTACATCATCACATGATAATTTTTTTATAAAAAGGCAAAGATAGGGAATCAATTTGAAATATAACAATCATGTTGAATGAGTAAAAAATATTTTTATTTCAAAAATATCGCTCACTAAAAGTGCAAAAAAAACGAAATATATTTTTCATTTAAAATAACTTTCGCACATGCAAATGACTGTTATATTGTAGCGCTTATGTTCTATGATATGCACAGTTTGCATAATGCCACATCGTCTTTGTGTAAGCAATATCAAAACATAGTGATTAAATTACCTTTTTTACCTGTCTTGTTCTTTAGCTATCCATATGTTTATGCCTCATAGTTATCTTTTCCTGTATATTCTCATTTACTTTAAATGAGTAGGAATTAGCTTTCGTAAGAAAATAAAACAATAAAGAAGTTTTCTTATAGTGTTATTCTTTTTAGTGTTCCGTACGGAACACTTATAAGATCACTTCGGTGTCTGTCTGTCTGTCACACCCGATTTTCTCCGAAACTATTTGACATAGAAAGTTGAAATTTGGTAATAATATAGGAACTGCTGGCCTCATCAGAGCCATGTAGTTTTAAGAGTTAAATTTTGACTTAAGGGGTTAGTTTTGGGGGGTGAAATCGGAAGCGAAAAAAAAAAAATTTACTAGGTCATCGAGTGTGGTGTCAAATGAAAGCTTGTGAAAACACGAGTAAAAAATGCATATATAATTTAATACTTGCGAGCGCTTTTCTTTGTATTGTTTTTAAAAAGTCGCGAAAAATCGCTGTCCCCCCCCCTTATCTCGAAAAGTACTTATCAAAAAATTTTGAAAAAATTCTGGAGTATTCCGTAGATTGAACGAAAATTATCATGAGTGCATTACCTTTAATAATTTTTCTGGTATTTAAAAAAAAAATCAAGGTAATCAGATTTCAGTAAAGATTGGAAACAAACTTTGTTGAAAACTTATTTGGGGTGTGTTTTGTGAAGTCACTGATCATTTTATATATCTGTAACAAAAATTTTTATTTTAAAAGCATTCAACGTAAGGAACACTAATTGCGCAAGTTCAACTTGTACTTGACCGGTTTTTTATTAATTCAAATACGAAAATAAACTATTATTAAGGTACCTCTATACTAAAAATTACAAAAATATAAAAGATATACATTATATAAAAGTAATTGTAATCACAAAACTACTTAATGTAACACAAAGAAAGCAATAAATGCAAAACAGAAATCGCACAGCAAGAAATGCAGCCCATTATAAATTCTATTGTATGTCATATTAATTATCAAATAAAACAAAATAAAATTCGATGAAACAAAAGATAATTTAGGTACATTTAACATAAATAAACAAATCAAGTTACTAGTTACTAGAGATGGAAATTATACCTACACTAAAATTATTAGGTCATACACACACAAATGACATAATTAAAACGACATAAATAAAAGTTATTAAATTAGATACTGATAGGTAATAAAAATCAACAAATGTCATTCTCAGCACATCCTAGTTGTCACTAATATAGTCAAAATTAAGTATGAGTAAATTGTGGTGTAAAAAGGCCATTTTCTGGAAGCAAACGCCATCTTTTTTCTTCAGATACATTGCCGGCCTCAGAGAAAAGTCTTTCTTAGTAGACACTGCTTCCTGGCGCTGACGGATATTTCGCAGCGAATTTTGACAAAGCGTATGGAAACTGTGCCTCGTTCACGGCCCACCACGAATAGAGATCGATTGTCGACATACACATTTCGTTTTTAAATAAATATCGGGTTCAACAGTACTCGTGATTTTTCAGTTGCAATGATACCTTCTGCACGTTTTTCAGCAACTATTTCATCGTAACACTCAAAAAAGAAGTAAGTACAGGTGTATAGGGCCATGCGGTAGGTGCAGATCAAGTTGTCCCACGGAACAACATAATAGAGAGATTTTGCAACGCTTATTTTTTACATGCCTTTGTCCTTACAGTTATCTTAAGCATGCGCAGTATTAACGTAGTATTCATCATCTATAAGCTTTTTTTCATTTGTTTCATGGTTAAGCCCATCGGTTATTGGTATTTTTTTTTATGGGTCTAGCACACGTGCTGCAGGGAAGTCCCTAAAGCGCTCCAGGAGCGGCATGTGTGCGGAAAAAGCGATTCTCGTTGTTCTTGAATCGCTGTTCTCCATATAAAAGAGTGCTTGAAAAGCGTTGTACGCGGAGTAACAAGCTGAACCTCATACGGATGTGAAGCACCAGCGCGACGTGTATTTCTAGCATGCACCGCTTTGGGAGGAATTAAGCGGGCTACATCCTTCGAACACTTTCCATGAAAAACACTTGTAGAACAGACTCAAGTCGCCAACCGTTCTTCGATGTTCGAGCGAATCAAGGCCGCCGGTCAGTTCCGGGTCTCCAATCAGACGAACAGCTCTTCTTTGAATAGAATCCAACAAATGCAGTGTATGTTTGGGAGCGGAGCCCCAAACATGGGAGCAGTATTCCATAGTTGGTCGAATTTGAGCTTTGTAAAGAATTAACAGTTTTTGTGGAGTGTAAAGCTTTCTGGTTCGAAATAATATTCCTAACTTTTGAGAAGTTCTCCTTGCTATGCCTGCAACATGTTCATGCCAGGACATATTTGCGCCGAAACTAACGCCCAACAAATTGAGCGACGATGCTAGGGGAATGGAGTGCCCCGACATAATCATGTCGGGTTCAGCAACGTTAACTTTTTTAGAAAAAAAACTGCCGCCTGGGTTTTTGTAGCGTTGAATTCCACTTTACTGTCACCCCAAGTTAGAATTTCTTCCAGGTGTTTGTTAAGTTGAACGACCTCCTGCTGTTTGCGAATACTCGCCTGAGCAGCTGATGTCCGAGCGTGCAAAGTGAATGAAGAGACAAGCGTACTATCGTCTGCAAAGCTGTAAATTGGATTTGCGGTCTTTTCCAGCAGATCGTTAATGTAAATTAGAAAGAGAGTAGGAGACGGTATGGACCCTTGGGGCACACCGGCATTGATTGTGTGAGGTGTTAGAAAGAAATCCGTCGACTGTCACTCGTAAAGAACGCTCTCTGAGGAAACATGAGAACCACAAACAGAATTTTTCAGGCATACCACAAGAGCGTAGCTTAGCCAATAGTCCATCGTGCCAAACACGGTCGAATGCCTTGGATATGTCAAGAGCAACCGCTCGAGATTCTCCAAAGTGTTCAGTTGCGTTGTTCCAAACGTGTGTTACATAAGTCAGAAGATCTCCTGTTGATCTACGTTTACGAAAGCCATATTGGTGATCGCTAATAATATTGAATCGTTCAAGATATTTTAGAAGATGCTGATTGATAACCTTTTCCATGACTTTCGATATTATTGAAAGCAGTGCGATTGGTCGGTAGTTATTTGGCAAGGTCTTCTTGCCCTTTTTAGGTATCGGCTGAAGCGTGGCACATTTCCAGCAAGACGGAAATATTCCCTTTCTGTAGGATAGGTTGAAAAGTCTACAGAAAACTGGTGTTAGTTCCTTTGCACAGTTTGTTATATCAAGACAAGTTTCTAGCAGGTTTCTATCACTTCTTTCAATCTCTCCAAGGTAATACGAATGTGCTATAAATAAAATTTCATTTGAAATTAGCACTACACACACTGTAATGCTATTGTGCCAAAGATTGCAAAATTCTAACATAATCTGGACACTAATTAGTTGTTATTAGTGTTATTTGCACTAAAAGATTATCATTTCAATTTTACTGTATTTTCTTAGTGGTTTGTATACCTAAGCAGGGAAAAAAAACAGACCCTACTATAATAGCGATAATAATAACGAACTTCAAATAACTTTTTTATAGGTTCCTAAATAAAGGAAATTGTTATCCTTAATTCTAATAATTAATAAATCCTTTATTTTGTTTTCATACTGCGCAAGCTCCAAATGGTAGGCACATGCTGATAACACTTGAGTCTTTATTTTTAATTTCTTCCCTTTACTAGTTCAAATGGTGGGCGCATGCTTTAAATAAAGATAAACACAGTGACCTACCAAAATAGGCGTTGCAAAATCTGTCTAATTAATCTTCAACGAATTCGGTATCTCTAATTTTATGGCTTGCCAGAGATCCTAAGAGAGCAAAAGCGCCGACTGCAAAATTAACAAAAAACTGATCATTGTCCGAGCCAATGTATATAAAACTTATTTATCAGTCAGGTTCGGAATATGCCTTTTTGCGTGATTATTAAGCAAGCTCCTGAAAGATATTGTAGGCTTGGTATTGAGAGCTTACGAGCTTTCCTATAATATTCCAATTTTTGAATATAACACATATTACATATTTACGTGTCAGACAGTGGCATTACGCAAGACGAGTAAGCAAAATTAGCTTGGGAGAAACGCATGCAAGCAATATTGACATATACTTCTCATGACCTGCTACTACTTAGTGATATCATACGGAAAATCGCATTGCTTGACCAAAATAATTGTTCAGATCGTAATAATTTCTCGAATAAATGCACATAAAATTTCTATTGTGCATTCATATAAATTATTACCAACAATAATTTGCAATAATGTAATATATTTTACAAATATTTCGTCGTAAAATTATACAAAAGCTGCTATTTTAATTCATTTTATTTCAATAGCCTGTTGAAATCATCCGGAAAATGATATTTTTAAACTAGCCTGCTAATGTTTATTCCTGTGTCAAGATGGTAAAGAAGGTCTTGCCTAAGAGTTTGCAAATATTCTTCTTCTTCTTAAAGTGCCTATTCGATTCGAATGTCGGCAATGATTCTGGATATTAGTACTTTATCCATTGCAGCTCTAAAAAGACGGGCAGTATTTGTTGAGAACTAATTTCGCAGATTATTTAGCCAGAAGATGCCTCTGCGTTCTGGTCCCCTCTTTCCAAATACTTTCCCTTGGAGTATTTGCTGTAGTAATCCATATCTGTGAGAATTTCTCATTATGTGTCCTAAATACCCCAATTTTCCCGCTTTAACAGTTTCCATAATTTCGAGTCTTTTGTTCATGCGACGTTAGACATCCTCGTTGGTAATATGCTCAGTATAAGAAATTTTCAAAATTCTGCGATAAAGCCATTATTCAAATGCATCAAGTTTCTTAGAAATGGCTTTAGTCAGCGTCCAAGATTCCACATCGTAAAGAAGGATACTGAAGACATAACATCTAAGGAGTCTTATTTTTGTGCTTAATTTTATTGCTGAGCTTTTGAAAAGTGATTTCATTTTGAGGAACACTGCTATAGCTTTTTCGATGCGGCAATGAATTTCCTGCGAGTGATCTTACTGTTTGTTTATCATGGTACATATATATGGATATTGGGGAGTTTTTTTGTATTCGTTGATTGTTAATGATCAACAACGTAGCAGGAACCGGAGACTGGTTACCATGTACTTTGTTTTGCTGATATCAAGTTCGAGACCGTATCGATTACTGACTTCGTGTTATCAGCCATAACCGCCGTATCGTCAGCATAACGAATATTATTTATTTGCTTCCCATTAAGCAGTGTTCCTTCATCAGCCTCTTCCAGTGCCTCTCTGAAGATTTGCTCAGAGTATATATTAAAAAATAATGGAGACAAGACACAACCCTGCCTTAATACACGTTCAATCGATATTGCTTCTGAACGCCCCCTTTCTGTCTTAATAAATGCCATCTGGTTCCAGATGGCATTTATTAAGACAGAGAGAGGTTTCTAATAATCCGCAGATCCTTTCCATCTAGCCCAAGGTGTTTCAGAGTTCTGACCATTTTGTGATGCTGGACTCTATCAAAAGCCTTTTGGTAGTCGATCAGGCACAGATATACTTCACAATTCACGTCTCTATATTGCTGAATCAAAACCTGCATAGAAAATGTCTCTCCGCGATAAAGCTCTGTCCAAATATAAAAAAAGAAAAACTCCAGACAGCTGGCAGTCTTATAGGCAGCTTAGAAATTTTGCCAGCTCGGCCATTGTTAGAGAAAAAGAGCATATCTTGAAAATAGTATTCGAAATAATGGACCAAAAGATAACTGGAAACTTATGAAGGAAATGGATATCTACTCAAAAAATGAAAAGGTGATTCCTGAGTTCTCTGGTAGTGCTGATGATATTAATAGATTCTTCGCAGGTGCGGCACAATCCGGCCAACCGAATAGAAAACTCGGCGTGGGTAATTTTCGATTTAGACTGGCAACGGTTGAGGATGTAGAGAAGGCCTTATCTTCCATTAAATCAAAGGCCATTGGCTGTGATCAGATCGGGTTGACAATGATAATTTCCTGCTGTCCTCACATTATTCCAGTAATTGTCCATTTGGTAAATTTTTGTATTGAAACCTGTACTTTTCCTGAAATCTGGAAAACATAATTTGTTCTACCGGTCCCCCAGGTCAATTGTTCAAGTGAACTAAAAGAACTAAGACCTATTAGCATTCTGCCCACTCTTTCCAAAATAATTGAAGAGTGATGGACGGACAGAGCAGTAAAAACCATTATGCTTATGCTGACTTCTTCCTCCGGCAGCTCGTATAATGGCCACCTCAATCGACCTCTCTAATGATACATATATACGAGTAGCAGTAGCCATACCCTTAGCCACCCACAGTATTAATATTAACTTCTATCATGATAGTATATTATGTATTGATTATTATATTTGTATTTTATATGCAATATTAGTTTCTAAATGTTGCTGTATACAATATGTATCCGCATTTCATAGTTAAGATAGGAAGTGTAACTTCAACTCCGCCAATTGTAATCCTACCATTTAATTACTACAAAGACATTTTATTATTATTATTATTATTATTAAAATAAGGCGTCTCTGGTTCCCATGGCATCATGAAAGCCGAATTGTGTAGCTAACATATTTTCTTCAGACAACTTGTTTATTCTTCTGTGAATGATTTTCAGAAATGTTTTTAAAAGATGGCTTATTAGGCTAATTGTTCGATATTCTCGCATTTTTTAGCGCCTACATTTTTTGAGATCGTTATAAATTCAGACTTTAACCTGGTGTCTTCTGTTTAAATCATTCTCATTTAAAAGCTTAAGTAACACCTCATGGAATCCATCGGGACCGGTGGCTTTTCCATTTTTTAGTTGATTTATTGCAATGCGCACTTCATCGGTGGTAATACAGGTCCCAAATAAGTCTATTGAGAATTGTGGTTGATCTGGTCTTGCAACAGAAAATAACTCTGTGATATAGTCTTCCCATATCTTCGGTTTTTCCTTCTTATCGGTAACAACGTTTCCTTGATGACCTATTAAACGTCCATTTGATTTGGTTCTCCGTTCACCAGTTAAGTCTTTGATTTTTCGATAGATATTAAAGCTATCATACTTTCCCTGCAACTTCTCTATTTCTTACACATTCCATCATTCTTATCTTTGGCTTTTTGAATTTGTTTCTGTATTTGTGAGAGTGTATATTTTCTTTTGTTACCTCTACTGTCTGTCTTCCTTAGAATATCATCTATCATTCATTCCTTCATTTTATGTGTTTATACCATAGTTAGATAGATATATTTATTTTTTAGCCTCCTG
The DNA here is from genome assembly GCA_019049505.1 of Pachyrhynchus sulphureomaculatus. Taxonomy (NCBI): domain Eukaryota; kingdom Metazoa; phylum Arthropoda; class Insecta; order Coleoptera; family Curculionidae; genus Pachyrhynchus; species Pachyrhynchus sulphureomaculatus. The sequence goes on from CM032446.1 coordinate 160,647,702, forward strand.
GTTACTTTATTTAGCTTTTCTATTCCAGATTCTATGTCTTCGTTTAGCTCTGTGTCTCTGAGTTCTTTATTAAGATCTTTTTTAATTACTTTTCTTACATTTTCGTCTTTAAGTTGTCGCACATCGTAAACGTTTTTTTGTTTTCTTTTTAACTTTTTCAAGGAATTCTTAGAACCGCCACCAGGACATTGTGATCCGAGTTTATGTCAACATTGGGATATGTTTTGACAGAAACAAAACACTATTTCTAAAATGTTTATCCATTAGAATCTTATCTGTTTGATTTCTAGTGAGTCTAGTCTAGTGCAAATATTAGTCAGCTTTTATTGAAAATTTATACAATTTTTGAGGTTAGAAAATCGTTATAAACCTGTACAAGGCCCAAACTTAACGTGGATGGAATACTGCTTCCATGTTTGGGTTTCGCTGTTCGTTCCCAAACATAGCTAGATTTATCAGATTCTATTTAGAAGAAAACTATTCGCCTATTCTATAAAGGCATTCATGGAAACTGTTCGATGGATGTAGCTCGCTTAACCTCTCATAAAACGGTGCATACCAGGAATATACATCGCGGTAATACAGCACATCCGGGTGAGGGTCATTCTTTATGCCACTGTCTTCAAGGATTCTTTTTTAAGTCAACTATCCCGGACTGTATTTTCCACATAGTAAGGCTGGTAGTGATTCGAGACCAGCATGAATTGTTACTTCCGTGCACGCGTCTCTCTTGTAACCATATAGGAATATCTCTACAGCGTGTGTGTGGAGCTCTTAAAAAAATAAATTATTTCACCGAGATGAATACTGCCATGGTCAAAATAGATAAGGATACTATGATTTTTACCTACTTCTATTACTTTCAAATTGTGGTGTATTAAGGGACGTGTGTAATTTTATGATAATATGTTTGTCATGGGTATCGATAGAGAATTTCTCGAAGTACGAGGGTGGACTGAAAAGTCTTATAAAAACAAAGTAAATAATACGTTTTTGAGAAAACAAAAAATTACTTCTTAATATTACCTTCATTAAGCTCAATACATTTGGCCTAGCGAGATTCCAATTTTTCTATTCCTTCAGAGAAAAAACTGTTTCGAACAGTACACGACGCTCGTTTACAGCACAGATAACCTTTTCATTCGAGAAAATTTCTTTTTCTCACGCCAGTTTTTGAGATTAGGAGACCAAAAAATCGCTTGAGGCAGAATCTGGGGAATAGGGCGCGTGGAAAACTTTTTTTAAGTCCCGCTCGTGCACTTTTGCTGTTGCCTTTGATTACCCTGGTGAAGGAGCACTTTTTTGCATGCTAATCTTGGTTGCTTCTGCTGCAACTCACTATGCAAACGGTCTAATAACGTTGTATAATAAAAGCTAGTCACTGTTGCCATTATTTTTCTTCTTCTTCTTTCTTATATGGTGTATCATATAAGCAGGCATAATACCTGTTTTATCCCCATTAGGTCTCTTCCGATGTGGACGTCCAGCATTCTTTCCACTTTCTCGGAGGTCTGCCCCTGGTTCTTCTACGGGTTTATTGTGTTTGGTCTTTTTTGCCAGTCTGTTGTCTGTTTTTTCGAGTTCCGATCCATTTGGACATTTCTTGGATTTTACTTAGTTTTTGTAGATCTTTGCTCCGGATTTTGTCGTAGATAATTTTTCCATGTGTGTCTATGCAACACCTTCACATCTGATGTCCTCATCATTTGGGCTGTTTTACATGTGTCAGCTCTTGTTTCTACAGCATATGTGAGGTCTCACTGTTGTCTTGTATGTCCTTGTTTTGCTTTCCATTGTGAGGTACTCTTCGTTAAATCTTTGTGTTATGCTTGTCAGTTCTTCGTTGCCTATTCTGGCATTAAGATCGCCCATTATAATTAGTTTCTCTTGTTATATCAATGTCATGTCAAGTCTTTGTAAAACTCTTCTCACTTATCTCTATCTTTACTCATATCTGGTGCCATTACTTTTCTCGTCGATAGAATTCTTTTTGTTTCGCAAACCCGCTTTTTTGAATGCCGTTTTGTCTCCGGGGGTTATGGTGGATTTACGTTTCGTGCACACTCACAAAACGACGCGCGGATTATGATACAACTTCTCCAAACACGATTTTGAACTGACCTCTCTCTTGCGTTTTTCGTCTGGAGCCAACAAACGGGGGATCTATCGCGCACTCAGCTCTTTCATTTCTGGAACTTCATATTATGTACCCGTTCATATGAGACACCTACCGTCTCAGCAATCTCACGATCTTCTATTACGATATCATGAATTTTATCGACTTCAGAAGAAACCTCAATCGGGCGACCTGAACATGCAGCATTTACAGTATTTGTACGGCCCTGTTTAAATTCATTTATCCAGTTATAAATTGTCTTGACTGCTGGTGCAGAATCCTCATTAACTTTAGTTCAGTTTCTATCTGGCCCGAGTTCACTTTTTTAAATAAAAATATTTTATCATTGCACGATACTCGGCGTTTCCCATATCTGTAAAACCGATCACTTACGCCGGCTGCCAACAAACAACTGCCCGTTACATCTGTTTGAAACTGAATACAACCGTTACAAAAACTTACCAACAGTCATGCCACTTCATAAAATTTCCCGTCATATCGTAGCAATTTACCAGACTTATCAAACCACCTCTGTAGTAACACTAATACATAAACATAAAAACATATACAAAAACACAAAAATATCTGTTACAAAAAATTAAAAAAGCTTATGTTTTATTTGAGAATTACTGTAGACATTGGCCTGCGGATTTATTCTTGACCATTCGTCTCTATCAAAATTTCTGTTTTTATTCGCACTGTAACGAACAAATTATATATTCTGAAAATGCATTTAATGCCTCTATATTATTAAGATTTTATTTTTTTAACAGTTATGTAACTATACATTTGGAATAAACACATATTTTTGTTCAGTTGTCATCCAAAATAAAGAAGAAAGATGAGGTAAAAGCTTTGAGTAATAATTTGACATTTTTTTTTTTATAAAGATAACAGCTAAAAAATATTGGTCGAGTGTAAGATTAATAACGAGTGATCGAAGAATACTTTTGTTAGAACTCGCGCATATGACGACGCACATCTTTGTCAATTCCCTTCGAGCCTTTGAAAAATAAAATGTATTTTAAAAAACTAGATATTAAAAAAGGGGATGGAGAAAATGACATTCCATTTCTCTTTGTAACCAAATGCGTCGAGCGTTTGGCGCTACCTTTCTCAATATTATTCAATCAGTCTTTAGGATCGGATGCTTTCCTAAATTATGGAAGAAATCGCTAATTGACAATTATTATCTACTCATTTCCGAAATTTGCACATTTGCCAAAGTCTTTGAACGAATATTGAGTTGGACTTATTCTTCTTAGTAAGTAATCAAATTATTGTACATTAACAAGGGTTTTATTCATATAGATATGTAAACTCCAATCTGATTTTGTATTCAAAATTTATCACCTAATTTTATAACCCATATATCATAGATCCCAATTTGACTCCATCTGCGAAGACTTCAGCAAAGTTCTTGATGAAAGTGATCATTACTTGTTAAAAAGTGTGCTTTAGTTTTTTTTTTTTTTTTTTTTTTTTTTTTTCTTTTTTTTTACACTTTTTTTTTTTTTTTTTTTTTTTTTTTTTTTTTTTTTTTTTTTTTTTTTTTTTGTTGGTGTGGGTGGTTCTGTCCTGCATTGGTTCAGATCTTACGTTCCACATTGTGTGCATTCCAGGACAGGGGTCACTGTTATTTATTCTTCTTAAAGTCTACCAGGAAATATCTGGGACCAGTGACTGTGATTATCTTCGATGCAATCAAAATAGATTTCTAATCTACTGTCAAGAAAATAGTTTACTTGTTAACTTAAGTAAGTGTTTTTCAATCACATTCATAATTAGTTATCCTAAATAATTAAAATATTAGTGGATATTTTTAAGGAGAGCGAGTCAGGCGAAAGATCGTAGTTTTTAGTGTTCGGTACGGAACACTTATAAGATCACTTCGGTCTCTGCTTGTCCGTCTGTCACCGGATTTTCTCCGAAACTATTTGACATAGAAAGTTGAAATTTGGTACTAATATAGAAATTGATCAGAGTCGTGTAGCTTGGAAAGTTAAATTTTGACTTAAGGGGTTACTTTTTTGTGAAGTGTAATCGGAAGTGAAAAAAAAATTTCTTATCAGGTCATCGAGTGGGGTGTTAAATGAAAGCTTGTAAAAACACGAGTTCTAAAGTATATATAATGTAATACTTGCACTTACTTTTCTTTGTATTATTTTTAAAAAATTGCGAAAAATCGCTGTTCCCACCTTTGTCTCAAAAAATGTTGAAAAAATTCTAGAATATTCTCCACAGAGTATAAATTGAACGAAAATTATCACGAGTGTATTAACTTTAATAATTTATCTGGTATATAAAAAAAACAAAAATTTCAAGGTCATCAGTTTTTAGTTAAGGTCGGAAAAAAAACTTGAAAACTCATTTGGGGTGTGTTTTGTGGTTATTAAGTGAATAATATAAAAGGAAGGTGATTATATATTTTCATTGTACTTTAAATCATAAGAAATTTTAAATATGTTTTAAATGTTAACGTTATTTTTTGTCGGGTTAAATGGACCACTGATGAAAATTATGGCGCTTCCTTGTCTGCAGGATAACTATACAAAACATAACCCAATCTCCAAAAATAAAGATGAAATTTGTAAAATAATGTAGTAGTTAAAAATTGTCGAAGGTTTTTTTTTTTTTAATAAAAAACTTTATTATACAATTTTCGACTAAAAAATTTATGTTTAATTATTTATAAAAAATTGTCTATTAGAAAAATTAAGAAAACCTCTCGAAATTTTGTAGAAAAAGTAATTATTAAGATTTAAAAAAAAGTAAAAAAAAGTAATATTGCAGACAGTGCATTGAGACAGGTAGGGGTCCCATTTCGACGCCAGGTCACATTTAATGCTATAACTTTCTAATGGAATGGATTTTTTTAAAATCTTTTTTTGAATAATTCTTAGAATCAAATTTTCGAAAATTCCAGGTGTATGCAACCCCTTAGAAGTAATCAACGTACGGAACATTAATTGTGCACTTGGCCGGTTATTTTTTTCATACGAAGTTATTGTTCGATAGATATTGTGACTAGTGCTTATGGAATGGTGGAATTATTCGATAAAGTAAAATTTGAGCTACTTAAATACTTTTATGTCTAGCCGTCTTAATTTTATAAAAACTGTTTGGAATTTTATGTATAATATTTAGAAATCACGCCCAGAATCTGTTTAAACGTTCGATGTCGGGACTACTTTATGCTGCGGTCTTATTTCAAAAATACGTCCTTATAATCGCGGTGGTCTCTTGTTGACATAATCCGTATTTATAAAATTATTAATTTAAAAATTGAATCTTCTGAACTTTTGTTTCTGGTGACATTCGGTGTGTTTCAGCATATAAATTTATTTATGTTTCCGTTTTATCGAACAAATAGTTTCCTAGAATGTCTAATTGTACAAAAACTTGTGCAATGAAGAATTTTTTCTGTTTTTCTTAAAGCTTTCACATACATAGTAGATAAATTCTTAAGATGTGTTTTGAGACTGTTCTTACTTGTTACTTTAAGTTTTGGACATATCTAAAAGACTTATACGGAATTTTTTTAACGAATTTTAGAAAAAATGTTAACTTTAGGGGGAATTATCATGTATATAACCCAGTAAGTTTACTTTGTAAATAAAATATAATTATTAAAAAAATTATTTTAACGTTTTGTTTGGAGTCGCAATTGGAGGTATGTGCTTTTATAAACCATTTTGTCTTATTAAAATCCATTAATATTTCCTCTTTTTTTCTGAAAAATAACCATTTGTCATTCCACGGGTCATGACACGTATGAAATTCTATCAGAAATAGAAAACTACTATTTAAAATAATGCAGGCTTTTTATAGTTTATGATCCTGTTTGATTGATAACACTGGTCAACACAAGTCTTGTTTCCTTTATTTTTTTTCTGTTATTGGGTATTTCTATGGCCCTGACTATGAAAAAAATACTGGGAGATTGCTAACAGCTTTACCTTTTGAAATATACAGTTTTATTATTTTGCCAAAAAAATACAAAAAAATAATACATTATGTTAACAAAATTTCTACTGAACACTAGCAAATGATCTTTTATAAGATTTCCTTGAATGAACGACTTTAGCTAGATCTCGTTGCAAACTCCAGCAGTAGTCTGCCATCATATGTGAGTCCCACCGCCCCTGATAACGCTCTTCCATTGTCCGAAGATCCTGATGAAATCTTTCACACCCTGCTCCTCACTAAAATCACCCAGATTTTGTGGAAATCGGTCTAAATGCGAGTCCAGGAAGTGGATTTTTATGCTCATGTTGCACCCTAGCTCTTGCAAGTTCGATAGCATGCACTCAACAAGCTCGACATGGTCGTCAGATTTCTTTTTGCCTAGGAAGCTATTCATAGCCAAAACAAATGAATTCCAAGCTTTGGATTCGACTTCAGTCATTGATTTGACAAAATTAGGATCTTTCACGAGTTACCTAATCTGTGGCGCATCAAAAATACCAGCTTTCAATTTTTCTGAACTTAATCCTGGAAACTTGCATGAAAGAAAATCAAAAAAACATTCTCCACTTTTGTCAAGCACCTTCACAAACTGTTTCATTAGGCCGAGTTTAATATGAAGTGGTGGAAGTATGATGCGGTCTCCGCTAACTAAAGGCACGTTTATAAACATTTTTTTGTACCAACTTTTAGCTCTTCCCGCACTGGCCAAACTTTTTGTGACCAATGGTGTTGTTTGTCACGACTATCCCAGAGACACATGAAACAAGGGAACTTTGTGTACCCCCCTTGTTGACCTAAAAGAAAGTTAACCATTTTCAGATCAACACAAATGACCCATTTGTGGTCTTGATACTTAATTTTTTTCCATAACCTTAGAAACATTTATGTATTCTTCTTTTAAAGTCGTCCAATGTGCAATAGGTATAGATCCATACTTGTTACCGTTATGAAGCAAAACACCCTTTAAACTTCTTTTACTGCTGTCTATGAAAAGACGCCAATCACTAGGTTGGTACTGTTTTAATCCCATCTGCTGCAAAATACCACCAACATCGTTACAAAAAACTAAATCCTTCTCTTGAGAAAAATACGGTAACAGATTTTTTTCTCGGGTACGATAAAATGTAATGTTGGTTTCCGGAGTAAGCAAATTTTTTTCTTTTAAACGAGATGCTAAAATTTCAGAAGCTTCTTTTGGTAAGTTCAGATCTCTTACTAAGTCATTTAGTTCTTTCTGATTAAATGGTTGAGGTTCTGAAGGGCAACATTTGTGGTCTGAATCAGAGTCTTCACTTGATGTATTTCGTTCGGGTTCACAGAGATTTGGATCATCAGAAGATTTAGATGTACTGGGTTGTACCTCTTGTGATTTTAATTGAGGTCGTTGAGCAGAAGATAAGTTAGGATATGACCACTTACTTCGATTTCCAGGGTTAATTCCGTTTATTTTCACAACGCAGAAGTAGCAATCGTCATGATGGTTTTGAGGTTCTCGCCAAATCATGGGTGTTACGAACATTATTGCATCTCTTTTTCCACTGGACCATAACCGTAGACATACCTTTCTGGCATACAATATCAGGAACCCATGGCTTGTCCTGATTACACAGTTTTATTTTAAAGTATTGATGATACGCAGTTTTCACAAAGTCCGATATAGGTTTTCGATATTTTGCAAATATATATTCACCACAAATATAGCAAAAAACAATCGGGATTAAGCACACAACATCTTCTTGACGAAGCCATATCTAAAACAACAACAAAATATATTTTAGTGTCCAATAAAAAACGAAAATCTAAGTAAAAATAGTAAATGAGTTAGCTATAACTCAAAAACAAAAGCTGTTAGAGAAAAATTGTTCCCATATTTAAAAAATACGCGTCAATTTGAGATAGAAACAAAAAAAAATCACAGGAAACAAGCAATTTTGTTTTTTTTGTTGCCCAGTGTAATTATTAAAAGTAGAGTCTTTGATTTTGATTAAATTTTATGTTATAACATATATACCTATATCAATATTCAGAAATTATACGAATTATGTTATTTGCATTTATTATTATGTCGCATATTATGGGGAAATATCACGTCTCTGTTAAAAATGTTATGAGGGCGTTATCTGGAATATATTGAATATTTTTATTTAAATCAAATATTGCTGACGCTGACATGAGAGGAATTACTTTCAGGCCAACTGAAAAAAAATCAGTAAACTCATGATTTTCTGACAACAAAATCCGTAATATAATAAAAAACCCAGAAAGGGATAATAAGGATTTAGTGGCACGTTTTGAAATGAATAAAGGGCGTAGGTTTATGTATTATTTTTCTTGTTTATTGCGAAATGTAGAGCTTTTTAGGCTTAATCCAGAAATAAATTATTATTTTTAACCATAAAAAAGCAGCAAAGAAAAAACAAAGTACGTGACGAAGTTTACAGGCTTTACAGGGTGAGTGGGAATATTTATGTCTTAAATCATATTAAAAGGGCGAATTGTTTTATAACCCTAAATAAAATTAATGCAGCTCCTGCCGTTTTCTTTCAATAAAATGTATATATATTACTTAGATTTGTGCCATACAATTTTACCATTTCGATTTTTAAAATGCTCGATGGATAATATTGCAGATTTTGGTTGAAGGATATTGATTTTTAACAAGTAATTTTAAATATGTAGTTAAGAATTTTTTAAACCATATTCGCAGAAAAAATATATAGTAGCTTATCGGGCGAATGCTGCCCTTCCATTAAAAGTACCGGACATCTAATAATAATAGATAATCTGAGCATACAACAAATACTAAAAAGTACGTATCATGTTTGGCTTCATCGTAGACCTCGTCAGCTAGCCTAGCTGAAAATTTTTGGCATTTCGCAACGCAATTATGCATAAATTTATGAACCGCATCGCAAAAGATGTTTGTAGCCAATAAATCTCAGCGTTGTCTCATGTACAACGACCCTAACTTTTAATCTAAGGTAAAGAACAATATTCCTCTGCTATCACCATAGATAATTACAGTTCTAATACCGCTTCATGGGTAACTGTAAAAATCAAATGGACAAATTTAAAGAGGGAATCCTGCTGATCTCGGTATAAAGATCGGTATGTTCCTATTAGTACTCAAGTACAATTCCTATTTTGTTTCATTGAAACTCATTTACAGTTTGTGAAATAATAAATTTAACTAGAAATAACGCTACATTTCAAATCTTAAATGAGACCCTACATAATTTCGGCCCTTCTAATCTCTTTAATTATATTTTTTCCTCCCCCGTCGCAATAGGGATCAACTAAGTTGGATTTTATGACATTTGTTTTTTTTAAGACAGCTTAACATGCATTTTCAAATTTAAGTCTTAAAATAGTAGTAATCTGTTGTGCTAATATTGTTTGAAATTTTTTGATAAATCTGAGATAAATATGTATTACTGGTTCTTCTGAAGTTTTTCCATCTATTTTGCCACTTTATCATGATTGTTTCAACTTAGTAGTAGTATTAGTTATATAGTTATCTGATAATATTATTGGAAATGGTATTGCAATAAACAATTGCCTGCTTTGCCATGCTAATCTTTTTACAACGCGCAGTAGGAAGTAATGTACTATTTATGGACCAAAATCTCCTAAAAACTCAATTTTGGTCCGATTACAATATTTTTTTTTTAAATATTCATGCTGCATCCAGTTTTAGTATCTTACTGATATAATTAAAAAAATAGTATAATATAACAATCTCAAAATTTCAATACCAAAAAAATATATTAGAAAAGGAGGTCTTTTTATGATTTTAAATAACAAAACATGTGTGCATGTGGTTAAAAAAAACCGAGAAGATATCATTTCTTAATCCTGCAATGTTCAAAAAAATTCGATCTAACTATAATATATCAACTATACATCGAAAATAATTAACCTAATCTAATTATATATATATATATATATATATATATATATATATATATAAATATATATATATAAATATATATATATATATATATATATATATATATATATATATATATATATATTTATATATATATATATATATATATATATATATATATATATATATATATTATATATATATATATATATATATATATATATATATATATATATATATATATATATATAATATATATATATATATATATATATATATATATATATATATATATATATATATATATATATATATATATATATATATATATATATCAAATCAATAATGCCAAAAAAGGCTCAAACAAAAAACTATAAATCTAACATATAATAATGTAATAATCAATACAAATACTTTAAACCACAAGCTGTAAACCTAACTTATGCTAACCTATTCTAACAAACAAACCAAAAATGACCAAAAAGCCTTAGGCCACGAATCTCATAAATAAAATGAAAAATTAGCAAAGAGACTTACACCACCAGATTTAAAAGTATCCATATATAATGAAATCATAAACGAGCAAAGAGTCTTACACTACCAGATTTAAATCTTACCCAACCTAATTTATTAAATCATAACCGAGCAGGAAGGCTCAAACTATGAACTTTAAGAGTTAGAAACTTATTGTTGAGTCATATGATAAGCGAACAGATAGAGCCTTACATAACAAACTCTAAACCTAACGTAACCTGAAGTATCAAATCAAAAACGTTATTATATTCTTATACAACGAGGTGTAACCCTAATCATTCTATGACGCAACGAAACGGGTTAAATTGTAATTCAAAGTTTTACATAACTCTTTGAAAATCTGACCTTTTACAGTTTTAACGTGACCTAATGTATTAAATTAAAAACTATTTTTCTGAAAACAAGGTTTAATAATAGCAGCTACAAACCTATATTTTGACTGCTTTTTGTTTTATTTATTAATTACTATAGGATTAGAAATACTAAACTCCTTTACCGCGTCAAGGCGTTAGTCAATAGAAGTGTTTTTTTTTTTTGATTTTTAATATATTTTTTCAATATTTTTTTAAGTATGTTTTTTATATATATTTTTTTCTATTCGGTAGATTTGTAGTTGATATAAGTCACTGATTATCGGATCAGACGAGATCATAAGATGATGAATAATATCTTCATTAGTGGCTAGTCTTTCAGACATTCTACTATTCAGGCAACGAGCTTTTCTAAATATTTTATGCTTCTTGAGGCTCTTCTAATTATATCAGTTTCATGTATTAATATTTTGTATACAGATGGCGGCATTTTGTACCAAGGATAAAGAGTGACACATAAATCAGCAGTTTCTGAGCAATAATGTTTAAATTTAGTGCAATCAATCATCTTTGAGCATGTTAATATCTGTAAAATATTATGAAGCATTTTCATTTATTCCTGTAATTTCTGCTACAGCTTCAGCGTTTTTGAAGAAGATGCGTGCATTTCCGGTATTAGTTGTTCCAGTTCCTTGTTGTACTATATCCACAGTATTTGCTTTTTTCTGGTTTCTTTTATAAGTTTATTTTTCCCTCTTGCAGAACTTTTTTTAACATCTTGGTAGTACGCTAAATGTAATACATATTCCATGAACCGGATCTAGCAGTGTAAGGTGGCAAGTCAAAAATTTAAAAAAAAGCATTATAACATGGAAGAATTTTGACATTATTAAAATTATTGATATTTTTTGGACTAACACGATAAATATTGCAAGAGTTTGATGCTTTTCTGGTTTGTCAAAAAATTACATATCTTACCCTCAATCATGGTCAATCAAACTTGATTTTCAAGTCAATGTAAAACAATATAACTGCAGTTATTTAACAGATTAGAATAAAAATTGTAATATTTCTTTTCAGTGCTCTCAGTTTCTTTTATAAATTTGAATGCTATTGGTCGGCAATAAATAACTGACAAATGTTTTTCATTTTGCCACACTATATGTTCAGCAGCCTTTAATTGAAGAGGAACCAATAAAATAAGAAAAATAGCTTTATTCGAACAATTTGCATTCAAATCATTTGTCTTATCTTTCTTGTTTACTCTCAATTCACAATCAGACGCTTGGCTCTTAGCAGAAGATAAATTTAAAGACGTCCATTTCTGCCTAGTGGTTTGCTGCACCATCCATGCCCCATTTCCCAATTAATGTTAGCTCTTTATTTGATATTTGCTTAAGTTTTTCCTGATCTAAAATTAATAATAAGTTGACTTTTGCCCCTAATTCAGAAATTTCTATATTTTCAGGATAACAAACTTTTTTAGCTGCAACAATATTGTAATATAGAGGATATAGTTTATCACCATAGATTTTTAAATTATGAGCTCTTAATTTTCCATATTTATTTTTTGATAGTTTCACATCTAAACACATAGCTAAAATGTTATGTGCATCTTTACTTTTGACTTCATTATCTAGAGTCTCGTCTTCCGAATTTAATTCTATTTTAATCTCCGTAGTCTGCTTTCGTTTTTTCTGAAGAGCCCGAAGTAATTCTGCCTCGCTATACGTCGAAACAATCGCGCCAGTGCTTAGTTTTCTCTGGTCCTTCTTCCTATGACAATCGAGGTCGCTCTGTCTTTAAACCCTGTATTTTATCTGGTTCACCAGAAATTTCATGGCTATGGGAAGTACCTGATATTGACGAAGATACATCAATAAATTCTACAATCAAATCATTATCAAGAAACTGTTTATATTTAATTAAAAAAACATATTTTCTACAAGAAACTGTTTCCCATTTTCTATTAAATTGCGAAAGAAAGTTAACGACAAATCTATTTCTTAAAGCTTTCTCCTCAAGTTCCAAAAATATTTTTGCTAATTTTATTTCATCTAAAATCACATCAAGTCTATTTCCTTTTTTAGTAGAAGTAGTATTCCAGATTATTTCACATGATTTCAAAAACTTGAGTATTAAATACATTATTAAAATGAACTAAATACAAATCAGAGAAATTACATCGTTTTAGAAAAAGCAGATTTCAGCAATTATGAAGTTTCAAGGCTTAATCACTAATTTCAAAAATTAAATATGTTAGACTAACTTATTTTTCAAATAATCACTATCTTTTTTGTTGCTTACACCTTAAAATTTCTGTAAAGTTTAGTATACAAGTATAAGTTAAAATTTTCACAATTTTTTAAAAACATATTAAGAACTTTTAAATGTCCGTAAATTATTTAAATTAAAAAAACAATAATAATAAAAAAAAAATAAATTATATAAAATTACAGAGAGGTAGCTCCGAAAATAACTGGTTGAGAGGTAGTTTTGAAAAGAACTGATAACGAATAAATATAATTATATAAGACACTGTAGACTATATGGGCTCCATAATCCAATTCATTTGCGAGAAAGATTTTTATAAGATTTTCTAGGCAAAAAATATTTTAACTGTCTGCAGTAATCGAATTCACTTGCGAGACAGATTTATATAAGATTTTGTATGCAAAAAATATTTTAACTGTCTGTAATAATTGAATTCACTTCCGAGAAAGGTTTTTATTAGATTTTGTATGCAAAAAATTCTTTAAATCTCTGCAATAATCCAATTATCCAATTTATTTGCGAGAAAGATTTTTATTAAATTTTGTATGTAAAATATATTTTAACTGCCTGTAATAATCGAATTCACTTGTGAAAAATATTTTGATCAGATTTTGTATGCAAAAAATATTTTAAATCTCTGCAATAATCCAATTATCCAATTTATTTCCGAGAAAGATTTTTATTAAATTTTGTATGCAAAAAATATTTTAACTGTCTGCAATAATCGAATTCACTTGTGAAAAATATTTTTATAAGATTTTGTATGCAAAAAATATTTTAACTGTCTGTAATAATTGAATTCACTTGCGAGAAAGGTTTTTTTAGATTTTGCAGGCAAAAAATATTTTAAATCTCTGCAATAATCCAATTATCCAATTTATTTGCGAGAAAGATTTTTATTAAATTTTGTATGCTAAAAATATTTTAACTGTCTGCAATAATCGAATTCACTTGTGAAAAATATTTTTATAAGATTTTGTATGCAAAAAATATTTTAACTATCTGTAATAATTGAATTCACTTGCGAAAAAGGTTTTTTTAGATTTTGCAGGCAAAAAATATTTTTAAATCTCTGCAATAATCCAATTATCCAATTTATTTGCGAGAAAGATTTTTATTAAATTTTGTATGCAAAAAATATTTTAACTGTCTGCAATAATCGAATTCACTTGTGAAAAATATTTTTATAAGATTTTGTATGCAAAAAATATTTTAACTATCTGTAATAATTGAATTCACTTGCGAGAAAGGTTTTTTTAGATTTTGCAGGCAAAAAAATATTTTAAATCTGCAATAATCCAATTATCCAATTTATTTGCGAGAAAGATTTTTATTAAATTTTGTATGCAAAAAATATTTTAACTGTCTGCAATAATCGAATTCACTTGTGAAAAATATTTTTATAAGATTTTGTATGCAAAAAATATTTTAACTATCTGTAATAATTGAATTCACTTGCGAGAAAGGTTTTTTTAGATTTTGCAGGCAAAAAATATTTTAAATCTCTGCAATAATCCAATTATCCAATTTATTTGCGAGAAAGATTTTTATTAAATTTTGTATGCAAAAAATATTTTAACTGTCTGCAATAATCGAATTCACTTGTGAAAAATATTTTTATAAGATTTTGTATGCAAAAAATATTTTAACTATCTGTAATAATTGAATTCACTTGCGAAAAAGGTTTTTTTTTTTTTTTTTTTTTTAGATTTTGCAGGCAAAAAATATTTTAAATCTCTGCAATAATCCAATTATCCAATTTATTTGCGAGAAAGATTTTTATTAAATTTTGTATGCAAAAAATATTTTAACTGTCTGCAATAATCGAATTCCCTTGTGAAAAATATTTTTATAAGATTTTGTATGCAAAAAATATTTTAACTATCTGTAATAATTGAATTCACTTGCGAAAAAGGTTTTTTTAGATTTTGCAGGCAAAAAAATATTTTAAATCTCTGCAATAATCCAATTATCCAATTTATTTGCGAGAAAGATTTTTATTAAATTTTGTATACAAAAAATATTTTAACTCTCTGCAATAATCGAATTCACTTGTGAAAAATATTTTTATAAGATTTTGTATGCAAAAAATATATTAACTGTCTTAATAATCGAATTCACTTGCGAGGAAGATTTTTATTAGATTTTGTATGCAAAAATATTTTAACGGTCTGCAGTAATCCAATTCATTTGCGAGAAAGATTTTTTTTTGCTTAATTAAATTTGGATTCGTTTAGTTATATTTGGTTAAGAGCTTCAGGCGTTTTGTTGTTTAAAATCATATAAAGGCATCCATTTTTACTAATATTGTTTTTTTTTTTGGTATTGGATTTGAATTTTTGAGATTATGTTATGTTTTATATACTTTTTTCTTAATTATAGCAGCGAGATACTAAAGCTGCATGCATCATGAGTATTTAAAAAATATATATATTTTAATCGGGCCAAAATTAAGTTATAAGGCGGTTTTCCTATTGCGCATTGTTTCAATTTTTTACCGCGAAATCGAGCACAGTTCAATATTTTTGCTAAGCCAGAACCGAATCCTACTTTCAAAACTTTTAAAGTCAAACTCCCGTTATACAGCTAAGACATAGTGGTTAACTGGAGTTTGACAGTTGGAAGTTATAAGAATGTTTTTGTTGACTTCTTTTTTTTTTGATTTTTAAAAGCCAAAGTCTATATTGTTGGCGCCAGACCTTCGTACGGGGGATTTTTTAAGTTATCTACCTAGACATGAAGATTATGCCTTCAAAAAAAATTGCTTGGTTGCTAAATTACTGTCGCTGTTCTAAGTACTTGTTTGTTTCCATTTTCCAGTTTCCTCAATTTTTACTTATGAAGAATAAGTGAAAATAATTTGGAGCATCGTTAAAGTTTCTCACTAAAGAGGGAAACATCACTCAACTTTATCAGTCAACTATCTTTATCCTGGGTACGACTTCTATTCCCGATTTAGGCGTAACTTTGGAATCTGTCTTTTTGTCAGAAGCGATCTCTCTTGCCAACGAGAAGAGGATCTGGAGCCCCCAAACTTTGATGTTATGTGGTTAAAAATAACGACTCAACAAGCCACAAGGTTCATCTGTATCCTCTATCGACCACCAAGTGATACCAACTTTCGAACACTTTTCACTTCTCTTGCAGACACCTTCGATCATTTACAAATTAACTATCTAAGTGCCGAAATTGCTGCCCTGGGCGACTTTAATGTCCACAATATCAACTGGCTTAAATATTCAAATATTACGGACGAACAGGTCGTGATGCTGAATCATTCTCAATCAGTTGTGACTTAACTCAGCTTATTGACGAACCAACACGGATCCCTGATCGAGACGGGGAGTTCGCCAGTCTTCTTGATCTGTTTTTAACCACCAATCCGGAGATTTACACGGTCAGCGTAAATCCGCCGTTAGGTTCTTCCGACCATAAAACTGCTTTCGACATCGAGTATCCTTCCAATCAGTGACAGAGAGGGCGCCTAAGCCGCATAAGATTTGGCACTACAAATCTGCTAAATGGGAAGATCTCATGGAATATTTTCGAACTTTTCCTTGGATGGACGTTTGTTTTCGATCCGATAACCTATCTGACTGTGCCAGGGAGATCTCTGATGTTATTTTTGTTGGTATGCCTTTTTCGAAGAAATGCCCCTCCAACGGCAAGCCTTGGTTTGACTGAAAATGCAATTCCAGGTCCTTTTGGGCAGTCGTTAAGGCAGTTGGTAAAAATTTCACCAAATCCACCATACCACCCCTCACACGGCTAGATAATTCCATTGCAACGACACCTGTTGAGAAAGCGAATTTGTTGGCTGAACTCCTTGCTTCACATACTACTGTCGATTTCCAAGGAAAAACACCACCTACTATTCCCATATTGCATCAAGGATGTCCGATGTTGCCTTCAGACAGTGTATCATAAAGCATATTTTAATGAAGCTAGACACCAAAAAGGCTTTTGGCGCTGACGGAATACCTGCCATAGTTCTCAAAAACTGTGCGAGGGAACTAACACCAGTTTTCTGTAGACTTCTGGAGATGTGCCACAGTTCAGCCGATACCTAAAAAAGGCAAGAAGACCTTGCCAAATAACTACTGACCAGTCGCGCTGCTGTCGATAATATCGAAAGTCATGGAAAATGTTATCAATCAGCATCTTCTAAAATATCTTGAACGATTCAGCATTATTAGCGATCACCAATATGACTTTCGTAAACATAGATTAACAGGAGATCTTTTGACTTATGTAACACATGTTGGGAACAACACAATTGAACACTTTGGAGAATCTCAAGCGGTTGCTTGCATTCGACCGTGTTTGACACGGTGGACTGTTGGCTAAGCTACGCTCTTGTGGTATGTCTGAAAAGTTCTGTTTGTGGCTCTCATGTTTCCACAGAGAGCGTTCTTTACGAGTGGCAGTCGACGGTTTCTCTCTAACACCTTCACTATCAACGCCGGTGTGCCCCAAGGCTCCATAACGATCTGCTGGAAAAGACCGGGAATCCAATCTACAGCTTTGCAGATGACAGTACCCTTATCTCTTTATTCACTTTCAGTGCTCGGATATCGGCTACTCAGGCGAATATCCGCAGACAACAGGAGGTCGTTCAATTTAACAAAGACCTGGAGGAAATCCTACTTGAAGTGACAGTAACCAGGTGGAATTTAACGCTACAAAAACCCAGGCGGCAGTTTTTTCTAAAAAAGTTAACGTTGCTGAACCCGGCATAGTTATGTCGGGGCACTTCATTCCCCTAACATCGTCACTCATTTTGTTGGGCGTTAATTTGGGAGCAAATATGTCCTGGCATGAACATGTTGCATGCATAGCAAGGAGAGCTTTTCAAAAGTTAGGAATATTATTTTGAACCAGAAAGCTTTACACTCCACAACAACTGTTAATTCTTTACAAAGCTCAAATTCGACCAACTATGGAATATTGCTCCCATGTTTGGGGCTCTGCTCCCAAATATACACTGCATTTGTTGGATTCTGTTCAAGAAAGAGCTGTTCGTCTGACTGGAGACCCGGAACTGACCGTCGGCCTTGATTCGCTGGAACATCGAGAAACGGTTGGTGACTTGAGTCTGTTCTACAAGTATTTTCATTAAAAGTGTTTGAAGGATGTAACCCGCTTAATTCCTCCCAGAGCGGTGCATTTTAGAAATACACGTCGCGCTAATACTTCACATCCGTATCAGGTTCAGCTTTTTACTCCGCTTGCAACGCTTTTCAAGCAGTTTTTTATATAGAGACATCATCCCTTTGGAATAATTTGCCCAGGGCTGTGCCAGGGAGAGTACCATTTACAGCGATTCAAAAACAACATGAATCGCTTTCTCCGTACACATGCCGCTCCTGGAGCGCTTTAGGGACTTCCCTGCAGCACGTTTGCTAGACCCATAAAAAAGAGACATACCAAAAGTTATTCATGAAAAAATATCTCAGGTTTACGGCAATGATGCTTCACCTTCTTTCAATTAAAATTGAGATCTAACTAGTTTTGATTGGCCGAGACTCAATTTAGGATGACCTCAAATCAAGATGACCGGTTGAGGTAAGAACTGAGGAAAACATCGGGCTTGTTAAGAATTTGCCGCTGCCAGATCGACGAATGAATATCCTCGTTCTTACTAAAGATGATTAATTATCTCAGATAATAGTTTTTAAAGTTGGGCATGAAGATTGAAAGATGAAAAAAGTTTCTGAATAAAGTATCTCCGAACTCTTTACACCAGAGCAAAAACTGGCGTGGAACAGAATTTCTTAACATTTTGCCGTTTTCGAGAGCGAATGTTTACAGGCGATTAGACTTTGGTATTCTAGTTGGTTTGTCCCACTAAGCAGGGGTTCATAAGCACTATCAACCTCCAAAAAAGACGAAAACTCAGTCTTTTTAGGAAAGTTGATAGCGAAGGTTTTTTCGACTGCGAAGAAATTTTGCTAATTGAATATGTGGTAAAAGAGGCTACAATTACTGAACGGCTTTACGGAAGGACGATTTAAAATCTGAAGCAGGCCATTAGAAAGATACATCTGACTTTATAAAGACTCAAAACTTTGCCTGCTGTTACACGACAATTACTGGATTAACAAGACTCGGACTGTTCAAGCAATAACTGACAGCTGTGGATTTAGCGAGTTACAACATCTACCCTATAGTCCTGATTTAGTGACATGCGACTTCCTTCGGTTGAAACATTTGCTAAAAGAGCTCAAAGGACGAACACTTTGCGCTGATGATTTTTTTTTTTTATGGGTCTAGCACACGTGCTGCAGGGAAGTCCCTAAAGCGCTACAAGAGCGACACGTGTGCGGAAAAAAGCGATTCATGTTGTTCTTGAATCGCTGTAAATTGTACTCGGTGGGAAACACAGTCCTGGGTAAGCCATTTCAAAGGGGTGATGTTCTCCATATAAAAGACTGCTTGAAAAGCGTTGTACGATGAGTAACAAGCTGAACCTCATACGGATGTGAAGTATCAGCGCGACGTGTACTTCTAACATGCACCGCTCTGGGAGGAATTAAGCGGGCTACATCCTTCTAACACTTTCCATGAAAATACTTGTAGAATAGACTCAAGTCGCCAACCGTTTTTCGATGTTCCAGCGAATCAAGGCCGCCGGTCAGTTCTGGGTCTCCAATCAGACGAATAGCTCTTCTCTGAACAGAATCCAACAAATGCAGTGTATGTTTGGGAGCGGAGCCCCAAACATGGGAGCAGTATTCCATAGTTGGTCGAATTTGAGCTTTGTAAAAAATTACAACAGTTGTTGTGGAGTGTGAAACTTTCTGGTTCGAAATAATATTCCCAACTTTTAAGAAGCTCTCCTTGCTATGCCTGCAACATGTTCATGCCAGGACATATTTGTTCCCAAATTAACCCCCAACAAATTGAGTGACGATGCTAGGGGAATGGAGTGCCCCGACATAACTATGTCGGGTTCAGCAACGTTAACTTTTTTAGAAAAAACTGCCGCCTGGGTTTTTGTAGCGTTAAATTCCACTTGGTTACTGTCAACCCAAGATAGAATTTCTTCCAGGTCTTTGTTAAGCTGAATGACTTCCTGCTGTCTACGGTCGATGATGAATTGAAACCCTCTGTTTCATATATTGAGAATCTGTTTCATATATTGAGAATGTGGAACAACGACACTACTTAGTATATATCACCACTACACCAAACATATTTTTGCGCTTGGCGCGCGTTTAGTTTCATCAGGAGGGATGATTGAGTGTCCATCAATCATGTAGTGTAGTGGTGATATATAGCATGTTTTTTTTTTAAGGAGCAAACAAAAGATCTTTTTTTTGGTGGAATGAAACATTTTGGGAAACAGCGTATTAGTGTAGACGTTAATTAGGCAGATAAATATTTTTTTAAGCTCTGTGAGTTTTTCCTAATAGCTAAGTAGAGAACTAAAAAAAAACACCCTCGTATATGTCAATAAAATAGTAAATTGATAAAAATGACAGCTGAAATAAACGAACAAAAGTCATACTCATTCTTTAAATTAAATCAAAAGTTCCCATTGGTTAAAACTTTCAAATTGCCAGACTTCTTTTACATTTGTTTTGGCTCATTTTATTATAGTATAACAGTATACGTAATATATAACGAAAAGTGGGCTTTAAGGTTAAACAGGCTATAGACGATAAAATAAGCTATTGTAAAGGTACGTTGACAGTTATTATTGCAAACTAATGTTAACTAGTATGCACAATAGCTGTTATAAAAGTTTAATTAGAAAATCACGAATATAAAGAGAAAAATTTTTACAAAAGTTTAATTCAAAAGGTATTTTAACAATTGATTTTTTCTTTTTCTATTGTTTCTTATAAATATCAAGGCTTATACTCCATAAAGACTCGCTTTCCTATATAACTCCATAAAATTCAGCAATGTTTCATAACTAAATATTTTACTCGACATATGTGAGTGATATATTTTATTATTATGTTTTGCCTGTCGTAGAAGCCGACTAAAAGAACGAGTTAGATGGTAGGTACCCAGATTCCACCAGGCATCGCCCGGTGGGATACCATCGCATCAGCTTAAGCTGCGTGGAGTTAATTAACGTTTTGTGGCTATGCCGATATGTTCGGATTTACTGTTGTTACTGAAGTTACCAAAAGTGTTCTTCGTATTTGCTGAACCATCCCAAGACGTGTTTCGCCGTATCACGGCTCATCAGCTGGGCTTCTAAAAATGCGATTCTTTTCGTTTTATTTTTAGTTGTTATACCAATGCTGCCATCTATGCCTTTGAGCAGTAAGCTCGAGAAAGGGGCGTTTCTGCAATAAGTGCCAGCCGTGCTGCGCCGCTCTGCTTGAATAGTCTTAGTAAGTCGCCGACAGAGTGCAGTATAAGCATCTATTTGTTATAGTTTTCCGTTAGTTACTTGGATAAAGGACTAAAAATGGTTTCTCGTATTTGCTGAACCTAGCCCAGCTGATGAGCCGTGATACGGCAAAACGCGTCTTGGGATGGTTCAGCAAATACGAAGAACACTTTTGGTAACTTCTAAAAATGCGATTCTTTCGTTTTATTTTTAGTTGTTATACCAATGCTGCTACCTATTATATTATACAATTTATAGTATAAACAGCAATTGTGGGTAAAACAGTAAATCTCTAAGTTTGAGATCTTGAAATTACTTTCAGGAAAAAAAATATTCAAATTAAAGCATTACATTCATAAGAGGTTCTCTACACGAAATTTTGCAGACACAATAAATCAATCGTTATAATTTAGATTTAATAATATATTCCAAAATTCCAATGTACAAAGATACCAAAATTTCTGTGATTCTAACACGAAAAAATGGCAAAAACTACATATAAATGAATATACTTCCACTTCTGTTGATTTTGTCATTCTTTCTGTTTAGTCGACCTTCACCTTAATAAAACAAAATAACACCAACATTTGTTTAATTATATGTTATTCTAGTAAACTTTTGTATCGGTAGCTTTTCCGTATATATTATACCTAATTTTATGGGCTGGTGACATAAACTATTAATATTTAACGATTGCTTTAAGGGGATATACCTAGTCATCTGGGTCAAAAATTCTATTTTTTGATTTTTACGTTTTCGTTTAGATATTTTAAGAATATTTTTTGTAGTTTTCATTAGAATCGGTTAAAAATTGACGAAGTTATAACAGTTTAAAAGAAGTGCGTATAGTTTTTGGAGCAGGTAGCGAGCAGCTGCTCTCGGATTAGCCCTAGCCGATCTTAATTCGATTTTAATCTATTTGAAACTTTTTCTTTTATAATATAACTGCCCGCGGCTCTGCTCTCGAGGACTAAAGAATTATTGATTAGGTTTTTTGCAAGAGCGAGCGCTGGTGGTAAACTTTTTTTCGACTTGATAGACTGTTATCGTCACTGCTTATTAATTATGTTACGTAACGTAACAAAATATATACTAAAACCTGGCCAGAGAATATATGTAGACAGACAGACAGACGGACAGACACCGAAGTCATCTTATAAGTGTTCCGTACGGAACACTAAAAAATTTAGAGCTCGTTGCCATAATAAATAAAAGCAATATAATTAATTCCAGCATTTAAGTGTGCATTGAAGTAACGTAATGCAGCAGCTAATGGCAAAATACGGAGAATTAATTTTCTTTGGTAAATTACTTCACATTTTTGGAAAACAGTATTTTGTTACGGCTTATATAGTCATTAAATAATTATATAATTTTCTTTGACTATACATCTCTTGCTTACAGTAATTTATTATTATTGTTGTTATGGGTTAGTGAATTATTTAACTGTTTTCCCTTTAAATTTTTAATATTTTCATATAGTACAGTACACTGACCAGATCACATAATTTTTAAAATTATATTTTATCCAATAAAAGAATTTAATTATTATTATTATTTTAAATATGATTTTAACGAAAGAATCTAGCTCTCAAATTTCTGACATTCAAACTCTATATAACTAACTGTCGGAATCCTAAGAGCAGATTGGCTTGGGTAAAAAAATTTCAAATTCTTGAGCTTGTACTTCGATTAAAAAATCTTTAAATTCTACATATAACGCCCATATTTTCTTTTTGTTTCGACAACTGGTAAAAGTAAAAAAAGAACTTCTTCATGTTGCAGTTCTGCGATTTGATAAGTCCATACCATGGTCCTGTCCTGGCTTATGTCATAGGTCATTTTACATTCTTATACTCGTACTTTAATGGCGCCTAGAAATAGAATAATTGAGTCTTAACTATAAATTTTATGGCATTTTCGAAGCGCACTAACGGACTGACAGACAGACAGACGTTACACTTTACATATATAAAGGATACAAAGAGATTCTTCAATTGTCCTTCTAAAAAGGGACAGGGCATTCACATTTACTATTTTGGTTCTATATTCTAAACTAGGAGTTTGTTCAGAACCTTTGTACAGTTCAGTCGTAGCAATTCAGTCGTAGCAGTTATTAAAGTTTATATTTTAATTGGTTTTGTTAAATATAATGACAGCTGCGAGAGTTCATTGTGGCCGAAATGCATATGACTATGCAGCTAGAGTGGACGGAGAACGAGTTGACCTCGCCGAGCGACAATTGCTACAAAGTACAAAAGAAGCTAGAATGCGTTCTAGACAGACAAATTAGTATTCTAGAAGCTCAAATAGCTGATGAAGATTCAGCATATGTCCCTGGAGTCGATGATTCATTTACAGGCAAAAATTTATTTATATATTTCTGTTTTTTAACCTGATTTTTCGAACCTAAAACTATAAACTCGTTTTTCTCGAAACTATCTTTTGTTGAAAACCGCTTGGCGGTGTGCAAGATATCTCAAGATTTGCTCAACTGATTTTGATGAAATTTGATTCATATTTTCTCTATACCTTGTCTTTGAATGAAGGATTTTTTTGTCATGAACTTTATTATTAAATAGCAAAAATGTAAATCACAGTAACGTAATTTTTTCACTTTTTGTTTAAAGCAATGCCATTTGATGAATTTTTTTAAAAATTCTTTGTTCAAAGACAAGATTGATTCTCTAGTAAACTAATTTCTTTGGGAATTTTGATTTTAGATGATCCAGCTTCCAGTAATCATGCACACCGCAATGCTCCGTAAAGAAAAGGGGCCGCAGGGGAACGGGTGTAGCGCCGCCATTTTTTTTAAATTAAAATTTCGCAAATTGTATTTTAAGCTATGTATTATTATATAACATAAAAACCTGATTTATATAATAAATAATTTCACTAAAAAAATTCTAAAAAAAACGCTTCGGCTTCATGACTAGGTACATCCCTTTAATACTCGTACGTTTACAGAACTTCATGTAGAAAACGTACTATATAGATAATGTTTGTCTGATGCGAATGCCATAAATAACCATAATTTACAATAAACCATGTAAAATATTTTTTAAGTTCTTTTTTCAGTTTAATCACAATTAGCTACAAAATAGGGCGAAGCTAGAAGGCAGGGAGACTGGTCCATCGTTTAGCGTACAAAAGGGCACCATATCAACCAAAAGAGAGCAATGCAATTACAAATAAAAATAACCAATAATGTTCTATTATTGTCCTATCGTAAATATGTAACATTTTTGCATCATATTTATCTACGAGGCGTTCATTTTGGTCTTCTAGGATTTACCTCTCTGCACTAAATCCGATAATGACTAATGACTAAAATTTGAAGAGGTTTTAATATTCTGTCATCTTAAAGTTGGAAAATGCTGTCATTTTAACGCTGTTAAAACATGATTAACCAATCAGCTTTTGACGTTTTAAAAAAGTTTTAATAAGAAAAAAAAACATTTTAAATTATGGTGAAAATCTTAGAAAATTAAGGAAATATTAAAGTCGATCAATTAGGCAAAACAAATTGCTTTATGGGGGAGGCTATTAGCAAATTCAACGTCGTTGATTAGCCACAAACGTGAAGAAAGCTAGTAAATAAGGTGTTAAATCGTAGTAAAGTAATTGTGAGCTCTCCACAATATTGGCTATATTTAAATATTTCTATCTTTGTACGTTCTTTAAAAGGTATTTTAATGTTTTACTTTTAGCTCAAAATAAATTGTAAAATTGGAATAAGATTATTTTTCTAATGTTAGTTGTAGGGGTGTATGAATCCTTCCAGTTATGTTTCCTTATCTTTAGCGTTGACCTTGGTACAAACTTGCTTGAATTATTCTATTGTATATATGTGTTTGTTTATTTCTTGTATCTGAGTTTAGGACCCTTTAATAGGCAATAATGATAGATAAAATTAAATAAAGTTTTTTTTAACTATTTTAATCAACGAAAAAATGAAAGCATTCCAGCGAGCAACACAATGTGTACACTACGTATAAACTAAATATGAATATAATACAGTTCTTTTTTATGTTGGGAATGTGGAATCTTTGGCACAATGACACTACTCAGTATATATTACCACTACATCAAACACTTTATTTTTGCACTCGATGCGCGTTTCGCTAACCATGTTAGCTTCATCAGAAGCGATGATTGACTAGTCACATATCGCAGTCAATCATCGCTCCTGATGAAGTTAACATGGTGTGTTTAGTGCAGTGGTGATATATACTGAGTAATTTCTTTATGTTACAGTGATTTTATTCGTAATGGATTTTTAAGATCAAATTATGCGTAAACCACAAAAATTCTACACCTTTTTTAAACGTTCATCCTGTTTTTTCTGTGACTTTGTACCACAAAAATGTAATCTGTTTTATAGACCGAAACAAAACCAACTGTACTTTCATATGGTTTTATAACAGATTTTTTTTTAAGTATCACGTTTTAGTACCACGAAACCAGGGTAAACATAAAACACAGTAGCGACAGTCCGACTCGGCACCTTTGATCTCAAGGGGTTCGAGTTTGTAATGATCACATGAC
The DNA here is from genome assembly GCA_019049505.1 of Pachyrhynchus sulphureomaculatus. Taxonomy (NCBI): domain Eukaryota; kingdom Metazoa; phylum Arthropoda; class Insecta; order Coleoptera; family Curculionidae; genus Pachyrhynchus; species Pachyrhynchus sulphureomaculatus. Next base: position 160,673,693 of record CM032446.1, read on the forward strand.
CTGTCGCTATATTTGCTAGTATGATGCCCGAAAGTTTTTAAAATATTCGAATTTTTTCTTTTAAGGAAAATCCTACTCCGTAGAATAAAAATGAACTTTACTGATTAAAGGGAAGAAAAAAAACGAGAAAAGTTTTTTTTAGAAACACAGATACACAAAAAACAGGGGAAAAGGCAAAAAATACATTTGGCTTCAACGCTTTTCGCACATTATTCATTTAAATATCTCATTGTTGAATTTATATTTTTCAACTATTAGAAATATTGTCCGGGGGAGGGGGGGAGGAAGAGGGAGGTGAATGTTCATTTTGAGAATACAGCTCCGCACACCTTTAGCTTCGCGCGTATAATGTTAACAATCATCCTCCTTACATTTCAGCGAATTCAAGTAATCTGGAAAGTTTGAAAATAATTATAATTATCTTTTTAAAATGAGATCGTCTTTCTTCTGAACTTAAAAATGAAATGAACACACTTTTCGCTCCATTTTATTATTAGTTAAATCTAATATAATAATCTTGATACAACTAATGACTTCTCGTACATTATACTACTTATATAAAAAACATTGGATTTGTGAAATGCAGGCTACATACTCTGTATGTGTTATATAGTTTTTCAATATCCAAATTGACACCTGGTCGGTCACATGCTAATAACCATAATTCTGCCTTGAACTCAGAAAAAAAGTACGAATGGAATCACATAAACCAATATTTAACAAGAATAAAACATGAACTATTTTACAAATAAAATTTATCTCTAATATAAAAACACAATTATTATAATCTTTATATAATATATTGCATAATAGAAATAAAGAATTATGAATAAATTACCTTTATGATCTCTGGGAAATCTAAAAAAACCAACGCCTTCGAAGATACCACATATTTTTTTACAAGCACTAACCGCACAACAAAAACTTCCTTTTGACATCTTTTTAGTGTTCCGTACGGAACACTTATAAGATGACTTCGGTGTCTGTCCGTCTGTCTGTCCGTCTGTCACACCCGATTTTCTCCCAAAAGATTTGACATAGAAAGTTGAAATTTGGTACTAATATAGGAACTGACGGCCGCATCAGAGCCGTGTAGTTTTGAAAGTTAAATTTTGACTTAAGGGGTTAGTTTTGGGGGCTAAAAGAGGAAGTGAAAAAAAAAAAAATTTTACTAGGTCATCGAGTGGGGTGTCAAATGAAAGCTTGTGAAAACACGAGTAATATATATATATATATATATATATATATATATATATATATATATATATATATATATATATATATATATATATATATATATAATATATATCTATATAATGTAATACTTACACACACTTTTTTTTATTAATATGTATTATTTTTAAAAAAATTGCGAAAAATCGCTGTCCACCCCCCTTATCTCGAAAAGTGCTAATCAAAAATTTTGAAAAAATTCTAGAATATTCTTTATGGGGTCTAGATTCACTGAAAATTATCACGAGTGCATTACCTTTAATAATTTATCTGGTATATATAAAAAAAAATTCAAGGTCATCAGTTTTCAGTAAGGATTGGAAACAAACTTTATTGAAAACTCATTTGGGGTGAGTGTTTTGTGAAGTCACTGATCATTTTGTACCTCCGTAACAAAATTTTTTATTTTAAAAGCAATCAACGTACGGAACACTATTTGCGCAAGTTTAACTTTCACTTGACCGGTTATTTTATTTATAATTATTTTCAATTATAACCTCAAACGAGTCATTTACTTTTTGGAAAATCATTAATAATGAATTTCGGAGCACGTTATAAAAAGATTCACCTTGTAATCCAGATGTAAACACAACCCGCGACTGCGCTGGTAGCCATGTTGTTGATATGATAGGGGACGCATGCGTGATAAAATACAGGACCTAAAAACTTTCTTGAGCATCGCTACTGTGTTTTATATTTACTGTGACGAAACCTTGTGCATATTCCTATAATAAATTAATTAACAACATCAAATGTGTGTATTATAACCGCTCGCCTTTGATTCAAAGTTTGAATATTATTAGCTGTATTTTAAAAACACAGGTAGTTTTTTTCGTTCCTTGGTTTGTCTTTAGGCTAAATATTCACGACAGGATTTCTTAAGAAATTTTTATTCTAAGAGACGAAAATCTTACAAAATACTTCGCGGAATCAGTCTAATGAATTTAAATCATGTCTACGTGGATACTCAACAACAAGTTTGGAGTTTAAGGTGAGATATTTTTGTTTTATGTAGTAAAAGTAATTATGATAGATGAAACATAGTATACCTTGTTTGCAGTAAAACTACTCCATGAAATATCAGTAGATATTAGATAATTTTATAGCAGCCATAAAGGGCGCCGAAATTACTTTCTTTTTCCCTCGTGGCCCCAAAGCTCTGCCTGAAGATAATCCTTTAAAAAATCGAAACGCGTAGTGGTTATTTTGTGTCTAAATAAAAAGGGTTAACCGGACTTTTCCATTATCCTTTTCACTGTCACTATAACGTTTTTTTTTTCGGGGGGAAGTAACGATTTTACTATTTAATATTGTTTAAAATTTAAAATGGTCACCGACTGCTGTACCTAACCGGTAAATTAATGTTATAATAACAACCTGTGAAATTGTCTTTTGCTTTATTCTTTTTAGTTAGCTAAACAACAGGACCAAGTTTCTTGTTTTTTAAAATAAGTAGTCCCATTATAATTTTTAAGTTAATTATATTTGTCAGATATACATTATATTGAATATTCTTGTAAATACCGTGATGTGTGTTATATTACTGTGATCAAAAGATAGTTAGACTTTTAAATTTAAATCGCCCCAGCATTTCCGAATCGAATTAATTTTTTTTTGTTATATTGGTAGGACCTTAACTGCCTTCTGTCATCAAATTTTAAGACTATGGCGTCAGTAGTTAATAATCGCTTGCATTCGTTCAACAACAAAAATGCGTTTTTCGATTTTTAACATGAGTGAAAAAATTCAGCAAGGCATTAAATTTTGTTTTAAAACTGGTTTTTCGGCTTCTCAAATGTTTGAATTTGTCTCAAGAGGCTGGAATTATGGGCCGATAACTTATGATTTTTTCATCACGATAATGCACCTTCTCACACGACATTGGTTCTTCGCGACTTTTCCATCAAAAATTCAACTCATATCATTCCGCAATTGCCTGATTTAGATTCGTCGGACTTCTGGCTATTACCTAAACTCAAAAAACCGCTTCAAGGACATCGTTTTGAGTCGATTGAGGAGATTAAAACCAAATCGAAGAAGGCTTTAAATGCCAATCCAGAAATCGAATTCAACAACTGTTTCGAAGACTGGAAAAAAACGTTGGTATAAATGCATTGTGTCCAAGGGGGATTACTTTGAAGGGGACGAAATAAATTTGGACAAATAAATAACCCGTTTGCGTTTTATTTCAAATCCAGCAAATCAAGGTCGTCGGTCAGTTCCGGGTCTCCAATCAGACGAACAGCTCTTCTTTGAACATAATCCAACAAATGCAGTGTGTGTTTGGGAGCGGAGCCCCAAACATGGGAGCAGTATTCCATAGTTGGTGGAATTTGAGCTTTGTAAAGAGTTAACAGTTGTTGTGGAGTGTAAAGCTTTCTGGTTTGAAATAATATTCCCAACTTTTAAGAAGCTCTCCTTGCTATGCCTGCAACATGTTCATGCCAGGACATATGTGCTCCCAAATTAACGTCCAACAAATTGAGTGACGGTGCTAGGGGAATGGAGTGCCCCGACATGACTATGTCGGGTTCAGCAACGTTAACTTTTTTAGAAAAAACTCCCGCCTGGGTTTTTGTAGCGTTAAATTCTACTTGGTTACTGTCACCCCAAGATAGAATTTCTTCCAGGTCTTTGTTAAGTTGAACGACCTCCTGCTGTCTGCGGATATTCGCCTGAGTAGTCGATGTCCGAGCGTTCAAAGTGAATGAAGAGATAAGAGTACTGTCATCTGCAAAGGTGTCGATTGGACAGTATGGAGCCTTGGGGCACACCGGCGTTGATAGTGAAGGTGTTAGAAAGAAATCTGTCGACCGCCACTCGTAAAGAACGCTCTCTGAGGAAACATGAGAGCCACAAACAGAATTTTTCAGACATACCATAAGAGCGTAACTTAGCCAACAGTCCATCGTGCCAAACACGGTCGAATGCCTTGGATATGTCAAGAGCAACCGCTTGAGATTCTCCAAAGTGTTCAATTCATGTGTTACATAAGACAGAAGATCTCCTGTTGATCTATGTTTACGAAAGCCATATTAGTGGTAGCTAATAATATTGAATCCTTCAAGATATTTTAGAAGATGCTGATTGGCCTTTTCCATGACCTTCGATATTATTGTTAGCAGTGCGACTGGTCGGTAGTTATTTGGCAAGATCTTCTTGCCTTTTTTAGGTATCGGCTGAACTGTGGTACATTTATACCAGGAAGGAAATATTCCCTTTCTGTAGGATAGGTTGAAAAGTCTACAGAAAACTGGTGTTAGTTCTCTCACAAAGTTTTTGAGAACTATGGCAGGTATTCCGTCAGCGCCAGAAGCCTTTTTGCTGTCTAGCTTCATTAAGATACGTTTTATAATACGCTGTCTGAAAACAACATCGGGCATCCTTGACTGCAATATGGGAATAGTAGGTGGTGTTTTTTCCTTGGAAATCGACAGTAGAATGTGAAGCAAAGAGTTCTGCCGACAAGTTTGCTTTCTCAACAGGTGTCGTTGCAATAGAATTATCTTGCCGTGTGAGTGGTGATATGGTGGATTTGGTGAAATTTTGGCTGTTTCTAATTCGTTGATTGTGTGCCTCCTTGATTTCGTCGATAATTCCTTGGCATCTGTTCCGGGCACGAACAAAGGTGTTACGATTTATGGTGGATTTTCACGCCATTGTCAGTAGGCATTTAGATAACTGTTAGTTAATAATATGATTATAAATGAAACATAAGCACGAACTTTTGCAATCACTCATTATATGTATTTACGGCAATAAAAAACAATAATAATTAGATATTAATAGTGCAATATATTATCCTCCTTGAAGACTCGGTCAGGTAAAAAATGTTCGATTACAAAATTTAAGGATATTTAATTACAATATTAAACAGATTTAATTTGAACTTAACTTCAAAGACTTGAAAAGACCTTTCACTTCTTTGGGAGTTTTCTTTTTTTTTATAAAACTTCGTTTTTAGGAAATAAAATCTACGTTAAAAAATTCTAAATAAATTATAATCCCAATATAGGTTTATTTTGTTATCATAAAGATTTTCACATTCAATTTAGACGTTTTATTATTGGATGATTATATCTTTATATTTTGTTAATAAAGTATAGGAAGTTCAAAGTACTTTGTAGTTAATAAATTTCTTTCAGACACCTTTACCATCAACCACGGTTTATCCCAAAGGACTCTTTCCTACTTTCTTTGTTTTTTTTTTACACTAACGTTCTATTGGAAAACACCAATAATCTAATCTACAGCAAATATCAGTAAGTCAGGAAATTTTTGGAACTTGGAAGACCTGGAAAAATGTCCGTCTGAGTGACAGTAACCAAGTAAAATTTAATGCTATAAAAATCCAGACTGTTTATTTCGAAAGAGTTAATCTTTTAGAATCCGGCATAAGTTTGTCAGGGTATTTTCCCACTATCGACACTTTACAGACTAGACATTAATTTGGGAACAAATATATTTTGGGGTGATCATGTTGCAGACATGGCAAGAAAAGATTTTCAAATGCTTATGATTATGTTCTGTACTACAAATCTATAAACTTTTATTTCGACTCAATGCTAAAATTCGACCATCGATAGAATACTGCTCCCATATTTGAGGCTTTGCTCTAAGCTATTCTTTGTGTTTGCTAGATTCTATCCAGAAGAGAGCTATTCGCCTGATTAGAGACCTGGAACTCACTGGAAACCTCGATTTTCATAAATATTATAAACAAATTGGAGACTGAAGTCTATTCTACAAATATGCCCATGGGACGTATTCGATTAATATAGCTCGCTTGATTCCTTTCAGAGTTGGGAATACAGGTTGGGTTGATACGTTACATTCGTGTGAGATTCAACTTGTTACATCTGATACTTTATCGTTACTCTGCTTGAAGTTAACTTAAGGTCAAATTAGTTTCTTAAAATTTTTGTAATCATTTTCAATTAATTAAACATGCGGAAAAGATACGTTCCGCTTTGGTGAACTGCTCATTAGCAACTAAATTTTCAAGGATCACTTTGCCCCTTTTGCTCGTTGTGTTCGCACAATAAGCCAAACAAATTTGCAATTATTCATGAGATACTCTGTAGAGCATGTCTTATAAATATTCCAGTATTTTCTTTTGATCTAATAACTTTTTATTTTTTTGTATAGGAGTGACATAAATTAATTCTAATTCATTAAATTCTATCGATAATCGGTCTATACCTCCATCCATACGTTTTTAGCTTATACCATGTCTCGTATAAATACAGTGACTTAAACATAAACACTTTGTAGGTGTTTCAATTTCAATATAATAGCGTCTGAACCTGTGCTGTTTTTACACGGGAAATGATAAAATGATAGCTTTGATCCTTTTTATCTGCCACCGATAAAAAAGGTTTTTAATGGAATGTCAACAAAACTGTATTTATCGACTAAAACCCATATCAAAACATCAAAATGGTGTTCCGGTGTTTAAGCTTTATAATTGCTACATTGCTGCATCGTTTTGAAAAAAATTGGTTAATGTAACGGAAGATAGGGCTTAACTACTATGTATTTTTTACATTTGCATTGTACAATAATGTCAGTTGAAAAACAAGTATTTTTATGTACGAATAAAACGATTTTAATAAAGATTAAAAAAGAGAATATTTTTTGATAGCTTTGATAGCGTTAACTGTTCGAAAAATGTTCGGTTGAATTCTGGTGTCCTATAGCGTGTTTCATCTCTTTGGTGTGTGACAGTTATATATAAATAATAATTTTGTAACAGTTAATCAACGAATAACTCGCCGTTAAAGTAATTTACACTTCTTAAATAAAGCTACAGAGGTTGGAGACAGTCGCTTTGATTTTGGGTACACATTGGGCAGGGCGGCTAAGGACATTGACAAGCGATGCAAACGTGGAGTGTGTTTAAGTTTCAGTTTCAGAAAATCTCAACTTCTCAATACGTACACGAACAAGCATTGTAAATGTACCCACTGGTTTGTTATAAAGCATTTTTCGTAACGATTAATATCTGTACCACTACAAGATACAGTTGGTACAAGAATTTATGCTATCTGGTAGTGCTCTGAGGCGCCACTTAGTTAAATTTTTGCATGTTTTTGAACATTCATCAAAAATCTCTCGAATGAGCCACACGTACAAATCAATCTCCACGGCAATAACCAAAATTACCATAATTGGAGTCGAAGAAATCTAAAACTAAAGCATTTAAGTTAATCTAATGTGACATTTTGGGGCTAATTGTCGGCACGTGTAATTATGGATCCTTACTTTTATGAGTATGACAGGGGATGTAAACTGATTTTTTCATAATAAATTCATCAACTTTTATAATTATAACCAGAGAACGTGATTTCAGTAGGATGGGATGATATCACATACTTCAAACACACCTTTGCGAGTTATGCAAGAAATTTTCCAAAATAAATTGATTATTAAAAGAATGACATAAGTTTGGATCCTCGAAGCCCAGATTTGATGTCGATAATTTTTTTTTTGTGAAAATATTTCAAAACTAACGTTTATAGTGACATTTCTTACTAATTGAAATAACTGAAGGTAAATGTCAGTCAATGACAGTGATTACGAAAGAGTGCAGGGAATATAACCGTTTACATTTAGGTGACATTATTTTAAAGAACTAATTTAATAATAAATGGTGCAGTTTGATATACAATATTATCAGTTTATTTTTTTATTAAAACTCTTTTAAAATAAACTGTTTTGTGTGACATTTGCTACTTCAAAAATGCCAGGCAAAGTTGTCCAAGCTCGTCAGAACTTACGTAATTCATATAAGTGATATGAAGGTTGCAAAAACTTATTAGTGAATTTAAAGCATATCGCCTTTAAGTCAAAAATCTATTAAGTCAGGTGAATTGTAACCATACGCAATATTGTTCATCATCATCATCATTAGCTTATTCCATACATAGTCGCATGTAAGCCTCCCCAAGTTGTCTCCAATGAACTTTGTCGTTTGCTTTTTGTATCAAATCATGTCTGCTAATTTTTTATGTCGTCCGTCCATCTTGTCTGCGTTTTTTGTGTTCTCTAGGCCTCCATTCGATTATACGGTGTGTCCATCTGTTATAATTCATCGTTGCGACATGTCCCGCCCAATTCCACCTTAATATACATATTCGTTGTATTACATCTTTACAAAGCCCAAATTCGACCAACTATGGAATACTGCTCCCACGTTTGGGGCTCCGCTCCCAAACATACACTGCATTTGTTGGATTCTGTTCAGAGAAGAGCGGTCCGTCTGATTGGGGACCCGGAATTGACCGGCGGCCTTGATTCGGTGGAACATCGAAGAACGGTTGGCGACTTGAGTCTGTTCTACAAGTATTTTCATGGAAAGTGTTCGAAGGATGTAGCCCGCTTAATTCCTCCCAAAGCGGTGCATGTTAGAAATACACGTCGCGCTGGTGCTTCGCATCCGTATGAGGTTCAGCTTGTTACTCCGCGTACAACGCTTTTCAAGCAATCTTTTATATGGAGAACTTCATCCCTTTGGAATAATTTGCCCAGCGCTGTGTTTCCCACCGAGTACAATTTACAGCGATTCAAGAACAACGTGAATCGCTTTTTCCGCACTCGTGCCGCTCCTGGAGCGCTTTAGGGACTTCCCTGCAGCACGTGTGCTAGACCAATAAAAAAAAAACATCTGTCACTTTTGATCTTCTTCGTATCTCGATGTTAGGAATACGTTCTTGGAGTCTAATATTTAGCATTCTTCTCTCCATTACCTGGAGTTTATTTATTATACCTCTATTTAAAGCCCACGTTTCAGTGCCATATGTTAATACCGGCAGTACATATTGATCGAATACTGTGGCTTTTATTGTATTTGGGATGTCTAATTTAAATGTAGATTGTAATCTTCTGAATGCAGACCAAGCTAAGGTGACTCTTCTATCCAAGTCAGCTTTTAAATTATTCTTCGATAGTAAGCAATATTGTTACTTTCCCTTTATTGAATTGTGTCCTTGGGGAGATATACATATATGACACTTACAGTAGTTGTCGATAGTATGGTTAGTTAATGGTAACCCACATATCGATAATTCTACCTTAACGATATATCGACAATTATCGATGTACCGATAGCAGGGGTGTATCAATAGGAAATGGTGCCTAGGGCGAGCATCGAAGTTGCGCCCCTTCATAAATTATCTATATAATATAAAATAAATAGATTCACTAAATAAAACAGTCCTATATCTTACAAAACATTTTTATTTTCTGTTTTAGAACGAAAATTAGTCCGTAAAAATGCACGTTTAATAGTCCTAAACTTAAAATTGCACCTTCCTTGCCTTCTGCAACGCAAATAGGTTTATAACATTTTCGAAATCTATTTCTTCGGTTTCTTCTCGCTCTACACTGAGCAAAGGTAGGACGCATAAACTTTTTTGACATATTGTAGCCCTCAAATACGAAAGTATTAGTTTTAGCTTACTGAAAGATCGCTCGCAATTTGCGATGGATATTGCAATCGTAAGCATAATCTGAATTGAAATTATTCATTTTGAATATGAATTATATTGTTAGTTTATTTTGATTTTTAAGTTTAATAATTTGCGAATTTTGCGCCCTCCTTTGAATGGCGAACAGGGCACGTGCTCTACTTGCCCCACCTTAGGTGGGCGACATATTTATATCTATCGATATATGGCTAGTTATCGTTATATTGATTCTTATCGATATAGTGATAATCATCGATATACCGATAGTCATCGATATCTCGATAGCTATCGGCTAACTGATATTTATCGATATCTTAATAATTATTAATAAATCGATAGCTATCGATTTTTCAATAGCTATTGATACATCGATATCTATCTATATATCGATAGATCTTATTCAAAAAAACCTTGAGGGGAAACTTCCAAAAAGAACCCCTCACTTTCTAAAATTAATGGGGACGTAGGTGATGGTCATCGATATATGTACAATAATTTTTGGATTCACCTATTGTTATTCGATATACCGAAAAATATCTATATATGGAAATAGAATCCCACACTAGTTGTCGATGGTGGATGACCTAACGTAAGTGTACTATATTTAAATAATAATTTGGGAATAAGACTAATTTGTGACGATATATGGTATATCACATGATGTGTTCAAAGTTTATTCTGCACTGTATAAATCCTTTTAAAAGTACACGTAATGGCACCTTACCTTTCTTGTAATATATAGTTAACCTCAGTATTAATTAAATTTTGTCATAAAATACTTTCTAAACAAGCAGGTTGGAACAGGTAAAAAAGCATCGGGCAATTTACAAAAAATTCTGACGTTTAGCATGTCTTTTACACAAATCGCAGAAACACCGCACACTTTCCGCCAAACTGCGCATATTCTCAGCAGAATCTTTGCAGTACGGTAAGTAAACCGATTGGTTAGTGAAATTCATCAGTGTTTAGTGGAGCCTACAGAGAATAAATAACCGGTCAAGTGCAAGTTGAACTTGCACAATTAGTGTTCCGTACGTTGATTGTTTTTAAAATAAAAAATTTTGTTAGGGTGGTATAAAATGATCAGTGACTTCACAAAACACACCCCAAATGAGTTTTCAACAAAGTTTGTTTCCAATCTTTACTGAAAACTGGTGACCTTGAAATTTTGTTTTTTTTCTGTATCAGATAAATTATTAAAGGTAATGATAATTTTCTTTCAATCTATACCCCGTGGAGAATATTCCAGGATATTTTCAAAATTTTTTGATTAGTACTTTTCCAGATAAGGTAGGGGACAGCGATTTTTCACGATTTTTTAAAAGTAATACGAAGAAAAGTGTGCGCAAGTATTACATTATATATATATTTTTGCTCGTGTTTTCACAAGCTTTCATTTGACACCACACTCGATGACCTAGTAAAAAAAATTTTTTTTTCACTTCCGATTTCACCCCTCAAAACGAATCCCTTAAGTCAAAATTTATGTTACGGTGATATAAAATGATCAGTGACTTCACAAAACACACCCCATATAAGTTTTCAACAAAGTTTATTTCCAATCTTTACTGAAAATTGATGACCTTGAAATTACTGTTTTTTTTTTATATACCAGATAAATTATTACAGGTAATGCACTTGTGATAATTTTCGTTCAATCTACACCCCCTGGAGAATATTCTAGAATTTTTTCAAAATTTTTTGATAAGTACTTTCCGAGATAAGGCGGGGGACAGCGATTTTTTTTCGCGATTTTTTAAAAATAATACAAAGAAAAGTGCGCACAAGTATTACATTATATATATATTTTTTACTCGTGTTTTCACAAGCTTTCATTTGACACCACACTCGATTACCTAGTAAAAAAATTTTTTTTTTCACTTCCGATTTCACCCCACAAAACTAACCCCTTAAGTCAAAATTTAACTTTCAAAACTACATGGCTCTGATAAGGCCATCAATTCCTATATTACTACCAAATTTCAACTTTCTATGACAAATAGTTTCGGAGAAAATCGGGTGTGACAGACGGACAGACGGACGGACGACGGACAGACAGACGGACAGACAGACGGACAGACAGACGGACAGACAGACGGACAGACAGACGGACAGACACCGAGGTGATCTTATAAGTGTTCCGTAAGGAACACTAAAAAGATAAAAAGTGCTGTTGGGTATATCGAATATGATATTTAAAGGAAAACTCTCTATTCTATTGTTATTTGCCTTTTGGAAGTTATTGTTATTTCATTTAAAATCAATGGGCCTATTGTGTCTGAAAAAGGGCTCTGTAATTTTCATGGCTAAGCTACAACAGTTCTGTGCCTGTTGCTAAGTAAATTATGATTAATTTAAACGCCTTGAAGGGTTTACCCTTAAAATCAAAATTAAATTTCACATAGCTACAAAGTTAATATTGCAAGAGGTTTTTTTTAAGTTATCTTCCTAGCTATGAACGTAGACTTAAAAAAAATATTTTTCCACATAACTGTCGCCTACACTAACACACTTAGATCAGTGATCAGCTTTTTTCGAATTGTTTTATTTCAGCCAGAAATATTATTTTCTTTGCTTTTAAAAAACAACGCTACAGCAACTTTCAACTCATCATCTGAGGAAAATTTTTGGACTCTGAGGTCTTCTGCAGTTATCGCGCTATAGCAAACTTTTTGTTCTCCCCAAATTCGGACGTTTTTTTCTTATGACTTGCTTCAGGTTTTGGATCGTCCTTCCGTTACCCTTCATTAATTGTGGACCCTTTTCCATATATTCAATAAGCAAAATTTGCCCGTTGTCCCAAAAAACGGTCGCTTTCTGGAAGACGACTAAGGGTCGCCTTCTTTGGAGGTAGAGAGCACTTATGAACACATTGCATGGACTCCTGCTTCTTGGGAGAATCTCAGTGGGACAGCCAAGTCTCCTCACCAGCTTGAATGAACTGTAGTGTTCTTTGCAATAGCTGTGGAAAGTCTGATTTCTGAAAAGCACCTTTTTCGCCAACCCTTCTTTAAAGGCTCAAAAAACGACATATCAAGGGGTTGACACAGATGTGTCGAGTTTGGTGGCAACAAAATGAATTTTATATCATTTTTATGACATTCCTCTATAACCTTTATGGTTAAATGGCTGGAGAGGTTATCTCCAATTAGTAGCTTGGTTCCTTCCTTGTTTCGAAAATATGGAAATAGTATTTTACTACACCACTCGTAAAACGTTGCTGCCTCGAACCAGCCCGACTTACTAATGCTATATTCACATCCAGGAGGACCATTTTCCTCCCATTCTTGATAGCGATGCTTAGCCTTGTATACAACAAAAAGTAGTAAAAGTTTTCCATTTGCTGAAGCAGACATCATCACACTTATGCTTCTTTGTTGAATCCATAATTTTGTCGCTGTGTTATACACCGCGTTTACAAACGACCTTGGCTTTACCAGTATCATCGCTAAAGTTGGTTTCGTCATAGTTAACAATGTTTGCTGCATCAATATTCTCTAATGCTTTTTCTAGTTCCGTAAAATATTTAGTTATAGTTTGGACAAGAACTTGCGCACGAAGCCGTTTTATATTTTGGCTTTATCTTACAGTTAATTCTTTATGACGAGACAGAAAGGATTTTGTTCAATCGCGTCCGGGCATATTGTTATGGAATTTTTTAGTAGTAACACCTTTCCTATTTAAGTATTGTTTTACTATTCCTCTGATATCATACTCAGTTAGTGAAAATCAACATTCATAGGCACTTTGTATTAACAAAACTAGACGATTTTCTTTGACAACATTAAGAACACTTTGACCTCCTGCTTTTATTGTATGTCTTTCACTGACACCGTTGCTTATGGTCGATTTTGGAACACCATAGAATTCTGACGCTTTTCTTAAATACTTTGTTCGGTTTTTAACTTCTTCTATAGTTTTTTTTTAGGTTATCTTGATTGTAGTTCTGATAACTACGGCCGCCTAACAGTTTTCTATACTTTCGTGGCATTGTCCAAAGTCACCCCCTGAAAGACAATTTTTTTGTTACGGGCTTGTATAAAAAAAAACTATTCTAAAAAAAAATTGATTTCGTTGTCAAATGATTTTTAAATAGTTGTAATAATAAGCAAAATAGTCGACAATCCTGCAGATTTTAAGTAGTTCTGTGCAGAATACTTACTTTTTCACTATTTTTGTAATCACTAAATTCAGTTTTCCAGTAAAAGCGTAGCACATGGCGAAGTTTAGTTTGCAGCGCGACCCACCGCCACCGTGGTTGAAAGAATATTGGCAAGTATGAGCTTGCATTAAAACAGTGACGATAAAATGCATACATTCGGTAAAATACGAATAAGAAGTAGCGAGCTACCGATTGTCCAAAGTCACCTCCACTGTCCGAAGTCACCTCGTTTGACGGTACGAAATGAAATCAGTATTTTAGACTCTGTAAAATATAAGCATCAAGAGCTCAGTGACGAGTCTCATATATTGGCCTAATTTTGCTTGACGAAAGACCTGAATTTTCAAAATCGACTAAAAATTTGAAGAATAACTAGGAAGACATATCATTTTTTTTATTATTTATCTCATATTATTAATATTTTAGCTATTTGATGTAAAACAGTTTTCGGTATAAATAGAAATGATTTAAATTTAAGAAAATTAAATTCAGTTCTTTATAGCAGTTTATCAATGATAAAAACTTACTGTATATTTGTAGGGTTCCTATTAAATATGTACAATATCTAAGATGTCTCTCTAAATTCAATAAAAATTCATTGATAAAATTCATTGTTTTATTCTGTATCAAAATTTTCTAACGACGGTAAACGAACATTTACATTTTATTTTCAATTTTGTCAAAATGAATTGAATTATTTAGATTAATTAAAAAATTGTACCAGGCAAGAAACTAGGAATAAAAATAAGCAAAAATCATTAAAAAGAGTCTTGAAAACTGTTAGTGATACCCAAGCTATTGTAACTATAATGGCCAAGTTCGTTATTATTATCAGCAAGCCTGCAGCGCCACCGTCGCAAAATTTATATATATATATATATATATATATATATATATATATATATATATATATATATATATATATATATATATATATATATATATATATATATATATATATATATATATATATATATATATATATCTGTATATATGAGAAATCTTATCGCTGCGGGATACCCCAAAATTCCTTTCGCTTAATAAACTTGTACAATATATCGCCAAATTTCTTAGAATAGCTAAAGAAATTTGACAAAGCAACAATTTTTTTGTATGACACCATTGTATGGCTAGCAACTTGGAAAAATACTCTCGTACATTAAAATTTAGGGCAACGAAAATAAAATTTTCTAAATCGCTTACAAAATTCTTAAAACAAGAGTTTTAAAATCATTTAATATTTTTATTTAAATAAGTACATAAAATTTATACAAATATAGATATACTAAATATTAATGACATAATATTTCAACCATCTTTATTAATTGTGGATCCTTTTCCATATATTCAATAAGCAAAATTTCCTTGCAATTTTAAAAATCTAATTCATAATATTACTATCATTGTTGCATAATATATATATATATATATATATATATATATATATATATATATATATATATATATATATATATATATATATATATATATATATATATATCTATCTATCTATCTATCTATCTATCTATCTATCTATCTATCTATCTATCTATCTATATATATATATATATATATATATATATATATATATATATATATATATATATATATATATATAAATAAAATCTTAGTTGGGGAACTCGGCAAAAGGGCGCGAAGAGAGATCACACAGTTTTCATTAAGCCAATATTTCGGTCCTAGATTGGGACCTTCTTCAGGGCAAAAACTGAAATGGAGAACAAAACATATTCACTGATAGAGCTTGGGACAATTTTAATTTAATGATGCTGTATTTAAGTTGTTACTATTAATAAAACTAGTGTAAAAATAAGAATAAGATATCAATCATAATAATAAAGTCAAAAACTCACATGAGTAGTGTGAAGTTGAGTTAGCCTGAATGGCCGTAGATATCTTATACATAAAAACGTTGGTTAATCCATACCCCAAAATTCCTTTCGCTTAATAAACTTGTACAATATATCGCCAAATTTCTTAGAATAGCTAAAGAAATTTGACAAAGCAACAATTTTTTTGTATGACACCATTGTCATGGCTAGCAACTTGGAAAAATACTCTCGTACATTAAAATTTAGGGCAACGAAAATAAAATTTTCTAAATCGCTTACAAAATTCTTAAAACAAGAGTTTTAAAAATCATTTAATATTTTTATTTAAATAAGTACATAAAATTTATACAAATATAGATATACTAAATATTAATGACATAATATTTCAACCATCTTTATTAATTGTGGATCCTTTTCCATATATTCAATAAGCAAAATTTCCTTGCAATTTTAAAAATCTAATTCATAATATTACTATCATTGTTGCATAATATATATATATATATATATATATATATATATATATATATATATATATATATATATATATATATATATATATATATATATCTATCTATCTATCTATCTATCTATCTATCTATCTATCTATCTATATATATATATATATATATATATATATATATATATATATATATATATATATATATATAAATAAAATCTTAGTTGGGGAACTCGGCAAAAGGGCGCGAAGAGAGATCACACAGTTTTCATTAAGCCAATATTTCGGTCCTAGATTGGGACCTTCTTCAGGGCAAAAACTGAAATGGAGAACAAAACATATTCACTGATAGAGCTTGGGACAATTTTAATTTAATGATGCTGTATTTAAGTTGTTACTATTAATAAAACTAGTGTAAAATAAGAATAAGATATCAATCATAATAATAAAGTCAAAAACTCACATGAGTAGTGTGAAGTTGAGTTAGCCTGAATGGCCGTAGATATCTTATACATAAAAACGTTGGTTAATCCATAAAAAATACACACTATAACAGAGTAGATAAAATTACAAAAACCAGATTTAAAACAGGGATGTAATTGAGAAATTTGGATGTTGAAAACATTATTAATTAATTACTTCACCTGGGACAATCACCCGTGGCCAACGCCATATCGGAAGTAAATGACAAAAATGTGGTATATATATATATATATATATATATAGATATATATAGATATATATATATATATATATATATATATATATATATATATATATATATTTATATATATGTATATATATATATATATATATATATATCTATATCTATATCTATATATATATATATATATATATATATATATATATATATATATATATATATATATATATTTATATATATGTATATATATATATATATATATATATATATATATATATATATATATATATATATATATATATATATATATCTATATCTATATATATATATATATATATATATATATATATATATATAATATATATATATATATATACGAGGGTGGTTTGAAAAGTCCGTGCAAAAATAAAAACTACTTATGTGTTTGGGGTAAACCTTTTTTATTTTTTTCGACATAGTCTCCTTTTAGGCTTATACACTTCGTCCAACGATGTTCTAGTTTGTTGATCCCTTCCGAATAATAGGATTTGTCCAAGTCTGCAAAATATCCATTAGTGTCTGCAATCACCTCCTCGTTTGAATAAAATCTTTGTCCCGCCAGCCATTTCTTCAAATTGGGGAACAAATAGTAGTCCGAGGGAGCCAAGTCTGGAGAATAGGGGGGATGTGAAACGAGTTGAAATCCTATTTCCAGTAATTTTGCGACCACAACTGCTGAGGTGTGTGCTGGTGCGTTGTCGTGATGGAAAAGGACTTTCTTGTGGGCCAATCGCGGGCGTTTTTCTTGCAGCTCGGTTTTCAAACAGTCCAATAACGATGAATAATATTCACCTGTAATAGTTTTACCCTTTTCCAGATAGTCGATGAGGATTATCCCTTGCGAATCCCAAAAGACAGTCGCCATAAACTTTCCGGCCGAAGGAACGGTCTTCGCCTTTTTTGGTGCAGATTCCCCTTGGTAACCCATTGTTTAGATTGTTGTTTGGTCTCAGGAGTATAGTAATGTATCCATGTTTCATCCACAGTGACGAAACGACGCTTAAAGTCCTCCGGATTCTCTTGGAACAGCTGCAAACCATCCTTGCAACACTTCACACAATTCCGTTTTTGGTCAAGCGTGAGCAATCGCGGCACCCATCTTGCGGATAGCTTTCTCTTGTCCAAATGTTTATGCAAAATATTATGTACCCGTTCAGTCGAGATGCCCACAGCACTAGCAATCTCACGCACCTTAATTCTTCTGTCATCCATCACCATATCATGGATTTGATCAATGATTTCTGGAGTCGTAACCTCCACAGGCCGTCCAGAACGTTCAGCGTCACTTGTGCCCATATGGCCAGTCCGAAAATTTTGAAACCACTTATAAACTGTTCTAATCGAAGGTGCAGAGTCACCATAATGTTTGTCAAGCTTCTCTTTAGTCTCCTGAGGCGTTTTGCCTTTCATAAAGTAATGTTTAATCACCAAACGAAATTCTTTTTCGTCCATTTCTTGAAAATCACTCGACTTCCTTGATTCACACGAATGCCATACACAAAGAAATAGACCAGTATGGCTGAAACTTGGTGTGCGTTCATTCAAGAGATGCTACTAACTAAACATGACCTCGATACGCGCCGGTGGTGCCATCTCTCGGACTTTGCACGGACTTTTCAAACCAGCCTCGTATATATATATATATATATATATATATATATATATATATATGTATATATATATATATATATATATATATATATATATATATATATATATACATATACATATATATATATATATATATATATATATATATATATATATATATATATATATATATATATATATATATATATATATATATATATATATATATATATATATATATATATATATATATAAATACGTATAAAATATATTTTTTTTATTGCCAATAAAAAAAAAAGCAATTTGTATTTACCGTTTGTGCGAATTTATTCATTTCTCTCTTTCTTTAAGCGCATCTGGATAAAAGAGAGAAAGACAAAACGAGAACTGCATTGATAATTCCGATTTTATTTTTCTTCCGGTGATCACCATTTTTTTAACGCCCTTTCAAACTAAAAAAGGCGTTAAAATGGACAGGTTTCCCAAAAATAAGGACGTATTTAAGTTGTTACTATTAATAAAACTAGTGTAAAATAAGAATAAGATATCAATCATAATAATAAAGTCAAAAACTCACATGAGTAGTGTGATGTTGAGTTAGCCTGAATGGCCGTAGATATCTTATACATAAAAACCTTGGTTAATCCATAAAAATACACACTATAACACAGTAGATAAAATTACAAAAACCAGATTTAAAACAGGGATGTAATTGAGAACCTTGGATGTTGAAAACATTATTAATTAATTACTTCACCTGGGACAATCACCCGTGGCCAACGCCTTATCGGAAGTAAATGACAAAAACGTGGTATATATATATATATATATATATATATATATATATATATCTATATCTATATATATCTATATATATATATATATATATATATATATATATATTATATATATATATATAGATATATATATATATATATATATATATATATATATATATATATATATATATATCTATATATATATATATATATATATATATATATATATATACACATCTATATATATATCTATATATATATCTATATATATATCTATATATATATATATATATATATATATATATATATATATATATACATCTATATATATATATATATATCTATATATATATATATATATATATATATATATATATATTTATATATATATATATATATCTATATATATATATATATATATATATATATATATATATATATATATATATATGTATATATATATATATATATATATATATATATATATATATATATATATATATAGATATATATATATATATATATATATATATATATATATATATATATATATATATATATATATATATATATATATATATATATATATATATATATATATATATATATACATATATATATATATATATATATATATATATATATATATATATATATATATATATATATATATAGATACATGGACAGGTTTCCCAAAAATAAGGACGTAAGTATAATAAACTGGCCGTAACTTGAAGAAGCTTTCGGATATGTTTGACCAAGAATAATGTTTTAATTAAAAATAAATAATATTAAGTTAAAAAGTTATATATATATCTATATATATATATATATATATATATATATATATATATATATATATATATATATATCTATATATATATATATATATATATATATATATATATATATATATATATATATATATATATATATATATATATATATATATATATATATATATATATATATATATATAGATATATATATATATATATATATATATATATATATATATATATATATATATATATATATATATATATATATATATATATATATATATATATATATATACATATATATATATATATATATATATATATATATATATATATAGATACATGGACAGGTTTCCCAAAAATAAGGACGTAAGTATAATAAACTGGCCGTAACTTGAAGAAGCTTTCGGATATGTTTGACCAAGAATAATGTTTTAATTAAAAATAAATAAATATTAAGTTAAAAAGTTAAATGAAAATATATTTGTTTTAAGGTGGATAAGTGTGATTAAAAATCCTTTACCTTATATAAAAAATCAGAATAGTGTCCGAAGAAGTTATAGAGTTTGTCACGATTATTTTGGGTTAAAGTACGTTATTAAGCAGGACAAAGAGGTGCAAACCTAACATTAAACGCTGATCTATTTGAAGTATTCCTGATCGATTTCTAGGTAAAAAGTTTAAATTATACACATTAAAGAAGGAAGCTAGTGCGATATCACAAAGTAGAACCCTAGTTTTTAATAATATTGTACGGTATAGTATAAAGAGAACATTAATATACCGATGGCATTTCAATAAATTTAGTAAGTTTTAAACATTTTTTCTACCTAACCGTTGACTAAAATACTTAAACCTTTATTTGAAAAAGTTTAACTTGATGATTTGTCACGCGAGGATTTGTATAACATATTATTTTTTTTTTTTTTTAATATTGAAAAACAATTTTCCAGCTAAACTCATTATTATAATTTTAAAGTAAACTTATTTTATTGTTACTAACTGCATAACATTTTTCGAGTTACATGTCATGTTTGATTTTTATTTTTACCCGTTTAGGTCTATCGGAGAACTGTTTGTAATTTTAAAAAAATAATTTCAGCTTATACACTAAATTTGTAAAGTAATAACTTGCTTTTATTTTTTAGCCCTTAAAGACATATCAGAAGAAGCTGTAAAAACTGCAGAGGTTGTGTGTTCTTCGATAATATAATTAGAGCAAAGTTTAAGTTAGAGAATGATTTATGATATGCGCTCACTAAAGACTTTAAACATTAAGACTTCTGGCTCCAAAGCATCAAGTTTTTCAGTCAGTTTTTTAAATTGAACGGGCAAAAGTATTATATATATATATATATATATATATATATATATATATATATATATATATATATGTATATATATCTTTAATAAAAATAATAATTCGATCCCTACATTTAATTATTTATTAAATATGTTAAAAGATGAAAGATTCAAGCGTGAGCGTAAGAAGTCAAGGTGCAGTATAAGGAACATAAATCTTACCTGCCAGTTTTTTTATACATTACTTTAAAAAATTGCTAATAAATAACCTTACATCTATTCATGTTCCTGGCTAAATTGTGAAACAGACGATGCTGTAGCTCTCGATTTATTAAAAAACTTGGCAACACTTCGTCAGCAGTCTTACTTGTCTTCGAAGTTCCCGATATTATCTTATATGAATCTGTATCTGAACTTCTGCTTTAAGATCTGGCTGCTTACCATATGTTGCGTGACATTTATAGAGGAATATTTTAAAAAGACATTTAAAAACAACCATACGCTGTAAAATGTATTAAAAGAATTGTACAGGACCTCGAAATCAATTAAGTAATAACACATTATTTTTAAAAAATGTCGACAGGTAGGAAACAGAAAAATATAAATAGTCTTTTTCTTGTAAGCTACCCAATATGCTTAATGTTGCTGGTTATGAAATTTGTTATTGATATTTATTAACAAGGTTCAAAAATGTAAATAAAATTTAAAAAAGAAAGGATATTAATGGGTCACACAAGATCCAGTCAAAATGCTAGTAATAAATAATTATCAAATTAATATAGGAATTAAGAAACGAATAGCCAAAATGAAAAATTTAGGAATTTCCACATGCGATTTTTATTTCAGTGCAATAGTTATATTTATCTTAATTGTCATTGCAATTACTGCTGATACTGGAGGCTTTTATGAACCTATTTATTTTTATATGTTATAAGGGTTAATTTTTATAACTCGTGTATAACAGCATTTAGAAAGTTGTGGTATTTAAATAAAGTTTTATGTTTCTTTTGATAAAATTAACTGTAACTTACAAGAAATACAAAGTTTTTCTTATATATCAAATTTTTACTAGAGTATCAATGTGTATTAGGAATTAGTGTTTTATATAATTGTTTAAATACTACTTAGTTATTGTATCATGAGTAAGTTTAGTTTTTGATAGTCAGATTTACGAAAAAAGTCTAACGGTTATGCCCCGTTTAATTGCTATAGAATCTAAAACTTTGAATTTTGGTTTTGATAATGTAATCTTTTATATCGTAAAGTTCACCAATAAGTGAAAATTTAATATTAAGATCTACGAACAGGTAGATAATATAAATCTTTAAAATTTTAGCACTATATTTCATTTATACGTTTAGTCATCATAAAAACGACCTTTTCTGGTTTTATATTGCATAGTTTCATACTTTTAATTAGCTTACTGCTTCTTTTGTAAATTAGGTTGGTTTAAAAGTTAGATTTTTTTAGCAAATTAGATAGAAAATTTTTGTATTTTTTTAACAGTTTTGAAGAGATTCCCATTTTTTTGTTAAAAACTGTTATTTTCGATAAAATATTCTAAATTATTAAAAAATAAATTTCATCAACAACTTTTTTTTTGTTACCCAGAAATATTTTCGTATTCAAAGTTTTCGGGGTCTACATATTTTTTGCGGACATGAAAACTTTTCTATTCAAAATTTGAATATTCAAAAGTAATTTAAATGAACTGCCGTTTATTTAAGTCTTCTGCCACTGTGACATTTAATTTTTCAACCAGATCCAAGTGTCGCCACTTTCAGGCAAAAATCTTGTATACTATGCCTATCTATGTAATAGAAACTGACGTGAATTTCTTGTTTATGGTGATAACGCAAGTAGTAAAGTATGTATGTTTTGGAGCAGATTTTCTAGAAATTCCAAGTTTTGAATCACAGAAAATGTTTGTGATAGGATAATAGCTTTAAGATAATGCTAGGCAGGTTAGGAAATTACCCTTCCAACCATTTGACCTTGATTTGTAATATAAATAAGTAAACTTTAGTTTTATCCAACCGACTAGAAGAATGTCTAAAATTTTATTAATATATTCTTTTTAGTGTTTCGTATAACTTCAAGGAACACTTCAGTGTCCATCCGTCACGCTCCATTGTCGTTCAAAACTATTTTACATAGAAAGTAGAAATTTGGCTTAAATTTAGGAATCATTCTAGTTTTGAAAGTTAAATTTTGAGTCAAGGAGTTACCCTGTAAGGTCATCATCGAGTGGGGTGTCAAATGAAAGCTTGTGAAAATTTGAGTTCAAAAATATATATGATGTAATACTTGTGCAAACTTTACTTCATATTATTTTTTAAAAATTGCCCGAAATTGCTATCTCCCCCCTATCTCTCGAAAAGTACAAATAAAATATTTTGAGACAATTCTGGAATTTTCTCCATAAAGTGTAGATTGAGTGAAAATTATCACGAGGGCATTACGTTTGATAATTTATCTGGCATAAAAAAAAACTATTTGTCTTGACAATATGGTGGAGTTGTTTTTCGTCGAATGTTGTGAAATCAACCGGGACTAAGAGTGAACAACGGATAAGTACCGAGACAAAATAATTTTATTTTTTTTTGTTCATACTTAAATATATACCGGTAGTAAATATTTGTTTTAAACTTTTACTACAAAGATGTCTCGCTTTTTATATATTCTTGGTAATTCTTATATTGAAGAAGAATATGTGACTCAATTTTATAGAATACTTCAGCAATCACGTTACGGGACACTAATTGTGCAAGTCAAATTTGTACTTGGCCGGTTTTTTACTTATTTTGTCCTTTACACTGACGGTACAGATTTATAGTGTGTTTTGATTTTTTTTTTTTTTTGGCTATTATAACAGAATTCTAGTTTTTAAATTGAAAACGATATGCAAGATTTCTAGCTGACCATGAATTATCACTTTTGTTAATACACATAAACAGGTTACTATTAAGTTTAATATTACCAATCCACATATTATTCACCCTAAACAATAGTCACCGCAATAAAAAATTTAATCAGAGATTAAAACCCATAAACTAAGTCATGTCTCCCTGAAGAGCAGATAACATGAATTTTTAACCAAAATGCATCGAGTACGCGGTCGAATATAAATTTAAACAAAAGCTTAGCTTTCACAACAATCCCGGAGGAATTTATTCGGTTAAGGGTATAAATCAAACAGTATTTTATTTCTTGCCAAAGACATTTTAAAATAAACGACGATAAAATTAAAATGATTTCATTTTCATATGGCCATTAAAAGTTAGTGGTTTCAAGGAGAAAGTGCTAATAAATAAAAAAATACAAAAAAAGTTTCAGTCTCTTATAATATGGAGTATAATTATATAAAAGCATCAATAAGCGCACTAAAAAATTGTAAAATTTTGTAAGATAAAGACCATCTAAATCATTATAATCGTCTAGGTATTGCGACGAATCTGGGAGAAACAACTAAGATTTCAAATTATTACAAACTTTTACCATTTATTCTTACCTGTATGTCCATTTCAAAAATTCGAATTTTAATTTCATTCAATTTATGGTGTTCTTCTATAGAGCTACGGATTTCTAATCACGCTATCTTAATCATGATTAATAACTTAAAAATATCTACGTAATTTACAATACACTAAAATAACTATTTTTTTTTTTTCATTTATGCATGTTAAAAACCCTCTTGATATCACACAGACACAATAATGGGATTTATATTTCTTCTATATATTTTTGAAGAATATATCCAACAATAAATAAAACGGAAATTTTGTAAAATTTATTTAAAACCATGTTGCCAAAACTCGAAAAAGCACGAAATGGTTTCTGTCAAGATAATTTTACTTATTTTTCGGTTCTGCTTCTTCTCTATGCATGTGTCGTCAAAATACAACGATGGCCAGTATAGTTCAGGTTAGTTCATTCTATTCTCTTTCTAATGATACCAAATTCCATGGTATACTTCATGCATTTTACTAATTAAAATGTTGGAAAGAGGAAACAAGGAGAAATAGAATTGAAAATAGGGGTAAGAGACAAGAAAAATTAAACAAATTTTAAGTTTAAATTTATTGATAAAGATCAAAATTAACATTGTGTATTATCTCCCCCCCCCCCCTAGCCCTTATTACTGCTTCTAGCCGGTTTTTCATGGAGCGGGTGAGCTTTTTCACTACTGTCTATGGGATTCTTCCCGACTCTTCCGCCATCACAACCTTTAAGTCCCTTACCGATGCAGGGCTGGATTTCTAGCTCGAACCCATCTTTTGCGCTCATCCTACATGTGCTTGATTGGATTGAGATCAGGACTCTGCGCAGGCAGGTATTCCCACTTCCGCCATGTATTGCAGGTGAAGCAGCAGCATGTGGCTTCGCATTGTCGTTAATTAGCACGAAGCTATCGCCAACAAATCCAGCGTAAGGAACGACGTGTTCCTGCAGGATCGCCTCGATTTACCGGTGAGCAGTTAATCCACCGAGTTTCATCAGTCACGAAAACCAAATCGGTTTTAGCATTCACACCATGACAGAATCTCCTTTGTAGGCGACCCTTTCAGTAATGCAGCACTGCGCATAGCGCTCCCCAGGCCTCTTATAAATTCGACCTCTTCCATCATTGCCATGTCGGCACATTCCGGATTCGTCGGAGAATAAAACAGAGGTCCAGTTGACATGTTTTCGGGCAAATCTGAGTCGCGCTTGTCGATGGGCTGCCGTCAATTTGGGACTGTAAGCTGGTACCTTCGGAGTTAGGTTGGCTTCTTTAAGTCTTCTTTTGATTGTCCAATGACTGATAGTCTGACCACCAACTTGTTCATTTTAGAATAAAAAGATTCTAAGTTCAGCTCTAAAAATGAAAAACTACTGAAAAGTTAATTAGTTGTTGAAATAAAATTGAATTGGATACAACCGTTGCGTCCTGAAAGATAAAGTGGGTAGTTCAGTAAAAGGCTGTTTTAACACAGAGAAAAGTATATTAACAAAATAAAAATCCTTGCAGATATTATACTCTTAAAATTACATTAACTAAATAAAAACCCTTAGGCTATGAGAGTGTACACATTTAAACTAGAGTTCTATGAATTACTGATCCTAAGAGTAAAAGCAAATAAAAGACTTTAAAAAAAACACGATCTAAAAGTTTGTAAAATTAACTCCGTAGATTACACGTCTTGAGTAGTCGTTGGAAAAACACTTGTAGACAGGAAGTGAGATATTTAAACTGGTGTGCTTATGACTTGCTAATTGGCTTCTCCTCGTGGGTTTTTCATAAGCTGCTTGGCCTCTCCTGGTGAGATTCTCATCAAGATATTGTCTCAGTCACTGCTCTCCTATTCTGTTTTGGGTAGCTAATCACTTTTTGACCCGAAATGCCCGAGGATGAGCAGGATATCTTAAGAACGGAAGAAGGCCTTAAACTTGAGAGCTAGAAACGACACCCACTTGGTGATAAAAACCGTTACTTACTACTGCATCACGGAGAAACATAAAAAGCCACTACGGCGTGTTGGAGAAAAAAAGCTACTATAGCATACTGGCGGAAAAACCCTTCAAAATTCCATATGACCGTTTATATATCTTTTGCCCCTTCTTCAAAGTGACGTCTTTAAAATGGCTCACTTCTGGGACGCAAAATCAATGTAAACAAGTTAGGTCAGCAACACGTTATACACGGTTGAGTTATACTGTTCAAAAATTTAAATCACTGTTTTAAGTTACACTGCTCAAAAATTGAAATCACTGCCTAATCAAGAATAAAAATGTAATAAAAATAAATTATAGAGAGAAAAACAGTGTCGTAATATGATCTTAAAATCTAAGAAAAAATGAATGTTACAATGGTTAGCGAAACACGCGTCTAGCATAAAAATAAAGTGTTTGGTGTGGTGGTGATATATACTGAGTAGTAAATCTTTCTCTTAAAAATAGTGCCAAACCGAGGGTAAACTTGTTATTCTCTATATTAAAATTACTGTTATTAATAGTTCTATATCACGGGTTGGCAATTTCGTTTAACAGCATATTAAACGTTAATGAACCAATATCAGATTTTTTTAATAATACAATTTTGACCAAGAATATTTAAGCCTGTAATTTTGATGCTAACAAAGGACCAGCAAGAGATAGCCTTGTTGGTTAAAGTACATCAGGAGCGAGGAATGGAAACCTTGATGATTCGTATCTTGGATTGGCGTATGCAACCCATAATAAACTTTAAAAATAACCTTAAACTCACTAAAATAATTTTTATACAAAATGTAATTTGTCTACTTCTCTAAACTAAGGTTTCTATTATTTGTACTGTTTTCTTACATGATAAGAATGTTAATACAGTAATATTAATTCAAGTTAATAGGGACAATAGCAGGTATGCTTTTTCTAACAGTCATCTGATTACAGTATAGAGTTTTCAGATGCTTCAATTTTAGTCGCGTCGCGTATTAAATAGGATGACACGAACTGTCGGACTAAAAACTAGTTTTCCACTGCCTTAATTGCAATTTATGTAAATAAATAGATTTTTTCTGTTTTTCTCAGGTCAATGTAAATGTCCATTGTGACGTAATGGTAGAGCACTTCTAGAAAAATCATATTCAATATTTTTCATTCAAAATTAAATTTGAGCTTCACAAAGTGACAAATTATCGTAAGAAGATCAACTTAAAACTAGGCGCGAATAGTAATGGAAACAACCTTTCATCTTAATGCAGTTGGTCTTCAACCTATAAATTTATATTTTTTTTAATATAAATTTATGGCCTATGGTAGAGGGCGGATATACTTTAATTAGCCAGAAATATAACTTGTATCTTACTACTTTATTAGGCCAGTAACACAGTAAGGTACTGACTTAGCTCGCCTTTTTGTCATTCTAAGATAAGGTTGCGACCTGTGATAGGACGAAACGCACGTCCTGAGATGACTCAACAGGTAGAAGAGCAATAAATAATTACCGAAATATGTTTAATTTCCACTGTTATATATTAATAGATTCCTGATCGGATATTAACGACTGCCGTGGGCCAAGAGAATAACTTAGTCATTTTGACTGCGACAAGCGTCTTTGCTTTAGATTCGTCAGTATGTTTGCTTGTAATAACACGGTCTTTGGTAGAGGGTGGGTATGATTTTCAGATTGGGTTGATATCAGCCGGAGATACCACTTGTTGGATATTACAACGTGCTTCCTCTAGATGGTTTTGCAGATTGGGGATCAATAAATAGTTGTCAATTGTTCAGTCTTGGCAGATTATTATTAACTAAAAAATTATTTGAAATTAATTTTTTACGTGTTACCATCATTTTTCTGACAAGTCGAATAGCCAACTTTTTGTTAGTTTCTATAGATAGATATATAAAACTAAAATTCTATAAAATTATAACACATCTGTCAAATAACTTAATTTTTGGAAAAACAAATTTTCGACAGAAAATATTCGGAAATAAAAACAACGAAATACAAAATTCTTGCATTAATTTTTATTACAAAAACTTTTAAATAGCAATGACAGAAGTTACTTCACATAAGTACAAATAGAACTTAAGAATTAAGTCGTTTTATAGGTTTATAGATTTAACTTTAGTTGCATTAAATTTTAACTTGAACTAATCACTGTTAGAGATTCAATTTAATTAACTTGTTATTATCTGAGCTAATCTAAGCTAAACTCTCTTTATGACTAGTCGAGATCCATCCATCTAACCATGTCAAAAAAACCAATATAAAATTTATCCATTCGAACATTTTTGTTGAAAAATTGTTCTCGCAAATTATTCAAGGGCTCATTTTTTGCATACAGTATTGTTTAGAAAGTAATAATTTTTGGGACCAATGCCCAAGAAAATATTTTAAAAACTTAAACAGAAGACCGTAATATACAAAAGAGCCAAAATAAATTTTTAAGTGAAGTACATCCCGTTTGCGGTTGCAAATAAATTGAAACAAAGCAGGGCCGCTCGGATACTCCCAAAGGATTTTTATCGGGTTTGAGAGGAAAGCCGAAAAGTATTTTATGCAATTTGTTGCAACTCCATCAGCTAGAGAGCCAATTAGCTTATTGAAACTCTAAATTATTCGTCGCGTGACTTTACTTTCGAATAGTTTTTGTCGATTATTCTCTCTGTCGTTAATGGTACGGATAGAGGCAGTTTCTAACTCATTTAAAGAGTTCTTTTGCAAACAGGATTTAAATTAGGAAAATGTTATTGCTAATTTTCGTTTATTCTCATTCTTTCTTATTTTATGAAGCTGATCATTTTAAACTAATGTCCAATTAAACAATGAACGTGAGCTTTTGAAAATTTTATGGTTCAAAATAATTTCAGGAAGGGGAATTTTATACTTGGAAATTTTTTTTTTTTACATAAAATTTATTCGTACGTCTAGTAAGTCTAGTAGAACTTTGTTATTATTACTATCCTGACCTTTTAAAAACCGCCTTGGAATCTTGCCTTCGTCGTAAATACGGCATACTTAACTTTTTTAATCTTATCAGTGGGAAACACGGAATCAATGGTTATAGCTAAAGACCCCCTTAGATGTAAATTAAATAAATAAAATAAATAAATAAATATGGTCTTTATTTCCAATTATGAGAGAGAAAACAAAACATCATAAACTAAATAAACAAAATGCTATATTAAATTGGAAAATGCCGAAGGTCAGCTGGGAATGTAAGACCATGAAGGTACAAACATTCCCCCTGTTCTTTACCTTAAGCATCCTAATACTAAAGTTTATTGAATACAATATTTATCTATTAAACTGCGTAATGTTGTAAGTGTTAGGAAAAAAGAAGAAAAAAAAACAAAGAAAATAGAGAATGGCTCATGACACAACTAGAGCAAACAAAAAAAAAAAACCTTGATATAAATTAAATTGTTAAACAGACAGGCGAGTCACCCCAACATATCCGAGATAAACAATAGAATTCATACAGAGCACAGATACACTCAAGAGCTAGTGATATTCCTTTCTGAAGGAAAATTTACATAAATAAGTACGATATCTTTATATATTTAACAAAATCCTCCTATACGCCGCCTTGAATGACCTAGGATCTAATAGTTTTATATTTTCTGGAATTGAGTTATAAATCTTAGCTATTTGAAAAGAGAAGGACGATCAGTTTTTTCAGTTTTGTGAGACGGAGGCGTAAGGCGACCTCGAAAACGGACATTCAAATTATGAACATCTGATCTAAAGGTAATTTTTCTATGTAGGTAGGAGGGAACACCCGTTAAGACAATTTTGAGGAATAAAGAAGCCGCATGCAAACAACGTCTATCATTCATATTTAACCATCCCAGTTCAAACAATTTGTGTGTTATGTGATTCCTTTTACGAATACCAAATATTAGGCGCAAACATGAATTTTGAAGAACTTGGGTACGTCGTCTGTCGGATGAGTCTATTGAAAATCCATATATAGTATCACAAAAATTTAATCTGGACTATACCAGAGACTCACACAATATAGTTTTCAATTTTTGATTTAAAGAGTCCCTAGAATTGTAAATCATCTTCAAATTAAATTAGCCCTCTACAACAAAATAAACATGCACTGCACATATCTGGGAGTACAGCTATCTAGCTCAAAAATTTTATATCATGAAGTACTCAATCAGTATCAATCAATAAAGCATCGAGAATATCTGGTTGTTTGAGGGACTGAATATGGAAAAATGCCTACCTGATTACAGAAAGCAAATTGCGTATAGACTGGTTCTAACGTATGTAGCAGAAACATCTAAAACAAAAAGCTTCATGAGAGCTACAGAAATGAAAACACTGCGCCCTATCAAAGGAATAACCCTGAGAGACCAGGTACGAAGCACAACTATATGAAAAGAACTCAAGACTCAAGACATCGTCCGTTTTGTCAGTTCACTACGCTGATATTGAAGGGATTATGTAAGTAGGATGCTAGCTAATAGCTGGGCAAAAGATGAAAAACCAGAAACAAAAAGACCACCAAAAAGATGGTATGAAAGCGGGACATCTACGTCACGAGAGGCTTAAAAATAGACGAACCAAAACCTTGTCTTATAGGAAGAAGAAGAAGAACCTTGTCTCCTGCGTGATATACCAGTTGTACTGTTATTTCATTTATGTCGTCCCTACTATTGAATTCTTCTCCTGATACTTACCTATTTTTGCTTAAAAAACTTTCCTCTGAGATTTTTGTATTTTTTTCACATTTTAGCCTGTCTAGATCACGATTTTTTTTTTCTTTTTGATCGGTCTGTCCGGGTACAATAACTTTCGAACAAAAGAGGTATCTATTTTAAATTTGGTGCATATATAATACTTAAACTTGAACGGAAACCTAGAGTTTTGAATTACATTACTTCAGTGGAAGGGCGTAATAAGGGTGAGAGTAGATACATTTTTATAGCTTCAATTTTTTCCTTAGTTTGGGTTGTCTAAGGGAAGGAGGAGGATGGTAGAGCGGTTGATTCAAATATAACTTGTCACGCGTCCCGTTAAGGAGTGCTTGTAGTCGAATACCCTGTGCAGTTGTAAATATTTTTGATGTCCCTCGTGTGTTCCACTGTTCTTGTGATTTACACTTCACCACAAAGTATTTATCATATTAGATATCGAATCGCAATACTTGGATTAATTTATTTTGTAGTGTAAAAAAATGAAATTCATTATTTATTTTAGAATTGCGAGCTTGCCAGGGAAATATTGGGAGTCTTACCTATTTTATAATTACTTGAGAATTTTGATAATAATATTCAACCTGATAATTGTAATTAAATTTAATAAATTTAATTGCTCTAATAACATGTCCATAGGGGTCTAGCCGAGCTGATAAACTGTGCTGAACGAAAAAAAATATATATTACCATATCAGGATGAATATTTTTCTGGAGGCAAAACAATGGTATTTAGTAAAGAGATGGACAAATCTACAAGAGCATACATTTAATAAATAGAATAGTCAGTCCAAAAAGTCTCCATACACCACCTGCTTTCTAGACTATTTTTCTGTTATGTTTAACTACTTAATTGGAACTATGAAAAAACAAAACAACTACGGAACATTTTATTTAGAAGTTACATTATTGTTATAAAAATGTAAACAAAATTAATGTCAAAAAAGTCTCCATACACTTAACAATCACCAATAATAGTTTGACGGAGTTTAATAGAAAATAATAACTTCGTTTAAACTAATATTTAGTAAGATCGCCGTTGGCCTTGATAATCTCCTGTAACTTTTTTATTATGCTTGCAACCAGCCTTCTAGTAACTTCTGCTGGTATGTTCTTCCATTCGTTCAATATTCTGTTTTTTAATCCTTCTCTATTTGAAACATTATGTTTGCGAATACACCGTTTAAGTTCCTTCCATAAATGCTCGATGGGGTTAACATTGTGTGATTGTGAAGGTGTATGAAGCTGCTGCCGCACATTATGGATCATCCATTCTCGCACCAAGTTTGCGGCAAGTTTCGGATCATCGTCCTGTTGGAAAATGTATCGTTTTTGGAGTGCTAATTTTTGGATACTCTCTCTTAAATTGTCTCTCAAAATGTTCAGATAAACATGCTGATCTATGGTACAATTAATAAGTTGTAAATTTTATTACTAAAGATTACGGATTTTCAAAATTCGGGAGGTTTAGTAACGTATTCGGTAGCAAAAGCTAACCGCTTTTTGCGATTAACTTCCGAAATTAACGGCTTCTTCCTGGCTGCACACCCCTTATAGCCTGCCCTGTGCAAACAATTTCTCTTGTTTGTGAACAAACATTTTTCGAAAATAGTTCCTGTACTTTTTCTTTTAATTTTGGTGCACTTTTCTTGTGATCTATAATTATTTGTTTAACAGTACTGGCCTCTTCACATGGAGTCAGTTTCTTGGGACTACTGGAGCGTGGTCGAATTTTATAGGAACTCCTTGATTTATACGGGTTATGCGACTTTTTAACAATTTTTCCTACATTTTTGTACGATTTTCCATCTTTCTACAAATCAATTATGATCTTTCGAACTTGAAATGGAATTTCATAATCTCTCGCTCATTTTTAATAATACTTTGAAAACCCACTACAAAATTACTAGCAATAAGTAACAGATTATAAAGTATGGCCGAAAATGATTGTATACAGTTTAGCGAGCAATGGATAGCTTGATAAAATGCGGTTGATTATAACGTGATTTTTTTCAGTGTGGTTCTTGAGTATATGGGGACGTTAATTTTGTTTACATTTTTATAACAACGATGTAACTTCTAAATAAAATGTTCCGTAGTTATTTTTAATACTAATTCCCGTTGATTAGGTTTCAAATATTAATTTAAACATGTTTTCGCTTAGTTCCAATTAATTAGTTAAACATAACAGAAAAATAGAATAGATGGCGGTGTATGGAGACTTTTTGGACTGACTGTATATAATAAAATACTAAAAATAACACAAATTTCAAAGTAATCACAAAAATTTTAGATAGAGGTCTATTTAAAGCTACAGTTAAAAAGTTTAAAATAAGTAGATAATACAAATAGTGTTATAATCTCTCTTATATCAGCATCATAATCATCAGTTGGTCGTTTTTCATCTATCTGACCAAAGCCTCTTCCATGCTTTTCCATATTGGTCTATTCTGGTACTAGTTTAACATTGCCTGACTTTTCAGATCGTCACATGATCATTGTGGCCTTTTTTCTATCTTCCTTGTTGCGCCCCACGGTCTGTTGTAATTTTACCACACCGTTTTTTTGTGCCGTGCGATCTGGCCTACCTACTGCTATTTGAGGTAGTTTTGATTGAGAAAAATATAAATACATTCCTTAGATCTTGAGATGGTTTTGCCCAGTCTTCTGTTAGGTATTATCTTGTTACCAGGAACTTTTACTTACTTTCAAGTGATTCAAATATTGAAATAATCGCTAGATAACAATGTGACTCTCATCTCAAAGTTCTGTTTAATGTAATAAGTTATCAGCATCGAATTAACCGGGTGCATCGCTCGTAACATATCTCGAGTACGAAATTCCTCTACTTGAAATTCAAATTGATATCAATTAATTTAGTTCGGGATAGTACTTCATTCTTTTCATGAGTTTTGAGCTGTAACTACGTGGAGAAAGCGTGATACGAGTATTTCGTATCTGTGTGATAACTTTACCTGACGATGACGGTAAATATATCCATCTATCTTCTTATTTATCAAGTAGGATAAAGATAATCCGATTGTCAATAGCACTAGCTGCAATAACTGGCAACAGGGGTGAATCCATAACGAAGAATAGCGGCTGCCATAGCCTGCCGAGTGTAGAGTAAAAGATTTGTAATATTA
Organism: Pachyrhynchus sulphureomaculatus; assembly: GCA_019049505.1. Classification (NCBI taxonomy): domain Eukaryota; kingdom Metazoa; phylum Arthropoda; class Insecta; order Coleoptera; family Curculionidae; genus Pachyrhynchus; species Pachyrhynchus sulphureomaculatus. The sequence goes on from CM032446.1 coordinate 160,708,344, forward strand.
TAATAATAATCCGTTGTTAACTGGGGAGAATATTTTATTTAGCATAAAAAAGTATTCATTTATAGAAACTTCGGAACGTCGTTGAAACTATATTTAATTTTCTTGTATCCACCTATCCTTATACACAAGATATTGTGACAATATCTCATTAAATTTATTAAACAGGTATGTATCTCTCTTATATTTCTTCGAGCAGTGTATTGTTAAAAATTTCTTACATATGAGTAAAAAGGAGAAATTGAAATATTGGGATTATATTAAGATTGATCCTAATAATCGATCAAAGTAATGAAACGTTGGGATTGTACGAGGGTGAGTTATGCACCTAGGTATAAAGGAAAAGTTGCAGAACGCAAAAAAAAAACATGTTTTTTGATATTACTGACGTCTACTACCGAATAGCGAACAGAAACCTTTTCCAACATCCGAGATCTTAAAACAGAACAAAGAATTATTTTAGGGTAAAATGAAAGGAAACGGAAAAAACAGGGAAGAATTAAAAAATATGGAAATAGACGAGCTCACAGATCTTATAAACAACGGCTTACAAACAATAACAAAAGAAATATTCACAAAACATAAAGAAAAGTGTAGCAATATTAGTAACAACACGAAAAAGTTAATAAAAAGAAGAAGAGAATTACATCGAGATTCTGAAAATTATAAAGCATTTAACAAAGAATGAATAGTAAGATCTACGGGATTACAACACAGATCTTGTTAAGAACATCATTGAAAATAACAAAAATATGAAGATTTTAAAAACAAAATTATCGAGAGGAAGGACAAAAATAGCAAAATTTAGAGACAAGCAAGGTATAACACTCACCAATAAAGACGAGATAGTAAGTGTAGTGCAAGAGTTTTATGACCAACTATATAGCTAACAATTCCAAGACAATTATTACACCAGATTTAGAAATCCCTGACATAGATAAGCACGAATTAACAACGGCCTTCTAGCACATGAAAACCAATAGAAACCCGGATGAAGATTACTACAGAAATATTAAAAATCGGAGGCGAGAACTTAAGAGAAAGTGTAAGGATATTACTAAACAAGTGCCTATTGCTGGTTAAAATACCGAAAAAACGGGAAAATGCTGAGGTTGTTATTATATGGAAAAAAAGCGATAAAGACAAAATAGAAAATTATCTAGTAAACGAAGACTTGAAGACCCCAAAAATACCAATAAAAAGAGGAGTACGTCCAGGAGATGCGATCTCTTGGCACTGGAGGACGTTTTTAAGACCTTAGACTGGCAAAATAAGAGGATTAACATAGATGGAACAAGACTTAATCATCTACGATTTGCCGACGATATCGTTGAAATCGGTACTACTCGCACTGAATTAACAAAAGTGTTTTGGAAGAACTGCATCATGCATCGTCACGAGTCGGTCTGGAAATGAACCTGAGCAAGAAAAAGATAATGAGCTCAGAGCAAATAACGATTACCATCGATAATTAGCCATTAGAGAACGTATCCTAATATATATACCTCGGATAAAAAATAGTAAGTACTAGGAAAGCAAAAACTTCTCGAAGAGTGGGTCTTGGTTGGGCAGCCTTTGGTAAACTTTGGTTTATTTTCAGATCACGAGATATCCCTGTAAACCTCAAAAGGAAAATCTACGAGTCGTGTGTACTGCTAGTTCTCACGTACGGTCTTAAAACTATGTCGCTAACACGTAAGTCGAGAGGCTTCGAGTGGCGCAGCGTGCAATGGAGAGAGCTATGCTTGGAGTGAGTTTGAGAGATAGAATCCTAAATGAGGAAATTCGGAGAAGAACACGGCTGACGGATGCTCTGGAAAGAGCGGCTCAACTAAAGTGGAGATGGGCTGGCTACGTAGCGAGAGAGAACAACGACAGATGGGCCTACGCGCTTACAGTATATCGCCTAAGGGAGAGTAAGAGGAGTGTCAAAAAAGGTGGCGAGACGACATCCAGAATATGGCAGGAAAAAATTAGAACAGAACGGCTATGGACAGGGAAAGATGGTAAGATTTGGAAATCTACACCCAGGAGTGGATGAAAGCAGGCTGAAAAGAAAAAAAAGAAGAAGACCGTCTACGCGAATAATGCTCCTCGAGTTGTTTTATTTTACCCAACAAAATTCTTTTGTTTGCGCCTCAACAAACAATGGGCCACTGAGATTATCCTTCCGATGTTTGAACAAAAAAAGTCGTAAGATTCTAAATCAAACCTACAAGGTAAATGCTGTAACTCGATGAATCCACAGTTGTAATGGCTTGAACTTTGCATGCCTTATGGTTCTCTGACGTTTTTCTCTAATGACCTGCCTCAGGATTGTCCTTTTGTAAACCTGTCCACTAATTATAGACTATTTTTTTTATATATATTTAATAAGCAAAATTCCTCTGTAGTTCCAAAAACGGTCGCTATCAACTATGCAGAAGACAACGTAGTTTTCGCCTTCTTTGGAGGCGAAAAGCCCTTATAAACTCATTGCTTCGTTGGAGGATCCCAATGGAACATCTAAATCTTATCATTCCCTAAAGCGTCGAAATGTTCTTAAGAAAGTTCGTGCCTCACTTATTTCTGTACAATCTTGAAAACTGTAGTTTTGGATACTCCAGCTTCTTCAGTATACACTATATAGTAGCAAATCGTCAACAAGCCTGATGGTTTACTTAGTTAGTCTTGTTGAATTGAGATCGGTTCCATCGTAATTGATTAGAATAAAATTGAACTTGAAAATAAAATGGGTTAATATATATGTGCATTCTTCTTTCATGAATAACTTTGGTCCATTTTCCGATTTAGTGAGAAACTTTATCACTACACGATGTTTCAAATTACTCTCGCTCATTTTTCGGAAAATACAAAAAATCATAAAAACTGTAAAACGTAACGAACTCGGACAAAATTTCGTCAAAACTTGTAGAATAACGATTGTAATTAAAAAAACTCTAGTAATCAGTTAGAGTAATCAAATGTTCGACTTATAATAGTAATAAAAAGTAAGATGATATATTTGTAATAATCAAGTTAAGTAGCTTTATACAAGTTACTACATTCTTCTACTCTAATCTAATATACACCCAATTATTGAAATTAAACCTACGGTTCAAGCTTTTCACGCAAACTCTTAGACAGAAGCCTAGTTAAAGCTTAAGACCGCTTAATAGACAAAAAGTTGTGAATAAGTAGTTAGCCCAGGGGTTCTCCTACAAACAGAACTTAACAAACTAACTTCGTCTTTTGTTGTTTCAGAGCCCTTAGAACTTTTCGAGATTGATCCAAAAGTTGGTTGAAAGGAACAAACGGTGTCAAGGATATTTTGGCAGTTGTTTTTTTATTACCTTAGTTGGTTTTTATCCATAATAATTAATATTATAATATATATTATATAAAATATATTATTTGTAGAAAATTAATATATTGTCTACAAAAATTAAAGTATAAAACCCGTTTACATATCATATAAAAATATATTTATTTATCAAAAAATATTTATACAGTACAACAGTCAATTTTGTGAGGTTCTTTTACTAACAAGAAGTCTTTCTAGCTCATTTTGTCGGATTGCCTGTAAAGCACCTTAAGAACCCTTTGAATGATCAGTATGGCCTCGAGATAACCCTTTTTTCAATTTTTGGGAAAGTCTCAAGGTGCTAAAGCAGGTGAATTCGAATAATCAATAAGTCAAAAATTGACGAATAAACAGTAAAACGTGACTTTGTACATTATCGAGTAACAAGCTCCAGATGTCCGGAATGCGATATTCACGTCGTATACGACAAATTCTACTCATCAAACTTTTGTTTCGCCTAGATTTTCTTTCAAAAATGGTTGAATTGTTTCCATCTTGATGATTAATGCTTCTTTGCCCATTTTGAATGACGTATTGATTTCTGGCATTCGAAATGATATGTATAATTACCTTCCTGTGTGTTTATTGTTTTCAACTTGTTCGACTTCCTTCAAACAACATTTATACCATTCAAAAACTGTTCCTGTAGAGAAAAATTTTCGGATTCTATATAATATATCTCGTGTGGTGTTGCTAGTCCTTCATCGGGTGCCTCCTCAGGCAGCGGATAGAGGAATGCCTTCCAGGTATGAATGGTACCGAGGAAATAAAATATCCGGGGCGAACCAAAACTAACACTGAGCAGTGGCTGTGTCGAAATTGAGTACAGGCAAGAAACAACATACCTTTTCATTGGCTGTAAATCAGGGAATAAACGGCGTTTGTACAGCAATGAGGAAAGCGAGGGGGAAACTACCTCACTAATCTTAGTATATCAGCTTGGCAGAGGAAAATAGTGGTATGGCCCTGAGTCCCCGGCAGTTTTTAAAAAGCATAGGGTGCTAAGAATCCCCTGTGGAAAAAGAAAATTGTGACGTGGAACGTAACAAGTATGTTCATACCTGGTAAACTACAGAACACATTGATGGAAATGAATCATCTACAGACAGACATCTTGGGAATAAGTGAGATGAGAGACCCAGGGGTCTGGTAAATTTACGACTGCTGGGCATGTCATATATTACGCAGGAAATGACGAACCTCAACACCGAAATGAGTGTCTGGAACCGTTTGTAAAAAATGTCATTCCAATTTCTGATCGAGTTATAATAATTCAACTGCATGGAAAACCAATGAATATTAAGTTTGTTTTTAGTGCAAGATGGGTCTGCTCAAACAGTGGAAGAATTCTATCAATAAATAAAGCAAATAATGACATCAAGAAAAAAGTCGAAACTGAATATTTCTGGCCAAGGGAAGCAAGGAAAAAGTGTTGGCGCATTTGGGCTTGGACAGAGAAATGAAAGAGGTGACCGCTCACAGTTCTGTGACGAAAATGATCTGATTATTTCAAATACGTTCTTTAAGCACCCACCAAGACCACCTATATACGTGGACAACTCCTGGAGACTCTGCTCAACGGATTATCAGAAATAGATAGACTTCTTGTTAGTAAATGAACGTTATAAAAACTCCATAAAAAACATCAAAACTTATCCTGGCGCCGATGTCAACTCCGACCACAATCCTCTAGTTGTTACAATTGAAGTAAAACTAAAAAAGATAAAAAGAACACATAAAACAGTAAGATTAAATTTTAACATGTTAAAGGAAAATGAGGTATCGACAGCAATCTCAGAGAATATAAATAAAAATCTATTTAATATCCGTAAGAATGTAGAACAAAACAGCACAGATAAAAACCGGCAGGCCCTTAGTAAAACTTTGAAAAATAGTTGTTCCAAACATCTTAAATCAAACTCAAATATACAAACTAAACATAAAAAATGGATGACAAATGAAATTTTGGAACCGATGGAAGTAAGGAGAAAACATAAGAACAAAAATTCTATAACATACAATCAGACAAAAAATCAAAGTTGCTAAAGACAAATGGGCCATTGACAAATGCTTAGAGATTGAAGAGTTAGATAAAAAATATGATACCCTTAACATGCACAAGACAATTAAAGATATGTGTGGAATTCGGAAAAATAGTTCTACCTATAAATTACAAGACACTAATGATAGACTTTTAATTACAACGGAGGAACGTATAACACTGTGGAGACATTAAATTGAAGAACTTTTTAGAGATCAAAGAAGTGAAAATATTACTGTCTAAAACTTGCGAAAAACAACCAGGCTGTTGGTCCTGATAACATTCCAGCTGAAATAATAAAACTTATTGATGATGACAAGATTTGTTTACTGACAAACCTATTCAACACCATATATAAAACAGGCCATATTCCAGCAGAATGGCTGAAATTAACTTTTGTCACTTTACCGAATCCTAGACAATTTGAGGACTACCGCACAATAAGTTTAATGTGCCATACTCTTAAGATCTTTCTAAAAATAATTCACAATCGTATGTATAGGAAATGTGAAGATGTTCTAGCAAATACACAGTTTAGCTTTAGAAATGGCCTGGGAATACGGGAAGCCTGCTTCGACGTTAATATGCAGAGATAACAACTAAGATGTATTTGTCGGATTCATAGAATATATAAAAGACTTTCGATAAAGTTAGACATGAAACAATGATTGATTTTTTAAAAGAGTTGAGGTTAAACCTTCAGGACATAAGAATAATAAAGAATTTATATTGGAGACAGCGCGCAAACGAAAAGGTAGATTCAGAGCTGTCAGACGACGTAGAAATTCAACGGGGAGTGAGGCAGGGTTGTACACTGTCTACCTTGTTATTCAATCTATATTCAGAAATGATTTTCAAAGAAGCGCTTCTCAACAGGACTGAGGGCATTATTAATAATTCTAATAAATAATATTAGTTATGCTGACGATAGTATACTTTTTACCGAAGGTGCAGAAGATCTACAAACATTTCTAAACAGGATCAGTACGCTAAGTAATCAGTACGGTTTAGAAATGAATACCAAAAAAAGTAAATTTATGATAATTACTCAGAAGTGAGATATACGTGCAAAAATTGAAATTGGAACAGAGCAAGTAGAACAAGTCGGCAGTTATAAATATCTGGGGATATTGCTTCATGATGAATGGAGACAGGACATGGAAATTAAAAGTAGAATTGCACAAGCCAGGCAAACGTTCATAAAGTTGAGAAACATATTATGTTACCGTACTCTTAAGATAAATGTTAAGAAACGACTGCTGAAGTGTTATGTTTCTCCTGTGGTTTTATACGAAATGGAGGCATCGACACTTACCGATGATATGTGTAAGCGAATAACTGCGTTTAAGATGTGGGCCTATCGGGTGTATATTGCGAATACCTTGAGTCGACAAGATACAGAATGAAGAAGTGCTCCGCAGAATGAACACCGAAACGGAGCTACTGTTAACAATAAAAAAGAGAAAACTGGATTATCTGAGACATATTATGCGAAGTGAGAAATACGAACTGTTGCAGTTGATAATTCAGGGTAAACTGTGTGGTAAGAGAGGTTCAGGTCGAAGGAGTGAATCCTGGCTCAAGAATCTTCGCAAGTGGTATGGAAAATCGACTATATCTCTGTTTCGTGCTGCAGTCTCAAAGGTTAAGATTGCCCTGTTGATCGCCGAGCTCCGGAGTGATGATGGCACAGAGGGAAGAAGAATATAATATATATATACATATATATATATATATATATATATATATATATATATATATATATATATATATATATATATATATATATATATAAATATTAGTTACAATGCTTACAAAAATCACCTGCAATATAAAAATAGTGTCAAAAAATAAGAAAAATAAAAAATACAAGTATTTTTTTTAATGTTTTATGGAAATAGTTAATTTATTAAGGCCTAAACATAACCAACAAATAAATACCTTAAAATGATATTGTATTTATGCATTTCTTGTATGATACAAATTTAATTAGTATTTTCAGTTAACAAATGTTGTTTTGTAATTAGTTTAATTTTTACCCAGTTACCGGCCATAAACTTTAAAAATAAAGCAGAATGTAGTTTTATCGACGTGCTGAGACATTAGAAGCAGTCAGAAGTTTTTTGTTCTCAACCGACAAGAACCTGCAATCCCTAGCCAACAATGTCTGCTCGGGACACCTTCTGGCGGCCTGTGTCATGTACTCCATTGTCGCTGAAATTAATTGACTTTTTTAATTATTATGTGTCAAAAAGGGTAAAACCATGTTTCTAAATTGTTTTTCATTGCTCTTGATGGTAATAGAAACGAAGAGAGGATGTTTAAACAGGAACTAAAAATTTAAAAAAGTGAACAAAAAATTCTGTACTAAATATAGGGGCGTCCGGCAATTCACCTGATTTATTAATGATTTTCCTTTTATTCTATAGTAGAGGATTTATATTCTTTTATTTTTTCAATATAAATGACGGATGTGCTGAAAGTACGATTTCCCAGGTAGTAACAGGCTATGGCATGTGTTTTGAAGTTTTTGTTGTAATTTTTAATACTTGTGTTAATCCATGCGACTGCACATAAATTTTGTATGTGTCTTGTCCGGCAAGTAGTAGAGGACCTGTAGTATTTTAGCACTAACAACTTCGTCGTCTGAAACTAGTTTACTCGTTACTACACAATAACTTTTAATTTTATCTAAAGCACAAATTTGGCCATCGATGGAATACTGCTTCCAGGTTTGGGGCTCTGTTTCCAAACATTCTCGAAACGTATAAAAATTTTGATCTTTTGGAACATCGAAGAAATATTGTTGACTTGAGTTAATTCTAAATATTTTCACGAAAAGTGTTTAATAGATGTAGCAACCTTGATTCCTTTTAAAGCGGAGCTTGCTAAAAAAACCTTTCACTTTCATATAATATATCATATGCCATTCAACTTGATATTGCACGTATCATCCACTTTAATATTTTCTTTATATGGAGGTTCTTATTTCTTGAAAGTGAATTGCCCAGCACTGCGTTGCCCAACGGCTACAACCTGTAATTGGCGAGCGGTTTTGGCTTGAAATAAAGGCCTTAGGTGACCACACTCAAACCTCATGGATGAAACCTATTGATTCCTGTGTATTTTGGCTTTCTAAAAACATCCGATAGCTTAAAAAATGGTCCGTCAATTGTTATAAACAAATTGTTGTATTATATTGTATAATTGTTATAAAAAAATGATCTTATATATGCTATATAAAATATCTTGCTTGGAAGTTTTCGGGGATGCTCAATTTATTCCTGAAGTTAGTTTTTCCATATAAAATATTTTCAGGGTTGAAAATGGGGTAGAGGGTGCGATATTTGTAATACAAGTTGCAAAAATGCTGAACAACGACTGGCTTTATTTCTGAGAATTATACAGGTATATAAAAAAATTCTCTGTCTTTTAAGTGAGACACGTGTTGTCTTAAATATTTTTTTATGCTGAATCCAAAAAAATCATAAAAGTTGTCAGGAAACTATTGAATTGAAAAAAATACGTTTTAATAAATAATGTAAAACTGTATAATCATTAAAATTATGGAAAAAACTATTATTATTTCGGACATCTTTAAATGTACTGAATCTACATTTATCATAAAAATTTAAGAATATTAGGTATTAGTGTTCATGTTTAATAAAAAACACGCATACACCACCTTTAACTAAGCTACGTAGAAAAATGTTGTTTAAAATAAATACGTGCAATCGCTAGATTAAAAAAAATATTTCTAATTTTTATTAATATCGAACAAAACTATAATTTCCAGTCTTTTTTGATGTTCTTAAACCTGACTTGACATTAAAAAATAAAGTTTTATGTTGAGTTTCAACAAAAAACTCGCTTTTAAAACTTACAAGGCTGCTATGTGGTTGGTAAAATGCTTTTTTAAGTAAATAAATGTAATGAAATAATAGTTTTGTTTAATATTAATAAGAATTAAAAGCAATTTTTTAATTTAGCAGTCGCACATATTTATTTTAAACAGTATTTTGTTACACAGCTCAGTTAAAGGTGGTGTATGCGTGTGTTTTGATAAACACGAACACTAAAACCTAATATTTTTAAATTTTTATGATAAATGTAGATTCCGAACATTTAAAGATTTCCGAAATAATAGTTTTATTTCATAATTTTAATTTAGTTTATTAGTTTTATATTATTTATTAAAATACATTTTTTTTTTCAGAGTCAGAGTCTTCTGGCAAATTTAAGTGTGTTTTCTGGCAAAAGCCTTACGGTGGATGTCTTTTTTTATGATTTTTTTGGATCCAGATAAAAAAAATAGTTAAAAAACACGTGTCTTACTTAAAAGAACAAAATTTATGATTAAAATAATGGTTACTCAGATTTTTTGGGGATGCTGAATCCATTTCTGAAGTTAGTTTTTTTAATATAACATTATTTAATGGTTGAAAATTCGGGTAGAGGGTGATATATTCATTGTCATTACAATTTTCTTGGTGCTCACCCTTCTATACAGATAGGCGGGGAGGTAAAATTTTACACATACTTAATATAGGATTTACGAATTAAAGAATGGTTAGTTGATGATTTTCAATGCTGCTGATTATAGTGTATTAGGCGTGTACTTTGTCGAATTTTAAGCCTTTATCATCATTTTGAAACTCCATCTTACATTTGGTTTTATACTGGTAAAATATTCCGAAATTTGGATCATCGAAGATATATACCGGTTCATACTCTGGCCAATAAAATTGGTGCCGATAAATGCTCATGTTTTTTAAGGGTTCATGCTGTCACCGTATGCGATACGACAAGGGCACTTTTTGGAATAGGTAAGAAAAAAGTTTACTCCATTTTAGATAAACTAAGTGACTTAGAAATGCCCTCACTAGCAGAGTCAGTTAACATTCCTATCAATGATACAATTACAGCCTGCACTGTATTTTTCGTGAAACTGTACAGCAAAAATATAAACAACGAAGAGTCTATTGATACAATTAGGTACGATTTAGTAACAAAGAAAAACGTGTCCATAGAGAAGCTGCTTCCTTCAAAACCAGCTCTAAAACAGCATGTTTTCATTCAAAGTGGCAAATAAATGATGAATGACGCAAGATTTTCAGAAATCAAATCCTTTGATCTACTGAAATATGGTTAGTTATTAGATAATGATGTTTTAATGACAAACTATTTTGAAGGTGATACAGCTATGGATTTATTACAAAAGTTTTTGTGCTCTTGTACCGGTAAGTCTCTATGTTTAACAAAAAATTATTCTTATTTTGTTGCGCGTTTAAAATGTTCGCCAATTTGTTCTTGTGCAAGAAAATGTCAAAGAAAGGACAATTCAATAAACGAGCAGGATATTACTGATGGGCTTGACGGAGAAAACTACTTAAAGTGATAATTTAGAAATTTAATAACTAGAATTTTAGTTTCTCAAAGAGAAAATATTATGTAATTGTGTTTTGCATGGACTTTAATTGCGTTATTAAGTAAATGCCTAGATTTTTTTAACCTTTGAAACTGACTATTATATATTTATTTACAAATAATAAGTTATAAGAATTATCTGCGTCTTTAAATCATTTTTTAGTGTTCCGTACGGAACACTTATAAGATCACTTCGGTGTCTGTCTGTCTGTCTGTCACACCCCGATTTTCTCCGAAACTATTTGACATAGAAAGTTGAAATTTGGTACTAATATAGGAATTGATGGTCTCATCAGAGCCGTCTAGTTTTGAAAGTTAAATTTTGACTTAAGGGGTTAGTTTTGGGGGGTGAAATCGGAAGTGAAAAAAAATTTTACTAGGTCATCAAGTGTGGTATCAAATGAAAGCTTGTGAAAACACGAGTAATATATATATATATATATATATATATATATATATATATATATATATATATATATATAAAATATAATGTAATACTTGCGCGCACTTTTCTTTGTATTACTTTTAAAAAAATCGCGAAAAATCGCTATCCCCCCCGTCTTATTTCGAAAAGTACTTATCAAAAAATTTTGAAAAAATTCTGGAATATTCTTCACGGGGTGTAGATTGAATGAAAATTATTATCTTTAATAATTTATCTGGTATATAAAAAAAAATAAAAATTTCAAGGTCATCAGTTTTCATTAAAGATTGGAAATAAACTTTGTTGAAAACTCATTTGGGGTGTGTTTTGTGAAGTCACTGATCATTTTATACCTCCGTAACAAAATTTTTTATTTTAAAAGCAATTAACGTACGGAACACTAATTGCGCAAGTTCAACTTGCACTTGACCGGTTTTTATATCATATATATCAGTCAGTATTTCACCTCAACCTCTATAGAAGTGTGAGCACCTAGAAAATTGTAGTGACAATGAATATTTCATCCTCTACCTCAATTTTGAACCCTTAAAAAATGTTATATTAACAAACTAACTTCAGAAATGGATTCAGCATACCCGAAACCCTCCCCCCCCCCCCCCCCCCGAGTAAGAAATTTGAGGGCTTTGAAAACCGATTTTATATTGAGTATATAAGATAATTTTTTATGACAATTATACAACAATTTAACACAATAATTTGTTTATACTAATTGATAGACCATTTTTTAAGTTATGGGACCATCGGAATCGTTTTTATAAGGCTAAAATACGTAGGGATCAATAGGTTTCATCTATGAGGTTTGAATTTGGTCACTAACTTTTTTTCTAAGCGTTATTTCAGATTAAAAACGTTCCCCTATAACGATTCAAGACCAACGAGATCGTTACTTTTGCGCAGTCGACGTTCTAGTGGCGACTGAGATTTTCCTGCAGCTCGAGTGCTCTATTTTACATATTAAATTGTTTTAATAATAAAAACTTTTTCCACCCACCTTAGAGATAATTTTTACGTTTAATGGATCCAATATTAATGTTCACTAATTGTCTCTGGATCTCGTGCATAAAATCCTACGATTTACCATACGACACTTGGATTTTCTAGATCCGTCACTGTCATGGATATTTACAATTAAAAGTTAAAGTAAAAATTAGTTTGTTCATGGTTTCAACACACCAAAATAGGACTATTTTATTTTGTGTTACGTTATTTTTGTCTCATTTCCAAGAACGCGGTTGTGTTTCTGTCAATTTGTAATTCCCAAACGAAAAGTTGATGAATGACCGCTTTTTAATTCATTAATCTTTGAAAATATAGGGAATATACATACATAGACCTGTCTGTTAGTAGGGTTTCATAGGAAGCTATCTAGTTGATTAGTCCGTTCTATTTTTGATATATTGGGATAGATAACAGGTAACTACAGGACTTAATTTTGTTTAACTAGTAGTTAAAAGAAAATGTGTTGAAAAGTTGTTTATACACTTTCCAAGCATTTTTCTTTGGTTTTCATTTCTTTATTTATTTTTTTTTTATAAATTTTAGAGTGTGCCTTAGAAGTCTTTTATGACTTAAGAAAACCACAAAAAAATATGCCGCGGCTTTTCATATGAAGTCCATTAGTAAGTTTTGTTCCTGCATTAAAAGTACAGGTGGTTCAAGCAAAATAGACATCTATTAATCACCAAACTAGGACATGCAGTGATTAAAGATTTAAGAACTATACTTTGAAAGACATTAGTAGCCAACGAACCTTGACACCATTTAGTGTGAAATTGCCAAAATTGTTATTTCAAAAGCAAAGCTCGTTAGCTTGAAAAGGTAGATGCTGTACTGCTACGGTCCTTCCATACTTTTTATGTAGAAAGAAAACTTTCTCAGGATCTTTATCGGAGAAGAAACTAAGTTTTATTCATTGACGACACATATCTCGTTTAAATTTTTCATATTTTAGAGCATGTGCTTTTTTAAAATAAAGAAAAATGCTACAGAGCTACAGATTAACGTGGATTCGGAACAACAGCAATTAATAAACATCGTTCTTCATTTTACTTGATTGTACGTATTAATTACTGTATTATATCACGTGCCTCCAGTAGTGAATCTAGGGAGAGCCTCCTCTGTATCGAGGATTTTTTTTCGAAAAATAGCTTTTTCTTTATAAGAGAAGATTCTTTCTTCAAGAAGATCCCTCCTTCCAAGGTAATAATTTTTTTTGAGAAGTTGCTCTTCCCCGGAATTGATTTTGTTCTTTGAAATAAAGAATGGTCCTCAGAAGTGTTTCCTTTCTCCCCGGAGAAAATTCCGAGTACGTTCCTGTAACAATTGATTAGGTAAATAATCTTTTCTGTCCATCTCTTTTTTCTTTTCATAACTCTGAGCCATAGTGCTTCAACGATCATAAGCTAGTTTGACTTTGGATCAACTTGTCACGGTAGAGGTAAATAATTGAACGTGATCAATAAAAATAATAAGCCGTTGACGTTATGAAGATGTGAGAGAAACATACAAAAATTGGACTTTCTTAAGTTATTCTTGACTACTTATTACGTGTATTGAAAATTACGAAATGTAATTACAGTTTTGTATGTTTCCTTCGTATGTCCTCAGCAGCTGTCGATTTCCAAGGAAAAACACCACCTACTATTCCCATAGTGCAGTCAAGGATGCCCGATGTTGTCTTCAGACAGCGTATCATAAAGCGTATTCTGATGAAGCTAGACACCAAAAAGGCTTCTGGCGCTGACGGAATACCAGCCATAATTCTTAAAATCTGTGCGGGGGAACTAACACCAGTCTTCTGTAGACTTTTCAACCTATCCTACAGAAAGGGAATATTTCCTCTGCTGGAAATGTGCTACAGTTCATCCGATACCTAAAAAAGGCAAGAAGACCTTGCCAAATAACTACCGACCAATCGCACTGCTTTCAATAATATCGAAAGTCATGGAAAAGGCTATCAATCAGCATCTTCTAAAATATCTTGAAGGATTTAACATTATTAGCGATCACCAATATGGCTTTCGTAAAAATAGATCAACAGGAGATCTTCTGACTTATGTAACACATGTTTGGAACAATGCAATTGAACACTTTGGAGAATCTCGAGCGGTTGCTCTTGACATAACCAAGGCATTCGACCGTGTTTGGCTAAGCTACGTTCTTATGGTATGTCGAAAAAGTTCTGTTTGTGGCTCTCATGTTTCCTCAGAGAGCGATCTTTACGAGTGGCAGTCGACGGATTTCTTTCTAACACCTTTACTATCAACGCCGGTGTACCCCAAGGCTCCATACTGTCTCCTACTATCTTTCTCATTTACATTAACGATCTGCTGGAAAAGACCGAGAATCCAATCTACAGCTTTGCAGATGACAGTACACTTATCTCTTCATTCACTTTGGACGCTCGGACATCGGCTACTCAGACGAATATCCGCACACAGCAGGAAGTCATTCAACTTAACAAAGACCTGGAAGAAATTCTATCTTGGGGTGACAGTAACCAAGAGGAATTTAACGCTACAAAAACCCAGGCGGCAGTTTTTTTCTAAAAAAGTTAACGTTGCTGAACCCGACATAGTTATGTCGGGGAACTCCATTCCTTTAACATCGTCACTCAATTTGTCGGGCGTTAATTTGGAAGCAAATATGTCCTGGCATGAACATGTTGCAGGCATAGCAAGGAGAGCTTCTCAAAAGTTGGGAATATTATTTCGAAACAGAAAGCTTTACACTCCACAACAACTGTTAATTCTTTACAAAGCTCAAATTTGACCAACTATGGAATACTGCTCCCATGTTTGGAGCTCCGCTGCCAAACATACACTGCATTTGTTGAATTCTATTCAGAGAAGAGCTGTTCGTCTGATTTGAGACCCGGAACTGACCGTCGGCCTTGATTCGCTGGAACATCGAAGAACGGTTGGCGACTTGAGTCTATTCTACAAGTACTTTCATGGAAAGTGTTCGAAGGATGTGGCCCGCTTAATTCCTCCCAGAGCGGTGCATGTTAGAAGTACACGTCGAGCTAATTCTTCACATGCGTATGAGGTTCAGCTTGTTACTCCTCGTACAACGCTTTTCAAGCAGTCTTTTATATGGAGAACATCATCCCTTTGGAATAATTTGCCCAGGACTGTGTTTTCCACCGAGTACAATCTACAGCGATTCAAGAACAACGTAAATCGCTTTCTCCGCACACGTGTCGCTCCTGTAGCGCTTTAGGGACTTCCCTGTAGCACGTGTGCTAGACTCATAAAAAAAAAGCTTAACATTTCTATTAATCAAGTTCGATTATTTACTTTCGCTATGGCAAGTCAAACTAGCTCATGATCATTGGAGTCAAATAGCACATTGTCAGGTAGAAACAGCGCCAAAAAAAGAAGAAAAGAGGAAGAGATTATTTACGTTATTAAGTGTTGTATAAAAAAGTCAAGTGATATAATAAAGCCATTCAAACGTGAAATTACTTGGATAAAACTTCGTTATGCGGGCTTTTTAGAAAAAGGTTTTTTTTTGGAATAAGCTTAAAACGGTCTAATTTTGAAAGACTTACGAGAAAATATCGGGGGGAGGCCGTTTTTGCACGTTTTTTTTTTGCATATAAACATTGATACGTAAGCGTACGAAAGTCTACTATGCTATTGACAACCACTGATCGAAACTGCTCTGGAAAACTCAGTTCGTTTATGCGCATGAGCCGAGATGAATATACTGCATTTACAGTCATAGTAAAATTCCAACCAATAAGGAACTTTGCTGTGAAATTTTCTTTGTCTAAAACAACGCGAAAAGCACGGGGTTTTTTAATGTATTTTGTAATTGCTGATTATTTAATTCTGGTTAGTTTCAATTAGTTCAGGTTAACAAAAACGGTTACCTCCCGATTTTTTCTCATACATCTTTCAAATATAGGCCATTTTAAGCCTATTTAAAAAAAATCTTCCTTTTTTCTGAAAAGCCCGTGTACCGAAATTTTACCAAAAAAAAAATTACAATAAACATTTTTGTGATAAGATTAGATTATAAGTAAGTATAGAAAAAGTTCAGTACGCGGGCTCTTCAGAAAAAAGGAGGTTTCTTTTTTGGAATAGGCCTAAGATGACCTAATTTTGGTTTACGAGAAGAAATAAGGGGGAGGCCGTTTTTGCTAACCTGAACTAACCGGAACTAACCTGAATTAAATAATCAATAAGTAGAAAATACATTAACTAATGAAAGAAAATGACCTACCTTAATGTGAAAAATATATGTACGCGCTATATTGGTGACTGGAGACCAAGTTAGTTGGGGTTACTTGAAAAGGCCTCCCCCCGATTTTTTTCTCGTAAATCTTTCAAAATTGGGCCATTTTTGGCCTATTCCAAAAAAGAGACCTCACTTTTTCTTAAAACCCTGCGTACCGAACTTTTACCAAAAGTTTAATACTTTTTTGAAAAGATTAGGTTGACCTCTACATTTCACCCATTACACAGTGTGTCGCGTAGAACATGCTAGGTGGACAAAATTCATGTTATGATTTCCAGGAAATCTTATTTGCAAAACGTAAACAACACCACTAAACCCCGAATTCCGAGAAAAGGTTGTTTATCAAATTTGCAAGTGGCGAGTCATAAGCGTCAGAAGTCAGGTAATGAGTTTAATGTAGCTCTTTCAATCAATCAGTTGCAATTTAGCGACACTTTCGTGCACATCTTATAGTGACATATTGTAATATTGTGAAAGTTTTTGTGATGAATATTAATATTGAGGGTAAGTACTATTTTTTAATGTATTTTTTTAATTAGAATCTATTAATTTGAATTTTTAGTATTTTTTTTTAAATAGCCTATATATTTTAGCGTGTTTTTAAAAAATAAAAACTTTGAAAGTTCAGAATATACAGACATTCACCTCTATCCGGGCTAGTTTTTAGATATTACACAGAAATAACTTTATTCTTCGTAAAAATACACATATTGTTTAGCGCACTTCAGTACAACATGTTTTTTTTTCTTTTTTTCCAGAACACGTTTACTCTATTTCAAGGGTAGCCTTTTTTGAGGAGTGGTTGAAACACACGAAGAATGAAAAAAACTAGCGTGTATATGACTTTCTTTCTTCAAAATTTCACTTTGGTGACATTACTGAAAGCAGCCAAAAAGAAATAAAGTTGAAGATATCCAACTTATCTAATAAGTTTGGTGCCAAATGGTTGGCTTCAGGAAAGTCGAAGGAGCGTTTTTTAATTGAAAATAAGAATTGGTTGGATGAAGCAGACATACAGTTCTTTTGCGCTACAACCTTCAACATCAAGTGAGAATGTGACTCCTGCAGGAAGACCTCGCAAAGATTTCGAGGAATCGTCGTTTAAGACGAAGAAACGTCGCGTCGTGGATCTCGTAGAATCCCGAAGTGTCAGTGAATTGGTGACTGCTGCCGAAATTGCTGTGCGTTCAGCAGGGCAAAGAAAAACTGCCAATGTGATTAGAGACATTAGTGAGAGCCCAGATAGTATTATTAAGTCTAAAAATACCAGGTCCGTTAATCCTAGGCAATTAAGTAGTGACGAAGCCTTAGCTTACTATATAGATTCTAAGTCAACAACGCATTCTTACAAACAAACTAGAAAGTGGTCCATGAAGGCGGGGCATAATGTGTTTCCGTCATATTTTAGTTTAAAAAAGTCCAATCAGGCCTGTTACCCTGTAGAGGAGCACATTGCTATCACAGAAACTCGTGCTGAAATAAATTTGCAAGCCTTATTAAATAAAACAGTGGAACGTCTAGTATTAGCACAGAATGAAGTTATCAGCAGTGTGCTCCCAACAAGTTCATCGTTTACACTTGTTAGTATATGGGGATGTGATGGAAGTTCTGGGCACAGCACATACAAACAGACATTTGAGAACACTGAATATACGGACGAGTTTCTTTTCGCATTTTCTTTAGTTCCCCTTAAGTTATATGATGGGTCCAAAATTATTTGGCAAAATCCTCGGCCTTCAACAACTTTGTATTGTCACCCAATCAAATTTATATTTGCCAAAGAAACGAACGACTTCACGTTAGTGGAGACAAATAGATTGTGGGAAGAAGTTAATGCTCTTCTTCCAACACTTATCAACTTTGGTGATTCTCAAATCTCTGTAAAACACGAACTTTTGCTGACAAAGACAGACGGAAAGGTGTGTAACGCCTTAACGGAAACTAGTTCATCCCAAAAGTGTTTCATCTGTTGCGCCACCCCCAAGACGATGAACGATGACCCGCGATGTTTAACAGCAATCAAGAACATTTTGGCTTTGGTTTATCTACACTTCATGCTTGGATTCGTTGCTTCGAATGTCTTTTACAGACAAAGCAGATATCAAGGTTCGTTCCGAGGAAATCAAATTGAAATTTAAGAACGAGATGGGACTCATTGTAGAAAAACCAAAGCCAGGATTTGGTTCTTCAAATGATGGAAATACAGCCCGTCGCTTTTTTAAGAATGCTGAGATGAGTGCTCAGATCACAGGGTTGGATGTTACAATTATAAAAAGGTTTGATGTTATTTTGAGAAAATTGTCTTCTGGATTCGAGATAAACTTAGTTGAATTCAAAAAATTTTGTCTTGAAACCAGAAAACATTATCTTAGTCTCTATTCGTGGTACTGTATGCCTGCTACTGTGCATAAAATATTAATTCACAGCACAGAAGTCATCAAAGCGGCATTGCTTCCAATTGGGCAGCTTTCCGAAGAGGCTCAAGAAGCACGGAACAAAGATTGCCGCAGATGTAGGGAGTGCAACACCCGCAAGTGCTCGCGTGTTGCCACGAATAGAGACTTACTGTGCATGTTAATTATAACATCTGATCCTTTGATCAATAGCCTTCGAGAGATTCCCAAAAAAAAACCGGAAAAAATATGTACAGATGTATTAAAGTTAATTGTAAGCCCTAGCATAGAAGAGTCAAGATTGGAATCGTCATTATATTGTCGCACAATGCCACAAAATGATGACGATTATACAGTAAATGACTCATCAGAAGACTCTGATGATGATTATTAGGTTCAGCTACTATTTTTAGTTATGTAGTGCTTGTACTAAGCATGTAAACCTTGACTTGTAAATTTTTCTTTATCAATAAATGAGTATTTTTATTTTACATATAATTACAGTCAGTGTCATTATGCTAAATTTATTACAGAGCATTTATAACATTTATTTTAAAATGAAACAAAAACAATTTTTGACTGGAATTTTCAAAAACAATATTTTTTTGAACCGAACAGCAAGAAATATGTACCTTAAAAAAATCAAAAACATTTTAAAATACCAACTACTTCTGTATGTATAATGCACAAGTTACCTACCTGAAAGGCAGGTATTATTTGAGTTTATCCTTTTTGTGTCAATAAAACTAAGTAATATGGATTAATTGTTTTATTTTTAATTGACAAATGCAATAAATGATTTTTTATCTGGTTATTATTAAAAATAATAATACAGTGTCTTTCATTTAGTTGCACATTCAAGTTTGTAAAAAAATTCGTGCACATACGCAGAATAATTTGTTTTTGTTATACAATGTTTTGTGCAGCTGGACAAAAAATACAGGTAAGCGAAATGCAGCTAAATGAAAGACACTGTATTATAATTTTTAATTCCAATAACCATACAAAATACCCTTGCCCTTTAGTTCCGTTATCTACCTGCTAAGCTCATGCAATCCTACCACGGTATGCAAGGATGGCCGTATTACACAAATTTTATCGATATTGAGTACCTGCGGTAAATTGTGAATAAAACCCACATTTATTAACCGATTTTCATGATTAATACCTTATTTTATTTTCCAGATACGCAGCTGTCAGAGAAATGTATAATATTTTGTTTTTCTTTTGTTATTGCGCTTTTTTCCCGAAAAAAATAATGAATTTTACACGAAAATAAATTTTTTCTCCATTAATTTCTAAATAACTCCAAAGCGATAAAAGATAGAATAAAATAATATTCAATCAACTTTAATAAAATTTTGTTACGCATTTTTTAATGTTTTATTTATAAAAATCTGACAAGTTGTTCCCGAGTTATCGTTAAATATGTCTGCGTAGCTGACTAATTTAGGGGAAAAAATTAGCCACGCCCATAAAAAAACCAACGCGATGAATTTTTTCTTAAAATAACTTAATATGCCTAGAATATACATAAACAATTGAAATAAGTGAAAAAAATAATTTTGTCCAGCTAACTTGTACTAGTCGACACACTGTGCATTAGTGTGAACGGAGCCTATTCTTCCGAAACAACAGTTGTCAGTGTTATAGGTTAATTTTTATTTATCAGAAAAAAAGTACAAAAACGACTTCCCTCAGATATTTTCTCGTACCTCTTTCAAAATTAGACCATTTTAAGCTTATTCAAAAAAAAAAAACCCTTTTTCTAAAAAGCTCGCGTAAACGAAGTTTTACTATCACTTGATACGAATAACAAGATTAATTAAGAGCTGGGGTTTAGAATTTATGTTAAACTGTAAGTCACGGGGCTAAAATGCCTACGTTAGTGGACTCGTTATCATATAAGGTAACGGTCCACGTTATGAGACTGCATGAAATGAACTGAAATTCATTTTTTTTGTATAATTAAAGTTTAAAATAAGGGAGAATGGGCGTTTAAAAGAGGTCGTCTCCATGACCCTATTTAGTAGACACTCTGAAGGCATATGTCCATGGTGTCTCATAGTATATGTCCCTCTTATGAGACAGTTAAAAAATCATGAAAATTATTTTTTTAATAAGTTTTCTTTATTGTAAAGATACTTTAAATATAGAACATGTAATTAATAACATTTTTCAAGACAAAGTAATAAATTTTTCATAAATTAAACAAAAATTCAGTATAAATAAAGATCATAACCTATTTTTCTTGTTTTATTTTCTTTTGGAGCTCTTTTACTTGCTCCATTAGTTTTTTTTTTGTCTTCTTGCATTTTCTTGATATTTTTTTGCTTTTCTTCTTTGATTTTTTTAATATTTTCTTTATCCATTTGAAGCTTCAACCATGCCTCTGATGTCCCCACAGTTGGTAACTTGGGTTTTCCTGATTTTTCAACTTTCATTTTATTCCTCTTTGGCAGGAATTCAATTGGCAGTGTATATATTTCTTTTAAAGGTAAATTTTGTAGACTAGCAGTTAAAAATAAAAATCATTTGTTATCTTATTTAAGTAATTATTTGATAAAAAAATTACATATTAAGATAATTCTACTTTACCTTTGTCAATATTTTCGGCAGCTTCATTACTTGCTTGATTTTGATTATTTTTTTGATTTGAAGCAATTAAATGGATGTGCTCTTGTCTATTGTAATTTGTCTCTGTAGGTTCTGAAAAGATGTGAAAATTAGATTGGCTGTCATCGAACAAAAATATTGAATTTTATATCTACGTACCAGTTGCATCATTATATGATAAATCCTTATTATTCTCATGATCTTGTGATTCTAATTCATCAAGATGAGCTACTTCGCTAACAATATTTGAAGTATTATCGACTAAAATTGTAGATTCAAATATTTCTTCATTATTTATCAGATCAATCGGCTCAATATATAAAGGAAAAACTTCTTGGTCATTTGAAGAGACAAGATCCGCAGTAAAAGAAGTATTCAAATCAGCAATATTATTTTGTGGAACAATAATAATCTTATGATTATCAGAATTTTCAATTTGCTTGATTACTGGCTTTCGATTAATTGGATTGACCGAAAATTTTAAATTATATAATTTTAAATAAGAGTATAAACTTTATATATGCATGGTTAATAATTGTGAATTAAAATTATATTATTTTATATATAAAATACCTGTAGATTTCTTATGTTGCTCAAACCAGAAATTAAACAATGATTTATCTTCCAAATCACCCGTTCATGATCCACTTATTGCTGCTTTGTGAATTTAGACAGCTTATCTGCTGGCAACCTTTTTTCAATTGTTTGCAAGAATTGCTTTTGGTCTTCAATCTCTAAATTATAATCATTCTTCAACAATATGTTTCGTCTTTTTCCCTTTTCTTAAGACATCAAAGTCTATCATTTTAGGATTAAATGGATAAAGTCCTGATGCTCTAAATCCACTTATGATGATATTTCTTTCATCTCTCATGCTGTCGAGAGTAAATTTGAGCACATGAGGGAAATCTTTTTTTATATGCATGATGCTTTGTTGACTTTTCCATTTAGGCACACATTTTTTCCATGCCACTTTAAAGGGATGAAAAATGCTATATCCAAAGGTTGTATGATGTGAGTGGAATTGGGAGCCAACATGATCAATTCTATTTGCTTTTCTCTGCAAAAAGTTACCAGTGGTGAATTCAAGTGAGACGAGTGGTTATCCATGAAAACAACAACAGGAAATTCAATATTTTCTTTCACTAGCCATAGCTAGAATATATTAGTAATGTATTCGTAGAATGTCTCTGTTGTCATCCAGCCACTGTCGGATACACCAATACTCCAGCCTGTAGGAGTATTATTCACAATTCTCTTTGGTAAATCTTTTTTAAAAGGGTACACGATCATCGGTGGAGCACGTGTGCCATCAGCACTAAACATGAATAGAACTGTTAAGGCTTCTCTCCCACCATCGAATATTTTATATACTATACGAGACCCTTTTTCAGCCAGTACTCTTTCAGCATCAGGACATAGCATTATACTACTTTCATCACAATTAAAATATCTATTAGAAGAAATATCTAACAAGTTTCTATCTTCTAAATACTTTCCTATTTCTCTAAACCACTCTTGTAGCTCTTCACAAGTTACAGTTGCTCTACTGCAACTTAAATGCTGTGGTCTTCTAATACACAAGTTTGGATGGCGCTTTTTGAACCCTTCGTACCAGTGTCGACTTGGACGGTCGTTTGTGAAGGGAGTCTTTATTTTCATAGTTTCAACTAATTTTTGTACACAATCAAATAATTCCAATTTTGAGACAGGTGCTCCTACTTGTGATCTATAAAGCACCCAATTGACAATATCATCCTCTTCTTTCAGTGGAATAACTGTTCCTGTTCCTGAGTTTTTTCTCTGTCTTTCAGGATCAAGATGTTTTTTTCTGTGTAACGTCGATGCAGGTACACCGTAGGCAGCAGCTGCTTTTCTGACAGAAAGTCCACTCTCCTGCATTGTTTTTAAAGCATTCTTCATGCTTTCAGGGCAATAGTTTAATCTTTTAATCTTCTTCTTATTATCATCACTCAAATTAACGTGGACCACATTTCTTTTCAATAATTTGAGTTTACTGTCTGTTTTTTTTTGCTCCATCTATTCTTATATTATTCTTGAATTTGCCCATTATTAAGTGTAGCTATTATTTTCTGAAACAAATAATAAGTGAATTCACACGTTAGCAAGTTCAAAACTTTTTTAAAACATTTAGTAAAAATTGTAAGTATAATATAAGCATACATAATCAATGTTAACATTAATATACTTTTAGGTTAGGTTTATAATTAGACAATATTGCACATACTTACAGCTTATAATTTGAAGCTCGCTATAAAATATAGTTTTTATGATATAATAACACGATTTAAACAATAAATATTATATATATGTCTCAAAATTTGTAAATATGCACTGTCTCATCGAAGTGGTACAAGCGAAGATCACATGTCCGCGTCGTACAGTTCACTGAACATAGCGTCTCATACGGGGGTACGTCCGAATTCATAAATGCAGGTCTATCGAGACACTCAAATTAAAACTATTATCGTTATGAAAATTGATAGAATAAATGCAAAAATAAAATCTGCAGCTCAAAAGCCTTCATATAATATATAATTTATACTAAAAAATAGTATAAATTGTCCAATAAAACAACATAAAGCGATCCATTTAAGTCGTCATTTCACTCCATCTGACCGTAGCTTGAGATGCAAACAACGAGACACGAACTTTTATAATTTTTTTTTTCGATAAGTTTGGTTAAAATCAATATTGAAACTAATTAATTTATTATAATATTTCCTGAATAATATTATCGTATTTTTTTTCAAGAGTTACATGCTCTTACTTTCTTTAAATAGTATTTTTCATTCAATATCTCATAAAGACGTACTTCGTCTCATAACGTGGACCGTTACCTTATACACGTTTACTTTTTCTTAATTTTCTAGTCCTTCTGAAAATAACAAATTATAATAATTTTAGGTACAATATTTCATTTTAACTTTATTTTCGTAGCAGTACCAGTAGGATAATACTTACTTTCTTTACCTAAGAAAATTAAATATTTCAACAAATTACGCAAAAAATACATAGTGGCTTATTGAACTAAGGCTGATGATAAGGTTTGCATTAAAAGTACGATAACAGTATGCGTGTGCATAACGTCTACAAGTTGACATTTCTAAGAATTAAGTGTGATTATTTACATCATCGACAGTTTTTCAAGAGATCAACGTACTGCAACCTGAGATAATATTAGTGTCGGATAGGAAAGCTATAATTTGGTAGTACCATCAACCTTACTGATGTTAAATAACATAGTCTTGGCTCTAGCTCGCCCTTTATGAGCTATAGGATTTTCCAAAATTTATTAAATCATCAAGTAGCAATTATGGATGAATTTGGAAATTCTGAATATTTTTTTTTTAATAAAATGCAAAATTTTTCCTACTGTTAATAATCTGATAATATTGACAAATTTTTCCAATAAACCAAAGAAAAGATATTAGTATATCTGACACCGTCCGTGGCAAGCAGACTACTAATATAAATATTTCTTAAAATTTTTTTAGAATTAGTGTTAAAAGATCTTAATGAATAAATAATAAAAAATAAAAGATTTCGTATATTTTGAGGCTTGAAGTCGCACGGTTTTAATTTTTTTTATTTAACACTTGTTAGAAATTTAAAATAACAGAAAATTTTATTAAGTAATTCTCTATGACACATCGATATTACGAGGAGTAGTTTTGGACGAAATAGAATCTTATAAAAAATTTTACCTTGTCATTGGGGATCTTCTACCTTCGGAAATTCCCCAGACTGTTAGTCGAAACAGGAAATAATAAATTTTATTCTGCCATATTGGATTTATTTATCATTTTGAATCAAGAAATTTTAAAAATCGATTCGCAATTGGCGCCGTCATATATCACCCAAGAATCAATATGATACAGTTTCAGGATTACCAAATATGAAACACACATTGTGATTTTAGATAATTTAAATATCTTTTTCAAAATTACGGCCCCACACTACTGATTTTTGGTTTCAATGATAACAATTTCAGCCATATTAAATTCATTCAGTTATGTCCTTTTTACAGTCTTTGGATGACGAAATTGGCATTTCCATCGGTCTGTCAGTGTGCCTGTTGGTCGGTCTGTCTATCACGATAACTCTCGAATTTGATAAACATCTAATGCTTGAAATAGTAGAGGGGCCTGGTATTTTTAAGTAATATTGCGGTGAAAGGAGTAGAAATTGAAGATTGTGATTAGTTTTAAGAGACTTTTTCCAGTTTTTTTTTGTTGCAATAATTGAGAAATTTGAAGCATAATTATTATTAAATGTATTGAGTTAAATGATTAGGAGAGAAGCTTGGTCTCTCTCTCTTCTTAGTTATATGTACGTCGTTTCTTGGGTTCTTTCAGTCGATCAATCTGAAAATTATGTGATTTTTTCATTATTTTCAATACTAACAGTTAAATAGTATGTAGAGGTAAATCAAGTATCAATGGTAAATTTCTTTCCTTCCTCTGTTCAACTTATTTGTGGGAATAATATCTTTTCATAAAGTATCTACAGTGCAAAATATAGGGCTGTACTGTTTGGATTACGGTATTCTTCAGCGTGAGGAAGTAAAATTCAGCATTTTTAAAATGGAGTATTAGCGCTATTGCGAATTCTGCATGCACTTCTATAACTTATTTTGCGTCGCTGAAGAGAATTAATTGACACATTATTTGTTAAAATAGCCTTAGTAGCCTAAACGTTACGCTCTACATATACGTACGCAGACTGTTAACGTCATAGTCTTCCCTTGTTGGCTTTTTTGTACTTGGATAAAAGAGATAATATGAAGTTTTGTGAAATTTAACGCCAAAGCGTTATCAAATTTGTAACATTTTGTGATATAAATACTAAAACGAAAATAAATATAGAAATATTAATAATTTATTTTTGAATTACTCCATTATACGTGCGATTTGGTCTGCAATAATATGTATTTTGTATTTTTTAATTCAAGTTTATTTTATTAAAATATATGATTCTGCCATATATGCTGTGTTTTCACTTTGTATCTATATAGCTACTGGAATTAATTGCGACTCATAAATTCCACTTCTTTTTCCAACTTATAGCTAGGTACTATTGCTTGTTCTCTTTGTTCCCTGCTCTATAGATTGTCGCTCCACCTCTTTTCTGGACGTTCCATTAATCTTCTTTCATTCGGTGACTTGTTTCTTTCTATCCGCACCATTCTTTCTATGTGTTAATCCCATTTCACTTTTATTCCTCTTATCCACTGGTTGATATTTTTTATCTTACATGTCTTACGTCTTCACTCCATTCTCTATCCATCAGTGTCTTGTTTGTACATCTCCTAAGTATTCTCATTTCAGTTGACTCCAGCATCCTCTGTGTTATACTTGTATCGGCTCTTGTTTCACGGAGACGAATTTATTTCTAAATATGGTATCATTGAGGCATTTCCGATACTAGATATTTTGGTGGTTTATTTTCCACTATCAGCTTGCACCTAATCGGCTCTTTTGCTACTACTGTCTCGTTTTTTTTCAGTTGAGATTGACATATTATATTGTTTTGCTGCTATGTAGAATTCGTATAGCAGCCTTTGCATATCGTTCTCGATCTCAGCCATTATTATCGCGTCATCTGCATAATATATAATTTTAAGTTCTCTGTTACCCATTCTATATTCCTTCTTTCTTTTGACATTTTTTATAATTTCATCCATGACAATATTGAATAGAAGAGGACTTCAAGAGTCTTCATGCCTGGTTCCAGATTCAGAGTTGATTGGTTCTGTCATTCCTTCTGCTAATCTTGCGACTACTTTATTGTCTTTATATATTCTCAATAGTTTTAATCAGGTCTAATGAGATGTTCCTGTTATATAATAGATGAATAACGTCTTGTGTTTCCACATTGTCGAAAGCTTTTTGTAAGAGTATCAGGCACAAGTATGCTGGAATGTTGTATTCTATGGATTTTTCTTTTACCTGTCTCACCATGAATAACGCATAGGTGCATGAGCGCTAACTTCTGAATTCTTGCTGTTCTCCTTTCAGTTGTATTCTCGCGTTTATTTTTGTTTTAATAATCTTTGCTGTTAATTTCAGTGTACAGTTTAGTAGATTTATGCCTCTATAGTTATTTGGAACTTCTTTTTCTCCCTTTTTGTGCATTAGTATAACTGTAGCTGTTCTCCATTCATCTGGGATTCTATTCGATCTTATAATCCTCTGTATAAGTGTCTGAAATTGCTTAACCAGAGAGTATCCTCCTTATTTTTGTAGTTCATTAGCTATTTGGTCTTTACCCGGAGATTTACGGGTTTTTAATTTTTCCAGTGCTTCTATTACGTCTTCTTCCGTTATAAATGTTTCTTCGTTTGTCGTTATCTCTGGTGTTTGTGGTAGTGTGATACTCTGTTCTCTTTTATATAATTGTGTAAGATATGTTACTCACGATCCTTTTTTCACATATGTATACTCTATTCGTTCTGTCATCTCAGTTCTATGCTGTCTAAGAATCTCCAAATTTGTTTTTGTTGACCATAGAAGTCTGATTCTAATTTTTTTGTGTATATCTCCCAGTATTCCGTTTTTGTTCTTCTTACTAATTCGTGGGTTTCTGTTCGAATTCTTTTATATCTTTGGTAGGCTTCATCTGTCCGGATTGACCTGTACTTTAGATACCATGGTGTTTTTGTTCTCCATTTTTTATTTTTATCGACAGCTCATATGCAGCTTCCAATACATTTGGTTTTATTTTTAACTGTCATGTATGTTATTATGGTCGTTTATTTGATTTATTTTGATTTTTTCTTTCAGTCTTCTCTGGTACAGATCGTTGATTCTTCTTGTAGATTTTCTGTTCTTATCTTTGTTTCCATTTCCTTATTTTGGTGTTGCTTTTGTTTGTTATGTTCCACCTTAGTTTACATATAACTAAATTATAATCACTTCCTACGTTTGGTGATGTCAAGCTTCTTACGTCTAATATATGGCGTGGCTGTATTTCTCTGGTTGTTAGGACATAATCTATCACTGATCTGTTACCTTTAGTGTTCTCGAATGTATATTTATATTGCTCCTCTGGTCAAAGTATGTATTATTTATTCTCAACTCGTTTGTAGCGCAGAAATTAATCCTAAGCTTCCCGTTTTCATTTTTTATGTTTTCATTAAATCTCTGTTTAACTCCTGGCATTACCCCATTTCCAACTCTTGCATTATATTATTGTTTCGTTGATTGGTATCTCATCTATCATTTTCTGGAGTTCTTCATAGGATTGTTCCCTGTCTTTTTCTAGTTTACAATTTTCAGGTGCATAAATTGCCACTACATTTGTCTTTTTCTTGTTTATTCGTAGTTTAACCATTACTATTCTCCGATATGTACCGTCACTTCATTATGTAGTTTATGTATTTCTTTTAAATCATCAGGACTACTCGTTCCTTTGCTTGCTGGTCTTTCGCCATGCCACTGTAAAGCAGGATATATTCTCCTAATATCATTTGTCCTTTCCCCTCCTTTTTTTTTCTTGTAAGGCGCATAGGTCCATTTTGTGTTCTCTGATTTTCTTTTCCACTTCCTGGTCTTTCCCATTTATAGATTTTATAGTCCAAGTTGCGAGTCTCATTATATACCATCCTTTCCAATTTCTTAATCTTGTCCTTGCATGTATCGTCATCGTTAAATCCGTCATATTTCGAGGTAGGGCTCTCATTCTGTGAGCCTTCTTGGATTTTATCCCAGGTAGGTTGCTGACCTGATCTGGGAACCCTCCTCCTTTACCCGGGCTTGAAACCGGCTACAGGCCACTAAGCTACTCAATCCACCCAGCGACCTGCAGGCGCACGTATGTGAATATAGACACAAATACAGAATTTCTTAACAAAATTATTTGTAAATACCACCAAAAAGGTAAAATATTTGACATCCATTCGCATATGTATTAACTAGACAAAAGCAAATATTTCTAACCCAACAACTAGCTAAATAAAAATTTCCGTTCATAGACAAGAATTTTTTAACCCTTATCTAATTAATGAAAACACTGGTTTCATCCAAACATATAAACTACAGATAATTTTACTGATCTACAAACATAAAGATGTTTATATGTTATCAGGTTGATGTATTATCACAGATCACCGACTAAAGACCTATTGTCGTGAAAACTATCCTAACCTGTTGGTGAACATATTTGTCAAATCATTTTTGTACGAATAATGGTCCCTTCTTGTGACACATCAGGTCTATAAGTTTAATATGTAATAGTTTTTCTATCTGTGTTGTTTTATAATACTTATGCAAGTAATAGTTTCCTTTTGGCAAGGAATTTTAGAAATCTGGTCAATAAAAATAATTATCATTTTTTGTGGTTTATCCTAGACTATAAACTATTTTTGAGTTTACTTTATATTTACAAAGAAATTTTGTCAAGATGAGTTCAATTGTTTCTGTGTGATTACGGAACAAATAGACAAGGAGTCTATAAATGGTTGTTTAGCCTTTAAATAATACCTACCAATTACTTTTTCGAATGTATGTACGGTGTACAGTCTCAACATCTGATACTATTTTCTTATATGTATGGATACAATGTTTCTTCATATAATACAGCAGAACGTGTAGTCTATATATTTCAAGAAAGCTTTATTACTTTTAAGAAGTCGAGCATGACTTTTATGAGAGATGAAAAATTGTTTTATGCTCAAATAAAAAGTATGTTAAGTATATAAACATAAGTCCTCATCGTTAAAGTATAAAAAGGTGCTGAAAAAACCATTAACCTTTTTGCATATTTCTTTATGGTCTCAATTTTCCGGATGGTTTGTTGATATTTTAGTAAGAAAATAATGGTTTTTGTAGAGGTTGAATATTCCTAAAGTGCTTGGGTCGGTGTTTAACTTAAAATTAAGTGATTTTGGTGTGCTTTTAACACGGTATAGATATTGCCAATTTAAATTACTACGTAGTAGAACTTTTGTAGACCGACAACGATACAGAAGTTGCACGAAACATTTAAGTAGTAGATTTGTTAGTCAACATTAGTGTGAAAATTACCAATTTGACAGATATGTTTTTATAGGGCTTTGAATCTATAGGCCCTTTTGATGCATTTAATGGTACATTTAAAGACTCTGTGTTTTAATTTTGGTTGCTGTCTAGAAGTCACTATCATTCCATCTAAAATAATAAAAGTTTTAAAAATAAGTGGTGGTTAAACAGTAACATAGCTTCTGTAGCTGGTGCAACTTCTAAGCCGTTGTGGTTACGCAATGATTCCGTTCATCTAAACACTACTTTATAGCGTTAGTTGAGAATGTTTACATAATAGTCTTCTATTAAGGTTAAATAAAATTGAACTAGAAGTAAACATTCAGAAATGATAAAATGAATACATTTTCTTAGATTAAGTTAAACAATAGCAAACTAAAAATGAAGGATTGGTAGAAAAACTGAAAAAGAGTTTACAGTAGTCTGAAAGAACAAAATTTATAGTAAATTTGGAGACACTGGAGTTTTGTTCCTTGTTGTATAGATATATTATGATAAATTCTATATCAAAACATAAATGAATATTTTAGGGTAGTTACTAAAGAGACCTAGCCTGGTTTAGGTCTGATATATGTATTTAAATTTAAACCAGATAGGTTAATTTATCTGTATGGTATAAGCTCAATAGTGTGTGTTCTTTCTTCTAAGGTAAAACATGAAGACCCAAAAAATATTTAATCTAACAACTATTGTTTGTAATATATTGTTTGATCAGGATGTTCTATAATGAGGTAAGAGTAACAATAAAAAAAAAATATTGTTTCTTTTAAAACACATACAGTTATATTCACTATGGTCGTTGCGAAACAAGCTGAAATATCTAAGATGGCTGTATTACCATTTTCGATATAATTACCTTCTATATAATGAATTGAAATTGTAAAAAATAGTTACATTGGGAGTAACGTTGAGGTCGAGCGGAACTGTTCATAGATGATACACGAAAATTTAATACTCTTTCGAAGTTAGAACACTAAATTGTTCGTCTTCCCCGATTTTCCGAATTCCGAATATAGCGCAAGATTTGGCACTGCAAATCTGCTTAATGAGAAAAACTCATGGACTCTTTTCGAACTTTCCCTTGGTTAAACTTTTGTTTCAAATCCGACGACCTATCTGATTGCGTTAAGGAGTTTTACGATGTTATTTTGGCTGATATAGAATCTTACACCCCTTTTCTGAAGAAATGCCCTTCCAGCGGCAAACTTTGGTTCGACCGAAAAAATATAAAGGAGTTCTTGTTTCTAAACATCTTGTCTACAGACAATGGCGTGAAAATCCTAACGTCATAAATCGTAATAGCTTTATTTGTCCCGGGGACAGATGCAAAGAAATTATCAACGAAACCCAGGAGGCACACAATCAATGAATTAAAAACAAACTTCTTGCCTGTGTCAACAATTCCAGGTCCTTTTGGATAGTTGCTAAGGCTATTAGTCAAAATTTCGCCCAATCTACAATACCACCACTCACATGGCCAGGTAATACTATTACAACAACACCTGTTAAGAAAGCCAACTTATTGGCTGAATTTTTTGCTTCATATTCTACTGTCGATTTCCAAAGAAAAACACCACCCACTATTCCCATAGAATGTCTCATATTGTCTTCACACAATGCATAATAAAATGTATTTTAATGAAGCTAGACACCAAAAAAGCTTCTTGCGCTGATGGAATACCTGCCATAGTACCCAAAAAATCCGCAAGCGAACTAGCTTCAGTTTTCTGTAGACTTTTTAACTGATTCTATAGAAAGGGAATATATCTTTTTTTGTAAGAAGTACTGGGGAGTTTGGCCGATACCCAAAAAAAGTAAGAAGACCTTGCCAAAAAACTACCGACCAGTCGCACTGCTTTCAGTAATATCGAAAGTTATTAATTAAGTTTAAACATGTTAAAAGAAATAATTAATTTCTTTTGGCCTAAAAGAGTGAAATATTTTGGTTTAACTTTATTTTATTTTTGACCATATACTGTAGAGAATATTTTTCAACTTTTGCAATTATTTTTTAAAACTTGTACAGCCCAATTCAATTATCCTCACTAATCATATACGTTCACGTTTTTGGAGAGGTAACAGCAGATTGTCGGAAGTTGCTACATTTATGCTTGAACCTAATACCCTTTGTTCGACAAACTTTTCATGCTTTTTGATTTTATTAAACAAAAAAATTGTTGGAGTTTATTAATTACTAAAATATTTCAACGAGATTTCGTTTATTTTATTAAAATCAATTTTTTTTACCACAAAGATTTCTGTACTTTCTGTTTTTTTTTTTTATTAAATTTATTAGTTTATCTGCATTTTATTGCTTGTCCTTTTCATTAAATATTCATATTCTTAAATCTTACGTAATGCTTGGAGAATAACTCTCATCTTTAATTTATTGAAATTGATGTAATACTGTAAGTTCAAATTCACAGTGGCAATTTGCTAACATAACTGACATGATTTTTCAAAATTAGGCTACAAGGTGTAAAATTATTGTTTTCTGCATAATGATTTCCACTATGGCCGTTTGTAATTAAGGAAAAACACCGAGTATTTTACAAAACTGTAAAAAAAAAATAACGCGAGAAAGATGTTTATATTAACAAAAATTTGGCTGAATTAACAATACCAATCAAACCAGATCCCATCAAATTCTATTGCTTGTTTTGACTGGTCTTGTTTCTATAAACCCCATCACTCTTGTGTTTACAGTGCTGTAAAATGGTATTCTTAATTACGCTCACACATATACTATATTTTAAAAATCCAGAGTTTTAAACATGGAAACAAGTTACCGGAACGCGTTCGTTTAGCTTTTTTGGCATTATTCCACTACCTAATTTATATTTAATTAAATAGTAACAGAGGTGCCTTTTCATCTTCAAAAACATTTAATTTCTCCAAATATTTTCTTCTGTGCACCAATTTATAACGATAAAATTCCATTGTTCTAAAATTCACCTTTTCAAAATAATTGTTATAGTAATAGCCCAGTCACCAGAGACGAAAATGTAGTAAAAGTATACATAAATTTAACTAAGTTTGTAAGTAAGATGATTTTTGGCCATTACTAGCTAAATAATATAAGTAAAAAAGTTTGCAGCAATCAGGGCATGGCCGGGTGGTCCCATTTTGGGTCTTCCAAGAATATCTCGAAAGATATGCATAATTTGTTAAAACATTAAATGGAACAAATGATTCTGCACAAAAAAGATCTCTAGATATTTTCCTGTACAATGCACCGTTTTTGAGAAAATCACGATCCAAAAAATGTGGGGTTGCAATAAACGATATTTCGATAATTATACTAAATTTTTTTGAAAATAACGATAAATTTTTTAAACAATTCTTATCCAATGAATTCTTCAGTACAGTATCAAAGAAGGAGCGTGTAATTAACATAAGATCATATTACTTCAATTTCATGTATGCCAGAAACTTCTGATTCCAGAAATTCTTCCAAATCCACCTTTTCGGCAAATGGTTGTTGAAAGATATTCAGAGTTCTTCGACATTTTCTGCTCCTTCCTCGGATATATCCTCAATTATTTCTATATTTGGTAAATTCTGGCAGGAATCGATGGTTAAAGAAAATCCAAACACTGGAACATAGTAAGCCAGCAACTACAAAAGAATAATTACTTTTCTTTCCGCAACCTTTTGTTTTACAATTACAGAAGATAAGATTCAATTATTGTGGTGGGGCAGTTGCTTGAGACATGAATTTTGGTATTAGAAACTGGCCTCTTTTCCAGCCCCAATCTTCAGGATTAATTCTATTAGACAGCCAGGTCTGTATCTGGAGATAGACTTTATATAAATTATACCTTGCCGCATCTGATGTAAAGAAGCAGGATTCAATGCTTTTTTCGAAAAACACCTTTTGAAAAGCATGTATATCTATACCGATCCATAGACTTTATTTTTTTAGGGGCATTGTAGATAGCTAGCAAACAAAGTAAGCAATTATTGTAAATATTTTCATGCACTTTTCGCATTTTTGGAACTTCCAATAACTTCTTGCAATGATTTATTCTCAGATTTTTCAAATAATTTGAAAATTTTCTTTTTTTCTTTGCCATAAAACAGATCAATTCAGAGATTTAAACAAACAAATGAAAAATCAATGTAAAAATGTTATCAAACTGTACTTCTAAAGTAATTTTCTTGAAGAGAAATATTTAATAGTTAAGAAAAAACATATATAAAGTTACGGTACTAATTTTCAACATTTCTAAGATGGTTCGAATACAAAAATTACCTAACTTTAAAAAAATGGCAAAAACTACATTTCTTTATTTTCAATGCATTTAAAATCAGGATATCAGGCAGTGAAATGTGTATTCCTATATGAAAAATAAATATATAAAGAAGAAAATGTCTAAAGGGTTCCTTGATTAGATTAAATTTCTCAAAGATATTATTATATAAAATATAAGCGTCTATGTTAAAAAAGTTTTTCTTTCAAATGCATTTCCTGAGCTCAATTTGAAAAAAAAAATTATGAATGTATGAAGGTTAAACTTTTCCTTTCAAAATGCTTTTTTTAGTATAATTATTTTTAAGGAACTTATGGCAGTTTTCCGGGCGCCATTATTATTTTTGCAAGAATATATGTAAGTCATTATTGTAAATATTTTCATGCAAACCTTGTTAAATGATGTTAATGAAGCAAGACGACGAATAGGTCTAAAAATTATTATCAATAAGACAAAATTTATAGTTGTGTCTAGAAATATTTTTCGCCCATTAAGCTTCAACTCAATGGTGAACGAATACAGCAAGTTGATAAGTTTAAATATTTGAGATGTCTTGTAAACTACAATTGAGATCCAGAATTCGAAATCAAATTTAGAATAGAACAGGCTAGAACAACTTTTCTAAAGGTCGGAAAATTCCTGACAAACCAAAATCTTAACTTTGAGATCAAATAGAGAATGGTTAAATGTTACCAAATATTACTAAAAGATATCGAAAAAGTGCTAAAACTATCATTTATTTGCTACTTTACTCCTGCGCCACTCTCTAGTATTATTAATCTCGACAAAAATCGTTATTTCTCCGAAAACAACTGCCTAAATACGAAAGTTGACAGCATGAAAGTTGAAGCAGTCATTCTCAGGTCAGAAATGGATACTGTTCTATCAATGAACATAAATATCACTTTCTTAAACCCACCCTGCATAAATAAAAAGCAGTTTACTATGTTAATCCAGTATCTGTCAAAGTGCCAAACTCCTTAAAAATATATTATGCCTCTTGGAAGTGACCAAAATAGACCTTCAACTGTCGAAACAAACAAGAAGTTTGTTTTTGACTCTTTAATTATGCTCTTTTTTCTTGATATTTAGAAGCTACAGCTTCTTTGTGTCTTTCATTAAACCAAGTCTGGTCGTAATCAGGAAATTTTTTCAAACAAGGGTTATAAGGTTTCGTGCCAACCAAGATGGCATCACAATAGTTTATATAATTTATTTAATGTAAATGCTAGGAAAAAAGTATTAAAAACTAAAAATCTAGAATAAGACCTTGGTAAACTTGAGCAGATTTTTTTTTCACCTACAGGTGAAAATAAACTATATATAAAATCTGTATTATTATTAGTTCTCGAGTTGCACCCGGACATGCATACACTAATGTTTATAACTATTCATATTAATTTTATTGATGATAAATGAAAAGAAAGAGTATGCTTCTTACACTTCCTCTTCTGAAAGTGCCATGCAGATTACTGCGTTTGCGCCCTTCGTTATCCCATCACATTGTTCTACTTATTGCAGCCTCTTGGAGTGATTAAAAGTCCTGGATTGCCATCTATTGACGCATATTTCGGAGCCAAGATATATTTTTTTTCGTCCTATACGTCGCTTCCCACCTTCCATTTTTCCTTGTAAATACGGCGTTGTCATTTTCCACGTAGAATATGACAGCGGTAGAAGATTTTTCTCTTCCTAATACGCTTGAAGAGCCCTCGGTTCTTCAATTTAGTCCTTCTGAGCACATATTTAAAGCATTTCTCTCGGTATTTACATTTTAAATGCTTCAATTCGATTAATTTATATAACTCTCAGCGTCTACGCTTCCATACCGTACAGAAGGACTGACCAAATATAACATTTAACCATTCTCCATCTGAGCTCAAAGTTAAGATTTTGGCTGGAATTTTCCGATCTTTAGAAAAGTTGTTCTAGCCTGCTCTATCCTAAATTTGATTTAGAATTCTGGATCTCAATTGTCGTTTACAAGACATCCCAAATATTTAAACTTATCAACTTGCTCTATTCATTCACCATTGAGTTGAAGATTAATGTCGCGAAAAAACATTTCTAGACAGAACTATAAATGTTGTCTTATTGGTATTATTTTTTGACATATTCGTGTATTAACATTAATATTAACACCATTTAACAAGGTTTGCATTAATACCTATGAGCTTCTCCGAAACCGTCTCAACAAAAGCTCTCTCCACATACAGGTTGAATAACATTGGAAACAGAATACATCCCTGACTGACCCCTTTCTTTATTTTAAATTCGTCTGTTGTTATTGAATTGGGTAAACGTGTTTCAGGTATCTGGTACCAATATAGGTTAGCTATTAGTTTTATGTTTTTGTCGTCTAATTCCAAATTCTAAAGATATATTCCCTACACATTATCAAAAGTCTTCTCATAGCCTATAAAACATGAAAACTTCCTTTCATTGGTTAAAGCAGTTTTGCACTTATGTTTGCAAACCAAACATGGCTTCTCTAGTTCCAAATTCTTTTTTTAAACCAAATTGACTGAGCCCACTTACTTGGGCGCATTTCGTGTAAATTCTTGTGTGCAAGATTCGAAGAAGAAGCTTCAAAAAGTGGCTCATTAGGCTAATGAGACACTTTGACTGCTAATGAAATTTTTACCCTATTAACCTGTTTACTGACAGCAGTTAGTGCTCTCACCTGAACTAACCTGAACTAAACCAATATGGATTTAATATAAGGTTTTCTTTTCTATATAATGATATGTTAAAGTATAATCTCAATTTACTACAAAATGTTACAAGACATTACAGTATAATTTATACTGAATTATGAACCTTATCTCTTAAAAATATATTAATATTTGAATCAACGCTAAAATGATAAATATTTTGGGAATGTTTGACATTATTTTAAAGATGCTGGCTGGCTAATCGAAGCTGCAGCAGATGCATTTGGATATTATTTCTTTTTTAAAAGTTTTCATTCATTTATATGTTCAACGTAAAACACTTTTATTAACCTGAAATCGCAAAGCGAGTAATACTTTAAGGCTTCTTAAATTCCTTTTACTTCTTGAATTTGGCTCACTAGTTTCTAAGAAAATATTGGGTGAAAAGTATTGAGGTATTTACAGAGATGTTCTGTAACATATAGATAGAAAAATAGCCAAAAACAGTGGATTTAATCCAATTATCTTAGATAAACCGGAAAAAAAACAAAAAACATAAAAATATACTTAAACAATTTTACGCACCAGACGTAATACATGAAAGCAGAAAACAGTTTGCTATTAACTATGTCGGTGGTATTAGTAACAAAATCAACAATAGCCTTAATGAGTTAGAAATAAACTGAATAAGTGTTAATAAAAACAATGTAGCCCGATATTTAGTTAATAACAAAGAAAGATCTAAGAAATACGGAAAATCGAGTATATATGAATTTAATTGTGATGACTGTGACGTTGTCTATGTAGGACAAATGGAACGGAACCTACAACAAAGATTGAAAGAACACAGACACTCTATTTTAAATAAACAAAAATTACCAGACTTTGCTGAACATTACATAGACAATAATCACCTTTTTAATAACGAGAGGGTGAAGTTGCTATACAGTGCTCAAAAAGGAGAACATATGGATTATTTAGAAATTCTTAGCATAAAAAGCCCTTAAAAATAATATAAAAATAACGAACATCCAAATAGAATTTGGAAATACCCCCTATTAGACGCCGTGTTAAGACAGAACTTAAGTTTAAACTTATCGTAAACCTCTTCGAAAATGATTGTGAGACGGAAACACGTGACAGAGTGATCTGAATAAATACAGTGAAACAGATATACTGTATTTTATTTCAAAACTGTAAATATTAAGATGTTTCACCTAGAACCGACCGCAAACTCCATAAACATATAGAAGCCTTGTTAAAGTGAATCTATTTGTGGTTTATATGTAACCATGTTACGTTTTTTATGCGTTTCTAAACAAAAATTTTTAGGTATAATTGCAATGGTAAACCTAGACTTAGCGCAACGAAAAGGCCTTATCTTTTTTTATAGTCACATTTTAGATGGTTGCTATTCTGGGAAAAGTTTCAAAAAATATTGAAATATTAAAAAAATTTAATAATTTTTTTAATATTTCAATATTTTTTGAAAACTAATTGTAAAAAATCTAAAAATAGCAGAGCGCAAAGAGGGGTCGGCGAGCACGGAGCGAAACGGGCTGCGGAGGCGCGGGAAGATGTATATGAATAAACAGAGTAAATTTTACATAATATATGGTAGGCAAGTGGTACCACCTCTAAAAGGATCCCAAAAAATTATATACAAAGGAGTAGGTAAATACTACGTTAAATTAGAATTCTTTTGCTGGTTAATAAGTTGGTGTTTTACATAGGAAGAAAACGTGCCTGGTGATAATTGTTTAACCTCTTGTGACAAAGTATTCCACAAATGCACATCAACAAAAATGAAGGACTTTTGAAAGGCTGTGTTGAGGAACTCTAAAAGAATTAATGTTTTTCGTATCGTGCCGATGCAGAAAAACACTAAATTGTTCCTTGAGGTATTGGGGTTGTCCAAATTTAAATATTCGATAGACGAAATTATACAAATGACACCTTCTACGATTTTCCGTATTTAAAATATATTTAAATAGGGTGTGATTCGATTTCTGAATTTGTTTTGTATTTTCTGGATTAATCTAACATACTGGGCTGACAAAGAGTCGCCATACACAACATCAGCATAATCAAATAAAGATAAGATCAAGCTGTTGCACAAATAATATTTTTGGTTTTTGATGGCAGAAGATTCCTTAGATTATACAGTTTTTTTTTTAAGCGAATATAAGCTGCCTTTAATTTAATATTAATATGTGATTGGAATGAAAGAGATTTGTCAAAAATTACTACTCCTAATACTTT
Source organism: Pachyrhynchus sulphureomaculatus (assembly GCA_019049505.1). NCBI lineage: Eukaryota > Metazoa > Arthropoda > Insecta > Coleoptera > Curculionidae > Pachyrhynchus > Pachyrhynchus sulphureomaculatus. The sequence goes on from CM032446.1 coordinate 160,748,060, forward strand.
GGCCTCATGAATTAAAGACAAAAAAGTATTGTCAATTGAAGGTTTAAAGGTATAAAAAAGTATACCCTCTTTATTTTTATTACCGTTAAACAGCATAAAACAAGACTTCTGTGCATTAAGCTTGAGGCTATTATTATTCCAAAAATTATATATGTTATTTAGGTCCCTATTAAAATATACTAAAGAAGTGCGTAACTTATTTAAAGGATATGGAATATATATTTGAGAGTCATTTTTAATTTTTAATCTTTTCACATGACACAGTGTCATCGATTTTTTAGAAAGTGTTCCATAAAAATAACTGACTGGTCTGACAAGCCAAAATAGTAATGCTTTGCCAAGAGCAGATCATGATTTAGGGTGTCGAACGCCTTACTAAAATCCAAAAGAGCTAAGCAGGGGGTTTTATTTTTGTCTTCATTGAAACGAATATCGTTCAGTAAATTAACCAAGCTGGTAGTAGTACTAAAATAGGGTCGAAATCCCGACTGACAATCGGGTATTATTTGTTTACTCTTTACATATAAAAACATTTGCTGATATATATGTCGCTCCAGAATTTTTGATAAAGTAGGGAGTATACTAATTGGTCGTAGGTCCTTTGGTTCCATCGGTTTGTCACTTTGGCACATGGTTTAATAATAGCCTTTTTCCAGATATTTGGAAAGTACCCTTCCAGTATACAGCAATTAATTATATTTTATAAGCGGACGCGTGCAGTATTGAAGACAGAGTCTAAGATCTTTAACAGAAATACCATCCTCTCCTATGGCATTAGTAGAGATTTTATTTATGATGGCTAACAACTCTCCTTCGGTAATTAGATTAAAACTAAATTTCATTTCATTTGTTACCTTTGGATGATTATTAGATT
>CM032446.1:160752972-160782972 GCA_019049505.1 Pachyrhynchus sulphureomaculatus
CTACAGGGTGTAGATTGAACAAAAATTATCACGACTGCATTACCATTAATAATTTATCTGGTATATAAAAAAAAAAAATTCAAGGTCATAAAGATCGGAAAAAAACTTTGTTGAAAACTCATTTAGGATGTGTTTTGTGAAGTCATTGGTCATTTTATACTACCGTAACGAAAATTTTTATTTTAAAAGCAATTAACGTACGGAACACTAATTGCGTAAGTCCAACTTACACTTGACCGGTTATTTTTGTGTTATGATCCGCCACTGGCCATCTAAGAATAGGCAATAGGCAAATATTTACTAGTGTTTAAAACATGAAAGCAATTATTCATTTCAACAGATTGCTAATTTAAACTTGATGCTACTGACAAACCCTCTAAAATTATAGATTCCTTTTGTTCACAAAAGGTTATATTCATGTAAGGGTGCGAGACCATGTTGCGTGATTACTACCGTCATTTATTTGGTGATAAGACTTCTTGTAAATGTAGTTTGCTAACCGAAATTTTACCCTCAAGCGTTATTAAAAATGTCACATCTAGAATGATCTTTACGTATATATGACAGTCGTTTATTTTCCTAATGAAACTAATATATAGGTCGAAAAAAGTTGTAGCCTTTCGTGTAAATGCTGCAATTAAGGGGATTACAATATTTACACCACATGTTGAAAGTATTTCTTTTCTTCTCTGACTTTCAAAAATGTCTTAAATTGAATAAATAAGTAGTTTTCTTCTGGGAGCAGTTAGTTGGATTAAACAATCACAAGGCTTCTGAACCAGACAATATTTCTGCTGAAATCTTAAAGAACAGCGACGATAGAGGTACGGATCTACTACACCAGATCTGGACAAAAAAGGAGTTAAAGGCGAATGCGGCAATTATAGAACCATTGCTCTTATTAGCCATGCCAGCAAAGTCCTTCTACAAATCACACAGGAACGACTACAGAACTACCTAGTTCCCCAAATCCCCCAGAACAAGAAGGATTTATACCGGGATGCGGAAGGTGTCACTAACTTATGAATCTGCGACAAATAGTGGACAAAGTGTATGAATACAACGTTCTAGCTATGTTCTGCTCTCTTGATTACAGTAAAGCATTTGATATAGTACAATGGGGACGGCTCTGGAACATTCTAAGGGAAATGGGGGTTCCGAAATACCTAATCCACATCATAAAGTCTCTGTACAACAATTCAGCACAGATAAAAATAGAGGGGCAATAGCCTAGAAGATTTCAGCGTCGAAAAAGGTGTTAGACAGAGTTGCATCCTTTCCCCCGTTCTGTCTAACATCTACGGAGAATGGATTATTAGGAAGGCTTCGGAAGACTAAGAAGGTGAAGTCTGTTGGTGGAAAACACTTACGATATGCGGATGATACGATCGTTTTGGTTCAAAACTACCAATAAATCTTCGAGCCTTTCCAGCGGGTTGAGGCTGCAAGTTCGCAATCGGGCCTACGTCTGAATAGAGCCAAATGCTCTTTGAAGATTGTGGATAGATCTCAAACATTACTATTGCAACTGCAAGTTATTCGGGATATAAAGACAAGCAATAATGTTATTTATCTCGGCACACAAATAACGCACAAAGGAGGATTCGAGCTAGAAATCAAGCGAAAGATTGGGATGCAAGCATACTGCAGAAGAATAGAGGCGTTCGAAATGATTCACTATCGTAGGATGGTAAGGATCCTGTGAACGGCTCATAGAACGAATACACGGGATTAGGAAAAGCTGCAATGATTCAAAGACTAATGATCCAAGGAAAAGTAGGCGTTAGAAGAACAAGAGATCAGGACTTCACAAACATCTCGGTTGCAGCAGTCATGAGAACGGTAGAGGATAGAGTAGCTTGGTGAAGATCTACCATTAACGAGTCACGACGTTCGGTCAACAACTGGAGAGAGGTAATAAACACTACATTTTGCCTAATATTAAGAAGTACTCGTAATCTAAATCGATCACTATAAAATAATAACGCACCAAAATTTGTCAGAAATGAAATGCAGGACCTGTGAAATCAGATGAGCTGTTGCCTCTTTAAGGAGACACACACAAACGATGGATTTTCACGTTACTGCGCAAACTCCAGCAGTCTTCTATGTTTATAATCGGTTCAGGATTAGATTTACAGACAGAGACATAGAGAATGCTAATCTAAATCCGCGAGATCTAAACAGTTTTTTATAGTAAATAAGCAGCATATTTCGACTTACTGTGCCTGGTATCCCAGGTACGATCGGCGTAGGTCAGATTACCTATTTATTTAAGTGTACTTGAAAAAACTGCATACCTCGTGTTGTCACACAACATATATTTGCAGACTGAAATCGACATTACTGTAATGGCGTGTGCTTGGTGAGAAGATACTCGGATCAGAAAAAAATGACGATATAGACCTTGCCGTTCTGAAGTAGGATGTATATATTAAATCAGATTTGACTGCACTGAGGATTAACCTTGACGGAAACTGCTGATGACGTGTCGTAGATAGTGGACCCCTTTAATCAGAAAAACTGATGATTGATACAGTCTCTTTCTCAATCTATAGCGAGACGCATATCTGAAGGCTGACGGGACGGATTAAAGATCATTTAAACAAAGACATAGTTCACCTCTATATCATGAGGTCATTCCTAGATCGGTCTGGCCTACATCGAGATTCGAGATAAGGTAATTATTTTCGGTTTATTTGCCCTGCTATAAGTGTTTTTAACCATACCATACCATAAGCGAACTTCCAGATTTTTTGGAATAGGTTATCTTTCTCCAAATCCAAATCTGTAATTCAGCTATATTTGCAGATATACAATATTTCCACCCTAAGTTTATCAAATTTGGGCAATAATGATTTGATATTTATCTTTTAATATTTTTATTACCGTTAATTATCTTGTTACACTTTTGAGAAGAGTCGAAGCTATACCAGATATTTTCAGAGCTTATTACAAGGATTTCTTTACACCTTGCCATACTTATCCTGTATTTTCGATTCAATCTTATTTGAAATGCGGTATTCTTTAAGAAACATTAAGATTATAAATCAATATGTTATGCTGTTACTCCAAAATTTATTTTGTTCCCTTCACCACAGGTATCCACGATCATTTATTACGGCGACCTGCCACTGCTTATTGATTAACACCAACCAACGCGAGAACTTAAAATGAAGATGAACGGCCGTGTTGTCAGCATGGAGTTTTGGCTTATACGTATTCGGCCAGAAAGCGAGCAACTCACTTTTTCTTCCTATTAAAATTAGATATTATTAAGTTCGATTTGAGTTAGCTGTTTTCAAATTAATTAAATCAAAAAAATAAGTATCAATTAATAGGTGTCTCGGTTAATAATGTCGATTTTTTCGCAAAATTTAAGCGTTTATTTTCATCACAAAATGAATTACCTTAATAATCAAAGTATTGGCCATCGTTAGCTATGACTTTTTCCCATCTTTCTGTCAAAGAATGGATTCTGCACCAGAAGAACTGTTCATCTTTTGAGACCAACCATTCATTAAGCTAAATTTTCACATCTGCGTAAGAATGTAAGTGTTGATCTGAAAGTCCGTGCTGTATCGATCGAAAAAGGTGGTAGTCTGAAGGGGCTAAGTCCATTGAATACGGCGGGTGGAGTAGAATGTCCCATTTGATGTTTTCCAAATAGTTTTTAACACATTTTGCAACATGGGGTCGAGCATTGCCATGTTAAAAAATGACTTTATCGTGTCTTTGGGCGTAATCTGGTCGTTTTCATTTAATACTTGGTTGAACTTTATCAATTGTTGTTGGTACCGATCGTCAGAAATCGTTTCAGCAGTTCGTAATATACGGCTGGCCTGGGTCTATCTAAGTTTTTTGGGTTGGAGCATGTTCACCATAAGCTTCAACCAACAATAATAACTTTCAGCAGCCGTTTTCTTCAAATGAAAGAAGGTTATTAAACTTCCCCGCAAAACGTCTTTTTCTGGTACGAAACACGACATATTCAAAGTTATGAAGATGTTTTACGTGCAGTGGTAATTAACAACAAACTGGTTTTGGATGGCGTATGTTTACCTTCCAAAACACCATAGATGTCACTAGTCTATACCAACCAAGTGTATTAGTAACGCCATCTCATAGCAAAATCGACATTATTAACCAAAACACCTATTAAAATTTCCAAAACGTTGTGTTTTTTTTTTTCAGCTATAATTAATATTATGTTATTAAAACGATATTTTATTTGAGATTTCTATTAAATCCTAGTACTAATAGTAATCAAATCTGTTTTAATTATAATTAGCAAGAGCCGCGACTTTTTGGGGTTTTCTCCCGGAGAAAATTACTCCTTTTATTTTACTATGGCAATTGTTAGCAGCTTCGTTAGCATGTAAACGTTATTTTTCTGCTCGTGCCCTTGGCATAATATATAGGGATCCAACTTCATACTAAATTAAAATTTCACATAAACTATTATATTTTCTATTTAATTTCTTTCTTATTCACTTTTGATGGTAAATATTTGTAACTAGTACTGTGTATGAAATTACTGTTAGTTCAGGTTAAATATTTATAACCTGTAAAGTATAATAACACTGTATGTGATTTTTCTGAAGCTGTTGAACTAATTTTAATTAAATATAGGGAGCAAGGCAAAATGATGAGCCTACACATCAAGGAAACACACGACTGTACGAAAATTGTATTTCGTTCTCGAATTATAAAAAGACATACATGTACTCAAACAGACACATACACACACACACACACACACATATATATATATATATATATATATATATATATATATATATATATATATATATATATATATATATATTACAAACCTTTTTGTGGACCTGATGTTGATGAAATTTTTATACCGGCGATAAAAAATACGTAACTTCTAACATTCATTAATTTATTTAAAATTCGTATAATTTCGGTCACGTGATTTAAATTAAAAGTTGGACTTATCAATGCATTGGCCTCTCAAGCCAACTTAATTATCGTATATGTCAAAAAATATACCTACTGTTTCTTGGGTTTAATCAACGTAAATTGCTATTGGGGTCCTTAGCGCTTTGGTACAATTTCTGTACGTAGGGCGATTATCTCCTCTATTTTGAGAAACAATTCTTCAAATATAAAAAAAAATTATTTGTACTCTGTTATGTAGTCTAAACCAGACCCACCGTAAGCTAGCGTGCACCGCACGTAGGCGGCGCGTCGTTGGGGGGCAGCGTAATACATGTCTTTTATACAAAATAACAGAGAAAAGAGGCTGGGGATGGGGCCGCCATAGAAAATTTCTGTGGGGGGCCGCATAGTAAGGTTTTGCACGCGGGCGTTCAGGTGGCTAGCGGCGGGGTCTAAACAATTATATGAGGTTTGTTGTGTGACATCTTGAACAATTTGTGACGATGATGCGATAGATATTTTCTACAGAAAGAGTCAATATAGTGATCGTAAGGCACCACTTTGACTAACGTAAAAGAAAAAATAATTATATCTGTTATGTTGGGTCTCAAAAGACAAGAATTTTTTTTTTTAAATTTAAAATCAGCCGCTAGCTCCACATTCGAACCAGCGACCAATGGTCACTTGGCAGGCTTTATACCCCGCTATATAGCGTGTCCTAGAAAATACCCCAAACATAAAAATTTTAGGAGACAAGAACTACTAAACAGTTGTGAGACTTCTTGAGAACAATACCAATGTATTAGAGCATCCAAGATGGATAATCGAAATTGAATTTTACCGGTAAAGTCAGATATTAATTGAAGAGCATTTTACTAAGGTTTTAAATATATGATAATGAATATTCATTACGTAAAATGATTTAAAATTTCAAGGAAATAATTATCCAAAAATAAAAGAAAATAAATAAAGAACATACTGCCTGTTTAATTACCTAAAAAAATTAAATAATACAACAGCTGTTGCTCTAAGATAAATATATATAATGTATTTAAACATAATGAACTATTTAGGCGCATAAATATAGGGTGGGCCATTTAAAAGTTTAAATTTAAAAATGCAATAAAACAAAAACGGTTTGAAATTTTGCCAAATTTAGTTTTTTGTTGTGATGTACAATTGTTCCGGTTAGAGATGGAATATTATTTCATTCATATGGCTGCCGCGGCTGGCCTCACAGTACCCCATTCGATCGGACCAATTTTCGAGCACTTTTTTTTCGAGTGTATGGGGTCGTATCTCGGCAATGGCATCACGAATGTTGGCCTTCAAATGCTCAATTGTCTCTGGTTTGTCGGCATAACACTTGTCTTTAACGGCGCCCCCACAGAAAATAGTCCAACGGTGTCAAATCGCAGCTTCTTGGCGGCCAATTGACATCACCATTTCGGCTAATTAAACGGCCATCAAACGTTGGACGCAATAAATCGATTGTGGTATGAGATGTGTGGCAAGTTGCACCATCCTGTTGAAACCAAACATCGTTCACATCAATACCATGAAGAGCGGGCACAATAAAAATCGGTTATCATGGTGCGATAGGTGTCTCCATTGACCGTAATGGTTGCGCCGTCCTCATTTTCAAAGAAATATGGGCCAATGATGCCTTCGCTCCACAAGCCGCACCAAACAGTCACTCGTAATGGGTGCATTGGCTTCTGTAAGACCACGTGTGGGTTTTTTGAGCCCCAAATACGGCTATTTTGCTTATTAACGTACCCACCAAGATGAAAATGAGCTTCATCCGAAAAGATGATTTTTTTGGCAAAATCGACATCATCGTGCAGTTTCTCGTTGGCCCATCTAGCGAAGCGAAAACGAAGCGGATGGTCATGCGGCTTCAACTCTTGAACCAATTGAACTTTGTAAGGCGTCATACCGAGATCTTTTCGCAAAATTCGACGTAAACTGGTGCGTGAAATGTTCAATTCTTGAGAACGATGACGAGTTGATGTTGATGGATTCTCATGTACACTCTCAGCCACAGCTTCGATATTTTCGGGTGTACGCACTGTACGAGCACGCTCACGTCTTGGCGCATCAACAATGAAACTACCGGGCACTGTTGGTCCTTCTCTGTGACCAAATTTTGTACGACATTTTCGTGCAATTTCCGACCAATTGTCTTTGTTTTGGAAATAAATTTCCAATAAATCCCAACGTTGCTCAAGCGTAAATCGATTCATTTCGTTCAGTGGAGATAATATACTGAATTTTGTGACAGAATAGAATGACATAAGTATTGCCAGATTCGAAATAACCGGTGGTTCAAATTTAAACCGATAGATGGCCCACCCTTTATTAGTCCATTTTAAATTTTAAACAGAATAAAATAGATAAAATTTTATAATTAATTTTTATAATACAAAACTAAAAAATAAGTACTCAAATAATGCACAATATTGTTATAACAATCTTGAAAATTTCTATATTTCAATCATTTATAGTTCATACAGCATCACAGTAGGATTTTTAATTTTTCGAGAGAAAAATATTACATTACATATTACATATATTTATTTTCTTTCTCTTTTTGTGAAATATGGAATAATTGCCACTAAAGTTACCACTTCTTACAAAATTTATTAAAAATATACCCTGCACATTCTTTCTGAAACCGAAATTTAAATTAAAACGTAAATACCAGTATCATGATACATAGTATTACATACCATTATATGATAAACAATCATTAGTTTCATAACAATCTCCTCAATAAGTATTTAAAACCTCCAAGAGAAGCAAAGGAGGAGTTTAAATTTTCATCACACTAAGAATTTGCAGATCTAAATATTCTAAAAAGGGGAGAATTTAACGAGCAGTGCGTTTTGTTAAAATGGTGACATACATAAATTTTCATACGTAAAATTGCTCTGAGAAACAAATGCTATCAGAGCCAAAGGATCTGGAGGATAAATTTCTTAATTAATTATTTGGCGAACTCCGATGCTCGAAATACATAATTTTATAATAAGACCTCAGTATAAAGTAATCAACACATTGAACGTTCTCTCTAAACGCCAAATATGTTAAAAATCTATTTTGAACAGGTTCTGGGAGTAATTTGTATATATTTTACATAAAATCTTAGAGGATGGTTGCAAACTTAATGCAGCTAAATACACAAGAATAAAGTGTCATTAATATAATCGAACAATCAATCCCTTCGATAAGCACTATTCAAAATATTATATATGTGGGTATCCAACAATAATTTTGTATAAAAAAGAACCGCAAAGTTTCTTATCTGACTCTCTTTCCTGCATTAAAGAACAACAACTAAAATTATAATTATTTATTCTTGCATTATAATTACGTCTAAATCTGGTTGCAGTAAAGTTATTTATAATAACACATAACCTATTTTCTTGATAGTAAATATGCAATCTGTTAAGCTCAGATTACAGAACGCGGTATATACAACTTCCGGTTATTCTCTTGTAGACTTTAAGGTATATTATTCATATAAAAATTACATAATAGCGGCTCCAAATGATTGTCCTGGGGTACACTCGATCTTGTAGTAAAACATCTGATCTACTATCAGCAACCTAAAGAAATTGGTCATCATGTAACACCTGAACCAATGCAAGATAACACCACTCACCTCTACCTCAACCAGTGTTATAAACAAGTAATGGCCACTTATGTTGAAAGCCTTGCCAAAGTCGGTGCAGCTAATCTGGACCTTATCATTCATGCTCTCGATGTTAAATTTTGAATACAAGGCAAAATTAGAGTATCTTTCTATTTGGTTAGCAGTCATGTTGACGTACAGCAATTTGATCTTTTTACTGAGAGAAAGTACTGATTAATGGTAATTTTAAAGATCCTGACAAATAATGGAAATGGGCCGATAATTATTTATCAGAGTTTTATCGATGGGGATGATTAGAGATTTCTTCTATTCTTTAAAAAGAAAGCCAGATTCTAAAGATTAATTAAAGCGTCAGTTTCTCAGCGCTTAACACGTAGGCTGAAAAGTTTTTGGTATAGCTATTTAAAACACATTTTTTTTCAAAAATTCGACTTTATTCATCAACATAGTCTCCTTCAGGAGCTATACAATCAGCTCAACGTTTTTCTAACATCTCTATATCTTTCTTTTAGAAGGATATGTCTTTGTCTTCAAAATAGGCCTTAGTTTCGGCGATAACTTCATCATTGGAGCTAAATCTCTTTCCTACAAGCATTTTTTTAAGTTCTGCGAATAGATAATAGTCGCTGGAGGCCAAATCTGGAGGATACGGTGGATGAGGAAGCAATTTGAACTTCAATTCATGCAATTTTGTCATTGTAATCATTGACTTGTGACACGGTGCATTGTCTTGATGAAAGAGCCCTTTTTTTTTGTTCGTTTGGAGCCGTTTCTTTGCCATTTCTGCCTTTATATGCACCAGCTTTCTCATGCCCAAATATTCATGCAAAATATAACCAACACGTTTTTTTGATATCTATAGGGTGTCAGCTATTTCACGCAATTTCACTTTACGGTCATCCAAAACAATTATGTGGATTTTTTTATGTTTTCCGGCGTAATCATCTCATATGGGCATCCAGAGCGTTCAGCATCATTTGTATCTGTACGAATGCGTTTTTAAATTCAGCATACCAGTAAATTATTAGTGATTTTCCAGGGGCCGAGTCCCCGTAACACTTATCAAGCCATTACTTTGCTGGAACGGTATTTTTTTTCATCAAAAACAGTGTTTAATCAACACACGAAATTCGATTTTTTCCATTGTTTTGAAAATATCAAAAGTAGCTTCACTAAAACCACTGTAACTTGTAAACTAATCGGCAAAATGTCATGAAATTTTGACACGTATCGTTTGAAGGTTGATATTTCCTAAAAATCATATGGATTTTTTGAAAAGGCGACATCTATATGTCAGACCAAAAACTTTTCAGCCTACATGTTACATACTATACATAAATATATATAACCATAATATTTTATAATTCATCATAATAAGTAAATTGCATAAGTGTTCCTGCTGTTGATTAGGATTCGTGCTCGCATATTGCAGAGTGTGTTGTGTATGCATAAAACAGGAGATTTCATGCCCTCAGAGTACAACACGCTTGTAAGACAATGGGACATATGAATATGTATGCTTGTACGGAAACAATTAATGTAAATTGATAGAAGTGTTTACAAAGAAATTAAAAACTTCAATATATTTCAAAATTTTCTTGCGAAATCATAAAAAGTAAGTAGAAAAATTAACTCATCAAAAAAAAATCTTCTGATTTTTTAAAAAAATTTCCTTCATCTTCATTTTCCGATCATTACATCAAAACATTAAACCCAAAACATTTATAATTATAATTTTATTGGCAAGACCGCTTTAAACTGCAAACAATGGAAAACCAACATATCTTCCCTACACTCCAAAAACTTCAGAGAAATACGTACGCAATTTATTATTTATTTAATGCTAATGTTACAGAACATCAGGTATCACCGCAATTTGAGTACAAACTCTTAAAAGTAGTATGATTCGTTCCTATTTTATGTCAGGATGAAAAAACAAAATGTTCTATTTTCTCAAAAAAAGGCATTCAACATGATAATGATATTTGACGGCGCACTCTTGCATACCCTTCCACATGGCTTATCAGTACGATGGTAAAATATGCTTACCTCCTGCAGGGGTGGTGACACATTAGGAAGTTATTCCAGTTTGAGACGGTTTAATCTCTTGGGTCAGATAAGAAATCATAGTTATTAAACCAATTTGTTATCTAATTAACAAACAACCTTTTTTGTTAGTCGAGCCTTCGAAATTATATTTATTTCTTCTTCAGGATATCTGGAAAGACAAAATTTTCTTCCTCCTTTACAATGTTAAGTGAATATTTTGAGTATATTAAAATAATGAAGATAAGAAAAGCAAGAAAAAAGAAAACTGGCTGACTCACCAAAGTGGTTTTTTTATAACAAAGAAACAAGCAATCATTAGCACAAAGGGAAATTCCCTCATATATTGTTATGAACTATATACATATATATATATATATATATATATATATATATATATATATATATATATATATATATATATATGTACATACATACACGTATATACATACAGAGTGGTCAATACGTCAACATTTTCTAATCAATTAGATAACAAATATTTTTACCTTAACATGGTATTCAACATCTACGCACAATAAATAACTTCAACTCCCTGAATTACTATTTTATTTTACTTATCTTCTATGTTGTCAATTTGGCCGAATTTTCATGTCATCAATGTTTATTTAAAAGAAACTGGGTCAAAAAACACGTTTTGCTCAAAATGGTATTTTCCCACATAATCTTCTTCAAAAATTAAAAATTATTTCGGTACTAATGAAGCTCTTTTTAAATACTTCATACCTACCAAGGCAATTAACTATAATAATTTACATAAACTGGTAATTTGTGTAGGTGCCTTGAATTGTGGGCTGCTTTTTTTTTGCAAAAAAAATATATTTGTTTTGAAATGATTGCTTAAAAATGAATATGGTTTCATTTAATAAACATTAAAATTTCAATTCAATTTATACATTTTTACGTAAGGGGAAGCAAACAAAAAATAGAGGTCTTAAGATTGAACGATAGATTTAAAACATTACACTTTGAAATAAAGAAAAGGAATTCTAAAAAAATGAAATCTTTGATTATTAATAATAGTTAATTTAGTATATAATTTTCCAATCCTATAAGAAAATTAATAATGATTTTAAAATTTTCGTTCGTTATCTTCTTGTCTTATGGTGAGTTAATAAGGTTTACATTATCTCCTAAATTTTCATTACGAGTATATCACATTTATGCTGCTACCTTTTCAGCTAAGAAAGAAAAAACTCCAAACGAAAGTAAATAAAAGTAAAATTGCTACCGTGTTAGTTATCACTGAATAATGAAAATGTCTTAAATGTTATTTAAGCAGTCTTGGACAACTTTGATGTTAATGAGCTCGCAACAATAAGAATATAATTTATTTTTTATAAAAATACATGGGTGGTCACGGAAAAAAAAAACGGCCAAGTGCAAGTCGGACTTGTGCAACTAGTGTCGTTGATTGCTTTTAAAATAATTTTTTTTTTACGGAGGTATAAAATAATCAATGACTTCACAAAACACACTCCAAACGAGTCTACAACAAAGTTTTTTTCCGATCTTTACTGAAAACTAATGACCTTGAATTTTTTTTTATTTACCAGATAAATTATTAAAGGTAATGCACTCGTGATAATTTTGGTTCAATCTACACCCTGTGGAAAATATTCTAGAATTTTTTCAAAATTTTTTCATCAGTACTTTTCGAGATGAATGAGGGATAGCGACTTATGGCAATTTTTTAAAAATAATATAAAGAAAAGTGTGCGCAAATATTACATTATTATACGTTTTTACAAGCTTTTACCCCACTCGATGACCTGGTAAAAAAAATTCACTTCCGATTTCACCCCTCAAAACTAACCTATTAAGTTAAAACTTAACTTTCAAAACTACACGGCTCTGATTGGGCCATTAATTCCTCTCTTTGTACCAAATTTCAGCTTTCTATGTCAAATAGTTTCGGAGAAAATCGGATGTACTTAGACAGACACTAAAGTGATTTTATAGGTGGTCCGTATGAAACACTAAAAACGAGATTAGACCAGTTAAGTTCACGTCTGTTTGTACAATTTCAATAATAATTTGTGAAGAGATAGTATTTATAAATTTAGCCAGCCAGTAGATCATGAAACTCGATACGAATATCACACACCTAGAAATAGTCATACAATTTTTTCTATTCAAAAATTTAATTTTTAAGTCTGCGTTTGTTGCTACTAAATACAAAAAATGGAGTATTTGCTAACAAAATTTTCTCAGTACTGGTTGAATCAACGTGAGGAAGTAACAAGAAGTTGTAAAATAAAAAAAGTTAATAAAATAAAACTCATTCTAACAACACCAAAATCCTAAGTTTTTATATTCGAGGCAGTTTTAAAGTTTGTGAAAGCGTTTGTAATATTGCGATAATGTTACAAATACTATTTTCGGCAAATAAATATTTGTAAATATACGCGATTGTTGCAGATTAAAGCTTGTAGTACCTTTTCATGTAATATTTTACGCTGTACTATACTGAGTCTCACATGTATTGCGCTCTTGGAAACAACAAAAATGAGATTTAATGAGAATTTGTGTTCTTAATAAAACTACACATAAGAAACGGAAAAAAAAAAAATAGTCTATTCTTTTTTAAGATACTTGCAAAAAAAAAACGAAATTAATGCGTTTAGTATTTATTTTTGTAATATTTTATTGGTTAGTAATTTTGTAGAATTTTTTTCTTGATGTGCTTATAATGTCGAAATTCTGAAATATGGACTTATTTACGACAATATTGCTCTTGAAGTCCGGAATACAGCACATTTGTGAAGTTACAGATATCAATTACCAAATATTTGCAGATGACTGAAAGCTGTAGTTAGTTAGAAAGTTAGGAATATTATTTCGAACCAGAAAGCTTTACACTCCACAACAACTGTTAATTCTTTACAAAGCTCAAATTCGACCAACTATGGAATACTGCTCCCATGTTTGGGGCTCTGCTCCCAAACATACACTGCATTTGTTGGATTCTGTTCAGAGAAGAGCTGTTCGTCTGATTGGAGACCCGGTACTGACCAGCGGCCTTGATTCGCTGGAACATCGAAGAACGGTTGGCGACTTGAGTATTTTCATGGAAAGTGTTCGAAGGATGCAACCCGCTTAATTCCTCCCAAAGCGGTGCATGCTAGAAATACACGTCGCACTGGTGCTTCACATCCGTATGAGGGTCAGCTTGTTACTCCGAGGATATAACGCTTTTCAAGCAGTCTTTTATATGGAGAACATCATCCCTTTGGAATAATTTGTCTAGCGCTGTGTTTCCCACCGAGTACAATTTACAGCGATTCAAGAACAACGTGAATCGGTTTTTCCGCACACGTGCCACTAATGGAGCGCTTTAGGGACTTCCCTGCAGCACGTGTGCTAGACCCATAAAAAAAAAAAATTATCGATGGAAAGACTTGAGGATTGCTGTTATTCTATCTAAATGTTTGTTTCATTCTATCATTCTGTTTAAAATCCAGCCTATTGGTTGTGTAATATTATTGCTTACTTCTCTATCCAATAGGTTCTTTCTTAATATTCTTATCACTATTTTAATTTCTGTTTATTCGAGTATTTGTCTTGTTCTTGATGTTTCGAGTCGATTTATTTCTGTGTACTTAGTATAATTGCGGTTTTGTGATTTTAAGACTTCGTTTCAATTTTAGAAGTTTATGCCACCGTATTACATCGTTTAGCTATGCTGCAATCCTCGTCGAATTAGAGATTTAATTTTTCACTTGTGTCGATGTCACCAAAATTCGATATATTTTTGCCGAGTTACACTTTAGCAAAATCTATACTTGGCAAAAAGAATAGTAGATTAGTAAAAACATATCATAATTAGTAAAAGATATGTTTCAAGACGTTAGATTTTTATACATTTTGACTAGCTGCAGTCGTCAGATTGAACAAATGTTGATCGAGTCTTATGTTGTATTCAATATTTTCTTTCAACTTTCATCCCTACAGATGGGTCATTTTAAAAGAATAATTTAAAAAAAAACTGACCCTTAAAAAATAACTATCACCCTAGCCGAGATATCTAAATTTCATATCCCTACAGTGTCTGGGCTTGTAAAAAATCTCATGTAAAATAAGTATAAAATTGATGAGGTATCTCTAGATATAAATTTTTTCATTATGTTTTTTAAAAGTTTAACACCGTTGCCTTGTCTGAAATTTATAATTAAACCGTAAGCTTCTTGGAAGCTTTATGTTTTCTTTATTTTTCCATTAATTAAAACAATTCTTTTAATATACAACGCTGCTCACTATTTCATGCTGCTCGTTGTAATAAGGTAGTTGCTTCAACGACGTGCAAAAATTATTAAAAATTGCTGTAGCTAACTTTGTATTTCGAAGTTTAAAGATGGTTAATTTTGAATTTGGAGCAACAAAAGTTACTTTATTATGATAAAATGCTACTGGAGGTGGTATTTTATAAAATGAAATTTATGCATTTTACGGTATAAATACTGTGCCGGGTAATTATGTTTTATCTATTTTTAAAAATAAACACTCTCAGGTGAAACTGTTTTATCAGGAATTTTTTTTAAGAGGCATAATTTTTATAATATATTTCATTTAAAAATATCTCACAATTTGTTTATGACTTCTTAAATCTATTTTTGGACGAACCCTCCTTCTTTTACCCCATAATCAGCGGTCGGTTGTTTTTAGAAGAGTGCATTTAATGAAAAAATACTTGTATTCATATCTGTGGATCTAGCTACCGTTACTACATATATTTGATATTAATAATAATAATAATCATAATATTACTTATTAAATACTTTTCTTCAATAAAAATAAGTTAAATACTCAAAAGGAAAAAGGTCTAAAATTATTGTATTTCACTGTTTTTAGTAAATGGTTAAAATACGTTTTCAAATTAAGTCTATTTCGAGATATTCTTAAATTCAACGAAAATTATTTTCTCTTATACTTTTCCAAAAACTAAATCCTAAGTTCTCTCTGGTTGCATTTATTAAATCGAATATTGAATCTTTTTTGTCCAAGTAATTGAATCATGAGTTTTAAATACCTGAGCAGTACCTTCAACAAATATTGTCCACCTCTGACCATTGCACTTCAAAAATATCATATATCTTTGAGAATGCAAGTGTTAGAACAGATACTACCGAATCACATATTCATATTTTTCTAGCTTAACATTGTCTATAAAATAGAAATTATATCTGATGAATGCGTCATATCAACGTTTATCACCATTTCAAAAATGACAAAGCAATACACTAACTATCGAATCACCAATCTTACGTTAAAAAATATTTATAAAAGGAATTTATAACCGGATTTCTAAGAAATGTGAGCAAGACATTAGGACTCTCAATTGAGCTTTCGCGATGGCCTTGGCACAAAGAAGTTCTCTACGAGTATGTGTGTTTCATTGATCTTAATAAAGCCCTCGACAAGATATATATCACGATCATTTGATTCAGCTTTTCAAATGTATATTTTCATTAAAAAGTAATTGGAGGGAAAGAAGAAGTTAATACTGAAGAAATTAGTGTCATTCGGCACTCTTTAAACTATACACAGAGGAAATTATAAGAAGAGCACTAACAGACGATTTAGGAGTAAAAATCAATTAATAAATGTTTATACCGTAATAAATTAATTTTTATTTAAATAAAAGTTTTTTTTGGTGTATATTATTGACACTGATTTTATAATAACATCTACCATATTTATTATTATCAAAGTGAATTTTTAAAAAATAATTTATCTATTAGTTGAGCTGTAGTTCACACATAGGTTAGTCATTTGATAAATTGAGAAATTATCAACGGAGTAACCTGCATTCTTATAACATCGAACCACTTTGGAGGCTTTGGTTAGATGATGGTTAAAGATTGTATGGGTGCACTTATGGTGCCTCTAAAATATATATTTAATTTGGTGTTAAGGACGTTAACATTTCCGGGGAGCTGGAAGGAAACGAGGGTGCGCCCAATTTTCAAATCCGGCGAACGTAGCGATGTAAACAATTATCGACCTATTTCTATTCTGAAAAATTTTTCGAAGCTGTTTGAAGTAATTCTGTATAATCGCATTTATACTCAGGTTAGAGGCATTCTGACAACCCATTAACATGGATTTATTGATGGTAGATCCACTGTAACAAACCTGGGAGTTTATACAAACTTTGCAGAAAACATATTAGACGCACGGAGGGCAGGTTGACGTAATATATACGGACTTTTCTAAAGCCTTTGATAGAATATCTCATTTCGTTCTGCTGCAGAAGCTTTGGCGTATGGGTTTTGGTGTGAATGCGTGCAGTTTGTTTTCTTCATATTTGGGGGGCCGCTCTCAGTCAGTATACTATAATGGATATATTTCCGATTCCTACACCGCAAGCTCGGGCGTGCCACAGGGATCCAATCTTGGTCCCCTACTATTTTAGCTATATATTAATGACCTCTGTGATACTCTCAATTGTGGCAGGCTGCTTTTCGCTGATGATCTCAAGCTGTATGCGCTCGTATCATGTATTCAGGACTGTAAACTCCTTCAAACTGAGTTTTGCGTGCTTGAGGATTGGTGTAAGCACAATAAATTAGACTTGAATATTTCTAAATGTGAAATTATGTCGGTGACGAGGAAAAAACATATAATAAGATATGAAAATTCACTAGGAACGTCAACTCTCGGGCGAACCAACAGTCTAACGGACTTGGGAGTAGTATTCGATAACAAAATGAATTTTTCTAATCACATTTATAACGTAACGCTGGAAGCCAATCGCCTATATGGCTTTATAGTGCGCAACTGTAGAAGCTTTAATAGTGAACGATCTTTAATACTGCTATATGAGTCTTATGTGAGATCCAAACTGAAGTAAGCGTCTCTTATTTCGAGACCATATTATTTATGCTACAAACTAATGCTAGAATGAGTTCAAAGAAGATTTCTAAAATATTTATCATATAAAGTAGATCGTGTCTATCCAATGAGAGGAATAGAGTGCTCTTTGTTATTAGAGAGATTTAATCTTCAATGACTTGAGGCTCGCAGAGAGTGTTCGTCTATAGTTTTCTTGTATAGATTATTGCACGGAGTCATCGACTGTCCTCGGTTGCTATCTGAGGTGGCTATATTGGAATCTAGAATTAATTCACGAAATATTGCTACTTTTGTTTGTTCTCGTGCTAGACTAATCTCAGGTTAATTGAACCAATCAATGTTATGTGCAATAAATTTAACTTAATTAGTAATGAATGTGACATTTTTGCAGACACTGAAAATAAGATTCGGTCAATATGTTTGGATAATTTCACTTGATAGGACATTTCTAGAAATACTTTTGGAAGCTTGTTTTGTTTGTTGGATGTATGTAACTAATATTTGTTTTATTTATCTTTTATTCTAATTTGTATTGCGCTGATTCATTTAATTTCTTTATTCATTTTTATTTATTTCTTTCTTCTTTTTTTTTTTTGTTGTTTTTGTATATTTTTGTTGTTACTTTAGTACCTTAGTTTTAAGAGAAAATTTCATTCATATTCGTTCTTGTTTTCCCTGTAAATGGTTCTTACTGTTGGGAATAAAGCTATTAATATTATTATTATAAGAAATCATGATTTTTAAAATTAGGTCGTCAACATGGGGATTTTGGGAATTTTGGCACAATTGCACTACTCAATAGTTATCATGACCATACCAAACACTTTATTTTTATATTTGGGGCGCTTTTCGCTAACCATGTTAACATCATAAGGAATGATTATTGACTAAGTCTAGAGTTAAAAAATAGACTACTTATATTAAAATTGTGATTCTCTCATGTGGAACCGACCAATCACAAGAGGCGGTTTAGTTCTTTTTAAGTAACTAGTACAGATAACTGTTAAGTCATCGGTCTTTATTTATACTGGTTGTGTATTTTATAATTTCGATACGTTCGTATTCATCTGGTCAGATACAGTCTTAATTTACTTTAAATTATCAAATGTTACTGTATACGTGTATTTAAGGGCCTGTTCGGCAATGCTTGATTTTTCTGATCTACTGTACCTCAAATAACCTAAATTGTCTTTAAATTTTGTGTAAATCGGCTTGCTTGTTTGCCTAACATACTTCTTGTTATATCATTGCAACTTATTTCATATATTTCACTTATTTCACGTCCGTAGATTATATTTTAAGTGATCTGACAACATAGACTAACGTGAGAGCGTAATATCTTATTTTTTCCCGGGCCATATTGTGGGTTATATTTTTAATAACTAAAATATCTAGGAATGGTAATTCTTCTTTGTTCTCTATTTTACAAGTAAATATAATATAGTCTTATCGGTTATTTAATCTAAAAATCAAACCAACTAAACTGAATTTTTTTGTATCAAAAATCACAAATGCATCATCCGTATATCTATACCACACCCCTGGAAAGTATTCAAATTCTTAACTGCCTCGGTTTCAAACTTACTGATGAATAACTTAGCTATGAAGGGTGATAAGCAATTACCCCTAGCTATGCTTTTTTGTTGAATAAAAAGTTGATCGTTGTATTAAAAATATTTTGTACCATACAAAATTTGGCCAAAATGATGTATTCTTGAGTAACCTTTTCTTCGAGGTCATTTATTGTATGCAACTATCGAGAGTATTACTAGATTGGCAGTATTGGTATGCTAGGGAACAGTACTGACGTCAAAATAAATTTAAATTTCGCCTTTGTTGAGACTCGAGAAAACGAAAGATCTGATTCTCAGCGAATGCGAAATTTTAACTTTCTTTGACGTCAGTTCTGTGTTCCCTAGGGTACCAATACTGCAAACCTTACAATACCTCCAGGACTTGCTTAGACATCTATTTGGGAAAAATTTTGCATTTTGCAAAATTATTTACAATATAACAATAAATTTTTTGTTAAAAAAAACGTATAGCCATGGATAATTGCTAATCACACTTCATGGTCAATTTATTCATGAGTAAGTTTGAAACCAAAGTCAGTCAAGAATTTGAGTACTTAATGTTATTGATATGTGGATGATGTAATCGCGATTTTCAATACAAAAAAAAATAAATGTACATTATTTTCTTTTTAAATTAACTAGGGGACACAAATCTATGAGATTTAATTGTGAATTAGAGAACGGACAAATATCGTTCCGGGATATTTTCGTTATATTAGATAAAATCTAGGAACAAGAAAAAAGTGTATAAGATACGGTACAGTCGCTCAGATTTAAGTCCATTATTAATGATAGACCGCATTTACATGTAAACCTGCGGAGCCATGGGACAAAGACGTATTAATTTTGTACCAAGGTAAGCTTTTACCGTCTTATTGAGAAAATGAAAATAGTCCAAAATGATGACTACTCTGTAGACTATAAATCAATGATAATCATTGAAATATAGTAATAATCAGTAAATAACGCCTATTCTTGTCTACTCATTTTAAACGAAACTAACTTTTGAGACGGTGAAAATCTTAAAATCTGAAAGAAATTATATTTTCGTTCGTGGGAAATGACGTAGCCAGGGGGCGGGGGTAAATACAATGAAACTTTTTTTTAGGGAAAAATTTGAATATGTAATAGTTTTATGGTGGGCAGCTTATTTCCCGATTAATAAAGGCGGAGGGAAATGTGAACTTTCTACATCTTCGGCTAAGCTATTGCACAATACTTGTATTTGCTTATGGCTGGATAAAACCCCCGTATAGAAATCAAATCACTGGAATTAAAAGTAGGTAGTAAAATTAACCAATGTATTAAAAATTATTTGAAATTTCCATTAAATTGTATCATACAAAAATGTTTTTCTTATCAAAGTTAAGGACGCCGAGCCATCCCTGATGCCGCCGTCCTGGTACTGCCGATTAGAAACCTTTATAAATAGCGGCCCCCGACACAGTACAAATAGGCTAATTGAAGATAAACTTTTCATTGTAAACTTTGCAATTGTTTCTATAATCATTTTTGTTTCATAAAATAAAAGCTAATTTGTTTTTAAAAAGGTGATTTAATTTCAATAAGAAAGCTAATTTTAGTATCAAATAGTGAATTTCGTCACACATATATTTCTGTCTTTATCTTGATACAAAGCGTTAGGGAGCCAATTTTATTGCTATTAAACCTCTAACGGTTTATAATTTTGTAATTTATACCTCTATGTTCATTTGGATCAAGAAAGTTTTGTAAGGTCATATATTTCACTTGTTCGTTCTTGTTCCACTCTAAAAATATATTAATTTTTTTATTAATTAAGGTAAATAATAACCGGTTAAGTGCAAGTTGAACTTGCGCAATTAGTGTTTCATACGTTGATTGCTTTTAAAATAAAGATTTTTGTTACGGAGGTATAAAATAATGAGTGACTTCACAAAACACACCCCAAATGAGTTTTCAATAAAGTTCGTTTCCGATCTTTCCTAAAAAGTGATGACTTTGAGATTTTTGTTTTTTTTTTATATACCAGATAAATTATTAAAGGTAATGCACTCGTAATAATTTTTATTCAATCTACATCCCGCGAAGAATATTCCAGAATTCTTTCAAAATTTTTTGATCAGCACTTTTCGAGATAAAGGTGGGGGACAGCGATTTTTCGCGATTCTTTAAATATAATACAAAGAAAAGTGTGCGCATGTATTACATTATATATATTTTTGAACTCATGTTTTACAAGCTTTCATTTGACTCTATGAAATTTTTTTTTTCACTTCCGATTTCACCCCCCAAAACTAATCCAAGTCAAAATTTAATTTTCAAAACTACACGGTTCTGATGAAGCCATTAGATTAGTACCAAATTTCAACTTTCTATGTCAGATAGTTTCGGAGAAAATCGGGTGTTACAAACGGACAGAAACTGAAGTGATCTTATAAGTGTTCCATGCGGAATACTAAAAAATATAAATTCAATTCTAATATACCGTTGTAACGTTTTGATTCTATTGGACTAGATTGTAGGTTCTTGCTCATATTCGGAGAGAACAATATATTAATTTTTTGAATGGTGTCTTTTTTTGCTGCTCTGAAAGGCATTATTTTCGTTAATCAAAAATAATTCTAACAAAATAATAAAGAAAAGTTACATCTTTATATTTTGAACAAAACAGCGACCATCTATAAACCACGTGGGTTACTCATTTAGATATGTATTGATACATCGAAATATTAGCGCATTGAGAAAATATTTTTATCGAAAAAATTATAAAAGTTAATATTTTTAATATTTTGATAAAACTTATAATATTAAATAAAATAGAATACAAATACATGAAGTTTTTCCAGTAAAAAACGCTATAAGACAACAAAAATACTTTTTGGATATAAAAAAAATAATATTACTTCATGTACAAACTTTTATCAGAATCACTTTTTAGAAATTGATAAATATAGTAAAAGTTTTTCCAGTATGGTGTATATTTCCGATGGTCATTGATTTTTTCGATCCAAATACTAGACTGTTAAACTGACATTAATATAACATAAAGAAAAAAATACTGAAGAACATATTTATTAGAACCTATAAATCACAGAAATTGATATTTCGTCAAGCTATGACTGATTACTTTTTTATTCAGCAACAATAGATAACGTGGTTTACTTGGAAAGAAAAAACCAATTTTTTTACACTCTTAAAAACGGAAAGTGTTTTAGATGAGTTTTAATTAAATGTTACAAGTAATTATGTAACTTAAAAAAATATTAAATAGAAAATACGAGGCTGGTTTGAAAAGTCCGTGCAAAGTCCGAGAGATGGCACCACCGGCGCGTATCGAGGTCATGTTTAGTTAGTAGCATCTCTTGAATGAACGCACACCAAGTTTCAGCCATATTGGTCTATTTCTTTGTGTTTGGCATTCGTGTGAATCAAGGAAGTCGAGTGATTTTCAAGAAATGGACGAAAAAGAATTTCGTGTGGTGATTAAACATTACTTTATGAAAGGCAAAACGCCTCAGGAGACTAAAGAGAAGCTTGATAAACATTATGGTGACTCTGCACCTTCGATTAGAACAGTTTATAAGTGGTTTCAAAATTTTCGGACTGGCCATATGGGCACAAGTGACGCTGAACGTTCTGGACGGCCTGTGGAGGTTACGACTCCAGAAATCATTGATCAAATCCATGATATGGTGATGGATGACAGAAGAGTTAAGGTGCGTGAGATTGCTAGTGCTGTGGGCATCTCGACTAAACGGGTACATAATATTTTGCATAAACATTTGGACATGAGAAAGCTATCCGCGAGATGGGTGCCGCGATTGCTCACGCTTGACCAAAAACGGAATCGTGTGAAGTGTTGCAAGGATGGTTTGCAGCTGTTCCAGAAGAATCCGGAGGACTTTAAGCGTCGTTTCGTCACTGTGGATGAAACATGGATACATTACTATACTCCTGAGACCAAAGAACAATCTAAACAATGGGTTACCAAGGGGGAATCTGCACCAAAAAAGGCGAAGACCGTTCCTTCGGCCGGAAAGGTTATGGCGACTGTCTTTTGGGATTCGCAAGGGATAATCCCCATCGACTATCTGGAAAAGGGTAAAACTATTACAGGTGAATATTATTCATCGTTATTGGACCGTTTGAAAACCGAGCTGCAAGAAAAACGCCCGCGATTGGCCCACAAGAAAGTCCTTTTCCATCACAACAACGCACCAGCACACACCTCAGCAGTTGTGGTCGCAAAATTAATGGAAATAGGATTCCAACTCGTTTCACATCCCCCTTATTCTCCAGACTTGGCTCCCTAGGACTACTATTTGTTCCCCAATTTGAAGAAATGGCTGGCGGGACAAAGATTTTATTCAAACGAGGAGGTGATTGCAGACACTAATGGATATTTTGCAGACTTCTACAAATCCTATTATTCGGAAGGGATCAACAAACTAGAACATCGTTGGACGAAGTGTATAAGCCTAAAAGGAGACTATGTCGAAAAATAAAAAAGATTTACCCCAACCACATAAGTAGTTTTTATTTTTGCACGGACTTTTCAAACCAGCCTCGTATTAGAAGTAGATATACATTACATTTAGTCTTCTTTATTACTCAGTAAATTAAAATGTCATTATCATAATATGATGTGTATGATCATATTGCAGCCACAAATCTAGCTAGTAGTAATTATACTTTTAAAGGACTTTTTTTTAGGCACCGATTGATCAAACGTAACATTATTAACTTTCAACTCTACCTCAATGTAAGGCTTGTAAAATAAGAGAAAATCTTTTTAAAGAATATAGCCTGTAAAACAAAAGGTTTTTAGAAATACATACATATAAAAGTTTAAAAAGAACAATATACATAATATTTACAAGTAATTAACACAGAAATGCTATAAAATCTGAAATACATATACGTCTGCATACGCATGCTCCTGTGATATATCATTATTTCAACAGGAAGTCACTAATATTAATATATAAAGCAAATATATATTGTAACACACACAAGGGACAAATATATATAATATATCCTCATCATCATCATCATCACTAGCTTATTTCATCTATAGTCAGATGAAAGCCTCCCCAAGTTGTCTCTAATGAACTTTGTTGTTTGCTTTTTGCATCCAATCGTGTCCTGCTAATTTTTTATGTTGTCCGTCCATCTTGTCTGTGGTCTGCCTCTGCATCTCTTGTGTTCTCTAGGCCTCCATTCAACTATACGGCATGTCCATCTGTTATTATGCTTCCTTGCGATATGCCCCGCCCAATTCTACCTTAATATACATATTTGTCCGTCACTTTTGATCTTCCTCGAATCTCGATGTTAGGAAGTTTAATATTTAGCATTCTCCTCTCCATTGCTCTTTGGGTTACCCGAAGTTTATTTATCATACTTTTATTCAAAGCCCACGTTTCAGTGCCATATGTTAATACCGGCAGTACATATTGATCGAATATTCTGGCTTTTATTGCATTTGGGATGTCCAATTTAAATGTAGAATGTAACCTTCCGAACGCAGACCAAGCTAACGAGACTCTTTTAACTAAGTCAGCCTTTAATTTATCTTTGATATTTCGATTTGTTATCCTAATATAAAATATTCATTTGGTCATTGACTTAAAATCGAAAAACTCTTTATGAGGTATTATTTAGTTACTACCAGCATTTGAGTCTAAATTGGATGGTGTTTTACAATTATTGGCTACGAGATTACTGAAAGGTAATATTTGTTTATTTCGGGAATTAGGTCAGGAAGTGTCACAAATTGGTATCTCCTCATTTTCGATGCGATTCCGACATAATGTTTGCTTTTTGAATCTCCACATTTTTTTTATAATGACTTTAGAAAATCTGGAGGTTTTTTTTTACTCTAACAATATTTAATAACCGGGCAAGTGCAAGTTGAACTTGTACAATTAGTGTTCCGTACGTTGATTGCTTTTAAAAATTAAAAAATTTTGTTACCGTGGTATGAAATGATCAGTGATTTCACAAAATACACTTCAAAGGAGTTTTCAACAAAGTTTGTTTCCGATCTTTACTGAAAACTGATGACCTTGAAATTTTTGTTATTTTTTAAATACCAAATAAATTATTAAAGGTAATGCATTCGTGATAATTTTCGTTCAATCTACACCCCGTGGAGAGCATTCCAGAATTTTTTCAAAATAAGGTGGGGGGACAGCGATTTTTCGCGACTTTTTAAAAATAATACAAAGGAAAGTACTACATTATATATATATATATATATATATATATATATATATATATATATATATATATATATATTACTCGTGTTTTCACAAGCTTTCATTTGACACCACACTCGGATGTCCTAGTAAAAAATTTTTTTTTTCACTTCCGATTTCACCCCCCAAAACTAACCGCTTAAGTCAAAATTTAACTTTCAAAACTACACGGCTTTGATGAGGCCATCAATTCCTATATTATTACCAAATTTCAACTTTCTATAACAAATAGTTTCGAAGAAAATCGAGACAGACGGACGGACAGACAGACAGACAGACACCGAAGTCATCTTATAAGTGTTCCGTACGGAACACTCAAAATGGACACACAAATACACTTAGATATCAGGTCATCGCAAAACACCCAATATTGCAAAACCGAGTTATAATATCCAATTTTTACCTCGAAATTGTATTCGCATCGTCGCTGGAAGGAAAGATTATACTATTTTAAAGATTTTGTTACTTGTCTTAATTTTATTTTGATTAGGATACTTTAACCTGGCCCAGGACCGGCCCTAGCTTTTTTGCCGCCAGAAAAATGAATTAAGACAATAATACTAATACAGGTTTACGAAAAATTGTTTTATTGGAAAACAAAGTTTACATTTTTAACGAGCTAATGATAATGAACTTACAAACTAAAACTAGTACCTACCATTTTTAGAGATATACCTTTAAAACAATGAATAAAATTCATTTATTTTCTGGATTCAAGTAATCGAAATATATTTTTTTGGTGGGTTGTGTTTTGTTGTTTTTTTGCGCTCTAGTAGTTCAGGCGGTTTTGCCGCCCCTAAATTTTGCCGCCCTAAGCAGTTGCCTACCTTGCCTGCCGCCTAGAGCTGGCCCTGCCTGGCCTTGTTAACATACCCTTTAAACTGAACATTTAAATGCTCTCATTCAAACCTCTACTTTACTTTAAATAACTTAAATAAAATAGCATTCTTGGTACACTTTACGTATATAGTAAAATAACTAAACATTTACTTCTTGATACTGATATCTAGGCCTATATTAGTTTTTTTTATTAAATATAGCACATTGTGACCACACCTTGTGACACAGTCCTTACAGTTTAATTACTAAACATAAAATTTTTGAAATTTAAAAACCATTTCCTAGTTAATCTAGTAAGGTGAGCACAAAGCAAGACAACAATAAAGTGTTTACGTGGCATGTTACACTAGCCTGCAACTGCAAAACAGACAAAGCCCGTTTTTCAGCAGTTTACCCACTATTCTTTTATTTGTCAAATCTATCTCGAGACGCGTTTCGCCGTATCACGGCTCATCAGTCGGGCTAGGATTGACAAACAAAAGAACAGAGTTTACGGGTACTCATCCAAGAAGTTACGGCACACGAAGGTAGGATACAACGAATTGTACTAAGTACGCAGATCTAATACTCTATCGAAAGTTGACCCAGCAGCTTTCAAGCCGACAAAGTGGTTGACACGGTCAACACTGAGAAGCAGACCCTCGCTTTTTGAGGGATTGTGGGAGTTGACCGTGTCAACCACTGTGTCGGCGTCAAAGTTGCTGTGTCAGCTTTTGATGGAGTATTGGGTATGTGCACTTAGTACAATTCGTTGTATCCTACCTTCGTGACTAGTTTTAATATTTTCTATTATACTATTTTCGATTTATTTATGTCAATGTTATAAATTTAAGCCTTAACTATGTTGAAAATATTATCAACAAAATATCTGAGAATCTGTAGAATGATTTTGTTAAATTTAGTAATTGACATGATATACCTTTCATACAAAATTGAGGCCCCGGGGTTCCTTTTTCAGTTCAATTAGGCGGTAGGGGAGATCAATCATATACTTACTTACAAATGTATGTTGAAAGTGGCACAAATTTACTATGAGTAGGTTAATTTTTTCTAATATTTCAAAAACAAAAATATCTGAATAATCAAAATTATTTACAATACTTATTCAAGAAACTTAATTTTCTGTAACAAATGAAAAAATAGCATTTCATAAAATATTCTACTTAATCAACCAAAGGAGACACTATAAAACTTAATAAAAAACACTAGAAATTGTTTTAGAGATAAGTTCTTGATTCTATAAACACCAAAAATTGAAGAAATATCCTTCCAGAAAGAAACAAGAATAACAAACTGTTAAACAGAACTGATGGAAAACAGTGAAAGCAACATAACGTTTTATTCCTCAATTTACTGATGAAACTAAATGTTACAGTATGAAATTGATACATCCTGCCGGTTGACAAATTCCGTATCCCGATGACATACCCCTGATAATTATCTTTATTTTTTTTTTTCTAATTATATGATCTGACGTGTGAGAGCTTATAGACAAATCCCTGCCTTATCAAATAATAATCCGAGTTAGCTTAAACAAGTAATACGACAATTTTGAAGCTCTGTCTACTCTATGCATTTCTCACACTAAATCCGAGTTAAGGGCATGAGAACACGGATCGCGATCACGAAATGTCAGAGTAGTTCTCTTTGAACTGTGGGTGGCTGAGTGTCGATTAAGACTATTTGTTCCTAATTATAGATTGTACAGGAAGTTATTTTTTCGAAAAAAACAATGTACTTTTTCCGCTGGTAACGGAATTTCATTTCTGCCTGAATAGTGTTGGTGTACGAAAGTCAAATTTTGTTTCAAATCTAATTTTTTGAAGTTCTGTTGTTTCTTTATAAAAAAAATACAATTTATTTTAAGGCCTATGATGTTGAATCAGTAAGTTAAACCAACCTGTCTTCTTGTTACTTGTTTTTGTTCTGTCATTTTGGAATGCAGTGGCTGATTGTTTTTTTGTATATTTCTTACAGATTCTCGAGATTCGGACTTTAAGTCAGAGTAAGAATAATTACCCTTAAATTCGATCGATCACCTCTCACATAGAGGAAAAGAGTTCCTTTAATTCATTAGCAAAGTATATAAAAATAGAGCCATGTCGGGTTGGACGCCATGCTGCACTAATGTGATTGAAAAAAAGATGCAAGCTAGTTCGTTAATTCTCTTAAATTATATGTTTTATACAAATTATTTCTTTATCATATTCAACATAAATTCGAATACGAAAGTAATTGCGTAGAATGTATATCCAAGGCAGTTGGTTTTTACTAAATTGGGACTTTGAAATCTTTGGTAATAATGCTACACAACAGTTATCTCCACTACACCGAATACTTTATTTTTGCCCTCGATGCGCGTTTTGTTTACCATGTTAGCATGATTTAGAGCGATGCCTGATTGTCAGCCATCACTCCTGATGATGCTTAGATAGTCAGCGAAACGTGTTTGGTGTAGTGATGATAACTGTTGTGTAGTTGGTTCCTAGTATTTTTTTTTCAAGAAAGAGAAAGAAGGTAGCAAGCTTTTTTTGAATTTTAGGGGGTCGGTTTTATATAAATTTAAACACATCTTAAGGCCTAACAAATGCCATGAAGATGAATAATTTCAATAAAGTTTGCAAGTGTAAAAACACGTATTCTAAATATTCAAGAACTTTAAATTATTATTATGCCTGGCGACTTTGGGATTTTGGTATAATTGAAAATAATTAGAACAATACATTTAGTTAAAGAGGAATGAATATTTTATACTTCTCCTAAAAAGTAAGGACGGTTTTAGGCCAATGTTGTTAGTAAAACTAAGTAGAACATTTGGTATAGGCTAAAATGATTTAAAATTTAACGTAAGACTTTTCAGTCTCATTTCAGGAAAAATCCAAAGTCGATTAAACAACATTAAAACACATAATAATAAGAAACAAAGATTGGTAGAAAGAAGGTTATAATAATACCATTAATTTTTTTGACAATTTTCCATGAGGGATAAAGGTAAATATTTTTTTACGGTAACATCTCCGCTTATATACTCAGGCAGATGATAAAAATGGACAGTATACGATCCGGTAATTCTTGAAACAAAATGACTCTTTGTGTTAACAATGTCAACTTTCCTAAAGCTCCTTGAAATGTAAAATATCTTTTTACTAACCTTTTTATGAAATTAAACGCGTTACACACTCCGACAAGCACCTGCCGCTAATGCCTCTAATTCAAAATAACAAACCATATGTTATCTCTTCAAAACAAATTAGTTTCATAAACATAAGATTCATTTACTCTTTTATTAGGTGTAATAAACAAGAAAATAAATATGAGGAAACTACAGGGAAACATTTCTCCAAATTATAAATAAACTTGTCATAAGTGAAAATTCGTAGCTAAAAGTCCATTAACGTTTACTTAAAATAATCACAATAAAATTAAGATACATAAACATAATTTCGGGTTGAGTGCACATAGTGTTATTTTAAAGTAACAGGAAAAGGCACTTTCCTTTATCTACACATTTAGAAAAATTAGAGAAAACTGTGGATATATTAAAAAGCTATTACTTCTTATTATAATTTTTAATATATACATATATATATATATATATATATATATATATATATATATATAAATATATATATATATATATATATATATATATATATATATATATATATATATATATATATATATATATATATATATATATATATAAATATATATGAAAATAACTGCAAATATTGGAACTGGCACCTCCTTGTAGCAAGATCGATTGCAAAAAATTCATTTTAAATAGCAAATCTCAATAATAAACTAAAAAATTGGCCCTAAAGACATGACATGAATGAAATGAACTAAACAATATGGC
>CM032446.1:160787972-160870472 GCA_019049505.1 Pachyrhynchus sulphureomaculatus
CAGTCGACAACTTGTTGTCTTGGTTGTTTGAATCTTGGGATAAAAGATGGTTACAATCGGCAAACATGCTGAAAGTCGACAAAAGGTTATTTTGGTTGTTTGACCTTTGGATAAAAGATGGTTTCAATAGATATAATCTAATAAAGAGAACCTGCTATCTCAACGAAAGAAGAGCACTTCAATATCCAACCAACTCCCCTGTATAATTTACTCATTTTTACTATTACATAACCACTCTGTAGGAATGTGGAACTACGTGAATCAAAATTTTCTTTAACGACTAATTAATGTTAAACTAGGTTAAGATATTTCATAAGGGGGTCAGCAGTATCTAAGACTATCGAGAGCCCGGGATTTCCGGTTGGAATATAGCCGGAAAATGTTTTGTGTGCACTTACTAAATGTTTAACGAGTTCTATACATTAAAGAAGGTATAAATGACGTGCTATGCTGTGTTTGACGTGGACAAGATAAGGGTAGATCGTGTAAAACCCGTACACAAAGTAAACACATAATTTAGCGTGTTGCCATGAGGATTCAAGGGGCTGCTGCTTTTTATGTACTGAAAGGTTCATTTTAAAGGATAATACTAAATTTGAATAGGGAGGCAATGTTATTGCGGAAAAGGGAAGTGTGTAAAGTAAAGTAAGCATAAAATTTTGCGACTTAATTTT
Source organism: Pachyrhynchus sulphureomaculatus (assembly GCA_019049505.1). Classification (NCBI taxonomy): domain Eukaryota; kingdom Metazoa; phylum Arthropoda; class Insecta; order Coleoptera; family Curculionidae; genus Pachyrhynchus; species Pachyrhynchus sulphureomaculatus. Next base: position 160,788,647 of record CM032446.1, read on the forward strand.
GTCGCACAAATTTTACGTAAATTCACCCTTATTTGTAGAGGTCTGAAGTATCTCGAAGATGTTTACTTAAATTAAATAAAAATTTCATGTGTTCGTGGTATTTATTTGGAATACTTGGAAGTTGATGTACATTTATTAAAAGAGAATTTTCATGCGGCTGTTGGCGCTGTTTTATTAAGAGAACAGAAAAATTTAATAAAAAAACAAATTACTGGAGAAAATTAAAAGATGGTAAATTCTTAGGTCTAAGTATAATATAAACTGTTATACGATTTCAAACTTTTCATTTTTTAATTTAGTCCTAGTCCCTCTTTTTTTATTTCCATTAGGCTTGTACTCATAGTGGTTCTTCAAGAAGCTTCTAGACTTGACTCAGTATATATCACCACTACACCAAACACTTTATTTTTGCACTCGACGCGCGTTTCACTAACCATGTTAGCTTCATCAGGAGCGATGATTGACTAACCCTTGAATTACTCAGGCGGAACTAATGGCATAGGTAAGGGCATCAGTTCCGGCAATGAAATGAATCAAACAACACAAATTAGCCTCATTACATTTTTTAGTTCATCGTTTGATGACTTTTCTTCTGAACAGAGTAAAGGAACCGTATTAGAAATATAACTAGAGTTAATGGTTATGACGATGACTTAGTAAACAAGCTAATAAATAGACATAAGTTCAGGTTAAATATTCAGAATTTTACCTTTTTTACACGGGAAGAAAATAACACCAAGTATGTCTCCATACCATATAATCTGAAATATAGCAAGGGTAGCAATAAGGTATTTAATAAGATAGGCCTCACCTTAGTCTATAAGTCATCAGACAATCTGAGGAATATCTTAGGAAATCCCAAAGATAAGATTCCTAGTTGAGAAAAGTGGAATTTATGAAATTAGTTATAATGATTGTGACAAAAAGTATGTTGGGCAAACTAAAAGGTTAATTAAAACACGATTTAAAGAACATTTAGCACACTTAAAATACAGTAGAACAGAAAAGTTTAGCATTGCTGAACATGCCCTTGAAGCTGATCATATCGTAACATTAGATAATCTAAAATTAATTAAAAATGTAGCTGATAAGAGTTTGTTGAACGCATACGAAAGCATGGAAATTATAAAATGTAAAAGTAGTTTAAATAAAGATAGAGGGTCTATTCCTTATAGTCCCTTCTACTGGTTACTTGATCGGAACTGATTGCCTTGCCTATGTCATTAGTTCCGCCTAAGAAATTCAAGGGTTAGGTTAAGTATAAATAGGGTAGATTTGTAGTTTAGCTTTAGTCGATCATCCCTCCTGACGAAGCTAACATGGTTAGCAAAACGCGCATCGAGGGCAAAAATAAAGTGTTTGGTGTAGTGGTGATATATACTGAGTAGTGTCATTGTGCCAAAGATTCCACATTCCCAACTTAGTTCTAGACTTCATACGGATGTGATGTATTAGCGCGTTGTGAACTTCGTACAGAATTAAAGGTTGTGTGTGAAGTGTAAAGATTTCTAGTTCGACATAATACGAGTATTTCTAGCTTTTGAGAAGCTCTCCTTGTTATGCATGCAACATGTTCATGCTGACATATTTGGTTCCAAGTTAACGCCCAGCAAATAAGTGGAAGTGCTAGAGGAATGGAGTGTCCTAATAAAACCTTTTAGATATACTATAATAGCGAACAATCAGTCATGTTAAACACGGTCAAGTGCCTTGGATATATTACGTGGAATCGCTCGAGATTCTTCAAAATGTTCGATTGCGTTGATCTAAATACGTATGATATAGGTTTAAAAAATATGAAGCTTAAAAACTATAGGATCCATTTCTGCTTCAATATGTGCAACCTATATACCAAATTTGAAATCCATATCTCCTTTAGTTTGACGGTAATGGTGCCAATAGACCGAAAGACAAATACGAGGTCTACCTTTTGAGTGTTTACAAACGATCACTAGATGGTGCTATTGCGATGTGACATTACTATTGTCGTAAAATTTGACATTTGTATTGTTAAAACAGTGGCAACTCAGAAATTGGCCGAGTAGTTTGTTTACAGTGAGCGTTAAAAAAAAAAGGTTTTCGTTGGATGATTTGTTACGATTTTAGTAACGGCCTAACAACAATGCTTCACACAATCACTATAAAAAAATACTGTTTACAAGTAGTTTCCAGAATTTCATCACTCAAAAACAGGCTCTCGTCAATTAGTGTAAGGAAATTCTCAAAAAATTCGACCCAAGACATGCAAAATGCCCGTATTCACCTGATTTATCGCCTAACGACCTCTTTTTTTCCCGAATGTCAAAAGAAAATGCATGGACAACGATTTTCATTACCTCAAGAAGCTGTTGAATCCTTCCTAAATCATGTTTTTGAGGTACCAACTTCAGGGTGGAAACAATGTATCGAGAATTGGTTCGAACGTATGCAAAAGTGTATAAATCTTAAAGGCAAATATTTAAGAAACAATAAAACGATTTTTACCAAAAAATTTGTTATCTTTCATTGTTTTTGTAAAAACTTAAACGGAAGCCCTCGCAGAGAGCCTGACGTAAATGAGACACTCTGTTCCTTGGGATCTAGAAACCCTGAAACGTTACGAAATGCAAAAATATGGAAGGGTGATTTTTTACAAATACAATATTTTCACTTAGCTAGGAAGTCAAACAATTTTAAAAATTGGATAATAACACACATAAATACCGAATCAACTTGGAAGGTCCTGAGGCAAGATAAATTTATGGGTCTATAGGATCTAGATTGTTTGAAATTTGAAATATTTTTCAATGTTCCCTAAACGATTTCACGAAGCATCTTCGGGAATTTTCACTCTTTGACGTTAAAATACTGAAGCCATAGTTTAAAGGAGTGAAATGCAGTAAGTGCAATAAAAAAGTAATTTTAACGAGATCTAATTTTAAAAATAATCTTGTCTCAGGCGCAACAGCTTTCTATGTTCTAGCAGGAAAAATAAATGAAAATAGATAATTGTCCTTTTGCTTTAAAATATAGTGCTTGTTCAAACGTCATTTTTTCATAAAAGGGACCACAATAAATAATATATCGTGCGTGACTTGCAATCCTTACAATGGTTATTAATATGTTTTTTGTTTTCTTTGCGATACTACTCAGTATAACTTTGTTCGTTGTTATAAATTTTTTATTGGATGAAGCCGGAAAACAGAGCACAAAAATGTGTTTGGTAGAAATAAAGATAATAGTTTTTTGTTTTTCAAACTAAGTAACTTGAAACAGAGCACTTTTTGGGAAGTCTAAAAAGTCGAGTCAGTCTATTCAATTTTTTTATATTATACACAACGGAGTATCTTAACATATTATTACCTTCAAAAATTAAACGACGATTTTAGTAGCTACATCGCCTCACCAAATCAACATAAAAAGAAATAAATATAAACTATAAAAAATAAATAATAAAAGTTCAAATTTATTTGAACTATTGTGCCTATGTAACTGGTGGTAGACATATAGAGCGTAACCCTAGTCTTCGAAAATTTACTTGTTACGGACTTTTTGTGTGCGAGAGTTTTACAATATAATTCTGAGACTATGACTGAGTCGGGGCAGTTCATTCCCCTAGCATCGTTACTCAATTTGTTGGGCGTTAATTTGGGAGAAAATATGTTCTGGCATGAACATGTTACAGGCATAGCAAGGAGAGCTTCTCAAAAGTTGGGAATATTATTTCGCACCAGAAAGCTTTACACTCCACAACAATTATTAATTCTTTACAAAGCTCAAATTCGACCAACTATAGAATACTGCTTCCATGTTTGGGGCTCCGCTCCCAAACACACACTGGATTTGTTGGATTCTGTTCAGAGAAGGGCTGTTCATTTCATTGGAGACCCGGAACTGACCGGCGGCCTTGATTCGCTGGAACATCGAAGAACGGTTGGCGACTTGAATCTGTTCTACAAGTATTTTCATGGAAAGTGTTCGAAGGATGTAGGCCGCTTAATTCCTCCCAAAGCGGTACAAATTAGAAATACATGTCGCGCTAATACTTCACATCCGTCTGAGGTTCAGCTTGTTACTCCGCTCTTCAAGCAGTCTTTTATATGGAGAACATCATCCCTATAATTTGCCCAAGGCTGTGATTTCCACCGAGTACAATTTACAGCAATTCAAGAACAGCGTGAATCGCTTTTTCCGCACACGTACCGCTCCTGGAGCGGTTTAGGGACTTCCCTGTAGCACGTGTGCTAGACCCATAAAAAAATATCGTGCAGCGAAAATGAAGTTTAATATCATTTATACAGGGTAAATGAAGCCCTGAGAGTTCAATTTATTAAAAAATAGATACCGAAGAAATTAGTTCGAGTTTAAGAAAACCTTAAACAGGACAACCAAGCATATTGCTAATGATACCGAAAATGTGCCCAGGAATTCGTTATAACACATTTTTTCTAAATTGTTCCATGTGCACCTCTCCAACTTACAGCTGGTATAAGAATTGAAATCAGTGGATAGTGCCTAGGGGCTTAATTTATTAATTAAATTTTGAATGCTTTTCAACCTGAATCAACATCACCCTCTTGGATGAGTACATTCCTATCTTAGCGGTTACGTCAATAAACAAAATTGTTAGTATTAGAGCCCGAAGAACCCAAAAGTAAGGCATCAAGAGCCTACACACTCTCCTTTAAGCGTTAAGTTTTGGTCTCTGTAATGCTTAGCCTCTATTTTTTTGAGGATAGCAGAGGCCGCCCAACAACTTCAAAGAGATACGTGGAGACGCTAGACAAATATGTGCGTTATAAAATTTTGTACGTATGGACTACGTAAGCCTCTTATACAATCATTTCCCGCTATATCAATCATCCATTTAAAATTTAAGGGAGTGCGGAAAGTATAGGTAGAAAACATTGGGCTCAATTGCAACCTTAGCCGATGTTCAGCAGTTTCTGACGATATGCAAAAAATTATTTTATTTTGCGTCCATGGAAACTCCGCAAGAAAACTGCACGACCAACGGTTTTGTATTACAAATTGCTTTGGATACCATACGAGTGTTTCGACTTATACTTATTGATTGATTCTCGCTATATTCTTGATTGATGGTTATACACAACCTATTAAAATACAAATTAAGAAAATATTTAGCTGTTAATGGTAAATATAATATTTATTTACTTCTCTATAAGCTAAAATTATCTACTTCATTAGGTTAGACTTTTGTTATTGTGACAGCTGATAAACCAAGGACTCTTTTAAATTTTAGAACTCTGACCCTACTAGCTATTTGATGCATTCGTTACTAGTCGATGCAATTACCCAGTTTGATAGCACATTAGATGACTGATTGCGTTTTAATATACGCAATTCAAGCAAAGCTCTGCCAGTTGTTCCAAGAAGCCATCAAGGGTATGTTCCTTTTGCAAGACAGCGCACCGGTTCACTAGGGCAACGTTGCGATCACGGCTCTACACCTTACAGTCCAGACTTGGCCCCTAGCAACTTCTATTTATTTCTAAATTTGAAAAGACGAGGTAAGGGGAAGAAAATTTAACGACGACAATGAGGTTCAAGAGACTATTTCGACCCATTTTGAGGGCAAAGACAAAAAATATTTTTTGGTTGGCTCAGAGAAGTTAATTTCACAATTTTACAAATATATTATGCCCAGGGGTCATTATACTGAAAAGAAAAATACCTTTGTTGTTTTATTCAATTTATTTATTTCCGCGGACTTTTGGGTCTCATATAAAAGCGTTATTTTTGAGGAAAGATTATTTCCACCCCGGTTATGGATTTTGAGTTTATTATATTGGGAAATGTTTGAGCTTTTATAGTTTCAGTGCAAGAGAGGTTCTTTATTTTCAAGTGGCTCAATCGCGTGTTATTGAATACACCCTTATAATTTCTTCACTTTTCTTTTTTCCCTTAAATAAACGTCTGTTATACCCATATGCACCTGGCCACCCCACTGCCTGTAATATATAAGGTGTTAGAAAAATAGATTACTATTTTAGAATGTGTCACTTCTGAGATCAAATAAAGATCAAATTAATACATTTCAATGTGAAAATTTTATAAAATTTCTGATTGTGTAATTTGCTTCGTTATTGTAACACCAATGGTGTCACTATAGGGTTATCATTCAAGGACAGAGCAATTAGTACAATGGCACTGTTAACTAACAATTTGACTTGTTGCGATATACTACACACCAGTACACAGTACTACAACAGCACCTAATACTATATTTTTGCACTTGACACGCGTTTCACTAACAATGCTAGCATCATCCGGAGGGATGATTCACTAAATCTAAGATTATAAAATAGACTATTTATACTAAACTTGGAATTAGTCAAGTGAAACTAAATACACCCGGTTGAGTAACCCGTACAGAGACCTGGGAGGAATAGGTCCTCGATCCTTATTTAGACTATTATATTATTAAGTTTGAATTATCTAATGTTACAGTATGATTCTGTTTAAAAGCATTTTCAGCAATACTTGATTTTTTAAATCTATCTTACCTTAAATGAGCTGATTGTTTCTTAAATTTTGTTTGAATCAACCTTCGTGTTTGCCCAACATAGCTTTTGTTACAAATCATTACAACTTATTTGATAAATTCCACTTTTATTAAGTACCTGAGTTTTATCCTTCGGATTTCTCAAGGTATTTTTTAAGTTGTCTGATAACTTACGGATTAATGTGAGGCCTACACTATTAAATACTTTGTTGAGTCCTCTGGTATTTTTTTCTAAAAAAGTTAATGTTGCTGAACCCGACATAGTTATGGCGGGGCACTCCGTTCCTCTAACATCGTCACTTAATTTGTTGGGCGTTAATTTGGGAGCAAATATATCCTGGCATGAACATGTTGCAGGCATAGCAAGGAGAGCTACTCAAAAGATATTTCGGACCAGAAGCTTTACACTCCACAACAACTGTTAATTCTTTACAAAGCTCAAATTCGACCAACTATGGAATACTGCTCCCATGTTTGGGGCTCCTCTCCCAAACATACACTGCATTTGTTGGATTCTATTTAGAGAAGAGCTGTTCGTCTGATTGGAGACCCGGAACTGACCGGCGGCCTTGATTCGCTGGAACATCGAAGAACGGTTGGCGACTTGAGCCTATTTTACGAGTATGTTCATGGAAAGTGTTCGGAGGATGTGGCTCGTTTAATTCCTCCCAGAGCGATGCTACTTTACATCCGTATGAGGTTCAGCTTGTTACTCCTCGTACAACGCTTTTCAAGCAATAATTTGCCCAGGACTGTGTTTTCCACCGAGTACAATTTACAGCGATTCAAGAACAGCGTGAATCGCTTTTTCCGCACACATGCCACTCCTGTAACGCTTTAGGGACCTCCCTGCAGCATGTGTGCTAGACCCATAAAAAAAAATTGACTTATATGGTATTAAAATATATTTCTTCAAATTCCGCTCACAAATGAAATAGGTGTAGTTGGGACTATTTAACCTAAACTTGTGTCTATTTTTTAACTTGTTTATTAAGTGTTCGTCATACCATTGATTCTAGCTATATTCTTGATTGGATTGCTTTTGCTTCTGACGAATTACACGTTCAATACCACAAACCCTGCAATACCTCTGTGAGTTGCTTAGAATGAATTACCTCGAATAAGAAATAATTCATGAATATTTAATTTTGGCCAAACTTTGCACCGCAACACAGCAATGGGTAACTGCTTATCACTTTTTATGCCATTGCAATTTGAGTACTTTCCGAGGGTATGGTATAGGTATGTAAATGATGTGTTCGTGATTTTCGATACAAAAAAATCAAATATAAAAGATTTTGTTTCTAAATTCAATTGCCCATACAACTCCATTAAATTTGCCTATGAAATTGAGAACAACGAACAATTACCATCCCTGTATACTCTAGTTAATAAAAATAGCAATAAATTAGAATTTGACATCTATGGGAAAGTATCGTAACAGACAGATATATTTCTAAGGATGCATTTCATTATAAACAACATACTCTTGTCGCGTTGCACTTTTTGGTTTATCCTTTAGTCACTTTTCCGTTGAATGAAATTAGATTCAGAAATGAAAGAAATCGTATTAAGAATATAGCTAGAATGAATGATTATACTCAAAAGTCAATAAACAAGTTCATAAATAGACATGAGTTTAGGTTAAATATTTATAACTCCACCTATTTTATTCGTGAGCAGACTTTGACGAAGTATGTTTCAATACTATATATTCCAAAGTATACCCGAGGACCTAATAAGGTATTTAATAATGTAGGCCTCACTTTAGTCTATAAGTTATCAGACAACAAAAAATACTTTAGAAAACCCGAAGGATAAAACTCACGAATAGAAGTGGAATTTACAAAAAGAAGAAATATCTTGGACAAATAAGGATATTGATTTAAACAGGTTTTAAAGAGTATTAAGCTTATTTAAGTTACGGCAGATCTGAAAAATCAAATATTGCCGAATACGCTCTTGAGCTGTGTATACTGTAACATTATGAGTTGATAATAAATTAATACGGTTAATAGAGAATGTATGTGATAGGAAATTATTAGACGCATACGACAGTATTGAAATAATAAAATGTAAAAATAGTCTAAATAAGGACTAAGGATCTATTTCTCACAGTTCTCTACATGGATTAGTTGACCGAAACTAATGCTTCTGGTGTAATTAGTTTCACTCGAGTAATTCCAAGTTTAGTATAAATAGTCTAGTTTATATTCCTAGAATGAGTCAATCATCGCTTCAGTTGATACTAACATGGTTAGCGCAACGCGCGTCGAGGTCAAAAATAAAGTGTTTGGTGCAGTGGTGATAAATTGTGTCAAAGATTCTGAAGTTCTAACCTAGTTACGTTATGATTTGAATAGAGTGTGCGTGTATGGTTCAAATTGACTTCTCGGTTTATATTGATTCTTATTTAAAATGAGTAATATTAAACGTTTATATTGAAACAGCTGGAAGCTTAATAAAAATTAGATTTTGTTTCAGCTTTAAAAATTATGCGGTAATAGTGATTTCTTAATGATATGGGATAAAATGGTCTACAACATTCAATTTGTGTTGATATGTTTAATCCGTTTTTGGTGTAGATTTTACTTTTTAAAGTAAAGGTCTAGCTTTTTACTTAATTTAATGGAAATAAACCATAAAATGCCTGTACATTATGACTTTTAGCATATGATCATTGTTGGTCGTCACTTTTCTTATAAGTTTAAAGGTTCATGTACTTAAGTTGTTCAAATTACTTTTGAGTGATATTTATTAATATAACTATTTTTTATGTAAATTTTTAGTACCAAAATATTACAGTTCTTATTTTTATGAGACTCTGTATAAATATTTGGATTTTTGTTATTACCTTCATTCTTTTACTAACATGTTGTCAAAACAGATAAATAGTTTACTGAGGATGATTAAAAATAAAAGGGAAGTTGTTATAATTTTATCCTTCAAAAAGAGCATATAAACATAAAAGAGCTATAAAAGATGAATATAAACAAATCACTACCATGTCATTAAGACATATTTATGTGCCTGTAACTTGTTATAACAGCTTAAGGATACTTAATCCAATTTTATTGATATTGGTACCTCCGTTAGTATAAAATATCTCGATTTATTGAGCAATGTTATTTTATTCTAAATTTAACAGCATAACACAGATAAGACTGCCAACTTTCATATATTTTAGTCCTGGAAATTGGAAAAAAACGTCATCATTTAAATTAATTTTAAGATTGTATAAAGTAAGCAATTTTGCAGGAATAATATATTTAAATTTAGTCTAATATATACGGTGAATTTCAAAACTGTTATATAATGTTTGGCACAAATAACAATTTATCAGTCTTCTTGGGTCAAGATTCAAGGCTCTTGCCAAGCAAAATCAATCCTAAATTCCTATTTACACGATTTCAATGATTAAATAGTTTTTTTCCAGTCAAAATGTCAGTCAATATGTTAGTTGGTGTTACTGCTACTACTACTAGGATCAGCTTGATTTTTAAAATCATATTTTGTTTACATAGTTTTTTCAGACTTCAAAAATTCTTGACAAGTCCTGTTATAATTTAACTTTACCATTAACTCTGATTTCACCATGTCGGTCAATAAACCTTCTCATTTATCGTTTAATAATTTCTCCATTAAGGAAAACACGCGTTCCACAAAAGCATTATTAATGAGGAATAAGAAAAAATTCCTACTATTTTTAGTAATTCTATGAAATTTGTGACTTTGAATAAATGAACTCATATCAATGAAAATCTTGAAAAAATTTGTTTCTATGAATTGTGGATATATTTTCTATAAATTTTAGGTCTCGTCACAAAGCAGATTTTCGTTTACATTTTTTAACCAGTTTAAAAGTTTTTACAGAATCCTTAGTGATTGTACTTGTCAGGTCAAATTCTGGGAATATTTTAAAAAGAAAATTTGCAAAATCATATTTTTTGTTTAAATATTTAGTAGTGTATTTCTCTTTTTAATAGGTCTTGCTCAGAAATCTTCAAAGACTCCAAATTTTAGTTACTTTGGTTTAATGAAATTGAGCATGCAATCGGCTTTAAATCTTTTCTTTTGTATTGCTCATCATTAGATACAATTTAGCAGATGTCACTATTTTTTTCGTGTAATGAAGTATAAAATATAAATAATATCCTATAATGTCCTCGTAAATAGATTTTCTCTGTCATTGGAATCGCAATTCCCATATAATTTTGTGACATACAGCTTCGCCCCGAGTTTTAAGATACTGTGATGATGTGAGGCTACTACTATTAAATATAGTTGATTCATGTTGTAAACGTTTCGTGTGTTTAATTTCCAGTTCCTTGAAAAATGTTTGCAATTCTTAGGAGCGTTTAGCATTGTTTGAAAGTTCAGCATAAACTTTCATAATCAAGTTTTCTACGTGATATGTCAATGATTTCAGGAATGTTCTGGCTGCATTGTGAAGAATGTGGTCTTTGCAATTTTCTTTTAAAATTTTGTAACCAGTATATTTATCATATTTAATTTTTAGGGTTCCATAGGGAACATTTATGTGTCTTCGGTGTCTGTCCATCTGTCTGCCCGTTCGTCTATCACATCCAATTTTTTTCCGAAACTATTTGACATAGAAAGTCGAAATTTGGTCCGATCAGAGCTCTCTAAAGTTAAATTTTGACTTAGTTTTGGGGAGGGGGAGGGGTAAATCGGAATTTAATTTTTTTTTGTACCAGGTCATCGAGTGGGATGACAAATGAAAGCTCTTGAAAATATGAGTTCAAAAATATATATGATGTAATAATACTTTTGCGCACTTCCTTTTTGGGTGACTTTAAAAAATTTGCCAAAAATCTATTCCTCCCCTTAACTCGAGAAATACTAATCAAAAAATTTTGAAAAAATTCTGGAATATTCTTTGTAAATTATAAATTGAGTGAAAATTATCACAAGTGTATTACGTTTGATAATTTATCTGCTATAAAAAAAAACTATGAGAACTAGGTTTTTGATATATGGTGGAGGTAACTGTAGCCGAGTGGCGAGTCGTTCTTGTACAGAGATATAATTTTATTTTATTTTAAAAGCAATCACCGTACGGAACACTAATTGCGTAAGTTCGGCTTGGCCGGTTTTTTAGTATATAGAATTGCGAGCATTACAATTTACTAAAACCTTATCTGCTAAGAATAAAGATGATAGGGGTTTGTTTAAGTGGTGTTTATGTATATAATTTTCGACGTTTTCAAAAATGTTTCATTCTGGTCTATAAAAAAACATCAATTAATAATTACTAAATTCATGATTCACGGATTCAATGATAGTTACTTGTTTTTTTTGTCACTAATGCTATAATTAAAGAATCCGTATTCACATTTCTTACCGTTTTCTTGTGAGTTTCTTTATTGAGTAAGTCGATAAAGCTTTTCACTCTCCCATTACACTGTTAAATAAATATTACAGATTAGGCGCTGCTAAAAAACGGAAGGACTGCAAATGGTCTGGTTGTAAAACTGTGTGTATATTGTCATTATTTACTTTCTTCTCGATTAGCAAAAACTATGCATGATAATTTTACTTCATTAGATTAGACTTTTAATAATATCGTAAGAGATGGTGAACCACTGAATATTTTAAATTTTAGCAATCTAACAACTAAGCGTAACTCAACGTTTCCCGTCGTTCTTTCTTGAGATCACTGTTAATATGGGATCTCGTTTAGATGCGGACCTTTGGTTGCCATTGTTCTCTTTCTACCGTTGTGTTAAACAAAGACAACTGTTGCTAACAATCCCAATTATTACACGTAGATCGATATCAATTATAAAGTTAACTAGTAAAAATAAAGACATATTGCAGATTTATTATAAGGGCTCTACCCTGTATGTGACTGTAATCCGGCGCACTATATTTTTTAACATTCCTGCTCCGATCTATGCTATAGTCCCCCAAGATATATATGATATTAATCCGTAGCTTGGACATCCTTTCTTCAAACCTGTAGACTCTGGACAAACTCGGAGGGTGTAAAGCTCTAGCAAAGACAACTAAGTTTTATTTTTTTAAATACCATTAGCATGAAAAACCAGTAAACATTTTTATCATAATATTGAAACGATATAATAAATAAAGTGTAATGTTTCGATTCCTTAGCGGAAAGAATTCCGAAAAAGACAAATACGAAGTCACGAAATGATTCTGCTTAAAATTTGCCCTTCACCCATCCAAAAAACCTGGAAAAAAATTCTCATAACACTATTGAAACTACACAAGATTCTCTCATCTCTTTTACTCTTTTTTCATATTCAGATTGATAGTAATGAAAAAGTAACTTAATTTTCATATCCCTGCAGTCCAAGGGCATATGGCACTATATATATGAAGGAACCCCTCCAAACCCCTACCCCACCCCTTAATTCCTTATATGTTGGACTATAAATAATAAGCTTTATATGTGTCAATTACATCAACCAAAAAATCTAAAAAATTTCTCAAAATATTATGGAAGCTATACAATATTTAACTACCCCAATCCCTTCTTAAGTTAAAATTGAGAATAATAAAAGCTTGCAAAGGGCATATAACGTTGTATATACGAGAGAATCCTTCTAATTTCCTCCTTCATCCCTATTATCACATGCAAGTCATAATCAGTTAAAAAAGTAATAATTAGATAAAAAATATATAACAACATCTGTACGAAAGTAACTGCTTTTGAGAGTTTTGCGATGTCGATCTTGTGGCTATGTAAGTTTGCAAATGAAACGTGGTCCTTGAGAAAGATAAAATAATACTTCAAAATCGTAAAGAGATTTAGATCGATCCGAGTTTTATCAATTGATTATGACGATGGTTTCGTGGTATCTAGACGCCTACTACATAAGATAACTTGTCCTGATTAACTACATGTTTATGCAATTTTAGGTTGGCTTTTTTTGAAAACTTTTATGTAAGCTATGTACTACTCAGTATATATCACCACTACACCAAACACTTTATTTTTGCACTCGACGCGCGTTTCGCTAACCATGTTAGCTTCTTCTAATTTACGAAAAAACATAAAAGTAGTTAAAGGATTGAAAAAGAAAGATGTCTTTTACTCAAAAGCGGATAAAGGAAATAAGGTTGTTATATTGGATAAGAAAGATTACTTTGAACTCGTAGATAATCTTATCGAATCTGGCCCTTATGAAAAGGCAATAAGAAATCCATTACCGAGAATGATATTAGAGGTTAAAAATTCTTTAAAAAAATGTAAGAACCTTGTCTCCGATTCGCTAAAATTTAAATTAAATGTGAGTAATCCGACCATACCAAAATTGTATTGCTTACCCAAAATTCACAAACCTGGAAAAGCAATGCGACCCATTGTTTCATTGGTCGGATCACCCACATATTTAATATCCAAATGGTTATCAAAAGAACTTGAGAAGTGAAGAATTCGTTAGAATTCATTATTAAAACAAAAAATCTAGTTCTTAATGAAGGTGAAGTCTTAATTTCTTTTGATGTTCGTTCTTTGTTCCAAGTGTGCCAATTCCACAAACTTTACAATATCTCGAAGAATTACTTAGAATGAAGGACTTTGAAGACGAAATTATTCGTGAATACTTAACATTATCTAAACTTTGTATGGAACAAAATTATTTCCAATATAACAATCAATTTTATGTTCAGAAAGAAGGAACAGCTATGGGTAATTGCATATGACCTTTCATAGCCAATTTATTCATGAGTAAGTTTGAAATTGAAGCCAGTCAAGAATTCGAATATTTCCCAAGGGTATGGTATAGGAATGTGGATGATATTTTCGCGATTTTTGATACAAAGAAAGCAAATATTGATGATTTTGTTTCTAAATTAAATAGCCGGTATGATTCCATTACATTCACTTGCGAAGTTGAGAACAAAGGACAATTGCCTTTTCTAGATATTTTAATTATTAAAAATAATAATAGATTAGAATTTGATATCTATAGGAAGGACACAGTAACAGATAGATACATTCCTAATGATTCATTTCATTGCAAACAACATAAATTAGCCTCATTACATTTTTTAGTTCATCGTTTGGTCACTTTCCCTCTCAATAGAGTAAACTTTAATAAAGAAAGGAATCGTATTAGAAATATAACTAGAGTTAATGGTTATGACGATGACTTAGTAAATAAGCTAATAAATAGACATAAGTTTAGGTTTAATATTCAGAATTCCACCTTTTTTACACGCGAAGAAAATAACACCAAGTATGTCTCCATACCATATAATCCGAATTATAGCAAGGGACTCAATAAGGTATTTAATCAGGTAGGCCTCACCTTAGTGTATAAGTCATCAGACAATCTGAGGAATATCTTAGGAAATCCCAAAGATAAGATTCCTAATTGTGAGAAAAGTGGAATTTATGAAATTAGTTGTAATGATTGTGACAAAAAGTATGTTGGGCAAACTAAAAGGTCAATTAAAACACGATTTAAAGAACATTTAGCACACTTAAAATACAATAGAACAGAAAAGTCTAGCATTGCCGAACATGCCCTTGAAGCTGATCATACTGTAACATTAGATAATCTAAGATTAATAAAAAAAGTATCGGATAGGAGATTGCTGAACGCATACGAAAGTATTGAAATCATAAAATGTAAAAGTAGTTTCAATAAAGACAGAGGGCCTATTCCTTATAGTCCCCTCTACTGGTTACTTGACCGGAACTGATGGCCTTGTCAATAGTTCCGCTTGAGTAATTCAAGGGTTAGGCTAAGTATAAATAGGGTATATTTGTAGTTTAGCTTTAGTCAATCATCGTTCCTGATGAAGCTAACATGGTTAGCGAAACGCGCTTCGAGTGTGCAAAAATAAAGTGTTTGGTGTAGTGGTGATATATACTGAGTAGTATCATTGTGCCAAAGATTCCACATTCCCAACTTAGCAAGCTATATAGTTAAGTTAATTTATTTGGTGAGTACTATTACTCGGTAAAATATTGTACCCAGTATTTGATTTCCAAACCTGCAGTTCTAAAATAAATACTAAATTTGACTATTTCAAACTAAAGAATAACTTTTACACAATTCACCCTTTTCTCGTCTTTACAGTGAAAATAATGGAAAAAAAAAATGCAGTTGTTTGATTCCTCGACTTTCAGTCACTCTTCTACCTCCCTTTTCCACAGCTTTGGCCCCTTATATGTTTTATTATAAATGATTATGTTTAAAATTTTCCCATCTCATTAACCCCATTAATTATACATATATATATATATATATATATATATATATATATATATATATATATATATACATATACATATATATATATATATATATATATATATATATATATATATATATATATATATATACATATACATATATACATATATATATATATATATATATATATATATATATATATATATATATATATATATATATATATATATATATATACATATATATATATATATACATATACATATATACAAAAATTTTTAAAATACTATAGAAACTATACAATATTTAACAACCTCCACCACTTTCACCTAATTTTTGAATTCCTGAAACCAAAAAAAGAGATGTAACGCTATATATATACCAAATAATCCCTCTAATCTTCTCCCCTTTCATGTACTATAATAAATATTTATGCCTGTTTATTATCTTAATAAAGAAAACCGAAAAAAATAGTATATTACTATTGAAACCATACAAAATTTATTGACCCCACCCCTTTCATCCCCGTCATCTTAAGCGATATGGTTCGAAAATTATAGGCTTCATCCCTTCGTTAGATCTTATCTACGTCCCACGTTTAAAATGGATATCTAGTCTTGTCAGAGAGTTATTGTGCCAACAGACCGACAAACCTATAGGCAGACAGCAGCAAGACATCTGCAAATTTCTTCCTCACATCCCTCATTATTTGTTGTAATTGAGTCTAGGTAGTTGAATTGATTTGATTGTTTCGCAGTCTAAGATGTTTGTAATTTCGGGTTGGTTATTCCCAGGTCTGTCCACTATCATCACTTTTGTTTTATCCCTAATGTATCTTTCAGCTTCATCCAATTTGCGTTCATTATGAATTCCAGTTCGCCTTTGGAAGCCGCCATTACTACAGTATCGTCGGCGTATCGCAGGTTATTTATTCTAGATCCCCAGACAGTTTCTCTTCCCTGCAACCCATCTAACTTTTCTCTCATTATATATTCGCTGTATATATTAAACAGTATAGGAAAAACAATGCACTCTTGACTCCCGCTTTGATCGCTGGAATATTTGTTGTTAGTTCGAACTGTAGCTATGTTATCCCTGTATAAATTAAAAAGGATTCAAACCAGATTATCAGGAACTGTCATTTTAATAGAATTTCCTTGAGGATAGTCTGCTGCACGGTTTCAAAAGCCTTAGTGTAATCCACAAAGCCTCAATATTAAATTCTCTCGATTTTCCAATTATTTGGCGAAGATTTAGGACGTGTTCACGGGTGCCTTTACTGGACATAAATCCTGATTGTACCTCGGATATTTGTGGCAACAGGAATGGTTTCAGTCTCTCGTGGATTATGGTGAGCATAACTTTGCTAGCGTGAGAGCATGTTGTTATAGCTGTGAGCATAGTACATTTATATGAATAATCTTGTTTCTTCAGCTTAGGAATTTTATTTATTTGTTAAGATAGTTTATGCGTAATTGCTTTTCATACGAGTCAGTTGTTTCGTTTCTCACTTTCCTTCCTTATATATATATATATATATATATATATATATATATATATATATATATATATATATATATATATATATATGCATAATATTTGTTAATAACTTAAAAAAAGTAGGAAAAATGGCCATATTGCTATTAAAATCATAAGAAGTTTTCGTCCCCCATCCTTTTTACCCTCTTCACCTTAAGCGATATCGCTCAATAATTATAGACGTCATTGCTCCATTAGGTTCTATATATATATATATATATATATATATATATATATATATATATATATATATATATATATATATGAAATTGAGAGTTATAATACCAACAGACTTACCGACGGGAATCAGCGACTATGTTTTTGGTTACCTAGGAACTTTAAAAAATGTGAAGAAAAGCAAAAATCTTGGATTGAGATGTTTTCACGCTTCCCTTTAGTAAGGAAAGTAAACTCAACGTCTTTACTTAAAAACACTCATTAGTATAAAAATATATTAACGATCAGTCAGTTCTATTTGAAAATCGCAGAATATATAAGATTTGTCATCAGGTCGTCAGGTATTTTCGGACAAATTTATTAACATAAAATAGATTATTTAATTAAATAAAAATAGAGCTCAAATAAAACAGCTTTTATATGTAATGATCCAAAACCAGACATATCCGGCCTATTTAGTGACGACACGACGTCTGCCGTCATGTGTTTGTTACTAAAATAACGATTTATAACACTCATCTCATCCAATTTACTTAGTAAGTACACGCAATAAATCGCCACATTTACTAATGGACGTGTTTTTAATCCTCATCAAAGCAGCCTAATGATTAAAAAGGCCACAAATCAGTGTGGTGTGCGCCCGTATGTCGGTTCAAAAGGAACTTTAATCTGATAGCTTACGGGTCTCGCACCTATTTTGGCGTTTGTCCCGACATTCCCTCTTTCCGAATTAATGAAATATTCAAACCGAAAGCTGCCGGAATTCTCTTGCATAGGTTTGGCGTAGTTATGTAATGGAAAGCTGATTGGGATCAGGTAGCAAAAAATGAAATTGCATAACAGAGTGGTTTTGGAAAAGATTTTTAATAAATTACTTTTCCTCTTCATGCTCAGTTTTCGATTTTTTATAATTTTCGTGCTACGGACCGAGACACATCGTTTTGAAAGATTAACAAAATATTCTTTAAAAGATACGTCAGCGATTGATAGCGTAATTAAATTAAGTAATAATAGTTTCTTTAAACTATTCCACTCTGTAAGATAATGTATAAGATGTAAGATGTTTAAGCATAAGTTTAGCATAGTTATGTAATGGAAAGCTGATTCGGATTAGGTAGCAAAAATTTAAAGTGCATGACGGAGATTTCCCCTTCATGCTGTTGTTTTCTTGGTAATTCTCGTTGTAAGATTCACATAATGTTCTTTATAAGATATCTTACCGAATGACGATATGATTTTAAGATAGCTACACTAAATCAAGTAACACTAATTTTTAGGTTGCTTAAACATAGTGAATCTCAGATGACCGCCCTGTGATACAGTCGATGTTAAAGTAAAATCATCTGATCTAATGCCAGCAATCCTAACAAATGGTTGCCCGTCCACACTATAAGACTTGAACCAGTAGAGAATATGATCACTCTCATCCATCTCAGTCTATCTTATTAACAATAAGTAATGATCAATTTTATAAAAAAGCTTCGTCGAAGTAGGTGTAGTTAGGCGATAAATTTTGAATATAAGACATTAGAGTTTATAGATCTCGTTAAGTCAAACCCACAGTGATCTAGAGTAATTTGAATTTTTACTAAGAGTTGCGTTTTTTAAAATCCTGAACTGAAAGAAAGGGATATATCCACAATAATGAGCCAGAAAATAAGGAGATCGTGATACACAATAATATATTTTTTTAACTTCAAAATATCGGATAGAATTTTAAGTATTAAGTCCAGTACACTGTGAAATTTAGTGTTTGTACGCATTGTGGTGCTCATGTATCTACTCGTATTATGTCTAATATATGTGTGTGTCTTATAAGTGTTCCGTACGGAACACTTATAAGATCATTTCGGTGTCACACTCGACTTTGTCCAAAACTATTTGATATAGAATATTGAAATTTGGCACTAATATAGGAATTGATGGCCGCACCAGAGCCGTGTAGTTTTGAAAGTTAAATTTTGAATAAAGGCAATAGTTTTGTGTGATGAAATTAGAGGTGAAAAAAGTAAAATGTTACCAGGTCATTGAGTGGGGTGTCAAATGAACGCTTGTAAAAACACGAGTTCAAAAATATATATAATGTAATACTTGCGGACAGTTTTCTTTGTGTTATTTTTTAAAAATGCGAAATCGCTGCCCCCCTTATCACGATAAATACGGATCAAAAAAGTTTAAAAAAATTCGGGAATATTCTCCACAGGGTGTACATTGAACGAAAATTTTCATCTTTAATAAATTTGGTATATAAAAAAAACAAAAATTTCAAGGTTATCAGTTTTTAGTAAAAATCGGAAAAAAAACTTGAAAACTCATTTGGTGTGTATTTTGTAAAGTCATTGGTCATTTTACACCTCTGTAACAAAAGTTTTTATTTTAAGAGCAATCAACGTACGGAATACTAATTGCGCAAGTCCGACTTGCACTTGGACGGTTAACATTAAGTAACCTGAAGAAACTGTCTTTGTAGTAAGCAGTTTTTGTTATAAGTATTTTTCAAATATTTTTTAATTTAAATTTGCTATTGTAGAAATTTACTAGGTAGAGCCGCGAAGAAGATGTTATTTAAATTGAAATGTTAGCAAGAAAAAATAATGTTTTTCTCTATCTTCATTGATCAGAAGCTACAAATTTACTCTCTATATCATTAACTTCCAGAAAAGTCTTACTTTCAATTTTCCTAATTTTAATTACATATATTACAAAATAGTACGATAATCAAGCAGTAGATAATCACGCCTAAAAAACTGAGTATTTTTTGGACTAATAGGAAAAAATCATTATATTTGAGTATATACGAATATCTTATTTAACAATTTAAATAAATGTTTTTGTCATTAAGTTATATTAAATCCCTCTTTTTATAATGATATGTCCCAAAAGGGTAGAATTTTATAATTAATCCTCTGAACTTAAGAACAGACAGGTTGTTTTTTTCCAAAATCATTAATTTTAAATGTAGAGAATTTACAAAGGGCTTTAGGGTATTCACTTTACTACTGGAAAAGGTCTTTGCACTTTTATGTTTCCAAATTCGGAATTAATGAAACCTTCAGACCGGAAAAACTAGGGAAATTCCGTCGCAACGACCCCGCGACGACGACGAATTTCCGGAATGGAAACAAGGGTGTTTTAGACTGTAATTTTCGCTGACAGAAAGATCCACAAAAGTTTTGTCTGAGTGCTTTTTAAAAGCATTGATTTTAAAAACTGTTACCTGGTAGTATGTCAAGAAATTGCAAGATTTTTCGTCTTCAATTACATGAAAACACAAAGGCCACTTAAAACATTAAAGATAAAATTCCTCCACTCTTCCTTTAACGCGTTTTTATTAAAAAGGAAGAATTGAATAAGTATTTTCCTACAATATTTAAAATGAATAAGGTATTCCCTAAATAAATCCAAATACGATTGGTGGGGGTAAAGTGGAATAGATAGGGTAACTATGGGTATGAGATATTTAGTTGATATATACATATTACACTGATGCTTTCTGTGCGATAATTTTGAGACTATCGGCGGTTCAAACTTTGGTATTAGATATTATCTTTTTGCATTAACGCCAACGTAAATTAACAGAATCGTTGGTATTGGAACTCAACAGATGTAAACTAAATTATCAAAAGCCTTTACATTCCCTTAAAGTGACTGCTTGGGCCGTAATGTCGGTACGTGGAAAAATCGACCTCTGCTTCTTTGAGGATGACAGAGACCGCAAACGATTGCTTATTTCGCTCGATATGTAGAGATGCAACAACTTCTTTGTATATGCTTTATATGATATTAATGGTTATAACTAAATAACCTTGTTTCCGCAGGTTGGAGCGCCATCATATACTTCATCCACATCTTTACCATGTCATTTGAGAAATTTTTCCGAATAACTTGATTTTGAAAAGACGTTACGGGAACGGGTCTCCATGTAGCTCTTATGTGATGCTAATATATTTTTTGCTAATTTTTTTTTGTCAAGATATAACAAGAAAAATATAAATAAATTGGAGTTTATAGTAACAATCCCCGTTTTTAGCTATAACGGGAACGACGTGTCTACCAGTGCTCAATAATTACACGGCTCGCTTAAAGAATGCCAGGAACGTAGAGCTTCAGTTTTACATATATATATATATATATATATATATATATATATATATATATATATATATATATATATATATATATATACATATATATATATATATATATATATATATATATATATATATATATATACATATATATAATATATATATATATATATATATATATATATATATATATATATAGGGTGTTATGAAATTCACTGCATATATTCAAATGGGTGACTCGTGGGGCCATGTAGAACCATATTCATTTTTTTTTTCAAATTCGAAAATCTTTGAAAAATTAAAAAAAGGGTCAAAACTTCTTTTTACCAAATCGCCGGAGTAAATATGTCATTCCCGCTAACAGCTGTTTTCAAGTAGGGAGAGAAGGGCAAAATTGACCCTCATCTTAAAAAAAATCGCAGATAAAAATAAATTTTCGTCTACAAAAATATTTAACGTTGATGAAAGTGGATTTTCCAGCCTTCAGAAAAAAAAAAAATGCAAAAAGTTTTAAGAAAACAAAAAAATGAGAGAAAATCGTTTGGGAATGGCTTACCTTCCGAGAGTGTTTTCACCATTCCAGGCACTGACTATTTTAACTCAAACTTATTTGTAAAATGGATGAAACTTTTATAAGCATTGTGAAGCCAACTAATGAAAATAAAGTGTTACTTCTGTTTGATGCACATACAACGCATTCGAAAATACCTGGAAGCGTTGAACATAGCAAAGGCTAAAATTACAACCGCCAGGCTTTACTACTCACCAGCTTTAGCCACTCGACGTGTCTTTTTTTTTTAAACCTATGAACTCTTATTATGTTCAAGCAACAGAAAAATGATTGAGGACAAATCCAGGTCGTCAAGTAACGTAATATCAAGTTGCAAGTTTATTTGCAGAAGGTTACCAAAGAGCTGCTATCATTGGCACTATTGTGAATGGATTTCAACCGGCCTGGAGTTTGGCCCATGGTCAAAAACGTCTTTTCCGAACATTTGTTTAGAGCAGCTCAAAATATAAATGCCCTCTCTCTCAAAGAAACTGAAGTAAAGCACATCGATCTTACAAGACGCTTCTATTATTATCAATAATGAAAACAAACAATTGCTCAGTCACATTTAAATAGTGAACGGTTTATTTCGGAATTTAACGCTGAAGCCTTAAAAAAAATTGTAAAATCTTTATATCCAATACTACAAAAGATACTGTACAAAAAACTGTGGGAATTACAAAAATATGTTGAAAGAATAAATAAATAAAAGACGTATAATATAACATACACGAGTCTCCCCTACAGCAGAAGCCCAAAGTAAATTCTTCGGCGATTATAAAGTAAACATTTTTTGTCGATGCCTGACAAAATTTTTTTTTTTAGTATATAATAAATAAAGGGGAACAACCCATCCTAACATTTACTTTATTTTCTTTTTTACAAGGAAGCAAACAAAATTTTGATGAAATATCCGTTAAAATTTTTATCTTATTATAATACAGAATCATAAAACTAAAGTAATAAGTAATTATCTCAAAAATATAACAATTTTTACATATTATTTTTTCGGTGGATTTTTTCCTTTATTACTGAGATCCGCTATTTTTTATTTAACAGCTGTTTGGAGGCAAAATAAAAACAGAATTTCAAATAGGTTTTTCTTTGAACGTTTCCAAGATAAACACCTAAATGGTAAACGATTTTTTGATGTGCCTTAAATTGGTACCTTATTGGTTGGTTGGTTATATTTTTGTATAATTTATTTAGGTATTTTTATTTAACTTTAATTGTGCTGTGTGCAATCTACATCTATATGAAATAAATAAATAAATGTACCTTAAATGTGCAATAGATCTCCACATAAAATATCTTAAGTTGTCCGTGACAAACTTAAAACTTAATCAACTGTATCAGTTACATAATCTATCTCATTTGCTTTTATTTTCTACACTTTCTGCAAATTTCTTACTCACTATGTCAGTTCATCTCTCTTTAAAAAATACCTTACTTCCGTGATTGGTAAACATTCACTGAAAAGAAAACAAAAAAAACCGACGTCGTGGCATATACGTTTTAATCTTCTCTGGAATGCAGAAAACATTTTCGGTTTTAGAAAAATAATTTAATATTTTTTTTTACCAAATTTATTTGAGGAGTTGAGATAAAAAAAAACGACCTTCTGTCTGATTTACGTATTTCCATATTGTGGAGTTAAGCGCCCATCAGTGGGGTGGGAAAAAAATATTCATGACATTTTTTTCTTTTAGGGTAGATTTTTTCCTTTATTATTGAGATTCGCAATTTAAGGAGAATTTTCTACGATCAGTGTGGCTACAAGGATCTACCAGTTTCACCATATATGTAGTGAATTTCATTTATATATATATATATATATATATATATATATATATATATATATATATATATATCGTATCGGTGAACACCTGCGACCGTTGTTTGTGTATATATATGTATGTGTATATATAATATATATATAATATATATATATATATATATATATATATATATATATATATATATATATATATATATATATATGTATATATATATATATATATATATATATATATATATATATATATATATATATATATATATATATATTATATATATATATATATATATAATATATATATATATATATATATATATATATATATATATATATATATATATATATATATATATATATACATATATGCAGATACAGGGCAGGGTGAATTTTTATCGAAAAATAGATTTAAACGAATTAAAGGAAAAGATCGTTTTTACTCTGCTACTGTTCAACAAAACAAGTGGGATTGCCAATGTTTAACTAGAAGTTTCATAACAAATTTTATAAAAAAAAGAAGATTGTTACCCTTGTAATTAAAAAAAAATGTTAACTTTCCAAGAATCAATTACACCTAAAGTCTTTCGTATTAAAGTTCTAATAACTCTAAAATTCTATCAAAAGATGAACTATTGACATAAAGTTTACTACTCTAAACAAAACATTTTTAAAAATATCTGTATAACACCATAAACAGTCGAAAATAAGTCAGGAAAAAATGCACTACTTAAAAAAGTAAGGTAAAACGAATTTATTCAAATATAGTCTCCAATATGCAAACAGTTCATTTTATTTGTTTATTCTATTATTAATAATATTATTAATAATTAGAGTTGTATTCCAAAATCAATCGTACTTTTCCAGTAATTATTTAATATTGGTAGTTTTCTAAATGCCTTTTTAATTATAAATATTTTTAAATATATAATAAACAGTAATTGTGGAAAATCAGCTGAATCAATTGGACAGATGATAGATTGCATAATATGGTTAAAGATAGCAACGAATGAATATGCTACCGAGTTTCCATTTAATAATAACTTCACAAGTTGATGCTTAATCACTATTGGATCCATATTTTATACGCAAAAGGGTTCTGATTTGGGAAATTTAGTTCAGTCAGAATTTTTATTGATCCTTGATAAGGAGATAAAATACTCAAGAAGCAAAGTTTAAATACGAAACTAAAAATTACAAAATATACACAGAGAATCTTTCTCATCTTAAGCTTGCATATCTTCTGAAATACTTTAAGTACCCCTTATGCAACTTAGTCTTGAACCCTTGCTAGGGATATCAACGACTCCTATTCTAAAATCATAAAAAAAAATCAAAAAATATACAGACAATTCGCTTCACGCTGAGTTAGATATAAGCTGCTTTCCTTGAGACATTTTACCTAGTAATTAGACAGTTTCTCATTTTAAACTCGTGCTAAGGGTGCAAGCTACCCTTATTGGAAAATCTTTAATAAAATTAAAAAGTCAGAAGATTGGTTGCACCTTGAGTTTGACATATGTAATACCTCTAGTATAGTTCTGTGAGTATGTTTCTTCATATTTTTTTAAATATTTCTAAATAAGGGTAGAGAGAGTACCTTATAAAGGATTCAAGGATTCAACTACTATTTCAAATGTCTCATAGCCCACATCAAAATTAATGTGAACAAATTGTCTGTATGTATTTTTAATTCTTTTCAATAATTTTAAATTACTGGTGTTTGCCATTCTTATCAAAGGTTCAAGATGCTAAGTTTTATAACTACTAGATAATATATCTCAGGATTTGTACAATGTATCAAGCTCAACGTCGGAGATATTGTCTTTGCATATTATTTAATTTTTACCTCATATTCAAGCCTTGCTTTGTGAGTGCCTCTCACGTGTCAACGGAATTCTTAATTTCCCAACTCAAAACCCTTCTACGTGCAAAATTTTAATCGAATAGTTATTAGATATCAATAGTGATTAAATATCATCCAATGAAATTATTATGTGTAGTTTCTATAAAATGAAAACTCGTTGAGACTTCGTTACTAGCTTCAGGCACATGTCTGCGTGGACCAGGGGTTCCCAAATTAGTCTTGGAAAACAAACAAAATTAACTGAATTTGCATTTAGTGACAGTATATAAATAACAACATGTTAATAAAAATAAGTAAAATAAAAAAAAAATCAATAGTATGGGCATGCTAACAAATAATAATGAGTTTGTTTTATCTTTGTACGAAATTTAGTTCAGGTTAGTTTAGTTTTATAGTATTTTGTATGAAATAATAGTTTTAAATAACTAAAAAATAGGGCAAAAGTTTTAAATAGTGTGTCGTTATTATCTGATTATTAAATTATTAGTTCGAGAATACGCCAAAGTAAGTAATTAGTAATAAATTATCTCTACCCTTCGAGTTAATATCTCCAGAGATATATCTCACTCTTTGATTAAATAACCTTGGATTTTCACAAGAAAATAGTTTGCCATTTTGATATTACTCTTGGATTTGTTATTAAAACAACATTTCACTAATTCTGGTTTCATTCTGACCAAACATGTAATGAGAACTGTAAAGTCAACGTCAGCTGTTAGGGGGCAATAACTTAGAAGGTGTAAAAACACATATCTTGTCGCGATTTATCAAGTGATATCTTTTAAAATAAAAAGATAAGAAATCTCCTTTATTATAATTAATTTTTTTTTTCTAGATATTCGCATTATTTATTATTATTTTAATTTATCTCTAGATGAATTGTTCCTCAAATGTGAAAATTTACAATTGAATACGTGTATTGGACAACACTGGGGAATTTCCATATGTTGTTAAGATCTGCTGCCAGGTGCAGATTGGTTTGGTAGTAAAATCTAGCTTTGCCTTTTTTTAGTTCTTCAAAAATGTTCGCACACGCATATATATATATATATATATATATATATATATATATATATATATATATATATATATATATATTATATATATATATATATATATATATATATATATATAATATATATTATATATATATATATATATATATAGTAAATATATATATATATATATATAACGAGATAAAATATATATTATATATATATATATATATATTATATATATATTGGGAATTATATATATATATATATATATATATATATATATATATATATATATATATATATATATATATATGTATATATATATATATATTTATATATATATATATATATATATATATATATATATAATAATATATATATATATATATCTATATATTATGTAATATGTATATATATATATCTATATATATATATATATATATATATATATATATATATATATATATATATATATATATATATATATATATATATATATATATATATATGTATATATATATATATATATATATATAATATATATATATATATATATATATATATATATATATATATATATATATATATATATAATTATATATATATATATATATATACATATATATATATATATATATATATATATATATATATATATATATATATATATATATATATATATATATATATATATATATATATATATATATATATATATATATATATATATATATATATATAGCTATATATATTTGAATAACAATATACTGAAATATATATATGCCCAAGCCATATAAGCAAAATCAATTTTCCCCCATTTTTTAAATTTCCCTATAAAAAAATATTTACTGGGTAATGGTTCTATTATTTTTCATCTTACTGTTCAATATACAAATCGGAAAAATATATAAACTATGTATACTATATATATTATATATATATTGTCCAACATTATATTATATATATATATATAATATTATATAATATATATATATGTAGTATAATATATATTATATATCTATAGTATATATAGATATATATATATATATATATTCTATATATATATATATATCTACATATATACATATATACATATATATATATATATATCTATATAATATATATATATATATCTATATATATCTACGATGGACTACTTGCGACCATCATAATTTTTCTCTGCCAAGCCATAAAGCAACAATTTTCCTTATTTTAAATTTCCATAAAAAATATTGGTTCCGTTATTTTACTGTTCAGTGAGTGTTTTCTTGTAAAATTGCCGTTTTGAAAAAGTGAACCTTTCGTATGTCTAAATGCCATTCTTTCTTTTCTTGCTGCACTGAAAAACTTTTCATGCCGTTATGAATATGTTTTAACCAAATAGTAAAAAAAAGTAAATATTGGTTTTCGCTTTATCATAATAGTACAGTATTGATTAAAATTCTTTTTACTTTGATGTATAGTCTAAATGCCATTCTTTCTTTTCTTGCTGCACTGATAAAACTTTTCATGGGCGATAACCATCCTTTTGTAGAATATTTTGCATCCTGTAATATGTTTTAACAAGATCTTCAACAGCACCTGTTATAGAACATAAAAAAAGTAAATATTGGTTTTCGCTTAGTTTATCATAATAGTACAGTACCTTGATTATGCAAGAGAATTTCAAATTCTTTTTATTTTTATAATTTTCTTCTATTTGTGCAGTCCTTTTTTTCTTTTAAAATATATTATATATTTTTGAAAATGTATTTAAGCTAGATGTTGTCCTCTGTCCTCTATAAAGTCTTGTATATACTCCTTGTCTTTTGCCATCAATTCCTATATTTCAACTTTCTATGTCAAATAGTTTCGGAGAAAATTGGGCGTGACAGACATATAGATAGACGGCCAGACGAACAGACACCGAAGTTACCTTATAAGTGATCCATACGGAACACTAAAAATGACAATAATTTTTAATTAAATAAAATAAAAGATAACCACACCGGAATGTGGCAATAAAGGATACAGAGGAGAAGCCAGATATATTACTTCTCATTCAGATCTATTTTTTAGTTTTTTGTATCATGTGATTCTTTACTTTTTCATCCCTTAGGACCTTAACAATAGTAAAATATCAGCATAGTCTCCTATATGTTTTGATACAAGCAAAAAATCAGTTATGTCCATAAGTCCAATGGGAGAA
Source organism: Pachyrhynchus sulphureomaculatus (assembly GCA_019049505.1). Classification (NCBI taxonomy): domain Eukaryota; kingdom Metazoa; phylum Arthropoda; class Insecta; order Coleoptera; family Curculionidae; genus Pachyrhynchus; species Pachyrhynchus sulphureomaculatus. The sequence continues at coordinate 160,817,545 of CM032446.1, forward strand.
CCCGTTTTGTCTGAAATACAAATAAAGTTTAACAATTTTGTTTTTATTTTTACAAAAAGCAGACATATTTCGTCTCGCTCTATACTATTTAAATAAAAATGTTTGCATAATTAGCCTAAATATAATGTATTCATTTAATCCACATCAAAAGTTTCAGCGAATCATTAATTACAGAATGTAGAGAATTTAATAAAGGTTTTAAGGTTTTCGATTTACTTCTAAAAATGTCTTTACACTTTTATACTTCAGATTCAAAATTAATGCAGGGAGGAAAAATAAAGAAATTCGCCGTAAAGGCTCACGCGCCATAATGTCGTTATAATGAATAAATTCACAATAGAATCAAACGATGTCTAGGGAATCAAACTTTTATGGCTGAAAATAGCCTTAATTAATTAGTTAGTTATGATAATTTTGATGAATTTAACGAGGCAATTGAAGTTGAAGGTTCTGTGGTTTAATAATATGCGAAAAAGTTTTTTGTACATACATTTTTTTGTTTGCTAGTCCTAAATTAAACTATTGTTATTCGCAACATAATCATTATATGTTGCGTGCCATAATCTATTAGTTGCTTTACTTGCAGTTATTCAAAAAAAATAGTTAGCAAATTACAAATATTTCAGAGGACCGCAAATAAAATTTTAAATAATTTTAAAAGGCTATATGTCCTGGATTTTGTGTTTACTATATAGTAAGTTGGGAATGTGGAATCTTTGGCTCAATGATACTACTCAGTATATATCACCACTACACCAAACACTATATTTTTACTTTACTGTCAATGAACAGTCAATCATCGCTCCTGATGAAGCTAACATGGTTAGCGAAACGCGCGTCGAGTGTAAAAATAAAGTGTTTGGTGTAGTGGTGATATATACTGAGTAGTTTACTATAGGCTATTTTTGCCATAGTTACTTATTTTAATTAGTTTAATTTATAACTTGTTCGAAAAAGATCAGAAATTAAATATTCTGTAAAACGATATACGACAGCAGAAATAGAGTAGGAGGGAAATCCTTAAAACCCTACAGGAGTGACACGTGTACAGTAAAAGCGATTCACTAAACTGTACTCGGTAGGAAACACAGTTCTCAACAAATTATTCCAAAGGGATGAGGTTCTTCATATAGAAGACTGAAAAGGGTTGTACAAAGAGGAACAAGCTGAACCTCATACGGATGTGAAGTATTAGCGTGACGGGTATTTCTAGCATGCACCGCTCTGGGAGGAATTAAGTGGGCTAAATCTATCGAACCTTTTCCATGAAACTGCTTGTTAGAATAGAGTTAAGTCGCCAACAGTTCTTCGATGTCCCAACGAATCAAGATTGCTGACCAGTTCCCTCTTCTGAATAGAATCTAACAAATGCAGTGTATATTTGGGAGCAAAGCTCCAAACATGGGAGCAATATTCCATGGTTATCGAATCTGAGCTTTGTACAGAATTAACAGTTGTTGTGGAGTATAAAGCTTTTTAGTTCGAAATAATATTCCCAGCTTTTGAGAAGCTCTCTTTGCTATGCTTGCAACATGTTCATGCTAAGACATACTTGCTCTCAAATTAACGCCTAGCAAATTGAGAGACGATACTAGAGGAACGGAGTGCCCCGACATAACTATGTCGGATTCAGCAACGTTAACGTTTTTGGAACAAACTGCCGCCTGGGTTTTTGTAATGTTCAATCTTACTTGGTTACTGTGACCCCAAGATTGAGTTTCTACCAGGTCTTTGTTAAGTTGAACGACCTCCTACTGTCTGCGGATATTTGCATGAGTAGCCGATGTTCGAGCGTTCAAAGTGAGAACTTGAAATGAATGGTGTGAAAATAAGAATGCCTTTACAATATAGAAATGTTTTAATAATCATTTTTTTAATAATATGTAACTACACCTGAAATGGCGAGTTTAGAGAGAAAGTCATATATCTTGTTTTTCATTCAAACGTATTTTTTCGTTTTCTATATTATTAGATATGCATCTTTTAGGACTTTACAGGTTTTGTATATGATTGATCAAACTTTTAGCTTACAAGGAAAAAACCAATCGACGCCTCCAATGCAAGAACCAGTTTAGTAAAAAATGTAGATTACTAGTTTTAATTGAGTTTACAATATATTGTTCGGTATTTTAATATAGAAAGCTTTTATATTTTGTATAATAATTGATTAAAAATAGATTCACTAAGATAACCTCGAATTCAAAATCTCGAGACTTTTTAAAATCATTTTGATTATTTATAATTTCTAGTTAAACCTAATTAAGAAAGAGATTAGCTTCTAAATTTAGTCGATTGACTTAAACCCATGTTTAGGCTTTGTAGGTAACTAAACATAATCATGGATTACTGGATTTGGTTTACTTTGGTTACCATGGTAAAATTATAAAAAAGAAAGTATGACTTATGAATTAAAGAATTGTACGAGAATTATTTACTGTTATAATTTACTTCAAACAATACTTGTTGTATTATCACAGATTCCTATCCTTGAATATTCTATTGTAATTGTTCAAATAACACAATCACAAAGGCATAAAATATTATAATGGAATAAAAATTATGTAATATCAAAACCATATCAAGCTATACGAAGAAACAATGCTTTTTCTTCGGCAAAAAACCATTCCAGTGCAAGTTCGACTTGCACAATTAGTGTTCCGTATCGTGTTTGCTTTTAAAATAAAAAAATCCTGACCAAGGTTAAGTTTATTAGGTTCCTGACATCTTAAGATCCAATATGTATTTTTCAATAATGTATAATAGGTATAGCATCTCAGCTATCTAATAGCCAATAAATCAATCTAGCTCAATTTAGAATCTAGTAATAAAAGTGTAAAACAAGTATTTACTACCTAAATATTTCGTTAATTATAAACAAGTAAAATTAATTTATATCTCGGTACAAGAGCGACTGGCCACTCGGTTACAGTATTGTACACTTAAAAGTATATTACACAAAGCTTTACCATACGTCAAGGAACTTAGTTTTCATAACTTTTTTTTTATGCTAGATAAATTTCCCAACGTATAAGTTTCGCTCAATCTACACTTTATGGAGAATATTCCAGAATTTTTTCAAAATTTTTTAATCAGTACTTTTTGAGACAAGGTGGACAGATATTTTTGGCCCTTTTTTTAAGAGTAATATGTAAAAAAGTTAGTGCGAGTATTTTATTACATATATTTTTGATCTCGTATTTTGACACGCCACTCGATAACCTTAGAAACTCTCACTCTCCTCCCTACAAGCTACCCCCAAACCCTAAGTTTAACTTTTAAAACTACATGGCTCTGATTGGGCCATCAATTCCTACATTTGTATTAATTTTTAAGCTTCTATGTCACATAGCTTCGGAGAAAATCGGGTGTGACAAACGGACAGACACCGAAGTGATTTCATAAATGTTCCGTCCGGAACACTAAAAATAATACATTTAAACCAGCCACATGTTTGGATGAACAAGGTATATATTAATAACAGCTTTATTCTTTATAAGAATAGTTTTTAAAGTGTGTAAACCACTTTTACACTATTTAAAATTTATTTAATGGCAACAATAAATAAAAACAAAGAAATTGTTTGAAATTAAAAAAAAAAGCTAGAACAGCTCACAGAGTTGTTAGGTTATGTTTTGTGGCGGTAAAGAAGGTCTTAAAATGTTCTTGATCTTGGAAATTTGGTTTACAGTTGAAAAATTAAGTAAGTAGTTAATAATAACATTAATTCTTAATCTCTTATAATAAAGATGGTGATTAAATAAATCATCAATGGCGTATTCTGGAGGCAAGTGCAACACCACCGTGACAGCAACAAATATTTAAGGATATATAACTAAATATATTAGTAGCCATCAAGCTTCAGCGCGATCCCATATGAACCGTCAGAACTTTTAATTTCAGACCAAAACACGATGTGGAAAATAGGATTTCGTGACTATGTCGTCAAATGCGAATATGGTACTAATACCGCTATTAGATATTTGGCAGTAACTGTAAAAATATAGGGCCAGTACTAGTAATAAATGTTTAGCTGTAACTAGAAAATAAAACTGGAAAGTACAAGTTGGACTTGTGAAATTAGTGCTCCGGACAGTGATTACTTCTAAAATATAAATTAGCTACTTAATAGCCAATAAATGAATCTAGCTCAATCTAGAATCTAGTAGTAAAAGTTTAAAACAAATATTTACTACCTAAATATTTGTTCAAGTATAAACAAATAAAATAAAATTATGTTATCTTCTGATATTACTGATTGAAGCGAATACGTATTGATATTTCATAGCTCTTAGTCCCGGTTGAGTTCTCAAGTTTCCAAACCTTCACCATTCTATCATGCCGTGATAATTTTCGCTCAATCTACACTTTATTTAGACTATTCTAGAGTTTTTCAAAATTTTTTGATCAGTACTTTTTGAGATAGCTAGCTATTTGATATTGCAACCAATCGTTGTGTGTTGTCAGTTTTTATAACTTTTATTTGTAATTGTTATGCATTCATTAAAATGTTGCCAACAGCTAGAGTATGATATCTATTTTAAAATTAACTTATTCCGATAACAAAAGAGATACTCTAAGTATAAATTATTTATTTAAATTAAAAATGATAAGCAATACAATGCACATAATACAATAATAGGCAATTAAATGAAAATAAAAGCTTTTAAGAAACTTTTAAAAGGAATGCTAAGAATTGCTCTTGAATAGGAGTTCATTATTACTTAGAAATTACAGTGTTTGGAATTTGTTTTGAATTATTTAACTGCAATTCTAAAAACTAAACAAAGTTATACAATAAAATTTTGTGTCAGTAGGAAAGAAAAACTCAATGGCCTAACGGACATATACCGCCAATAATTTGCTACTGAATCTAAAATGTCCTGTTGAAGCCTGTTAACTAAATGGCATAACGATTATATGACAACTCTGAAGTTTTAAAAATTTTTGTTCAAATTATTTTACCGATACCTAACATTGTTTTATTTATCAATATTATTCTATATATTTTTGCTTTGAAAATAGTAATTGTTAACCGAGTACGAAGGACTGCATGAAATGCATCGTGGACGGTAGTATCATAAAAGAATGAGGAAAAACACCTTCTGTTTACGACTGCATTAAGTATACTAACAAGGTGGTCAATGGAGAAATGACCGTAAACTTTACCGAAATTGAACAACATGGCGGAAGTACACTGGTTGCAGGTGGTACTAGAGTCTATAGATATTTTGATTCATATATGATAACGAAATGTATTTGGAATCGAAAAATTCTAGGAAATAAGGTATCTCTACTTCTGCCATACAGAAAAAGTAAGAACTTTGGTTTCACTTGTTTTTCTCGTTGAACATGATCTCACGTAAAAACACTTTCGTTTTTAAATAGATTATATAACGACAGAGTTATTTTCAGTATTGGCAAATAAATAAATAGATAAAGAAAAATAGTAATCCATCACAATATGCGTCATTACATATCAAAAAAGTGTAGTAATGAATCAAATTTAAAAAAATAGAGTATCGTAAAAAATATAATATTAAATAATTAATTTAATAAATAAATTAACAAATAAATAATGAAATATGCTAATGATGACGTCGCATATAAACACTTTAAAAACATAAAAAGTTGGTTTGTTTTTCAATACTTGTCGCAACATGTTAAAACAGTAAGAATCAGGTTAAACTCGCGCTTTTATAAAGTAGGTGCAAGAGAAATCTTTAAGATGAAGCTGGGTTCTATTACGATTATTATATTTATGATAGTCGCCATTAATTTGTAAATTATTTTTATCTTTAACCACTGTAAGCATCTTATGATCATTGAAAAAAGGTCTACAAGACTGCTGGTGCCCAAACTGAAATATGATGCTGATAATACGTTTTTGACAGAAAAAAAATTGGATTAACATCGCTACTCAATCCTCAGCAGACTCTATTATAACTTAGAACATAATAGATAGTGCGTAGTAAGCTATTAGAACAAAAGTGCATTTGTTTAGGCTCGAGCAAATTTATTCAATATTCACGACCAAACTCAATTGAGCCAATGAAGCTTCCTAGGTACACATTCCAGTGTCCCACCGTTGAAGTCAAGATTTAATCCTTATTAATATAATAAAGAAGTAAAGTTTGTATTGTTTGCTTTTTACGAGTAATCTGTGAAACAACCAACCCAATTTAAAACTTTTTTTTCGGTGTGTAGCCTGGACTTTTGGAGTGAACATAGGCTGCAGTTCATAAGGTTGTAATAAAAGAGAGCTGACGTGATCGACAGACCAGCGCTGGCAGGGTGTTGTGTTTTTCTTAGTCCCAGTCTATAATTTGATTTTCTCGAAGTTTAGTGACACGATGACTTGATGTTATGTTTTTTAAGACGAAAAGGATTGTTGTTTTTTTTTATTCGTAGTTCTAAGATTCTTTCATTCTGTTTGTAGGTTCTTTGTTGCTGTCAATAGCTACTAATTAACAATAAAAACATTTATTTATTGTTATTAGTGTATTTTTATTCAAGTCCCTAACAGTATGAGAGTCAGTTAGTCATCGAATATTACTTTAGTAAGCGTGTTCTGAAATATTTACTCAAAATTTTGCGCATTTCCTTTTACAATTATTACGTAGTTAATTTCAGTTTGAGGTGTGTGATACAATTGTTTAATTAGTATTAAGTAGTTTTTTAGTGTTCCGTACGAAACAATTATGGAATTACTTCGCTGTCCGTCCATCTGTGTGTAACATCCGACTTTCTCCGAAACTATTTGACATAGAAAGTTGAAATTTGGAACAAATATAGGCATTGATAGCCCAAGAGCCTTGGGCTTGGGTTAAATTTTGACTTATGGGATTTGTTTTGGGAAATGAAATCGAAAGTGAAAAAAAAAATACCAAGACATCGAGTTGGGTGTCAAATATAAGCTTGTGAAAACACAAGTTCAAAAATATATGATATAATACTTACGCACACTTTTCTTTGTATAATTTTAAAAAAGATGGCAAAAACTCGTTATTCTCCACCCTATCTCGAAAAGTACTGAACAAAAAAATTTTGAAAAACTTCTGGAATAGTCTTCATAAAGTGTAGATTGAGCGAAAATTATCACTAATGCATTACGTTTGATAATTTTTCTGGTATAACAACAATTTTAATATAGTTGTTAGTACATTACTGTTACCGCGTCGCGCATCGTTGTGCCGAGAAAAAACAAGTTTGTAAAAATACGAGTTCAAAAATATATATGATGTAATACTTGCGCACACTTTTCTTGGTATTATTTTTAAAAAATTGCCGAAAATCGCTGTCCTCCTTCCTTATCTTGGAAAAATTCTGGAATATTCTTCACAAGGCGTAGATTGAACGAGTGGATTACCTTTGATAATTTTATCTGGTATATGAAAAAACAAAAAAATTCAAGGTTATCAGTTTTCAACAAAAAAATCGGAAACAAACTTTGTGAAAACTCATTTATGATAACAAAAATTTTTAAATTTTAAAAGCAATCACTGCAAGTCCGACTTGCACTGGACAGTTCTTTATTAAAATTTTTAATTAGTACTAACGATAATTCAGATAGGCCACACTAGCCCCCTGTCCTCGAATTATACTCCTAAAGCTCTTCAGGTAATGGGCTAAGCCTCAGCAAAAACATAGCGGAGACGGCGAGCGTCCCATATTTCGCACTATATCGGAGTTTAAAATCTTTTTATCCAGTTCTGAGAAAATTCTTAAAGGAATACCCTGTATCCTTTTTCTTGACACATTTGATGTATTATATCTTATATCTAAATTAAATAGTATCACCCACAATTCTATCAATTTCCAACATACCTGTAATAAATGTAAAGCAAAAAATTTCAAATTCGTAATCTATGGTATATAAATAAAAATTAAATGCTGTTCGTTGGTAAGCGCATCACTTGAGAACGGCTGGACCGATTTGGTTAATTTTTTTTTTAAAAAATGTTCATAATAGTCCGAATAAGGTTTTTAGGGGAAAAAAAAATAGGAAAAGTTGTCCGGAAGATTGGAAAATTCGAGAAAAACTGAAAGTGCTTTTTTTTATGGGATTTTTGTAAACTCAAGACCATAACTCACGATCTGAACGATGGATATGCGTAATTCTTTTTTTGTTTTGTTCGTTATGGTCCTGGAAATTTCGGGATAATTACAAAGGAAAATCGGAAAATTCGGACAAACTGCAAATATCATAGTTTTTGTATGCACTCTCGATCATAACTGACGATAGGAACGATATATTTGGTGATTTTTTTTGTTTTGTTCGTTATGCTCCCAGGATGGAAATAACTCAATTGAATGTTTTCAATTAAAAAAAAAAATCTGGAAGATCTGGGGAAAAATCTGGAAAAACGCATTCCAGCTTAAAATAAAATAAAATTACATTTCTTTTTACTTTTGTGTTGTTTCGTGATCTGTCCAACAAGTGTAGTTATTTTATTTCTATTCCAATTTATTTCGCTACGTGCGCAAATCTCATTTGACAGCTGTTTGTCAAATTGTGAATCAAGCCAATCGGTTACATAGTGCCGAAAAATTGATTTAGTTGTTTATTTTCAGTTGAATTGTGATTCTGTTGTCAGTTCATCGCAATCGTTTCATGAAATGAATTAAGTTTCGTCGTTTTATCTCAAACAAATTTACAGATTTACTTACGAAATACAGTGAGTTTTGAAGTGATAAACGATTACACAATAACAACAAAGTGAATCGAAACAATTGAATTGAATTGACACAATTTAATCGCATTGCAATAAGACGGATAAATTTAGGTCGCAGAACTCGCAATGCTACAAACAAACCGAATTTTCGATCCAATCGAACTGCAGAGCAACGCGAAGAGCGAAATGAAATTGAACGGAATCAATTATCACAAACACGTTCAGTACGTACACAAGAAGAAAGAGAAAATGCAAACGAAGATGATATGCATCGAATGAGATATCATCGGTCAGTAGAAACCAATCGCGCGACAATGAATTTGAATAATCGTTCAAGAAGACAAACTAATGTTGCGTTGAATACTCATCGAGATGCATTCCGTTACAACGTGACAATTGATTACAGTGCAGACCAATCCGTTGCTATTGGATCGATGAGCGTTGTGTGCTTACGTTGTAAGGCATTGAAATACAGAAATGAGACCCTTGGATTGTGTTGCGAAAGTGACAAAGTCAAATTGGCGCTATTGGTCTCGCCACCAGAGCTATTGCGCTCATTGGTTTCTGGAACAGGAACAGATTAGACACATTTGCTGACACAAATCCACAAATACAACAGTTGCTTCCAAATGACTTCATTTGGCGCAACAAATGTGGTTCGGGACAATTTCATGCCCACTTTCAAGGTAATTGCAACACAATCATTTTTCACACTATTCGACACTTCCACACAACACACATTCACATCATTCGGCACTTCCACGCAACATGGTTATTCGACAACATTATTATCGTTATTATTATATTAATATAATATATATTAACCTTTGCAGATTCAAGGTCAATGCTCTCGCATGGTCAATTGTATGTCGACTTTTCTCGTGTCGGAAAACCATCAGCTTTGTTTGTTTACGCGCCAGACAACAAAACAAAAAATGTCGTGTATCATAAAGCAATGAACGAAATGGTGATGTCACAGCAAACCAATCGAAACAAATATTTCTTTGTTTTGATTGTTTACTTGAACATCGATCTTTGCAATCGAAATCGAAATGTAAATAAAACACCTTGGGATTCATTGTGATTTCAAATGGAGGAAAATAAATCATTTGGTTGACATTAAATTATGACTTAATTCAATTGTGACTTAAATTTTGGAACAAAACCGCATGGTTCCAAGTCGATCATATTTCAGACACATCACACATTTTCAGCATTTCAGCGGTGTACTGCCGATAGAATTCATCTCGCATGTAAAATTTCCCATTGGCGTACTGCTGAATGTACTCCTCCTCAAATTGGATATCCATGACCACAATCGTTAATAGATATGAGGCGTTGCGGATAGTAAGGGCGAACTCAACAAAATGAAGTTTCAAAAAAATTGAATTTATAGAAAAATCTAAATGGCGAACTCAACAAAATATTGGCAAAATTAGGTTTTTATTATTTATTTATAATTTATTAGCTTTTTATTATTTACTTAAGTAGAATAGTGTATTCCGTGAATTTTTAAATGTTTTTTAAATATTTATTTGTGTATTTTTTTTTCATATTTTACTGTTCGTTTCTGATGCTACACTATCACCTAAAATTGGCAATACCTGGGAAAAAATTAGACCGGTATTAAAAATTTTGAACACATTTTATTTAATTTTAAGGTTATTGTTTTAATTAAAGGTTTTGTTATTACAAAATAGTTACTCGATACAACATACAAAACAGTGGAAATATGGTATTGAAACTAACATAAAAAAAACTAAAGAAAAGAAACAAATAATTAGCCAAGTTCAGTTGTAATCTATTTGGTCATCGTCCATCACATCTTCATTTTCGGTGCTCGTATTCGTTGCTGCGTCTTGAGAGGCTATAATGTTAGTAAAGTACCGACTCCAAGGTAGGGGAACATACGGTAACAAGTCCTGAATGTCCTTTAATTTGGGGGCTGGTATTTTAATGGGAGCACTGTAAAGTCTCGTCAGTGTTTATGATCAGGATCATAGTTTTTCACCTTGCCTTTTTGTAGTTTGACTGCCGTTTTGACATCCAAATTGTAAGCAGAATGAATGTAGAAACCTTGCTTAAAGTTATTTGTAAATTCAAAATCTTTCCATCTTTAAACTTAGCACCAGCCATCTGCATTTTAGTAATTTTCTTTTGAAAATTAGAGAAATTGAAAATCATGTCCTGTCTAAGTTGGACAACGCAAAACTGGTTTTTTTCGGCGACAGCTTTCAATCATTAACTTATACTTTTGAACTGCATATTAAACGTATCACGATAATAGTGCTGATTTACCGGGCTGTAACCAGGGTAATTTTCCGTAAGCCATTCATTGTAAAGAGAATAGAGCTTTTTAATATTAAGTCCAACAGGTAAGTATTTTCGATGAGGGCTTTTGGCGCGACTGTAATGACTGGTGACAGTAGGTAGTGACATGATGTGTTCTTTTACTTTAGAAAGATCGTCATTTCCTATTTTCTTCGCGGGTTCACACCTCCCCCTTTGATCCGTTGTAACAGTTCCAGTTCTGCTGGTTTTGTCAAGTACGACTCGAACGCGCTTTTCAGAGATGCCATGAATGTTATAAAACGCAGTACGACAAACTTCACGATTAGCGTGATCAACAGTCACATTATATTGAATGCGTCTCAGGGTACGACTTGGACGCCCCTTTACGTAAGATCTTTTTACATCATTGCAGATCAACAATTTTGATAAGTAAGCATTCTGTAGATCATAGTTTCCAATTTGCCAAAAAGAGTCAAAAATATTGGTGACCAGTTCAGCGCCTATTTTCTCAAAACATCCACACTTGCAAGGAGGTCCAATTTTGCGGGCAACAACCTGCCTTTTGTTATTTCTTGAAATGTAAGCACTTCCTGAATTTCGTTTCAACTTACACTCGTTTTTTTGCCAATCATTCATCTTAGCAGGTCTCTTTCGCGAATAACCCGACACAGCACTACCATCTAAATGTTGTACACTTACTTCACTACTAGAAGGTCCAGGTTGCGCCATACTTTTCTTAAAAAAAGAAGCAACAAAACCAAACAAAACATAAACGTATTAACTTCAAAATTAACTTGAACTAACACGCAGAAAGCGTAAAAAATTTCAAGTAAACCTCATTTAGTGACGCAATACCGGCGGTTGCTCCGCGCGAAATTATTGAGTTCGCCCTTACTACCCGCCCGGCTATCGCCTGTTCGAAATTTTTCATTTATTTGATACTGAAATTTGAAGGCGAAGCAAGGGCGAACTCAACAATTAGACCGGTATGTGATGTAGGAAAAATACTATAAAATAGAATTATATAAAAAAAAAAATTTGACCCAATGTTGAGTTCGCCCTTACTATCCGCAACGCCTCATATAATGATCACTCAGACATACGTCTTTTTCTCATTTTTTGCTTTGTGTACACATTTCCAATAGCTTTTTACAAATTCACAAAACGATCACAAACAAATTTATTGAAATTTAGACAGGACAACGATTGTCAGGTCAGCTAGTATACACTAAAAAAACAGGCTATGGTGTCGCATCTTATGTTCATGGACGATATAAAGCTTTACGCTGAAATAACTCGCACCTTCAGTCGTTAATTAGAATAATTAAACATTTCAGCAAAGATATTCAGATGAAGTTTGGCTTTGATAAATGTACGATACTGAACATCCAAAAGGGTAAGAAAGAAGTAGAGCCACTACTCATCAAAAACATTGAACCTCTAAATCCAGAGGACATATATGGTTAGCTGGGGATAGGAAAAGTACATACTTACAAAGCTGCTTAATACACACTTTAACTCTAGACATCTGGTGACCGCAACCTAGGAGATCCAGAACTTCTTGATTCACTGGAACATAGATGAACGGTTTTTTTTTATGGGCATAGCACGCGTGCTGCAGCGAAATCTTTAAAGCGCTCTTGAATCGCTATAAATTGTACTCGGTGGGAAACACAGTCCTGGACAAATCACTCCACAGGGATAATGTTCTCCATAAAAAAAAACTGCATGAAAAGGGTTGTACGAGGAGTAACAAGCTGAACCTCATACAGATGTGAAGTATTAACGTTACGTGTATTCCCAGCATGCATCGCTCTGGGAGGAATTAAGCAGACTACATCCACTGAACACTTTCCATGAAAATACTTGTAGAATAAGCTCAAGAAACTTTCAGAAGTAAACATTAAACAGATAAGAAAATAGCGTAGGCGTTATTCTTTGATGCCGTCTCTCTTGTTGTTTTACAAGAAATGTATTTTTTTCGCTTGACAGTGAACTCTGCTTTGATCGTGTCCTTTTTATTACTTAATAGGGTTTGAAAAGGGTAACAATATGAACACCGGTTTTTATTGAATAACTGATTTCATTAGGGATATACAAGAATCTCTTTTAAATGATGACAAAATTAAAAATCGCCTAACGTTGACGTTTAAGTATATATGTTAGGGGCATAGCGTATAATTCGAGTATTCTATAGAATAGGCAATGTGTAAAATATTTTCTTTTTTTTTTAACTATTATATACTTTGTCTAGGTAATCTATAGATTGTCTAGGAATTATATAGAATCCCGATAAGAGATTAGGTAGAGTATGAAATGAAAGAAATTAATATCTTATATATATATATATATATATATATATATATATATATATATATATGCATGCATATATATATATATATATATATATATATATATATATATATATATATATATATATATATATATATATATATATATATATACAGTCAGTCCAAAAATATCTCCATCCATCTCCATATAACACGTTTTTTATACTAATTTTCTGTTATGTTTAATTAATTAATTGGAACTATGAGAAAGCATGTTTAAACTAACATTTGAAACTTAACCAACGAGGATTAGTATTTAGAAGTTACATCATTGTTATAAAAATGTAAACAAAATTAATGTCAAAAAAGTCTCCATACACTCAAAAATTGCATTGAAAAAAATACGTTATAATCAACCACATTTTATCAAGCTATCTATTGCTCGCTAAACTGAAAATAAATGAATAACTTTCGACCATACTTTATAATCTGTCACTTGTTGCTAATAATTTTGCAGTGGGTTTTCAAAGTAGTATTATAAATGAGCGAGAGAAATTGTGAATTCCATTTCAAGTTCGAAAGATCATAATTGATTTGTGGAAAGAAATATAGGAAAAATTATTAAAAAGTCGCATGCTACTGTTCAGTACATTGTAAACCAGTATAAATCAACGGGTTGCTATAAAACTCGACCACGCTCCGGTCGTCCCAAGAAACTGACTCCACGTGAAGAGACAAGTATTATATTGTATAATTATAGAACCCAAGAAATGTGCACCAAAATTAAAAGAAGAAGTACGGGAACTATTTTCGAAAAATGTTTGTTCACAAACAGTGAGAAATTGTTTACACAGGGCATGCTATAAGGGGTGTGCAACCAGGAAGAAGCCGTTAATTTCGGAGCCAATCGCGAAGGGCGGTTAGCTTTTGCTACGGAATACGTTACTAAACCTCCTGAATTTTGGGAATTCGTAATCTTTAGTGATGAAACCAAAATTAACCTTTTTGAATCTGATGGTAGAACTAAAGTTTGGAGAAAGAAGATATTAAAAACATTTGTTCCACGTTGAGACAAGGCGGTGGCAGTGTTCTGCTTTGGGGATGTATGTCTGCTGGAGGGGTTGGAAATTTACATTTTATTAATGGTACCACAGATCAGCATGTTTATCTGAACATTTTGAGAGACAATTTAAGAGAAAGTGTCGAAAACTTAGCAATTGAAAAAAGATACATTTTCCAACGATGTTAACCCCATCGAGCATTTATGAGAGGAACTTAAACGGCGCATTCGCAAACATAATCTTTCAAATAGAGAAGAATTAAAAAACATAATACTGAACGAATGGAAGAACTTGCCAGCAGAAGTTACTAGAATGCTGGTTGCAAGCATGATAAAGAGGTTATAGGAGATTATTAAGGCTAACGACAGTCCCACTAAATATTAGTTTAAACGAAGTTGTTTTTTTTATCTTTAAAAAAGATTAATGAAATTATTACTTTAATTAAATTGATTTCGGCAATCATTGAAAAATCAAACGTTCATTTTATTTATAAAAGACATACCTATTGTTTTTTTTAGCTTTAAAAAAGATTAATGAAATTATTACTTTAATTAAATTGACTTCGGCAATCTTTGAAAAATCAAACATTGGCTTTATTTGCAATAGAAATATCTACTATTTTTTAGCTTTAAAAAAGAATAGTGATATTATTACTTCAATTGAATTGATCAATTAACTTCGGTACGTATTTATTCTTACATGATGAACTGAGGTGACACTTGGAAGTACACAGAATCTTTTTCTTAAGACCTAAGCACTGATTAGTTCAGGTTAGTTTAGGTTAGCTAAGGTTAGTTCAAGTTAGCTTAGGTTCGTTCAAGTTAGCTAAGCTTAGTTCAAATTACTTCATGTCATAACATGTTGACCGCCACCTGCAACACGAGTAAGAGTTAATGCTTACTGTTTTCGATATCTATTGTACACATTGCCGGTTGTACGTTAGGTATTCTATATAATACCTAGGCAAAGTATAAACGGTCGGTAACATACATAAGCAAACCTTTTTGTTAGCCGATTTAGATAGATAAATTTAAAAGCATATTTATAAAGAATAGTTTATTTTAGAAAAGATAATACGAGTATAATTTTTAGATTACTGAAGCGCGAAAAACCATAAAAAGCTTATATATGTAATATATTCGAAGTAACGCCGTTTAACCATCCTCTCTCGCCCTTATATGTTTTTATGGACCCCCAAGTATCTCACTTCGTTTTTCTATTTTCTAAAAGTATATCTATAAATAATTTTACTTAAAGTATGTTTATATTAGTTCAGTTTATATTTCTGTAGTGCAACTGAAACTGCAAGTTTTATGGACCCCCAAGTATCTCACTTCGTTTTTCTAAAAGTATATCTCTGAAAAACCATAGATTTCTTCCTTTTTCTTTAAGTACTATTTAGGTTTTCGATAGGCCAACGGAAAATAGGAATGATATTTTTCTGAAACTAAGGGTCTAGAAACATGAAGAAATGTAAAAAAATTTGGAGGGTGATTGTTTTATGGATACAATACTCCCCATATCGGCGAAAGTGAAAAACATATTTTATAAGTGAATATTTCGAAAACATTTAAGCGAATGAAGTTGCGAAGCTAGAAAACCACCTATGTTACCACAATTAAATATTAATATATATATATATATATATATATATATATATATATATATATATATATATATATATATATTTTTCTAAGTTCTTCTAGTACATATTTATACACTATTAGATATTGAAGGGACCTATAAGGTTTAGATTGTATTAAAATGTATTACAATGTACGCCTTGAATTAATAATATCGCGTAATATAATTTTTTTCGTCTCGGTTGATATTCATTATAATAATATTTATTGTTTTAAAAAAAAAAAGGTATTAGATTAATTTGGAACGAACCAATGCTTTGATCTTGCAGGAGTAACTCAGAACAATTAAATATAATTTAAAAAAAAACATTTACTAGGAAAAACTTACATTTCTTCTGGAGAAACGGTAATATATATAATAACATAAGAACACGCAATGAAGCTGAGTTAAGTGTTCCTATTTAGCACCCGACATTCTATAAGAGCCCCGTTGTTGTGTAATAAAGTGTATAATGCTTTGTCTTGTCATATTAAACAAATTAATAAAGAGGCCAAGATTAAAATCAGTAGGTCAGTTTATAATATATTTTTTATTGAAAAATTTTTTCTAGTATAATCCGTTAAAAATGAAGATGTCTTTTGATTATTCATACTTAGAACCTACACTTCCATTTACAAAAATGTTAGTTTAATGTTCTTGCTGATAAACGGTATCAGGTTCTTGGCCAATTAAATTAAATCAGTCGTAAGAGGGCAAACCGCTGTTTAAGCATGCTTTACTAGAAAAAAAAAAATAAGTAAAGTAAGGCCGTGTCCTTATCTTCAGCGATATGGGAGGTGCAGGGGTAGGGAATGGTGTGCACCGTGCAAGCGACGCGGGGGTTGCAAGAGACGCGGGTGGTGCGAGCTCCGTGGATGGTGCGACTAACCTGAGAGTTGGCACATAAGTATCTTACGTAGATGCATAACTTACAAACTTCAACATTCTTAATCCAAAATTGTAAAATTAAAGGATTTTTTAAATCACCAGGAACAGCTTTGTTAATGTTTATTATGTTGTGAAAACTTACATCGAGCAAATGTTAATAATTTCACGACTCAAATTTGTTCTATTATTTAAAGTACATTTATTTAAATGAAATGATGTAATATTGAGTAAAGACTGTTATAAATTTTCTTTGAGGACAAAATGCGCCTAGATGCACGGTTAAAATGCTGTGGATAATCAAAGTTCAAATAATTTTTCTTCTTAGATGTCGACATATCCAAAACTGTTTTCTCTTCAATATATATTTTACCATAAATTATTGAAATAAAATTTCAGATACAAAATCAAGGCATGTTCATATCTGTGGTTTTAGCATCATAATATAATAATATATTAGGTGTCGTTACCTAGCTAAAGTGGTGTTTCTGTAAGGTTGCAACAAAAAAAAGTGGAATTGTCTGAACACACAAAATTTTATTTTTATTCTTATATTAAAATTACAAACAATTTTGTGCTATTTTAGTACCTTTAACACCTAATAATTCAGTAAAACTAGCAAACATAATTTAAAATGGCACAAAATATCTGGTAATTTTAATACTTGCTATTTTTTTTAGGAATACACCAAATTTCTTGTGGTCCTTTATATAATACAAAATTTTGAATGATTAGGGAAGATTATATGTATTTATAAATAACTAGCCGTGCCCGCGGCTCCGCTCGCGTGGACTTGATTCACTACTATCGTCAGTGCTTATTCCTTATGTTACCTAACGTAATAATATATCTGCAGTTATTTCCCCTTATCTCTCATTATTTCTTCTTATCTCCCATTATCTCTACATAATTTCCATTATCTCGGCTTATGTCTGCTCATCTCCCATTATTTCTCCTTATCTCCCATTATTTCTCCTTATCTCCCATTATCTCACCTTATCTCCCATTATCTAGGCTTATCTCGACTTATCTCGCAATATTTCTCCTTATCTCCAATTATTTCTCCTTATCTCCCATTACCTCACCATAATTCCCATTACCTAGACTTATCTCTGCTTATCTCCCATTATTTCTCCTTATCTCCCCTTGTTTATACTTATCTCCCATTATCTCACCTTATCTCCCATTATTTAGGCTTATCTCGACTTATCTCGCAATATTTCTCCTTATCTCCCATTATTTCTCATTATCTCCCATTATTTATACTTATCTCACTTATCTCCCATTATCTAGGCTTATATCGAATTATATCATACATATGTATAAATTTATAAAAACACGTAAATCGGATAAGTAGTTCTCAAGTGCACTAACGGACAGACAGACAGACAGAGAGACGTTGCATTTTATATATATTTTATTCTTTGCAACATGATATTGTTCCATATTTAATGGTTTAGGCAGTATATTGCAAGAGAGCGCGCTAACGGTAATCTTTTTTCCGACTTGATTCACCATTATCGTCACTGCTTATTCTTTATGTTACCTAACGCAATAAAATATATTCTATAACCTGGCCAGAGAACATATGTACGTTTAAAAAAAAAGTACGTAACACACTAACGGACAGACAGACAGACAGAGAGACGTTGCATTTTATATATATTATAGACAGATAACCTGGCCAGAGAACATATGTATGTTTTAAAAAAAAAGTACGTAAATCGGATAAGTGGTTCTCCAATGATAAGCGCACTAACGGACAGACAGACAGACAGATAGACAGAGAGACGTTGTATTTTATATATATTATAGATATAGATTATTATTATTATATAACCTGGCCAAAGAATATATGTATGAATTTAAAAAAAGACATGTAAATCGGATAAGTGGTTCGCGCGTGATAAACACACTAATGGACAGGCAGACAGACAGACAGAGATACATTGCATTTTATATATATTATAGATTATAGATATTCTCTGCTACATAATATTATTCCATATTTGATGGTTTAGGCAGTGTATTGCAAGAGAACGCGCTAGCGGCAAACTTTTTTCCGACTTCATTCACTATTATCGTCACTGCTCATTCCTTATGCTACCTATCGTAATAAAATATAGCCTATAACCTGACCAGAGAACATATGTATGTTTTTTAAAAAAAGTACCTAAACCGGATAAGTGGTTCTCCAGTGATAAGCGCACTAACGGACAGACAGACAGACAGCCAGAAAGACGTATTTTATATATATTATATATGTAATAAAATATATATCTGTAACCTGGTCAGAGAACATATGTATAAAATTAAAAAATCACGCAAATCGGATAAGTGGTTCTCGAGGGATAAGCGTACTAACGGACAGACAGACAGACAGAGAGACGTTGCATTTTATATATTATAGATATAGATTATTATTATTATATAACCTGACCAAAGAATATATGTATGAATTTAAAAAAAGACCCGTAAATTAGATAAGTGGTTTTCGCATGATAAACGCAGTAATGGACAGACAGACAGACAGAGAGACACTGCATCATATATATTATAGATTATAGATTATAGATATTCTCTGCTACGTAATATTGTTCCATATTTAATGGTTTAGGCTGTGTATTGCAAGGGAACGCGCTAGCGGCAAACTTTTTTCCCACTTCATTCACTATTATCGTCACTGCTCATTCCTTATGCTACCTATCGTAATAAAATATAGCCTATAACCTGGCCAGAGAACATATGTACGTTTAAAAAAAAAAGTACGTAAATCGGATAAGTGGTTCTCCAGTGATAAGCGCACTAACGGACAGACAGACAGACAGACAGACAGACAGACAGACAGACAGACAGACAGACAGAGAGACGTTGCATTTTATATATATTATAGATGAGTATGGATTAAGAGGTTTCAGTTCTAACTAAAAACAGACTCGTCACGTGTTGAAATAGCATTTACTTTTTCAAGTAAAAATATAACTTCGTTTTGCGGTGTTTTGTGATACGGTCAGTTTATTTACTTTGTAATTACTTATTAATTTTATATCCATAGATAAGGCATTCGGGTTATTTTTCATTTTATATTAATAAACAATATGAAATATTCGTATTATACATAAGGATCTGGTCTAGCTGGCATATAACGATGTGAAAAGGAATGTCTAATAAAATATGAAATTTAAAAGAGATAAAGCACTGTTCTTTTTTCATTCTTCTATTTTTCCTTATTTTCATTACAGAATACCAGCCCAAACATTAGCAGGTGGTTTTAGTTTTTAGCATAGTCTCCCTAGAACTCAAGGTTTTTTAAGGCCCTGCAGTTAGTCAGACTAAATGTTTTTTTCTAAACCAGAAGAATAATCATTAACATCGCTTGTCGCTTAGTATTTGAAAAAAATTTCTTTATGGGTGGCCACTTTTTCAAATTTGGGCAGAGAAATAAGTCGGTTAGAGCCAAATTTCGAGACTATGACCAATCAATTCTTACTACTCAGTATATATCACCACTACACCAAACACTTAATTTTTGCACTCGACGCGCGTTTCGCTAACCATGTTAGCTTCATCAGCTCCTGATGAAACTAACATGGTTAGCGAAACGCGCGTCGAGTGCAAAAATAAAGTGTTTCGTGTAGTGGTGATATATACTGAGTAGTATCATTGTGCCAAAGATTCCACATTCCCAACTTAGTATCAATTCTTAGTTGATTTCGTTCAATTTCGTCATCGAAACTGTCGATTTAGGTGTCAGCGCCGTATTGTGCTAAAAAAAGGATTTTTCTTTTAGGAAAATCACGACGTTTTTCCGTGATTTCCTCATCCAGGTATTTTGATAATCAAGCCTAGTTTCTTTGTTTGCCAAGTAATCGATAAGAATCATCAAAATTACGATCATCACTTTGCCAGCCGCTGCAACTGCTTTTGCTTTTTTCGTAGTCGGTTCGTTTTTCCAAGTTTTCTTAAGAGTAATAAAATATCGAAGAAAATTTTTATTCCGCTTAAAGCTCTTAACACACGATGGTGCAATGTTCAGCTGCTGCCAACAGCACAGGTTTTCACATTACTAAAAATAGCAACAGCATCTCTATACACTTAACCAAATTTCTATTTAATTTCCGTTAGAGTTTCTGCTTTTAAATCAAGGAATTTTGTAACAACAGATTACATAAATTTAGCCATTATTGTCAAACTGCAATTTTCGAAGACTATCAGGAACAAGTTAATTGTTAGGTCAGCGTCGGACAACTCTGCGTTTGTTTCACTATCAACTATTGGAAAAGTATTATATTTTACAAAAATCTTGCTGTGTTGGTCAGTCAGGTCAGAAATTTTTTAAATCACTGTATAAAAAGTAAATATTAGTATGCATGAAACATTAATCACGCGAACTCAACTTATACTTATACACTTATTTTAAATAGTCACGAGCCATTGTGTATTAGTTTGCTAGTATTTTTTTCTAATTCAATTAAAATTAGTAAAAATGTTTATGAAAACCTCTAAACAACGTCCGAGGAAATTAATTGTTGTTAACTTAACCTGACATTCAGGAATAATTATTGGGTTTGTGAACATATATCATGCTTAAATAAAAAATTTTCCAACAACAAAATACCATTAGTACCTAAATGGCGTATTATATTATTAAAAATATATTATTTAATGTATAGTACACAAACAGCAAAGAACTACCGCAGCGGCGCGTGTGAAATGTCTAGGACAATTTAATCCACAGGGATGATATTCTTTATATATAAGTGTTTTTGAAGGGTTTTTAGTGTTTTACAAGGTCAACTTTAAAAAAAACACTGCTTAGATTTTTGTAGGGTTAAATTCTACTTAGTTAGTGTTACGGCACACATTTCTTCCAGGTCTTTATTAAGTTGTAAAATTTCCAAAATCATCGCCCTCACGGTCTAACTTTGTTACTATTTATCGATACCTATTTGGATATTCCAATTATTATTTCTGTGGATCAACAGAGACAACAGTGTCTCTCCTCGTTAATTAAGAATTTCGAAACAAATGTAAAGAAAGAAATATTAAATATAGGGGAAGAATTATATATGATACACACAATATAAAAGTAATACTACCTTTATTGAATTGAGTAACTGTAATAAAAGCTAATATTAACTAAACATCAGTAAAACACTTGCATTAACAATTGCAACATTTTACCATAAAATATTTGTTTCGCAGCAAGTTTCACGACGTAAACAAAACATTTGTCTTGTCTTTGATAGTTGTGTCCACCATTTCTCTTCATCGTCTTAGAAACTCCCTCCCTTGCTCTCTCGTTCATTTATTGAAGGGTTGTTCCTAGCTGATTCCAGTATATAGAATCATTAATTTCTTAGAATCTTGCAAACTATTTCCGACTAGTGCTAATAACAACCTGATGAAGAAATTTTAAAATTTCAAAGGTAGCTACAAAAAGGATCTTTAATATTAACCTACATCAAGTTTTGTACTTTTGAAAAAAATCACCTTCAGAGCTTTTTAAAATTCTTCACGTCACATGGTTTCCAGTTTTGTTAGTCTGTCTGTATCCTTTCTCTATAATTTTCGAACAAATTGAGATATCGATTTTAAATGTAGTACACTTATTATACTTAAAATAGGAAAGTAATCTATAGCTTTAAGGCGATATAACTTTAGGTAAAGGGGGTAAAAGAGCTGAAGACCTTACCTGGTTTTTGACTGAGTAATGGATTAAGCATCAGTTGTAATGGGTAAACATTTAAGAGGTTAAAGGGCCAGGGTTCTTAGATTTAAGGGTTCTTAAAATTATGTTATTTTTTCATTGTTTCTAATTTTATCAGAATCTCATCGTTTATTTCACTTTCTATTCTTATTCTTATATTAATATGTCATAAGTTATCTACCATTGAAAATACCGAGTTTCAATGCTTGAATTGGATTATGCTTTAGTGTGAGAAAATGAAAGTAAGTATTTATTATCGAACTACATGCTTGCGAGAAAAATACTGGGCAAATTACTTTACGGATTTGATTCAGCTACAGGGTGGTTTATTTGCTGAACCACTGCCTGCGGTTGTTCTCGAGGTGTTCGAACGTAGCCGGATCTGCGAAGATATGTCATGTAGTTTCGTAGTCTTTGGCTCGAGATGTTTTGATGTTCTGGATGTTTTCGGCAGCAAAAAGAATGTGACACGTATGCATTCTTTTTGCTGCCGAATATAACCTCTACGCGTCGGCTCAAACTCTTGGTAGCAATGATACAAGTCATCCTTGAGTTTCTCAATCCACTCGAAGCGTCCTTGTTCATTGCCAGGGTTGCCATCTAGGAACATCCGTCCTGCAGCTCTTTCCCCTTGCCCATCGTCTCTATCCGATCGAGACGGGTTGTCAGGAGCTTTTACCTCATTGTTCCCCGTAACAACGTATTTTCCAAGTTAATGATGGGGTGTGACCCATCGCCATCCAACGTTTCCGATATTGCATGGACTATCGTAACGATTTGAGCCCATATGGGTCACTGATGTTATTTGATGTTCGCTGGCCGTACCATCTTACATCGCAGTGGTGCACGGTAGCTGATGTCACCAAGCAGGAGAAACCAGGCCAGACAAATTCAACAAATAATATTATTATTATCTGGTACTTTTGTTCGTCTGTCTCATATTTGGTCTATGTGGTTCCACGTTTGACTGACGGGCTTAAGTTAAGTCAGCACAAAGGGTATTAAGGAATGACCTAACAATGTTAAATGTTTTCAAAATCATTGACCTCTGAATGTTTTTGTGTATGCCTGTGTTGAGTCCTAATTGTACTAAGTGTAGTATGAATGCTTGGTGTAAGGTCTATGGCTGATATGGCGGGGAGAATAATGATTTTTTTTTTTGTTTTCATAGTCTTTTTTACGTGACTTGGTTTGGCTTTGGTGGTTGTGTTTGTCCCGCATCTCTGTCGGTTGTGTTTGGGATTGACTTCGGTGGGTCCAGGCGACGAGTAATTTTTTTGTCAGGTTTTCTGATTTTGTTATGACGTGTTCGTTGATTTCTGTGGTGCCAGTCATGTGTTGCTTTGATTTTCCCACCTTGATGGGTGTTGGCTTACTCGCTGGCACAACACTTTTGGCAGGTCCATTTTCTTTTGCCTGGTCTTCATAGTTCTAGGAGAGCTGCCATTTCCTGCGACGTCCTCGACCGTTACGTCGCTCGCTCAATGCTTTTTTTATTGGTTTACTGTTGTTTGGGGTGATTTCAGTGTTCTGTGCTCTCAGAAGCTCAAAGTATCCCGACATTGGGTTACCTGTTAGTAGAAGGTAAATAGTTGGTGTGCTTTTCTTTGTGCTTATTATTGTTGGTCTGTCTTTAAAAGTTATTATTGTTTTTCCTTGTTTTGAGAAGATATCAGCACACACAGCACTACATGACCTCGGGTTCGTCAATGCCCGTACTAGGAGAATTCTGGGATTCCCTTAGCGCCTGAGGGATTTATTATTATTATTGTTTTGGAACTTCTTTCTCATATTTGGTCAGTGTGGTTCCATGTTTGGCTGATGGGCATAAGCCAAGTCAGCACAAA
Organism: Pachyrhynchus sulphureomaculatus; assembly: GCA_019049505.1. Taxonomy (NCBI): domain Eukaryota; kingdom Metazoa; phylum Arthropoda; class Insecta; order Coleoptera; family Curculionidae; genus Pachyrhynchus; species Pachyrhynchus sulphureomaculatus. The sequence goes on from CM032446.1 coordinate 160,841,926, forward strand.
CGCTATTACCATTGTGTATTAAGGAATGACCTGACAATGTTACATGTTTTCAAAATCACTGACTTCTGAATGTTTCTGTGTATATTTGTGTCGAGTGCTAATTGTACACATACTTGTGTGGTGTGAATGTTGTTGGTGTAACGCCTGTAGCTGATATAATGAGGGGGAAAATGATGCCTTTTTCTTGTTTCCATTGCCTTTTTATTTCTGTTGCAAGGTCGGTGTATTTGGAGATTTTTTCTGTGTATTTCGTTTAGATGTTTGTGTTGTTGGGGGACAGCTATGCCAATTAGATAGGTGACCTTTCATTTTTTGCACTGAAAAGTAATATCGGGTCTATTGGCGGAGACTGTTTTATCTGTATAGCTTGTAATCTATATTTTCAAGTATGGATGTTGGTGTGTATTTGTAGTAGGGATCTGGGTGAACTACTTTTGCCGCTGAGTCATGTCTGGCTGTGTATTACTTTCCGGCTAATATTTTACATCCGCTTGTTATGTGTTCGATTGTTTCTTTCTGCGGGTGGCATTTCCTGCATCTGTTTTCTGTAATGGTTGGGTCTTTTATGATATGCTTTTCGTAGTTTCTGGTTAATATGACTTTATCCTGGATGGCATTATTTTTATTATTATTAGTATTATTTCAAACTTGGTTGCAAGATTTTCCTGTCAAAGTAAACTTTGGAAAACCACTTACAATTTGTAATTTATAAACTTACTATTTGTAATTCCATAACAAGTAGCAGCTCACGTAGAACTCAGCTCGTAAAAACAATAAAGTTTTTTTTATGAAAAAGAGAACTGCTAAACATTTTCTCAATATTTCGTTTTGTTTTAAAGCAACTAGACAAGCACATTGTCACTGTAACATAAAAGGAGAGTTTTATTTCTTGTTTGTAACCTAAAAATACAAGATACTAGAAAAGTTTTCTTGATTGACGTGATAAAATTTTAGAAGGTATAATTTTAGGAATAAGAGTAAAGAAGTTATTTTACTAAAATATTTTCAGATAAAAAATGATCTGTAACTCTATGAAGTATTTCTCAAAGCTTTAACAAAGGAACGTGAGATAGTCATATTACTCTCATAATCCAGTCAACGAAGTTACCACTACGAAGTTAGGAATAGTTTGCTAGAGTATATTTAAATAATATTTATTTATTTTTATTTATTTATTTATTTACGGGACAGGTCTTTTAACTAATACAGACAAAATACAAAAGTTTACAATATAAATGACGCTTAAAACTATTTAAAACTAAAGGCTAAAACTAAGAAATTCAGAAAAGAACCCGGATCTGCCTCTTAAAAAGTGATAATGAGCTGGAGAATAATTCCAGTGATGGGCAGTTGTTTACAATGCCCATAGATCTTGTTATGAAGGTATTAGCTCCGTAGGTTGTCTTATGATAAGGTTTGAAGAAGGACAACGTAGATCTAGTATGTCTAGAGGGTGCATACAAATTAATCTGAGATAAAAGTTCTGGACAATTTACACTGGAATTTAAAATTTTAAAGAACATTACAAGATCACGCTGAACTCTCCGGTTAGACAGGGTATTCAAATTTAATACAGATGTCAGTTTTAAATAACTAAAAGAATCATTGTTAAAGAATTTAAAATTAATATGACGTAGAAATTTACTCTGAACAAGCTCCAAACTCCAATATTGTGTCAATTAATATATATATATATATATATATATATATATATATATATATATATATATATATATATATATATATATATATATTAATAAATAACCTCCAGTATTAATTTTCGATTTCAAATTTTTAAATTTTTAAATTAGCCTATGAATCTCTTGATTATAAAATTAAAGAATTAATATAATTAATAATAAATAATAACTCGTCGAAGAGTAACATTCATCAAATTTAAGTCCCCCTTTTTTTATAAAATTATAACTAAAAAAAAAATAGATATCATTAATAATAATAATTTATCCAAAATTAACATCTACCTAAAAAATTTACCACATCCCTAACTTTAATGCTTTTTTTTGTCGACCTGATGACGACATAGACTACCAACATTATCCGGTTCGGACTCAAATATCACTAAATAGTTACTAAACTCGACGTCACAAAAATTTTAAAATGGAGTACCATTTCAACATCATGGTTTCTTGCAGTTGTGTTTCTGTCTTTAAAAAGTGTTTTAACTAATGTTTATTGACAAAATTTTTATTTTTAATATTTGTGTAACTCTCTAAGTGTCTTTTAATCATGTTTTGTGTAATCATGCATACTACCTGGCCAACAAAAATGCAAATTTCATTGTCTTCACCAGAGATGAACTAACTGCTAAATTTTTGTAAGTAATTTCACATTCAGTCGTACAATTCATTTAATCACGTTTTTAAAAAACGAACGTTTTAGTTTGTTTTCTGTACCTGGTTTGCATTTTTAGAATCCAGAAGAAGCTACCATTAGGCAGCGAAAGCTCGATAATAAAAATAAAAAGCAGATACTAGAGCCTTTAGATCTTTGATTGCTCATCTCTTCTCCTTATAAGGGCGTTTCCCAGCAGTTAAACTTAGGATTGTTTGTTGCCAGTGCCCTGTTACTGTCCTTCCTCTTTCTTATTATAGTTTTTTGAATAATGGGAACCTTCTACAGACGGATATCTGAGACGTTTGGGCCAAATGTGGTAAAAAGTATGAAATTGTATGATAATATCAATAGAAAATTGGCATCTCAAAGAAACAAACGAATATTTCTATTAGAATGTCGTCGTTCAAAAGTAACACCCCGTTTCCTTGAAGACAATATAAAGAGACTCTGGAGAATTCCACAAACTATATCAAACAATAATATAACCAGACTGGAAAACATAACACAACAGGTAACAACCAATTTCCATAAGTTATGTATTTCTGACACTAATCGGTACATAGAAAGACTCGAGAGATCATTGGATGAGCTATTACAGGACCTTAGGACTCAATTACCATTTCATATTTTTGATGATTTTATTTTTATTCAACATAGTAAATATAAATTTTTATTCAATAAAATTAAAAAAAACAACATTAAAAAAATAGAATTTTTAAAAAAGAAATTTCTTGAATTTAATATAGGAAAAGATAAGTGGATAAAAAATATTTCTGATGTAGAAATACCACCTAATGTAAAAGGGTTTCTAGCCCTTGGTCCCAAGTTCAGTCTCACTATATCTAACAAAGATATTAACATGTTTAGTCTACTGTCTGAGGTAGAAGAATTAATTCACTATGTCCCCCCACAAAAACAAGACTATATTGGTGCAAGGGCTGTAAACCTAATTACTAACTATGTAATATCACATAAAGACAAAACTTCTATCACTCATAAATTAGAGAAGGAAACAAAAATTTTCTTAAAAAACCATCCTGATTTACTGATCACTAGGTCTGATAAGGGCAATGTTACTGTTGCTATGTCAAAAGCTTCCTATCTTGAGAAATCACACTCCCTACTTCAAGATGAGAGTACTTATGAAATAATACATCACGATCCCACATCAAAAATAGAAATTAAATGCAATAAATTAATTAAATCATTAAAAAGATAGTAAGTTTTTGGATGAAGCAACTGCTCGCACATTGATAACTTATAATGGGATTTGTCCCAAATATTATGGTCTACCAAAAATACATAAACCAGATATACATCTAAGACCAATAGTTTCCTGTGTAGGAGCATCTACACAACCACTTGCCAAATATATAGCCTCTATTTTAGAAACAGCTTTTTTAACTTTTAATAAATTCAGAATTAAAAATACCTTCGAATTTGCAGAGAAGGTTAATGGTTTTATTTTGCCAGAGGGTTTTGTGCTTGCTTCTTTCGATGTTGTTTCACTATTTACTAACATTTCTCTAGACCTTATTATATCAATATTAAATGAACATTTCACATCAATAGAAGAAATATGTAATATTCCTAAAGAACAATTCCTTCTAATCATTACTTTTTTATATGAAAATACATTTTTCTCCTTCAATAGTACATTCTACAGACAAAAAATTGGCGTCCCAATGGGAAGTGCTATTTCACCAATCCTGGCCGAAATTGTTATGAATAAACTTCTTTATTTTGTTATTTCAAGGGTTGAATTTGAATTTCCCCTTCTGTTTCAATATGTTGATGACTTGTTAGTCGCTTTACCTGCTGGTAGTGTACAGAACACTCTTAACATTTACAATTCTTTCAATCATAAGTTAGTATTTACTGTTGAGGAGGAGACTGACTGTGCTGTTCCGTTTCTGGATACTAGGGTTGTACGCTCAGAAAATAATACAGTCAAACTGGACTGGTATAGGAAAAAAATCAAGTTCTGGTAGATATATCCCCTTCCATTCTTATCACCCTATGAAACAGAAACTGAACATCATCAGAGGACTAAAGAACAGAATAGATAAAATTTGCCACCCCTCATTTAAAGAAAAAAATGTAAAACTGTTGGAAGACATTTTGTTGGACAATTACTATCCTAAAGCTCTAATTAGAAAGAATTTTCAAAGACCCCTCCTTCCAATTAATCCAACTGTCACCACTAATGTCGATATTAAGGTGGGAAAGTTACAATACATTGAAGGCCTTTCCCAGTCCTTGTCTTCTCTTTTTAAAAATACAAACATTAAAATTGCCAACTACAACATAAAAAGAATGAATTGTTTTTATAGCAATTTAAAAGATAAAACCGATACTTTACAAAAATCTAATATAATCTATGGCATTCCCTGCCAATGTGGTTTGGTCTACGTTGGACAAACTTCACAAAAGCTCTCTAAGAGATTAGCGTTACACAAAAGTGATAGTAAACACAAACCTAACGCAACTAGCTTGAGCTTACACGTAAATAATACAGATCACAGAGTACAATACAACAACAGCTTCATTCTGGATGTTGAGACTAATTATTTCAGAAGAAGTTTCTTGGAAATGTGTTACATAAAAACCTGTAAAAATAATCTCAACCACAAAAAAGACATCGAAGGATTAAGCTCCATGCATACTTATTTGCTAACACAAAACTATACCAAACCAATAAAAAAGAAACGATCTTTATGAAAAAATTAGTTTCTAGTAAAGTTGACGTTTCTGATCTCTTTCTGTCATTTTTTGCTATTTATTACCAGTTACTTTTCTATATTTTCTTGTTAAAATTACATAATAAAAAATTAAATATGACTAATAATAAATAACCTCCAGTATTAATTTTCGATTTCAAATTTTTAAATTAGCCTATGAATCTCTTGATTATAAAATTAAAGAATTAATATAATTAATAATAAATAACTCGTCGAAGAGTAACATTCATCAAATTTAAGTCCCCCTTTTTTTATAAAATTATAACTAAAAAAAAATAGATATCATTAATAATAAATAATTTATCCAAAATTAACATCTACCTAAAAAATTTACCACATCCCTAACTTTAATGCTTTTTTTGTCGACCTGATGACGACATAGACTACCAACATTATCCGGTTCGGACTCAAATATCACTAAATAGTTACTAAAACTCGACGTCACAAAAATTTTAAAATGGAGTACCATTTCAACATCATGGTTTCTTGCAGTTGTGTTTCTGTCTTTAAAAAGTGTTTTTTAACTAATGTTTATTGACAAAATTTTTATTTTTAATATTTGTGTAACTCTCTAAGTGTCTTTTAATCATGTTTTGTGTAATCATGCATACTACCTGGCCAACAAAAATGCAAATTTCATTGTCTTCACCAGAGATGAACTAACTGCTAAATTTTTGTAAGTAATTTCACATTCAGTCGTACAATTCATTTAATCACGTTTTAAAAAACGAACGTTTTAGTTTGTTTTCTGTACCTGGTTTGCATTTTTAGAATCCAGAAGAAGCTACCATTAGGCAGCGAAAGCTCGATAATAAAAAAAAAAAGCAGATACTAGAGCCTTTAGATCTTTGATTGCTCATCTCTTCTCCTTATAAGGGCGTTTCCCAGCAGTTAAACTTAGGATTGTTATATATATATATATATATATATATATATATATATATATATATATATAAATATATATATATATATATATATATATATATATATATATATATATATATATATATATATATATATATATACGAGGCTAGTTTGAAAAGTCCGTGCAAAAATAAAAACTACTTATGTGTTTGGGGGTAAACCTTTTTTATTTTTCGACATAGTCTCCTTTTAGGCTTATACACTTCGTCCAACGATGTTCTAGTTTGTTGATCCCTTCCGAATAATAGGATTTGTCCAAGTCTGCAAAATATCCATTAGTGTCTGCAATCACCTCCTCGTTTGAATAAAATCTTTGTCCCGCCAGCCATTTCTTCAAATTGGGGAACAAATAGTAGTCCGAGGGAGCCAAGTCTGGAGAATAGGGGGATGTGAAACGAGTTGGAATCCTATTTCCATTAATTTTGCGACCACAACTGCTAAGGTGTACGCTGGTGCGTTGTCGTGATGGAAAAGGACTTTCTTGTGGGCCAATCGCGGGCGTTTTTCTTGCAGCTCGGTTTTCAAACGGTCCAATAAGGATGAATAATATTCACCTGTAATAGTTTTACCCTTTTCCAGATAGTCGATGAGGATTATCCCTTGCGAATCCCAAAAGACAGTCGCCATAACCTTTCCGGCCGAAGGAACGGTCTTCGCCTTTTTTTGGTGCAGATTCCCCCTTGGTAACCCATTGTTTAGATTGTTGTTTGGTCTCAGGAGTATAGTAATGTATCCATGTTTCATCCACAGTGACGAAACGACGCTTAAAGTCCTCCGGATTCTTCTGGAACAGCTGCAAACCATCCTTGCAACACTTCACACGATTCCGTTTTTGGTCAAGCGTGAGCAATCGCGGCACCCATCTTGCGTATAGCTTTCTCATGTCCAAATGGTTACGCAAAATATTGTGTAGCCGTTCAGTCGAGATGCCCACAGCACTAGCAATCTCACGCACCTTAAACTCTTCTGTCATCCATCACCATATCATGGATTTGATCAATGATTTCTGGAGTCGTAACCTCCACAGGCCGTCCAGAACGTTCAGCGTCACTTGTGCCCATATGGCCAGTCCGAAAATTTTGAAACCACTTATAAACTGTTTTAATCGAAGGTGCAGAGTCACCATAACGTTTATCAAGCTTCTCTTTAGTCTCCTGAGGCGTTTTGCCTTTCATAAAGTAATGTTTAATCACCACACGAAATTCTTTTTCGTCAATTTCTTGAAAATCACTCGATTTCCTTGATTCACACGAATGCCAAACACAAAGAAATAGACCAATATGGCTGAAACTTGGTGTGCGTTCATTCAAGAGATGCTACTAACTAAACATGACCTCGATACGCGCCGGTGGTGCCATCTCTCGGACTTTGCACGGACTTTTCAAACCAGCCTCGTATATATATATATATATATATATATATATATATATATATATATATATATATATATATATATATATATGATTCTATGCTTTTTGAAAAAAAAAACAATACGTTGATAAAAAAACTAAAAAATAACAAGGAAATAAATGACTAAGAAGCAAAACGGTTAACTATTCATAATTCCATCCCTCCTAAAATTTTCGGCATGCACAAAGTTCATAAAGAAAATGTCCCATTACGGCCAATTGTTTCATCGTTACAATCACCGTTTTACAATCTATTCAAATATTTGGCAAACTGTATTTCTCACATTACGGGTAGAAATAATTACTACATAAAAGACTCGTTCGAATTTAAAACCTTTATTGACAATATACATATCCCTAATAATTACAAATTGGTTTCATTAGATGTAATCTCATTATATACAAATATCCCCCAAGAACTAGTACAAATAACCAATAAATGGAACGACTTAAAACAACATACCACAATTTCAAAAGAAAATTTTATAGAAGCAGTGAACCTCACCCTATCCACAAACTACTGTCAATACAAAGACACTTTCTATAAACAAATTGACGGTTGCGCAATGGGTTCAGCAATATCTTTCACAATTGCACAATTGGTAATGGAATATTTGGAAGAAGATGTGCTCGGTAAACTAAACGTTTAATACAGTGTTTTACAAACGATTAGTTGCATTACAGCAATTCCAGCGGACAAAACTGAAGAATTGCTGCACGAATTCGATAAATTTCATTGCAAATTACAATTCACAACTGAAATTGAGGAAAACGGCAAATTAAAACATTCTTGACATGACACTGTACAGGAACAACGAAAATAATAAAGTAGAAATTAAATGGTACACCCAAACCAACATGGTCTGGTAGATACCTAAATAACGATTGAAATCATTAAAAAAAAAATAAATAAGGGCCATAATAGGTTTGACGGATAGAGCCATAATACTAACATCCTTAACATACAGACCTGAATGCCTAAGAAAGTAAAAGAAGTCTTATTATCCAATGGCTATAAGGAAAAACACATAGAACATATATTTAAAAAAAAGAACTTATAGATTGTACAACCAACTCAAAAAAAACCATTAATAAACACGACTAAAAAACGATATCACAAAACGTTTAATACTACCCTACATAAATGAACTATCAGAAATAATACAATTCGCCTTAAAAAAACATAATATCATAACATGCCACAAAAGTCATAATAAATTAAGTACATTATTCACACAACTAAAAAGAAAAACACCAAAAATGAAACAATCAAATGTCATTTATTCCATTCCATGTGCTGAATGCCCGAAAAAATATATAAGGATGCCGAGCCAAGTAGTACAAAACCCACTAAACGGACACAAATATACGCAAAACGCCTCCACAGAGCTAAACAAACACACCAAAGACACTAAACATGAATTTAGTTATAAAGCGACAAAGGTTTTAAATAGAGACTCTTATTACCAAAAACTAAAAATCAAGGAAATGATCGAAATAAGACGGGATATTGTAAATGATAGAACTGATATAGTCTACCCTCAGCCATATTTGTCAAAATATAATCCACATGAAAACATAAAAACCACCTATTTCTTTTAAACCAAAGGCATGACTTATTTTAATCTCACCTTTACAAACTAGTAAACATCCAATATTTCGATCAATAACGACCTGTGTATGAAAAATACTGAGTTTATTTGGTACGTACCATATACCAAATCAAATATTTCAATAAATATTTTTTGTACTAATTTTAAAAACAGTATAATTAGCGAACATGTTTTTAAATTAGTTATATATATATATATATATATATATATATATATATATATATATATATATATATATATATATATATATATATATATGTAAACTGTTTTTATAGCGTGACGTGAATTGTACCAAAATTTTAATTTTTAATTTTAAATTGTAAAATGTGTCTTGAAACTTTTTAAAAAATGTTTAGATACTTTGAGAATGCCCACAAAAAAATGGGCGAAACGTCAGTAAAGACTAAATAAAATAAAATAAGTTGTTTAATAAGTAGAACCATATATATATATATATATATATATATATATATATATATATATATATATATATATATATATATATATATATAGAATATATATATATATATATATATATATATATATATATATATATATATATATATATATATATATATTGTAACATTCATTTTTTCCTAGATTTTAAGACCATGTAATGTTACTGATTTTTCCATTTCAAATTGTACTTATTTTCATTTTTGTTCCGAACGGTATATTAAACAGGGATCCCCAGACGTTCGGTATATAGTGAGTTGTGCGTGTTCCTGACCGAACCTCTCGCTACGCCGCGATTGGTGGAATGTTTGATCGGCAGTTTTGATTGGAGCGTCGTGATATTACTGGCAAAAGTCGCACGATTATTTAAGGCTCCGCAGACCGTAAATCGTGGTCGTTTTCATCTAGCCGCCGACCAAGGTTGTTTTCCATCTAGCCTCAACCAGGCAGTACCATCAAGCCGCTGCCGGGCTATTTTCCATCTAGCCGACAGGCTAACAACCATCATACAACCAACATAAAAGCACCAGTTTCTTCAATAAAAGCCGTAGTGGGCTTTCTAAGTGTTTGTTAAGAAAAAGTGTGAAATCGGGCGTAGTCGATCGCACAGGAATAAAAAACAGTAAGTCAACAAAACTCCCTTCAATAGACTTATTCGAGAGTAGCGCCTTAACTGCAATGTAAAACAGACTAAAAAGTGAAGTGTAAAGCACGATTTCTCGTCTTCGGGGGTTATAATAGTCTAAAATTTTAATGTAACAACTACTAGTTAGGCTAGAATTTGTTAGGTAAAACTGTAAAGGTTAGAACTTTTCATTTTAAAAAACAAGAATAAATTTTCTTTTTTGATTAAAGCTAGTGTCTCACTGAATATTTATTTTTCTTTTCAGGATAAGTTGTACTAGACTAATTCTTTTTAGTAATACCCATAAAACCCTTCAGCATTTTTCCATTTTTTTAGCTGAAGTTAGATCCTTTCTATTTTAAAATGGATGGTGCCCAAAATTTCGTACAGCTAAAGCCTTTAAAAAAAATAGAAATGAATTCCAAAAAAGACGTAAGACAATTATCTCTTACCCATATTTCTCTACCAAGGAAAACTGAGCTAGTGTTTGTTTAATTTCTTTAGTTCTTTTAAAAATCAGGATCCACTCAATTCATTAGCAGAAATTAAAGCGGGGCTGCAAGAAAATTGTGCTCAAGCTTGGGGCGTCCAATATTCAAACGGTACAAAATGACGCAGTGTACGTGGGGCGCAATTAAACACCTTTTCATAAGCTACAAAATGACACCACAACGTGCGGGCAAGTTCCAATGTTACAAAATTGCGCTCAAGCGTGGGACAAACAACTTCTCACAGGGTACAAAAAAAGATGCCTCAAATCGAGAACACTTTCTCACAAGTTACAAAATGGCGCCCAACGTGGGGCTTTTGGAATTTTATTTTTTAAAGGGTTCAGTGTACTAGCTTTCGAACAAAATAAAAGCTCTAACTTTGCAGATATTTTTATTTCATAACATTTATTAAACGAAACTACACTATAGCAGTAAGACAAAAGCAGGAAATTTGTAGAATTTTTTTATTTCAATTTATCTGATGATATGAGTTAGATATTTGAATTTTGTTGTTGACTCTAAGATAAGCGATTCCTACTTTTTTCTTAAAAGCTAGCTTTATAGTTCAGATTAGCAGATGTGTTGGTCGACTTTAATTTTACACTGTTTATTTTGCGGATAGCCGAAGAAAAAACGGTGCGTTTTTTTCTCACCTATATTTTGCATGAATATTATAAATACTTTGCTGATACGAAACGATATTTGGAGATTTTTTTGTTGGAAATTCTTAACATATTTGGTAAAAGGATTTTAATACAAGGCAATACTTAAAATTTTTTTTTGAAATTGTCGAAGATTTTTTTTAATGTTTAGTAAAGAAGTTTACATATTTTAAGTGCCTTTATATATTTTTTATTTAGACTATTGGGAGCACAGGAGAAATATTTTTACGACTTTTTTAACAATTCTTTTAAATTTTATAATCTAAATACATTTATCATGGAAGCTTTTAATTTTAAAGTCAATCACCTACTGGAATATGAATTAGACTATGAACTGAAATCCGTCGTACTTTCTCAGAACGTCCGGTCGCGGATAAAAGAAAAGATTCTAATGAGGATCTTAAGTAAAGAAATATTCTAATAGATCAGATTGGACTAAATGGTTACAAAAAGTTTCTGATTTTTTTAAGTCTAATAAAAATTCTCCTTCTCAAGTTAAAACTCCTGCTTCTCCAAATGGTCACATGTCTCCTCTATTCGTGCATAAATATTTAGATAACAGACCGCATATCAAGATAAATCTATTAGGTGCCCATTTCTCGGCTTTATTTGACTCTGGTGCAAATGCCTCCGTTATAGGTCAGAATGGTATTAAAATTTTTAAGTCGTTTAAGTATAAAAATATGCCATGTCAAAAATAGAAGTGTTACCACTGCAGATGGCAGCCGTCTAAAAGTTTTAGGTACGGTTGAGTTGCCGCTAGTCTGCAATGGTCATTGTTTAGTAATTTCTGCTTTAGTAGTACCTTCTCTATCACGTACTTTGGTTTTAGGATGTGATTTTGCACAAAAATTCGAAATTTTAGTAAAATTTTAAAAATAATTCGTGGTATCCACAGTCCCTAGAAGTCAATTCTAATACAAGTTTTAAAGATTGTTATTCAGAAAGTCCTTTAGAAAACCTTTTCTCGCGTCTATGTACCCTAGATGATCTCTCGCGGACGGAACGCTTAAAAGCCGAAAAAATAATAAGCTCTTTCAACGAAATAAGTAGCAAAGATAGGTTAGGCCGAACGAATAAAATCAAGAGGTCTATAGATACGGCTGATGCCAGTCCTGTAAAGACAAGGCCCTTCGCCATGTCTCCTTATATGTCAAAAGTATTAAATAAAGAGTTAGACGAAATGTTGAAACTCGGAGTGATTGAAGAATCAAACAGTCCCTGGTGTTCTCCAATCTTATTGGTGAAAAAGGCCGATGGACAGTATCGTCTATGCTTTGACGGAAGAAAGCTCAACGAGGTCAGCAAATTTGATAACTATCCCTTACCAAACATCGATAGAATTTTGACATCACTCAGGAATGCTAAGTATGTATCCTCGATAGACCTTAGAAAGGCATTCTGGCAAATTCCTTTGGACAAATCCTCTAAGGAAAAGACCGCTTTTGCAGTAGTAGGCCGAGGTCTATTTCAGTTCGTCACTATGCCGTTCGGTCTAAAGAACGCTGCTCAAACTCAGCAACGGTTAGTAGACGCTATATTTGGTCCGAAATATGAGCCACATATTTTTACCTATCTCGATGATATTTTAGTAACATCGGAAGACTTCGAATCGCATATTCGCTTACTTAAAGAAGTAAAAGATAAATTGAAAGAGGCCGGACTGACGATAAATTTGAGCAAATGTGATTTTTTCAAAACTTCTCTAAAGTTTTTAGGCTATATTGTAGGCTCAAATTCCTTGCGTACCGATCCGGATAAAGTAGCAAGCATGGTTAACTATGCGAGACCTACTAATACTACGGAAGTTAAGCGCTTCGTAGGAATGTGTTCATGGTACAGACGTTTCATTGAGAATTTTTCTACCCTGTTGTCGCCTATTAATGACCTTTTGAAAGGACGAAAAAAAAAGGACAATCGATAGATTGGACAAAGGCAGCCGAAGAATCTTTTATAAAGATTAAAGAGCTATTGGTTTCAGCTCCAATTTTATCCCAACCAGATTTTTCCCAACAGTTTTATATTTCTAGCGATGCTTCTAATACCGGTTTAGGGGGCGTCCTAACACAGAAAATCAATGGTGAGGAAAGAGTGATAGCGTATGCCAGTAGAACTTTGTCAAAGGCTGAACGTAACTACTCGGTTGTTGAAAAATAATGTTTAGCAGTGCTCTTTAACATCGAAAAGTTTCGACCTTACATAGAAGGTGTTCCTTTCACGGTCATAACAGATCATTATAGTTTATTGTGGCTTAATTCAATTAAAAACCCTAGTGGCAAACTAGCGCGTTGGGCGATTAGGCTGAGACAACACACATTTACTTTAATTCATAGAAAAGGAGTCCACAATGTTATTCCTGACGCTTTGTCAAGAATCCCAGATCATACCCGTGGACGAAAACAGTCTTAATGCACAGATTGGCGTAAGAATCGATATAGTTGACATAGATCGCATAGATCCATGGTACGACAATTTACGGCAGCAAATCAAAGAATTTCCTGAAAATTTTCCGCAGTGGAAAGTGGAAAATGATTTCGTGTACAAGTTTATCCCAAACCAGTTGCCTTTAAAAGTTAATGTACCCGAGTGGAAAATACTAGTTCCTAAACCACAGAGAGAGGAAATTATAGACATGTGTCACACTCCTCCTACTTCTGGTCATTTTGGCTTTTATAAAACTCTTCACAGGGTTCAGGAACAGTATTATTGGCCAAAAATGCGTTTTGACATCGTAAAGTTTGTGAGGACTTGTGAAGTATGTGGAGCGCAGAAATCTCCAAATGCACTACCTATGGGACTGATGGGAAAAGAGAAAACGGTTAATTACCCCTTTCAAGTCATAGCAGCTGATCTAGTAGGCCCATTCCCACGTTCAAAGAAGGGAAATAAATGGCTTCTCGTGGTTTCTTGCTGGTTTACAAAGTATACCGTGTTATTTCCTTTGAAAAGCTCTAAAGCCGAATGCTTTTTGAAAATTTTAGAAAACGATATTTTTCTAATCCACGGAGTTTCATCGCTTTCGATACGCGATAACGGTACTCAGTTTACTTCTGAGTGTCTTAAGAGCTTAAGTGAGACATATAGTTTTAACATACGTTTCAATCCCGTGTGCCCTCTACAATAATTTCGTTGAAAGTAATATTCGTTGATTCACGTGATAATTCGGGATAAAGGAATTTCAAAGATTCTAACACGAAGTAACCGGGTTTACACCGTCTTTCTTAGTTTACGGCAGACATATACCTCTATCTGGATCATATTATAAAAACTTAGATTTGGATGTCAATGTTGACAGCGAAATAATTCCGGGTAACAGGGGTGCGTACGCCGAAAAATTTAAAGGGTTTAAAAGATATTTTCACCGACGTGCGTAGTAGGATACATAAGGCTTATGAACGGAACAGTAAGTCTTACAACCTTAGAAAAAGGGATTTTGCCTTTAATATAGGTGATCACGTTTGGCGAAAAAATAAAATTCTTTCCAGTGCAGCAGATAAATTCACATCTAAGTTGGTACCTAAGTATGTGCATTGCGTGATTAGAGAAAAGATTTCAGATTTAGTTTATGGTTTAGTTAATTTAGATGGGACTAAAATAGGACGATGGCATATTAAAGACTTAAAACCATTCAACGGACCTAGCCCTAGTGAAAGTTTGTCAGAAGAAGAATAATTTATATTTACAATATCTTAATTGCTTAAATTTTTTTTGATGTTGCTCTGTAGAGGTGACGACCTCGTTTTTTTTGACTGTTATAAAAGTTGAGCAGAGAATAGCTTACTTTTATTGTTTAATGCTAAGGTTTTGGGTACTGATCATATCCAAACTTAGGTTGATTGTAGTTGATGTTTAGCATCGACTCAGCTGTTGCGAGCTTGCGAAAGAGTCACACTCAGGATATATCATAAGACTGGTATGTCGGTGGTCGCGGGATTTGATTTGCTTATGACCCCAAATAATATCCAGTTCTTGACACTTGGAAGCGAAATTTTGATTAGAGGCAATCCAAGGTGATCTTGAGTTAGGACAAGCGCAAGATGTAGCTCGTGTAGTGTGATGTAGAGTCAAAATTTTTAAGAGCAATTTCAAAGTTTGTTACCCGAGTGGGTGTATTTTTATTACCTTAATGGTATATTTTGGGTGCAATTAAGAGTAAATTGATTTTGGTTTATCCAGTAAGTCTAAGACTTGGATTATTTTGGTTTAGATCTTCTTCTGAATTGACAAACTGAGGGTATTTTCTATTTTTTTTCAGAGCCGTTTAAACGTTACCTTTGAGTCACTAATTTTTTTAAAATTTTTTTTGCATAGACTCATAGGCGTCTGTTGAGTTTTTCGGTTTACTATCAGATTGATAGAAAATTGAAGTTCTGCAGGAGAACTAAAGGCTGATCATTTACAGGGGATGAGAGCAGAGTAAGACAGTCGTTTCACAAAGAAATGATCAAAATCTGATACCGAGATGAGAACCTTGTCAAGAGAGGCTAAGCGCAGTGAAGGAAGATTCCTAACCGAATTTTTAGATTTCCAAGAGGTAATCTAGAAGTTTGGGCTGACAGAAAACGGTTATGCCTGATACCTGTAGCAGTTTCTTCTAGAGGCTATTGTCTAGGGAGACGATTAACACCATGATCGAATATTTTAGCTGTCAACGATGTTTTCTTCTTGTTTCTGATTAAGCTGGAAAAGCTCTTGTCGTCTTCAAAAGTTTTGTTGCGTTGCCACCAAAAATTTGAGAAATTTTTGCTTCATGTAGCTTTTTAAGCTCATTTTCGTTTTTTTTAAATTTCGTTAGAAGCTTGGTTAAGTCAACCTTGTAAACCTTTTAGGTTGTATCCCATGAGTCTCAATCTGTTTTTACAGGCTGTGATGCACCGGGTGCTAACAGATGCCGTTACGACGTTTGGCAGGGAGTTAGTCTTCCTGAGGAACAGACTGATTGGAAGGGTAGTCTATGGGGGGTGAACGTTTGACCTTTGGGACCTTTAGGGGTTTTGTTACCCAATGGTTATTTCTATTTGAACCAAAGGAGAGCCTAGTTACTGTAGTCGACCTCAGCTCCAATTAGCCTATTAGTGGTGACAGGCTGTTGGCAGTAGTGTGTTTCGGAACACCCTATTGATTAAATTTTTTTTGACTTATGGTGGTGTGGTAGACACCGTTTCAGTTTAGTGGATGCTATAATCTACTCCCTTTTGTTGGTGGACACCAGGGTCACCATTTCAGTATTTTATTGTCTCCACCATTCAGTATATCGTGGTGAGGTGTTTGTCTCCTGTTATGTGGGATGGATTGAATGTTTTTCGTTGTTGTTCTAGGGCGAGACCAGTACACGAGGGTTCTTCATGCAACTTGGAGAAGCGCAATGCTGGTTAAGTTTTATATCTCAGTGTAGCCACCCTGAAGAATGATGGAGGGTGTTTTTTTCTGGCTCATGTTTCTAGGCAGACTTGTCACTTTGGTGCGATGTGCCGAAGATTTGATTAGCCTTTGCTAAGAGCTTTCACCAAGCTCAGTTTGGAGTAATCATAACCAAGAGTTTGGGATTTGAACTCCTGTATATATGTCTGTATATATTTCTGTACATATTTCTGTATATATTTCGGTGTATGTTGGTTGCCTGAGGGCATGTGCTCAAAATGCGAGATTTTGAGTCGTTTTGCTTATGGACTCCTATATATAGGATTATGACTTTAGGGAGGTCCTATTTCGAGACTTGCTGTCTCATATAGTTATGTTAGGAATGTTTCCTTGAATGTTAGTTGCGCGCGGACTAATCATTCTGTTCTTAGTGAACATTGCTTTTTGAAGCAGGATCGTTCAGTTTGGTGAATTTTAGCTTTTATAGCTATTCACTGTGTTTAGGGTGAATTTTAGCTTTTATAGCTATTCACTGTGCCTATAGTGGTATTGTTAGCTTTTATAGCTGCTCACTATGTTAATGGCGAGATTGTTCTTTTAGAACGCAGACTTTGTGTAGTCGAGGACTACTTACAGAGTGTTTTCTTGGCGAGGAGCCGAGGTTTTTTTCTGGCGATATACCAGAGTGTTTTCTTGGCGAGGAGCCGATGTTTTTTCTGGCGATATACCAGAGTGTTTTCTTGGCGAGGAGCCGAGTTTTTTCTGGCGATATACCAGAGCGTTTTTGTTGGCGATAAGCTGACGTGTTTTCTGGCGATCAACCAGAGCGTTTTCCCTAGCGATTTTAGCATGTCTGGATGTCTTAGGACGTCGACATTGCGTTATAGAGTGCGATTATTCTCTGAGTGCGACTAGTAGTGATACTAGATTTAGAATGTTCTCTTAGTGATGAGCTAGAGCCTGGATGGCGATTTTTCCCGAGCGTTTGTCTGGATATTTATCCAGATATTTTTTTTTTTGGCCTTGTGCTAAATGGTCTGACAAGACTTTTTCTTTTTAGTGTAAGTGTTTGCACTAGAATCATTTTTTATTTTTTTCTTTATTTAAGAATTTTTCTAAATTTCCTTTGCTGATATAGAAAATTTTCAGACAATCCTTAAAATATTTTAAGGGGGGTGTTTATACTTTGTTTCAGTTCATTTTTTTTTGATTTAGACAAGAGTCTAGACATAGTTATATTTTTTGTTTTGGTAACGATAACAGAGCTGATTCTTTTATATAAGAAGACCGCGATTGTTATTTTGGAAAGGTATTTCCTATGTTCATGCAAGGATTTTTATTTACTTTTTGATGTACTTAACCTTAGTGTTTAATTAAGTTAAGTCTAGTTATAAGATTTTTGTGTACTTGCAAAGATTTTCATTTGGTTTCCATTGTACTTAATATTAGTGCTTAATTGAATTAAGTCTAGTAGTAAGGTCCGAAGTTTGTAATTTTGTTTTAAGTTCTGACCTTAGTATTAAGTGATAGTGTACCCCTTTGTACCTTTTCATAAGTAGCCTAAGTTTAATAGACTAGTGTAGTCTATTTCTTTTTGGAAGGGGGTAAATGTAACATTCATTTTTTCCTAGATTTTAAGACCATGTAATGTTACTGATTTTTCCATTTCAAATTGTACTTATTTTCATTTTTGTTCCGAACGGTATATTAAACAGGGATCCCCAGACGTTCGGTATATAGTGAGTTATGCGTGTTCCTGACCGAACCTCTCGCTACGCCGCGATTGGTGGAATGTTTGATCGGCAGTTTTGATTGGAGCGTCGTGATATTACTGGCAAAAGTCGCACGATTATTTAAGGCTCCGCAGACCGTAAATCGTGGTCGTTTTCATCTAGCCGCCGACCAAGGTTGTTTTCCATCTAGCCGCAACCAGGCAGTACCATCAAGCCGCTGCCGGGCTATTTTCCATCTAGCCGACAGGCTAACAACCATCATACAACCAACATAAAAGCACCAGTTTCTTCAATAAAAGCCGTAGTGGGCTTTCTAAGTGTTTGTTAAGAAAAAGTGTGAAATCGGGCGTAGTCGATCGCACAGGAATAAAAAACAGTAAGTCAACAAAACTCCCTTCAATAGACTTATTCGAGAGTAGCGCCTTAACTGCAATGTAAAACAGACTAAAAAGTGAAGTGTAAAGCACGATTTCTCGTCTTCGGGGGTTATAATAGTCTAAAATTTTAATGTAACAACTACTAGTTAGGCTAGAATTTGTTAGGTAAAACTGTAAAGGTTAGAACTTTTCATTTTAAAAAACAAGAATAAATTTTCTTTTTTTGATTAAAGCTAGTGTCTCACTGAATATTTATTTTTCTTTTCAGGATAAGTTGTACTAGACTAATTCTTTTTAGTAATACCCATAAAACCCTTCAGCATTTTTCCATTTTTTTAGCTGAAGTTAGATCCTTTCTATTTTAAAATGGATGGTGCCCAAAATTTCGTACAGCTAAAGCCTTTAAAAAAATAGAAATGAATTCCAAAAAAGACGTAAGACAATTATCTCTTACCCATATTTCTCTACCAAGGAAAACTGAGCTAGTGTTTGTTTAATTTCTTTAGTTCTTTTAAAAATCAGGATCCACTCAATTCATTTGCAGAAATTAAAGCGGGGGCTGCAAGAAAATTGTGCTCAAGCTTGGGGCGTCCAATATTCAAACGGTACAAAATGACGCAGTGTACGTGGGGCGCAATTAAACACCTTTTCATAAGCTACAAAATGACACCACAACGTGCGGGCAAGTTCCAATGTTACAAAATTGCGCTCAAGCGTGGGACAAACAACTTCTCACAGGGTACAAAAAAAGATGCCTCAAATCGAGAACACTTTCTCACAAGTTACAATATATATATATATATATATAGAATATATATATATATATATATATATATATATATATATATATATATATATATATATATATATAATAACTTAATAAATATAATTCAATTTTTGTGATGACATATTTTTAATTAAGTCGGAAAATTTTTGCAATCAGATCAATGATGATTTTATTAATATTTTATTTTTAATGTGATGGAGCTCTTTAAGTATTAGATGTATTTTTAGTTGATCTAAATACCTAATTATAATTGCTAAGTCGAGCTTAATTTAAATGGTAGCGTCACCAATGTTGCCACTCTACTAACTGGAAACCATTTTCTTATCTCCCTATTATCTAATAAAGATTGCCTAAAAATTAGACGTACATCGCACACATTCTCCTTTCCTGAGCCTACGAATTTACATGCGAGCCAAGCCCTAACGTAGAAAATAGCCTAGTTACCGTATATTGAGTCCATCCTACTTACTATTCTCTTGTTTACCTCTTTGAAACTCGACCCTTACATGGAGCTTTAAACTTACTATATATTTAAATTTAAACTCCTTGGAATCTGCACAGTACAGCAAAGTAATGGAAACCTATTATAAGAAAAGAATAGGTATGCGTAAACTTTTATAAGCACTTAATTTTTAATATTCTTGGTTATCACATAGAATGCCATTGTAATATGAATAGAATAGCTATTGTGGCTTGAATTTTAAAATACATCGAATTTACGTAAAAATTATTTCTTCTTTGCAGTATTACATTACATTTTGTCAGATGGTGGCTCACAGCATCGCAGAAGAGTGAATGCAGTTTTGTCTTACCTGTCGGAATAACAAACGTATCTACTTCCCTTGCCAAAATTGTGTTATTTTGGATTATTATCAATTATTTAGAGTTTAACATATAAGGGGTTAAAGTGTTGCTCAAGATCTGTTGTGTTATATATCCTGTTCAGAGTTCCTGGAGTCAAAGAAATTAAACAATTTTGTTGTTTTGTTTTTATTTTTAATCACTGATAGTCAAACATATAATGGATTAAACAGGTGCGAGGGTGACCTAGAAGAGTTGTTCCGTATATGTGGTGTTATATATTTTCTTGACGCTTCTTATAATTGAAGGATCTGAAATTGTGTCATTCTTTTATTATTTGCAATTTTGACAGAAATAGGATGTAGGGAAGACTGAGGTATGAAAATGAGTGACTTCAAAAAATCATTAGCATTTTTTACTTTTTACTTATTTCTGGTTAGAAAGAACAACTAATTTTAAATGCAATTATTGGCTCAAATCAAATGTATCAATATTTTATGATTGATGTCTTAGTATAAAGTATTATTTTCTTCTTTTGAATATCAACCAGTATTAAATTTTATTTAGTGTTAGAAACTCTAGTCCTTATTTATTTTACAATTTGTATTTGAAAGGGAAATACGGGATAAATAATTTAACCAATTTTCTTCTGATGAAAATTGTATGCACTAAAAAATATCATGTCCTATTTATAAGTACTAGGCTGCCAATAATCAGTTTAAGGTTAGATAAAACTTTTTGCTTGATAAAATCGTCAACGTATCGAGGTTATTTTTAGCATAGAAGTTTCTGTTGACTTATAACCAAATAAAATACCTAGAAAGCTATGAAAGATTGAGCACATAACTACTAAAAGAAAATCAATATATAATAAAATATATATAAATATATCCTTTGTATGAACCAACCTGAGCACAAACTTTTGTTAAAATTTTGAAATTATCTTCAACATTATGAAATATATGATTTGTTTGTTGAAAGGCTTATCTCTAAATTTAGCCTCTCAGTAAATCGTTTTCAAATTACAAACAAAAGATCTACCATTTCACTAATACTGATTAAAGAATTTCTATTTCGTATTTTTGGTGATTACAAAGAGTGAATAATTTTTATACTATTTTTTGTATCAGGAGGCTATACCATTTTAATATATTTGTTAATAATGGCAATTTTGATCAAGAAAAACTGTAATTTTTGGTATATTTTGGTTAGTAAGAGGTCATATAACACCGGATAATAAACATATACTTATTTTTCATTAAAATAAAATTATGTGATTTGTCATCGTAAAAGTCTGGTAAAACTAAATGGAACGGCCAGTGTATGTACATCCTTAAAAAATAGTTCTTTAAAAAGATTTAAACTAAAAATATTTTCCAAAAGTAGTGTTTTCAACAAATTTGATTACTTTAGGCCCACAAAAATAATCTCTTTAATTTTCGCATTACTTAGTAATGGAAAATTTTGCTTAAAAAGTTGGAAGTCAGGTTCGTCTTTTTCCATTGGTTTTACAAAATTTTTAATCAAAGCCAATTTAATATGTAGTTGCTTTAGCAGAACCGTGGGACGAGCAATGGAGATTTACTTTTTTTTTTCTCGAGGGATATTTTTTGTTTTTCGGAAAATCTCTTTAAACTGGGGAGTTTGAGACTTTCGCTATATGAATGTAATGAAAGACTGATTTTGTGAATTTTCACTTTGCTTTGTTACATTTTAATAAATACCCTAAGGTAAGTAAGTAATAAAAATTATTACTACGTACTAATGAATAATGATGGGAAATCCATTCTGAACTTTAATTGTTTTCTAAATTAAGCAAAGGTGAGTTACCATGGGTTTGGTAGGTATATTTCTGTTCATTTAAGATATCTGAATTTTTAATTCTATTTATTTTTAAATTTTGCAACAGGTTTAATTTGACTCCTTTGTTTTGTATGTGTAAAATTTTAAATTTGTCGTCAAAAAGATGATTGGATTCTGCTAGATGTTTACTGTAAGATGAATCGATTTTGTTTTTTAAATAACTTCTTTTATGCTCTGAAATCCGAATTTCGAAAGAACGACATGCCTGACTTATGTAACTTTTAGAACAAGAACCACAGTGTAGCAGCCCGAAAAGCTGCCAACATCGGAAATAGAAAAATGGATTATAGAAGAAAGAAAGACCCATTACAGCAAACGGGACATTTTTAATGTTTATGTTAAGGTGATCCATTCTGAACTTGCTTTTTGATTTCATCCCTTAGAATTTTCAGATCTAGATCGAAATACGAGGGATAAAATCAGAATTATAACAAATAAAAAATACATTAATCAAAAAGAAAACTTGAATCTTTCATAAGGGTAAAAAACAAATATTAACCAGAGTTATTACAAAACAAGATAATTTAAACATAATATAAATAACAAATTTGATTTAAAAGAATCTAAAATCTTGGCAGTAGAAATAGAAATAGCTTTAATAAAATATACCATTCAATACACCAAAAAAAATACGTTTGCCTATATATTATAAAAAATAAATTTCCTACCAACAAACCAAATACAGAAAATGAAGTAAATGAAACTAGACTAATACAAAACACGGCTAAAATAATATTATTTTCACAATTTAGATAGGGGTAACACAATAGTCGCTATAGATCAATAACAATATATAGACAAAACACTAGATATCATTATGAAAGGAAATTTCAAAATATTACAAAAAGATTCAACAGAAAAATTCAAGAAAGATATTAGAACACTGTTAAGGAACGCTTTCAGCATCATATCAGACAACCAAATCTCAAAATTAACAGTCATGAATTATCAGCCCCCTCAACTTTATTCATTAGTCAAATTACGTAAAGAAAATTATCCCATTAGACCTGTAGTCTCTTACATATCGGCCCCAGCTTACAAACTCGCAAAATTCCTCATAGATATCATAAAAAGTAACATTAACTTTAAACCAACTTACACGATAAAAGATTCCTTAGAATTAACGAAAAATATTTCCAACGTCTTTCTACCAGATAATTCAATCATTTGACGTTCAAAACCTTTTTCCCAGCATACCCCCGGATGAAAGAGTAAAAATCATAAAAACACTTTTAATCAAAAATAAAGTTAATAAGACATACTAAATTTATTAAACACGATCCTCAATCAAAATTATTTTTACTCTAATAATACGTTTTATAATAGTCCAGAGAGTCTCATAATGGAGGAAATATTCATGGACAATCTAGAAAAACGAATACATCGACCAGAGTTTAGTAAATAATTTTTGTATTGGTATCGCTATGTAGATGACATTTTGTGGCTTGTTTCAACAATTTTTTTAATTATGTCAAATCAATACATAAAAATATTAAACTCAGTATGGAACTAGAAGTCGAAAATATAAATAAAACACAAATTTTCTATTTTTTACAAACCTTACAGATACTACAATAAATAACAAATCAGTTGACCCTCTACAACAAAAATTGGCAGTATGTAAATGTCCCCTTATCTGTAGATGATTTTAATAAAGAATTAAATCTAATAAAACAAATTGCTCTTAACAATGGATATTCTCCTGATACCATAGATTAAATATTGAACAAAAAATTAAAAAATAAAGGTATTTCTTTAGTATACCCAAAGGAGGAAGATACGGATAAAAAATATCGTCTTAACCTATTTTGGTAACACATCAGAAAAAATTAAGTACCACTTAAATAAATATAATATCAACATAGCTTTTACAACAAACAACTCATAGGGAAAATTTATTAAAAAAGTTATTTAAAAAACAAAACCGATGCAGCTTACAGTAATCATTTAACAAAATCTAATCATCTTTTTGACGACAGATTTAAAATTTTACACCTACAAAATAAAGGAGTCAAGTTGAACTTGTTGGAAAATTTAGAAATAATTAGAATTAAAAATTCAGATATCATCTTAAATGAACAGAAACATACCTACCTTATCCATGGTAATTCCCCTTTGCTTAATTTATTCAACAATTAAAGTTTAGAATGGATTTCCATCAATATTGATTAATACGTAGCAATAATTTGTATTGCCTACTTACCTGAGGGTATTTATAAAAATAAAAAATCAGTCTTTCATTACATTCGTTATGAATTTCCATCAAGTAACAGCCGCAATAATTCGATATCTTTCGCTATATTATAGTCGTTCCAAAAGCATTGCAGAATAAGACCCGTTAAACCAACATGTTAACTGCCTGTGACACTCATATCATTACATATGAGGTGTCCAAGGCTTAACTTAATGGCCAGGTATTTCTTTTTTTTGAAAGGGGACGTAAATTTGCCACAAATCTGGTAGAAGAAATCAAGAGAACTAACAACTTGCGACATTTTTGGGTTTAAAACCTCTTACAATCCTTAACCTAAATAATTTCGTTCTAACCGAATGTTATATTTCAACTATGCGCATAACCTCAAATCAAGGGTAATAGTAGTAGTATAGGCAACGTTTAGTAAAACGGAATCAAAAATAGTAACCACAGTCTTATTATTATTTTCTGTTGATCAGTATATTTTTTTTTATTTAAGAGTAATGTAAGAGTTTATTGAGTTATAAATTCATTGCATTCCCTAGAAAGTGTTGCACTAAACAAAATTTTAAAGGATCTTCTCCGGATAATTACCAATCCGGATTACATATCTTCAAGTCGTCTCCAAATGGGTATAGCTTGTCTTTCTACGTACTTTTTTATATTAGTAACTTTTTGAGCCACCCTGCAGATCGGGTCTAGTGATAATCTTAAACGACAGACTCCATCTTTAAAGTTCTGAAAAGAGTTACTGTGGAGCTCAAATAAGTATGAACATCCGGACAAATGGTAATTTACTTCCTAAGAAAAAATCATATTATCTGTAATGTCAACTCTCAAATCTCAAACGTGTGTTAAAGTATGTATCCGATTTTGAAAATTGTATTATTAAACACAGAATAAAAGCAATTATAAAATGTGTGGAAGTATGTAAAATTTTGAATATTACAATATAAATGTCAAAAGTCCTGCATATTTGGCATTTGTAGTTCTTTTTACCTCTTGGATAAGTTAGCTTTTCCCCGACAGTATACGCTTTTATCTAAAAAAGTGTATTTACTTTAGTTGATGGAGGTATTTAATGTTAATTCTTTACAGTTGTATGATGATTACTTTTTGATTTTTGTAATAAGAGTAATTTTCCGTGACGGTAGTTTCAATAGCTGTAAATTGCCTGCACTTTGAGGAGAAAAATGAAAAAAAAAATGTTTTATTTATGCACGAAATGTGTAATTTTCCCGCCATTCACTGCTCAGTTACATTTCGATCTCGAAAAATGGAAGCTTTTATTCTATTACATAGTGATTTACCCAATAAATTCTGAGATAAATAAGAGGTAAGATAAGAAAACAAAGGTTATTAATATTTCAGCTGAAAAGAATTGTCGAACTGCAGTTAGATATAATATACAAAGGCAACAATTAAAAACCATGTAAATAAGTCATTAATAAATTGGCAAAATTATTATAGACCGAAAGGTGTAAACGGTTAACATAACAATGACAATAACAGCAATAATAACAATCGCCTCAGACCTTTCGAATTGCAAACCATCAAAGATACAGTAGCTGCTGAACTGACCACAGACCAACCAAACAATAAAAACTAATATAGCAGATACCGATCCAATCTCACACACATAATCATCAGCCGAACACAAAAATATATACAACAGGACCCACCAACCGGCAGGAACATAATTCAAAATAATATTACAAGGTAAATAGCAAGCACGGCACCACACCATATCACAGATAACAAAATCAATCACTCACCACCCTCAACAACATCTACACAACATCACCCTGAATGTATGTAAACAAAATTAATGTCAAAAAAGTCTCTAACCGCATTTTATCAAATTATCTATTGCTCGCTAAACTGAAAACAAGTGAATATTTTTCGGCCATACTTTATAATCTGTCAGTTGTTGCTAGTAATTTTGCGGTGGGTTTTCAAAATAGTTTTAAAAATGAGCGAGAGAAATTGTGAAATTCCATTTCAAGTTCGAAAGTTCATAACTGATTTGTGGAAAGATGGAAAATTGTACAGAAATATAGGAAAAATTGTTAAAAAGTCGTATGCTACTGTTCAGTACCTTGTAAACTAGTATAAATCAATGGGTTCCTATAAAATTCGCCCACGATCCGGTCGTCCCAAGAAACTGACTCCACGTGAAGAGGCCAGTATTGTTAGACAAATAATTATAGATCCCAAGAAAAGTGCACGGAATGTAATAGTACGGAACTGATCCGTTTTTAATCACCAATCCGGAGATTTACACGGTCAGCGTAAATCCGCCGTTAGGTTCTTCCGACCTTAAACTACTTTCAACATCGAGTATCCTACCAATCAGTGATAGACCGCACAAGATATGGCACTACAGATCTGCTAAATGGGAAGATCTCATGGAATACTTTCGAACTTTCCCCTGGTTAGACGTTTGTTTTCGATTCGATGACCCATCTGACTGCGCCAGGGAGGTTTCCGATGTTATTTTGAACGGTATGGAGGCTTACATCCTTTTTTCGAAGAAATGCTCTTCCAACGGCAAGCCTTGGTTTGACCAAAAATGCAAAAAAAAAAACACATCTTGCATACCGACAATGGCGTGAAAATCCTAACACCATAAATCGTAACACCTTTGTTCGTGTCAGGAACAGATGCAAAGAAATTATCGACGAAACCAAGGAGGCACACAATTAACGGATTAGAAACAAACTTCTCGCTTGTCCCAACAATTCCAGGTCCTTTTGGTCAGTCGCTAAGGCAGTTAGTCAAAATTTCACCAACTCCACCATACCACCACTCTCACGGCCAGATAATTCTATTGCAACGACACCTGTTTGAGATAGCGAACTTGTTGGCTGAACTCTTTGCTTCATATTTTACTGTCGAATTCCAAGGAAAAACACCATCTACTATTCCCATAGTGCAGTCAAGGATGCCCGATATTGTCTTCAGGCAGCGTATCATAAAAACGTACTTTGATGAAGCTAGGCACCAAAAAGGCTTCTGGCGCTGACGGAATATCTACCATAGTTGTCAAAAACTGCGCGAGGAACTAACACCAGTTTTCTGTAGATTTTTCAACCTATCCTACAGAAAGGGGATATTTCCTTCCTGCTGGAAATGTGCTACAGTTCAGCCGATACCTAAAAAAGGTAAGAAGACTTTGTCAAATAACTACCGACCAATCGCACTACTTTCAATAATATCGAAAGTCATGGAAAAGGCTGATGCATCTCCTAAAATATCTTGAAGTATTCAACATTATTAGCGATCACAAATATGGCTTTCGTAAAAATAGATCAACAGGAGATCTTCTGATTTATGTAATACAGGTTTGGAACAACGCAATTGAACACTTTGGAGAATCTCGAGCGGTTGCTCTTGACATATCCAAGGCATTCGACCATGTTTGGCACGATGGGCTGTTGGCTAAGCTACGTTCTTATGGTATGTCTGAAAAGTTCTGTTTGTGGCTCTCATGTTTCCTCAGAGAGCATTCTTTACAAGTGACAGTCGACGGATTTCTTTCTAACGCCTTCACTATCAACGCCTGTGTACTCCAAGGCTCCATACTGTCTCCTACTCTTTTTCTCATTTATATTAACGATCTGCTGGAAAAGACCGATAATCCAATTTACAGCTTTGCAGATGACAGTACACTTATCTCTTCGTTCACTTTGAACGCTCGGACATCGGCTACTCAGACGAATGTCCGCACACAGCAGGAAGTCATTCAACTTAACAAAGACCTGAAAGAAATTCTATCTTAGGGTGACAGTAACCAAGTGGAATTTAATGCTAGAAAAACCCAGGGGGCAGTTTTTTCTAAAGAAGTTAACGTTGCTGAACCCGACATAGTTATGTCGGGGCACTCCATTCCTCTAACATCGTCACTCAGTTTGTTGGGCGTTAATTTGGGAGCAAATATGTCCTGGCACGAACATGTTGCAGGCATAGCAAAGAGAGCTTCTCAAAAGTTGGGAATATTATTTCGAACCAGAAAGTTTTACACTCTACAACAACTGTTAATTCTTTACAAAGCTTAAATGCGACCAAGTATGGAATACTGCTTCCAAACACACATTGCATTTGTTGGATTCTATTCAGAGAAGAGCTGTTCGTCTGATTGGAGACCCGGAACTG
>CM032446.1:160875472-160942972 GCA_019049505.1 Pachyrhynchus sulphureomaculatus
ATTTAAACTTACTCTTTTTCTATTTGGGGTATTAAAAAAAATATTTTACTATAAAAACTAGTCTCTTTGTGAGGACGCCAAATAAGATAGCAAAAATTTGGTTACTTTTCAGATCATATGTGGGGGATGATGTTTTCAAAAATATAGTTGACTTTGTAAACTGTCAAATTCGACAAGTGATAAATTTTTTGTTATCATATTTGGTTTCCTCAGAAAAAAATTAATTTTAGCAGTGAAAGAAATTTTTTGATACGCTAAATAGGAAAATAGTAAATCATGTGAGTCACAAGTTAAAATTTGGTTTAATAACTGGAACGCCATGTATACTGATAACGACTGAAAATATATATAAAGAGTTTTATATTTTTGTAAATGGACTGAAAGGTGCTATTTAATCATATACTCGTATGTAGAAAGTGCTTTCTACATATAAGTACTTTTAACTTTCAAATTGGACAAGTGATAACTAAGTTTATTGGTAAAAGAAAAGGCAAATAGTAAATCGAGTGAGCCACTTAAAAGTTTAAACGCAGTTCAATAATTGAAGGCCCTGTATATCGATAACTACTAAAAATAAATAACAAGTATTATATATTTTTGTAAACTGACTTAAAGATGATATTGAATGGTGTGCCATTTGAAAATAATTCTAGTTGGCTTTGGAAATGTCAAATTTGACAAGTGGCAAATTTTATGTTATCATATTTGGTTTCCTTAAAAAAAAAAATTATTGGTACAAGAATTTTTTTTGGTACCCCAAATAGGAAAATAGTAAATCAGGTGAGCCACTTCAAAGCTAAAATTCAGTTCAGTAACTTTATAATACATAGGCTGAAAAGTTTTTTGGCTGACACATAGATCCATATGATTTTTAGGAAGTACCAATCTTCAAACGATACGTGTCAAAATTTCATGGCATTTCAACGATTAATTTACAAGTTACAGTGGTTACTTTTGATATTTTCAAAATAATGGCAGAAATAACAAGTGAGAGAAATAGTTATAAAGAAGTTAGACAATAAGTTATGAAAGTAGCAAGAATATCTGGATGTTTAAGAGACGTAGCCTGGAAAAATAGGTACCTAAGAACAGAAAGTAAGGTGAAAATATATAAGAAAATAGTAAGGCCGATAATGACCTATGCAGCAGAAACTCGAGCTGACAAAAGCAAAACTAAACAATTGATGCGGACAACAGAGGTGAGTACCCTAAGAGCAATAATGGGAAAATAAAAAGAGAGAGAATAAGAAACAAAGATCTAAGAGAAGAATGTAGGATTGAAGATGTTAAGTTTGTGAGAGTGAGAAGAAAAGAATGGAACGAACACATTCAAAGTGCCGAGGAGTGCAGAATACTGAAAATGGCGAGAGACCACAGGCCAGCAGGAAAGAGAGCTCCAGGAAGACCCTGGAAATGAAGTTAGGTGTCTCCGTCAACAGGAACGCCATAAAGGAAACGCGTGAAGGAAAACAGGCCGCAGCTTAAATAATAGAAGAAGAAGAAGAAGATTTTTGATGGGAAAAAATACCGTTCAAGCAAAGCAATGGCTTTTTGGATTTTGGATGACCATAAAGTGAAATTGCATGAGATAGCTGACACCCTAAAGATATGAAAAGAACATGTTAGTCATATTTTGCATGAACAATGAATCAAATCGGCAGTCAGCCGGTGAAAGCCATCCGAAGCGACCAAAGGCACAACAGTCGGCTGGAAAAGTTTTGGCCTCTGTATTTTGGGATGCGCATGGAATAATTCTCATCGACTAGGGAAAACCATCAATAGCAAATATTATATAAAGTTATTGGTGCGTTTGAAGGCAGAAATCGCAAAAAAAAAAAAAACGACCCCAAATGAACAAGAAAAAAGTGCTCTTTCATCAAGACAATGCATCGTGTCACAAATGAATGGTTATGATGGCAAAATTCTATGAACTGAAGTTTGAATGGCTTCCTCATCCACCGTATTCTCCAGATTTGGCCCCCAGCGACTATTATCTGTTCGCAGACCTCAAAAAAATGGCTCCAATGAACAAGTTATAGCCGAAACCGAGGCCTATTTTGAAGGCAAAGACTAATCCTTCTACAAGAAAGGTATAGAAATGTTAGAAAAGCGTTGTAGCGCTCTTGAAGAAGACTACATATACATTTTTAATATATTTTTATAAACCGACTAAAAAACGCTTTATAATGGGGTGCTCCTATGTGGAGGGTGCCAAAAAATCCTAATTGGCTTTGATAAGTGCCAAATTTTTTGTTATCATTTTGGCGGGCTCATAAAAAACTAAGTTGAGTACTGAAATAATTTTCTCGATATATAGAATAATAAAATGGTGAATTAGGAGAGACACTTAAAAAAAATGTCTCTGTACACTGGAAATACTGGACTCATTTTTCCCTGGGAATCTACAACTAAGATTCAAAGAAAGAGTGGAGCTAACAAGTTAACTCTATAGAGAGACAGATCTTTTTGCAATAGTACTGCCTGCGTGCACCCATGTCGTAAATAAACAAGTAGTGCCAATTTAAATATTGTCGAAGAGGACGACGCACATGGTACTGATCGCTATCTGGGGTTATTGTAGCTTGCAGAAATAATTTAGTAGTATTTCCATCCCTTGTATCCCGTAGTGATAGTAAAGAACAGACATTCTTAAAGTTGTTTAAGATAAGCAAATTGGAAACTCTTTAATCAAACGCTTTTTTTTTGTACTAAATACAAAATAAGAGTACAGTTTATTTTACGACATGCATACATGGTTTGACCGTGGAACAACTGACTAAAAACATCTTGAACCGTTGCGATAGGTGAGAAGTTTATTTTAGTCCTCTAACTATGTATTAAACTACTAAGTTTCCGAGGTGATAAGTTTGATCTTCTTAATAATTTCCGCGAAGATTTCATGTCTATATTGTAATTATATAAATAAATGTATAAGCATAAATAAAAAAAAAAAAAAAAAGGTCAACAGCCTATTTCTTAACCAAGTTTGTTTCTCTTTAGAAAGGATTCAAAGGGGAAAATTAAACTTGCAAATGACTCATTTGTTAATGGCAAATGCAAGAAGCAAAACGCCTTAATCAAAAGAAAGGTTGACGTTCTTTTTAAACAAGGCGTTACTAATTATATATAAACATAAAATAAGAAGCTAAAAGTAAATTGTTTTTAGGAAAGTTCTGCCTTAAGCCTAATGTGGTGTTCGCTTGAATTTGTTCCGCTTTCTGGTGTTTTGGCCAAAGAGAATTTCTCAATCTATTTAATATTTAAGTATTTTTATTAACTCAGAATAAAATCAATATATTTATTTATCTTTTAGATTTATTCAAAATACAAAATTAGTTGTTTATTCTTCAATAATCAGAATTAACTACAATGACACACCTGACGCCATCAACATCCTACCCTAAGTACAGGGTTATCCAGATAAAAAAGGCACTTTTGATATTTTTGTTATTATATT
Source organism: Pachyrhynchus sulphureomaculatus (assembly GCA_019049505.1). Taxonomy (NCBI): domain Eukaryota; kingdom Metazoa; phylum Arthropoda; class Insecta; order Coleoptera; family Curculionidae; genus Pachyrhynchus; species Pachyrhynchus sulphureomaculatus. The sequence continues at coordinate 160,878,930 of CM032446.1, forward strand.
ATAAAACTTTTATACTCCCTTGCTTATTTAAATATAAATATGTATGTATGTATATATATACATACATATATATATATATATATATATATATATATATATATATATATATGTATGTATATATATATATATATATATATATATATATATATATACAAATATATACTAATATATATATATATATATATATATATATATATATATATATATATGTATATATATATATATATATATATATATATATATATATATATATATATATATATATATATATATATATATATATATATATATATTGTTGTATTTCATCTGTCACTTTTGATCTTCTTCGTCTAATATTTAGCATTCTTTTCTCCATTGCTTTTTGGGTTATCTGGAGTTTATTTATTATACTTATATTTAAAACCCACGTTTCAGTGCCATATGTTAGAACCGGCAGTACATATTAATCGAATACTCTGGCTTTTATTGTATTTGGGATGTCTAATTTAAATGTAGATTGTAACCTTCCGAACGCAGACCCAGCTAACGAGACTCTTCTATCCAAGTCAGCCTTTAGATTATTTAAAGATATTTCGTTGTTATACTAAATATAAGAATGTTTGTACTTTTCCTATTCTTTCACCTTCTATTAACAGTTCCTAGCTGTTATCTTCACTTTCGTTGTTCAAATATTTGGTTTTGGTGAGGTTTATTTTTAGACCGATTTCTCGAGACTTGTTATTCTACTCCATCAACATTTCTCGCAATTCTACTTTCGTGTTAGCGGTCAGAGTGACATCATCTACGAACCTTAGGTGATTTAATTGTTTACCGTCCATTAGTATTCCTTTATTTTCCCACTTTAACGATTTGAACATGTCTAGAGTCAACGTGAATAACTTTGGGGATATCGAGTCGCTTTGTCTAATTTCTCTTTTAATTTTGATTTTGTTTGTTTTTTCTTCAAGCATTATTTGTGATGTATATGTATATATATATATATATATATATATATATATATATATATATATATGTGTATATATATATATATATATATATATATATATATATATATATATATATACATATATAATATCTTGAAGGATTCAACATTATTAGCGATCACCAATATGGCTTTCGTAAAAATAGATCAACAGGAGATCTTCTGACTTATGTAACACATGTTTGGAACAATACAATTGAACACTTTGGAGAATCTCGAGCGGTTGCTCTTGACATATCCAAGGCATTCGACCGTGTTTGGCACGAGGGGCTGTTGGCTAAGCTACGTTCTTATGGTATGTCTGAAAGGTTCTGTTTGTGGCTCTCATGTTTCCTCAGAGAGCGTTCTTTGCGAGTGGCAGTCGACGGATTTCTTTCTAACACCTTCACTATCAACGCTGGTGTACCCCAAGGCTCCATACTGTCTCATACTCTCTTTCTCATTTACATTAACGATCTGCTGGAAAAGACCGAGAATCCAATCTACAGCTTTGCAGATAACAGTACACTTATCTCTTTATTCACTTTGAACGCTCGGACATCGGCTACTCAGACGAATATCCGCAGACAGCAGGAAGTCATTCAACTTAACAAAGATCTGGAAAAAATTCTATCTTGGGGTGACAGTAACCAAATGGAATTTAATGCCCCAAAAACCGAGGCGGCAGTTTTTTCTAAACAAGTTAACGTTGCTGAACCCGACATAGCTATGTCGGGGCACTCCATTCCTCTAATATATATAATTATATATAACATATATATATATATATATATATATATATATATATATATATATATATATATACATATATATATATACATATATATATATATATATATATATATATATATATATATATATATATATATATATATATATATATATACATATATACATATATATATATATATATATATATATATATATATATATATATATATATATATATATATATATATGTATATATATATATATATATATATATATATATATATATATATATATATATATATATATATACATATATATATGTATATACAGGGTGCCCCACATGTATGGAATAATGATTCCACAGCATTTATTAATAAGTGTATCAAAAGCGCATATGCTGACGTTGACAATAAAATGTTTGTTCGAAGAAATTACGCCATCTTGATTTTTTTAAATGGAAAGCCCCGTTTATTATTTTATTTTTGAGCTGTACTAAAAATTCTAGATATTATTGGTCTAACATACTACATGTCTAAATTGAACTGTTTTGGAATTATCGTCATTTGAAATTTAAAATAAAAACAAGGCAAAAAATACTCTAGGTTTATTTTTAAGGTAACAATTGTTTAAAATGTCTACCGTTAACAGCGAGGCAATGATCCAATCTGTCATAAACAGCCTGAACAGAGCTTTGCAGCGAATCCGGGGTGATCTGTGCTACTTCGTATTGAATTCTTTGTTGTAAGTCTTCTACAGTTTCAGGTCGCCTTCGGTAAACGTTGGTTTTTAAATGACCCCATAAAAAAAATCGAGTGGCGTAAGGTGGGGACTCCTTGCAGGACATTCTACAGCACCTCTTCTGCCTTTCCATCGATTAGGAAAAATCGAATCCAAATATCTACGAACACTGATTTCATAGTGAGGAGGTGCTCTGTCCTGTTGAGACCACAGATTCCTGTTAGGGGCATCCAGTTTACAAGAAACATATTTTCTAATTTCCATGGGTCTGGGGCACAGTAGGAAATAAGTGGAAAAAAACCCCTAAATTTCAAAACACTTTTAAAATTATTATTATTAATTTTTATTGTAGTTTAAATCCTACCTCGAACTTGAAAACTACGCACTTTTCGATATAAGCACTCCCATACAAAAATAAATTACAAATAACATATTTTCCAAGAAATTATGTTCTATAGGCTTTCGCCTTATAGTCAAGTGAATTTTGGACATTGCTCTAAACTAAGAGCACTCCCTCATTTCTCGCTCGGACCTCTATTTTTACGATATCCTTATTTAAAACAATTTAATTAATTGATGTTTAGTAAAATTATTAACCTACATTTGTGATCAGAAAATAGAGCTCCAAGCGTGAAATGAGGCAGTTGCATTTGGCTTAGCGCTATATCTGAAATTTAACTAAATTTAAAAGCGTTCTAGCTGTTAAAGCATTTGTCTGACAAAAAAAGTCTATAGAATGCAATTGGTAGAAAATTTAATGTAGTTTATTCTTATGCAGAAAAACTTTCCTGAAAAGGTTTTTAAGTTATAAACGAAACGCTGAAAAAAGAGCGGTTTTTCGCCTTTTTCTGCATTTTACTCAAAACGCACATGAACGAGGTGGCAAAGTTAAAATTCGGATTCAGCACTCCAAACAATATAAAGAACAGTTGAGAAAAAACTTTTATGTTTTTTTCCTTAAATGACTACCTTTTATACCTGATTACTGGAATATCAACTGAAATTACATTTGGTGATATTCGGTGGTGTTCTTTACTGTAAATCGAATCTCATAGTACCTACTATCTAAGCAAACAAGAGGTTCTTTGGAGGTGAGTGGAGCTAGTCTTCAAAACTCAAGGAAAACTAAAACTAACACCATACTTCCACTTTCATGGAAGGAAAAATCGATAATATAATATATACGGTATTGTACTCATGTTCGCTGCACAATAGCTTAATTTTAACTGATTCCTTGATAAAAAGAAACCATTGAAAAATGTTGTAAGCAATTTAGAGTTCACTATCTCTAAAGAATATACATACATTACATTAATTGTGTATAAATAGTGATCTCTGGTTTGTATCTACGAGGCTGGTTTGAAAAGTCCGTGCAAAGTCCGAGAGATGGCACCACCGGCGCGTATCGAGGTCATGTTTAGTTAGTAGCATCTCTTGAATGAACGCACACCAAGTTTCAGCCATATTGGTCTATTTCTTTGTGTTTGGCATTCGTGTGAATCAAGGAAGTCGAGTGATTTTCAAGAAATGGACGAAAAAGAAATTCGTGTGGTGATTAAACATTACTTTATGAAAGGCAAAACGCGTCAGGAGACGAAAGATAAGCTTGATAAACATTATGGTGACTCTGCACCTTCGATTAGAACAGTTTATAAGTGGTTTCAAAATTTTCGGACTGGCCATATGGGCACAAGTGACGCTGAACGTTCTGGACGGCCTGTGGAGGTTACGACTCCAGAAATCATTGATCAAATCCATGATATGGTGATGGATGAGAGAAGAGTTGAGGTGCGTGAGATTGCTAGTGCTGTGGGCATCTCGACTGAACGGGTACATAATATTTTGCATAAACATTTGGACATGAGAAAGCTATCCGCAAGATGGGTGCCGCGATTGCTCACGCTTGACCAAAAACGGAATCGTGTGAAGTGTTGCAAGGATGGTTTGCAGCTGTTCCAGAAGAATCCGGAGGACTTTAAGCGTCCTTTCGTCACTGTGGATGAAACATGGATACATTACTATACTCCTGAGACCAAACAACAATCTAAACAATGGGTTACCAAGGGGGAATCTGCACCAAAAAAGGCGAAGACCGTTCCTTCGGCCGGAAAGGTTATGGCGACTGTCTTTTGGAATTCGCAAGGGATAATCCTCATCGACTATCTAGAAAAGGGTAAAACTATTACAGGTGAATATTATTCATCGTTATTGGACCGTTTGAAAACCGAGCTGCAAGAAAAACGCCCGCGATTGGCCCACAAGAAAGTCCTTTTCCATCACGACAACGCACCAGCACACACCTCAGTAGTTGTGGTGGCAAAATTAATGGAAATAGGATTCCAACTCGTTTCACATCCCCCCTATTCTCCAGACTTGGCTCCCTCGGACTACTATTTGTTCCCCAATTTGAAGAAATGGCTGGCGGGACACAGATTTTATTCAAACGAGGAGGTGATTGCAGACACTAATGGATATTTTGCAGACTTGGACAAATCCTATTATTCGGAAGGGATCAACAAACTAGAACATCGTTGGACGAAGTGTATAAGCCTAAAAGGAGACTATGTCGTTTACCCCAAACACATAAGTAGTTTTTATTTTTGCACGGACTTTTCAAACCAGCCTCGTAAATAACATTTCTGGTTTTGAAATAGTATTCTTACTATATTTTCACATTAGTTCATTTTAGTGATACTAAAGTAGTTTGATTATGCATAGCATGCAGCGAGTTGGTTCTATCGACTGAAAATTGTTCTATTCAATTTAGCACAAAAAATACATTGGAACTGGTACCATAAATAAGTAACTGATGTTTTACCCTACTGTATGGTGGTCCGCTATAGTTTGTGCTATAACTCCCAAAGAAAATGTCATATCAATTTCAAATTTGGTACATATGTACTATTTGAGTAATTAAGTTATGAGTCTTTTTCCTGCTTTTCAGTTGGATGATGAATAAGTTTTAACCATAATTATTGATACTGAAACTAATAAAGAGGTGGATTAGAGGAGTTTCTGTTAAAATATTGTATTATAAGTATTTTTCAGAGATTTTGAGGTAAATTTGACGGCGTGATAACTCTGGAACGAGACAATATTTCGATTTGGAACTTGGTCTTCATATAATATTTGAAGTAAGAAAATAACTGTGTTTAAATAATATAGCTACAAGAAAAGGGGGCGAACATGGTTTTTATAGCTTCAATAGAGTTATGTGAACTTTCTCTAGTTTTTGGGTGGAATAATGAATACATTTTGAGCATAATTATTTATGATAGAACGTGGTATATATTCCGTTTAAAGTTCTTGGAGTCGAGAAACCCTAAAATTAGGATATTTTTTCATTATTTCTATTTTAGCCAGAAAAAGTATAAAATAATAAATAAATTTTTACATTCCTTTTATGATCCATTATAAAAATTATCCTTGGGTTTTCTTGTATTTATGCACGTTTTAGGGTCATGAAAACCATTATCTCATTGATGTCGATTTATCAGCCTGTATGTCTGCACCATTACGCTTGAACAAAATGAGATATCTACCTTAGATTTGGTATACCTACTTTAAATAAAGTAGAAAAAAATCGAGAAACTACGCATTTTAACTGATATCTCTCAAGACGAAATGACATGTGATTTAAAATGGAGTGGAGGTTGTATGTCACTTTCAGTGTTTTCATTATCTCCAATCGCAACTGCAGTTAAGAATAGTTGGTAAATTTTGAACAATTTCTTTTTATTACTTACAAAAAGAAGTCACACGATGCTAAATCAGGTGAATAGGTAAGTGATCTAACACATGAGCTTGGTTGTTATTAAAAAACGGTCTGATAATGGAGAAGCGAACCACGTTTCTTGATCCGTAATGATCGTTCGAAAGACATTTTTAAGTTTTTATGTGTTGTCAGTCGAGTCTGTAATTTTCAATTCATCTTTAGCCAATCTCGTGGATGATTGCGGGTTTGCTTTGATTGAATGTTACCTTTTCAGTCCAACTTTTGACCGATCTGAGTTTTTGTTGTCTTCAAGCATCTCACAACCACTTTGAAATTGTTTAAACCACTTATACACTTAAGTACGGGATAATAATCCGTACATTTTTTTGAAATTTTTTATACGTTTTAGTTCCCAAATTTAACTCGTACTTTTTTATGAATGATTGATGATTTATATGACTCTCTTTCTCAGAATATTTGTTTCACACACCCCCACTTGTACCACTAGAGCTAGGCCTCTAATAGAACAAATGTCATATAATAAAGGTCTCTGCGGTTTCGACAATAAAGAGATACAACAGCTAGAGCTACTATTTTTCTCTATTTTTGAGAAACTTTGTTTCTTTTTTGATAGAGGGTGTAGTTAACGAAGTAACGTAGTCGAATTTCTATTCTTTTAAATAATAAATAAATAAGATTCTTTTTAGTTCAGGTTAGGCCTAGATATTTTTCCACTTATATATTTGAAATCCTTATGAAATATGGTTTTATTTAATGTGACCTTGGTAGTATTTTATTTTTTACTTTGGACACCTCTTTTAGCCCTTTCCCTATTAAAATTGAAAGTACTAAACTTAATTTTTATATTCCTCGACTCCACGAACCCCGAAAAAGACCTATAACACCATAGATAGGAAGCAATCCCATTAACTTTCTTTCTCACCCTTTAACCCCTTATATATTTTACTATAAATAATATGCTTAAAATTTGTCTAGTACATCAACCAGAAAATCCCAAAAAATATCTCAAAATGCTATTGAAATTATATGGTATAATACTAAACTACCCCTGCTTCCTTCAGCCCCTTCTTGGGTTAAACTTGACAGCAAGGAAAAAATAACTACTTTTTAGATTCCCAGACTGCAAAAACACAGAAAAGGATATATAACACCGATATATAGGAAACAACCCTCTCTAATCTGATTCCCTACTTCTCTCGCCCCTTATATGTTTTACTATAAAATAAAATTCTTTTATTATTTAACAAAAAACCAGAAAAAACTTTTATATTACTATTAAAACTCCGTAAAATTTATCGACCCCTTACAGCTTTCACCTCCTTGGCTCAAAGTGATATCGTTTAAAAACTATAAGCTTCATTTCCTTGTTAAATGTTATCTATGTACCAAGTTTGAAATTGATATTCTATTTCATTCGAGAGTTATCATGCCAACAAACCGAAGAAAGGCCGATCTACAGACAGACCGACGAAAATGAATGTTTTTTGGAATCTAGGAACCCCAAAAACGCGAAGAAAAGCAAAAATTTCAAAGTGTGATTTTTCCCAAATGCGAAACTTTCCTTTAGCATGAAAAGTGAAAAGGATCTGTATTATTATATTCATTGTTATCTTTTCCATAGTTTATCTTAGAATATAAGTGAAATATTTGATAGAGAGATACAATATCAAAATTACATAAACACGACATTCTATTTATATATATAAAGTTAAAATGCTTAAAAAATAAAAAGGATTTCTAAAAATAACATAAGTCTCTTTTAATGATAGCTTGGTTGATTTATGTATGTAGGTTCTCTTATTCATACATTTTTTACTTGCGACTTATCTTTATAGACACTCATGCAACTTGATTAGTTCCAGCAACTAGTTACTTACTTATACATATTTTATTGTAATAACGAATGTTACCTTTGGTATTTTGTAGGTGCATATAATTAAAAAATTACGTGTAGTAACAACCCCAAAACACTCCAACAATAAGGCGTTGGTAGATACAATTAAATAGGCGTAACTTATTATATCAATATTAATGTTGTAACATTCATTTTTTCCTAGATTTTAAGACCATATAATGTTACTGATTTTTCTCTTAATAATGTACTTCTTTTCATTTTTGTATCGAGCGGTATATTAATCAGAAATTCTTAGCCGCTCGTTATATAGTGTGCTGTGCGGGTTTGCGACCGAATCTATCGATACGCCGGGATTGGTCAAATGTTTGTATCCGGAGTTTTGGTTCCGGCGTCGCCATATTACAGAGAGAGTGCCCACGGCTTATTTAAGGGTCCGGAGGACACGAATCTTGGCTTAGTAACATCGAGCCGCATCCAGGCTCAGTACCATCAAGCCGCAGAGAGGCTCAGTACCATCAAGCCGCAGTAGAGGCTTACGACAATATCTACGAGAGCCAAGTTAAGCACGAGTTTTTTTATCATAAAGCCGTAGTGGGCTTTGTGTGTTTTCTAAATGGAGTAGCTAAAGTAGGCTCTTCTCAAAAGTGTGAAATCGGTTTTGTGTTCCATTGAAGGCCTAGAAGCCCGTAGGAAAACCGTAAGTTACCAGAACATACATCAATAAATATATTCCCCGCAAATAAGTGTTTTAACAGCAATTTGAACTGAAAAATCGCGAAGTGAATATCACGACTCTTCGATTTCGGGTGTAGTCAAGTTTTAGAAGTAAAACCTCTGATTTAGGGACTCTAATTTATAAGAACTACTTTTAGGCTAGAATTTTTGTCATCCTTAAAACTGCAAAGGTTGGAACTTTTATTTTAAATCATGAATAAATTTTCTTTTTGTTGATTAAAGCTAGTGTCTCACTGAATACCTATTTTTCTTTTCAGGATAAGAAAAGTTGTACTAGACTAATTCTTTTTAGTAATATCCGTAAAACACTTCAGTATTTTTTCATTTTTTTAACTGAAGTTAGATCCTTTCTATTTTAAAATGAATGGTGCCCAAAAATTTGTACGACTGAAGCTTTTTTAAAAAAAATAGAAAATAATTCCAAAAAGACGTATAACAATTATCTCTTACCCATATTTCTCTACCAAGGAAAACTGAGCTAGTGTTTGTTTAATTTCTTTAGTTCTTTTAAAATCATTATTCACTCAATTCATTCTCAGAAATTAAAAAGAGGTTGCAAGAAAATTGTGCCCAAGCGTGGGAAAAACAATTTTCACAGGGTACAAAATGACGCCGCAAAAAGCGGGAAAGTTCCCATGTTACAATGTTCCAAGACAGTAATAAACATATATAAACACTTAAGATTTTATAAATTTGTTTCATAAAAATCATAAAGTCAAGCTTAACTTCTCTTCGACAGTTTGTAAGAAACATATATAAAATAACCGGTCAAGTGCAAGTTGAACTTGCTCAATTGATTGCTTTTAAAATAAAAATTTTTTGTTAGGGAGTTATAAAATGATCCGATTTCACCCCCCAAAGCTACCCCTTAAGTCAAAATTGAACTTTTAAAACTACAGGGCTCTGATGAGGTCAACAATTCCTATATATGCCAAATTTCAACTTTCTATGTCACAGAGTTTCGGAGAAAATTAGGTGTGATAGACAGACAGACAGAAGGACGAACACCGAAGTGATCTTATAAGTGTTCCGTACGGAACACTAAAAATTAAGATTTTATAAATTCCTTTCATAAAAATCATAAACTCAAGCTTGACTTCTCTTCGACAATTTGTAAGAAATATATATAAAAAATTAAATTTTTATGAATTCGTGTCATAAAAATCATAAATTCAAACTTGACTCTCTCTCGACAATTTGAAACACGGGACGTGTTTTCTAGGTTGGGGCTTTTGGAGAGGAAGTTTTGTGCGTTCGGTGGTCTAAAACTCGCATGGTAGGGGCTCTAATCGCTATATTGTTAATGCGGACAGACTCTTAAAACGTCAGTTTGAGGTTATGTACTTTGATGAGGTGAAGGAACATATGCGGTCACGTTTTTTGTGAAAATCGTGTACTTGGACTGGTAATCTGACAGAAAACAATCAGTAGTAGTTTCTCTTTCTCTCGTACAACACCCAACTCGATGACTTGTAAATCATCCACCATGAGTCGGCGGGGCACTACATAAGCATGAGACGGATGTTTTTAGATAAATGCATGACAGATTATGTTTTTACTATATATGGTGGAAAACGTTGTCCTCTTTACGTACGCAGTCTGGTAAAAAATACATGGTATCATCTCGTTTTGCGATAATACTATTTAAACAAAAAATAAAAGACATTTATTATTTACTGCCTGATATATCACTTTTCTCGATTATTTACCATCTAGAATCCATAAATTGTAAAAGAAATATTATTATCTTGTCCGAGAACACATCATCGATTCACAATAAATTTTAAAATCGCTGGCGCATTACCAGGCCATTTGGCACGTGCTTGTCGCAATTCTTTTTTGACCTTATAAAAAGGGTTTAGATAAACCTAATAAACGGTCAGGAGGACGTCCAAGAACATATTTACGATTTATTGGTGACCATCTGCAATAAAAAGAAAGTTTTATGGTAGGTTAATAATAGCAATGTATTGTATTAAAATGTCAAGAGTCATTTGGAAAATAAACAAGGTATAGTCAAATTTTTGTATGTTTCTTTCATACATAACCACTTCCCTCCTTTATCCGTCGTCCTACGTACGGACATGGCGATATCATGGGATTTGTGCCACTATTTTAGCCCTTGTTTCTTTTTCTTGGGCCTGATGTGATGCTTCTGCGAATGTGCGGGCAGTTGTTTTAACATGGTCCGACCACCGTGTGGTTGACCGTCCTTTCGTTCTTTTGCCGTCCACGATCAACCGTTCTGCTGTGTATTTCCCTCTTGTTATGTGTCCAAAATATCTGAGTAAGTCTCATTTTGACGTGCTGGCTAGGGTATACGCAGCATCCTTCTGTATATCCACATCTCAAATGCACTGATTCGTTTCTCGTCATATTTTTTTCGATGGTTCAGATTTCTGCTGCGTAATTAGCAATTAGAAATATTAGTGTTTTGATGAGCCGTAATTTGGTATTCTTCGTTATGTAACTGTCTCTCCGTATTTTTGTTAGCTTGGCGGTTGCTGTTCTGGCCATAGCCGGACGTCTGTGTGTTTCGTTATCACCTCCGCCACTGTTTGTTATTACTGAACCGAGATAAATGAAGTGACTTACTGTTTCATATCCTGCAATGTTTGTAATATAAAGCTGATCGTTCCGGGCTCTGTCTCTGATCATCACTTTCGTCTGGGTTTTATTCAGCTGTCCATGATGTACTGGAGTTCTTCCTTCGTGGCCGCCAACACTACGGTGTCGTCGGCGTACCGTAGATTATTTATTTTAGCTCCCCTATCGTTATACCGCCCTGCCTTCTCTCATGTTGTGTTCACTGTCTATATTAAACAATACAGGTGATACAATGCATCCGTGATGACCCCCTGCTTCGAGCTTAAAGTTTTGCGAGAAAGTATTATTTACTCGGATGGTGGCCGCATTGTATTCATATAGATTTCGAAGAAGTTAAATTAGGTGATAGGGTGTTCCCATCTGTGCTAGAATTTCCAATGTAGCGCTCCACTTTACAATGTCAAATGCCATTGAGTAATCTACAAAGCAAACGTTTTTTCCACGACGTGATGAAGATTGAGGATCTGTTTGTGGCTGCCTCTTCCAGGCATGAATCCCAACTGTACCTTGGAAATTTGAGGAACCGAGAATGGTTTTAACCGCTCATTAATGATAATTAGGAAAACCTTGCTGGCATGAGATATTAGAGAGATCGTTCGCTAAGCCCTTTTTGTATATTGGAACGAAGATAGATTTGCTCCAGTCTTGACATTTGTAGGTGTTACCTATCAATATTTGATTATTTAAACTTCGACTCTTCTACGCAATATTGTTATGTACTGTATATAAATACTTACTCTATTTCAATCCATTATAATGACGTCGAGATGAAAACAGCCTCTTCTTTACCATTTTCAGTTTCTATTGTGTATTTCTGTCTCTTTCTCTCCCTCCTCTTTTTCCCGTTCTTTCCCATTTATCTCGCCGCGGAGTGCCATTCTATTTTCTTAGCGGCCTAAAGAATGTTTATAAAGAAAAGTTATTCTGTAATAAATAAATTAATTAGTACGCAGGCATTGGATTTTAGACTTATTTTAGGTAAAGTTTTACACATAAAAAAATTTTTGAAAGCGTAACAAATAAAACCAAACGAACTTATTTCATCTTAATATTTCTAATTTCATTTTTCATTTATACTTGTGTTCATGTATGAGTAAGTGTGAGAAAATTAATTAATATAAAAATGGGAGATATTTAGAGAGGTGTAAGTAATACAGACGAATACTATATTATTAGAGACTATCAATATGGCTTTCGTAAGGAGAGATTAACCGGCAATCACATAACTCACGTCATATATTTTTGTGAAGTGTGGGTATTTAAGACACTCGACAGTATTACCATAGGCATGGTGAATTGTTGACTAAGCGATGCTCTTATGGTATGTTCCGAAGGTTCTTTTCATCTCTTTCGAGTTTCTTCAAAGACTTTTTGCAAGAATCAGTTGCTTCTCAACAACTTCACTATAAACATTATTATACCCTGAGGATCGGTATTCTCTCTCACTTCCTTTCTTTTCTATATAAATGATTTGCTGAAAAAGGCTATCCAATCCATCATTATGGTCATTAGCTTATTCGATCCATAGTCGGGTGTAAGCCTCCTCAAGTTGTCTTCAATGAGCTCTAGGCCTCCATTCAACTATACGGCGTGTCCATCTGTTATCATTCATCCTTGCGACATGCCCCGCCCAATTCCACCTTAATATACATATTTGTTGTATTATATTTGTCACTTTTGATCTTCTTTGTATCTCGATGTTAGGAATACGATCTTGGAGTCTAATATTTAGCATTCTCCTCTCCATTGTTCTTTGGGTTACCTGGAGTTTATTTATTATACTTTTATTTAAAGCCCACATTTCAGTGGCATATGTTAATACCGGAAGTACATATTGATCGATACTCTGGCTTTTATTGTATTTAGGATGTCTAACTTAAATGTAATTTGTAACCTTCCGAACGTAGATCAAGCTAACGAGACTCAAGTGAACCTTTAAATTTTTATTTGATATTTCGATTTTTTGTTCTAAATATATGAATGTTTGTACCTTTCCTATTCTTTCACCTTCTATTAATAATTCCTGGCTGTTATATTCACTTTCCTTGTTCAAATATTTGGTTTTGGTGAAGTTTATTTCTAGATCTATTTCTCGAGACTTGTTATTTAATTCCATCAGCATTTCTTCTAATTCTTCTCTTGTGTTGGCGATCAGAGTGACATCATCTGCGAACCTTAAGTGACTTAATCATTCACCGTCCATTAGTATGCCTTTATTTTTCCACTTTAACGATTTGAACATGTCTTCCAGATTCAACGTGAACAGCTTTGGGGATATTGAGTCGTCTTGTCTAATTCCTCTTTTAATTTTGATTTTATTTGTTTTTCTTCAAGCGTTATTTGTGATGTTGCATTTCAGGTTGCAGGTCTACTATAGACGCCACATTTATAATCCGCCAAATTACCGAAAAAGCCAGAGAGTTTAATAAGATAGCCTTTATGTGTTTCATCGATCTCACCCAGGCATTCGATAGGGTACAGTTAACTGATGTCACAACCCTACTACAAAAAAAGGGAATTCACCCGAATATAATAAAAACTATCGAAGAGTTGAACATCAACAACTACACATATGTAAGAGTGGCAAATAAATTAAGCAATAAAATATCTATGACAACCGGAATCAGACAAGGAGATAGCCTAAGCCCAATCTTATTTAACATCATAATGGATGAAATTATAAACGAAGTAAAGAAAACTGGGGGAGGATATCGATTGGGAGACAAAGAAATAAAAAATAATATGCTACGCCGATGATGCAGTAATCATATCAGAAGACAAAGATAACTTACAGAGACTCCTACATAAGTTCCAACAAACAGCAAAAGTGTTTAATATGCAAATATCTGTAAAGAAAACAAAATCCCTTACAATATCTAAAGAACCGAAAAGATGCAAACTTGCGATTTATGATCAGAGTGTAGAACAAGTGATGTCCTTCAAATATCTGGGGGCAAACATAACAAGTACCAGGAACCTTAAGGCGGAAGTAAAAACTCAAACAACAAAGGCATCATTAATATCAGGATACCTAAGAGATATAATTTGGAAAAACAAATATATGAGCACCAGGAGCAAAGTAAGAATATACAAAACATGCGTAAGACCGATCATGACGTACGCGATAGAAACCAGAGCGGAGAACACAATAACCAAACGACTAAGAACAACAAAAATGCGAACACTTAGATCGATAACAGGACATACCTTATTTGACCGGAAGAAATAAGGGAAATGTGCGAAATACAGGATGTGGTGAGATGGGCAAGGAATAGGAGAAGAGAATGGAGATACCACGTGGACAGAATGCCAAATGACCGGTTGGCTAAGGTTGCAAAAGAGAAGCAACCAAACACACCTCGACCGCTTGGAAGACCACCAATAAGATGGTATGAGAGCTGGTCTTCATCATCGCAATTGTTTCTGGGAAACCTTTGAAGTGAACACAGGACATGGTCCTAACGTAGGAAGAAGAAGAAGCATTTTTATATATGTATTTAAGAAGGGTTATGTATCTTTCGTCGACTTTGCTGTTGCTCAAGGCGTTAAGGTCTGCTGATATCTCTACTAAATCAAATGCTTTTTCGTAGTCAACTATTGCTATCCACAAGGTGACCTGATATTCATTTGCTTTTTCCACTAGTAATCTAATTGTTTGAAGATGGTCCAAAGTGCTGTATCTCCGTCTAAATCCCGCTTGTTAACGTGGTTGATAGGTGTCTAATTTGTTCGTTAATCTGTATGTTATGATTCTAGTGAGGATTTTATATAGTATCGATAACAGGCTGATGAGTCTGTAATTCTCCAATTTAAATTTGTTCCCATTTTTGAAAATAGGCACAATCAAGGCGTTTCCCCAAGGTGTTGGTATTTTACTTTCTATTAGGCATCTGTTAAATAGAGCTTGAAGAGATTCTATTATCGACGCCCCTCCATACTTTGTCATTTCTAGAGTTATTTTATCGTCCCCTGGTTCTATGTTGTTGTGCATATGTTGTAGGGCGTTCATTATTTCATCCGTTGTGACATCGGGAATCAGATCCCGCATTTCTTACTATCACTCTATTTGTTTCTTCTTTCCCGGGCGGTGGTGATATTTTCGGGTCATATAGTGTTTGATAATATTTCTCTGTAGCTTCCTTTATCTCTCTGATTTGTGCGATCTCTTGGTTATCGTTATTTATAAGTTGTATTTTTTAATGTCTCCCTTCATTCATTTGTTTGTTTAGATGTTTCAAACTTTTTCTTTCTTTCAAAGTTTCTTGTATTTTCGAGTTTCTGTACTGTCTGACGTCTTTTCTGATCTTTTTCTTTATTTTTTGGTCTATTTCTGCCAGTTCTAATTTGCCATATGTAGGATCATTTTTTAATAGTATTCTCTGTGTCATAAGATTTTGTGTCTCTTTACTTAATTTTTGTGTTTGCTCTTCTTTGCTTATCGTGGTCAGAACTGTCATGTCGATTACAATATTCTTGTCATTTTATAAAACATAATCAATTTTGTTTCTTGTTATACCTTCTGGGCTCTGTCATGTCCATTGTCTATGTTCTGGCTTTTGGAAAAATGTATTCATAACGTACGAGTTATTTACATTTACAAAATTTGATAACATTTCTCCTCTGCAGTTCCTCGTACCCAAGCCAAACATCCCGACACTTTTGAATTCGCTGGTTTTCCTCTTTTGGTATTAAAGTCATCGATTATTATAATATATCTTGTTTTATGGTGTAGCAATGCTTTGTTTATATCTCCGTAGAATTGGTCAATATCTTCTTCCTCTCTATCTGAAGTCGGCGTATATACCTGAATGATCTTACATTTGTATCTTCTCTTCAGTTATATGTCTACTGAAATCACTCTTTCCGATATGGCTTGGAACTGAACAACATTTTCTATTCTTTTGTGTATAAGTAGATCGACTCCTCTAATTTTTTTACTTTCATTGCTTCTGTAGAAGAATTTATGGTAACTTTTTAGGGTGATACAAGACTCTCCTGTTCTCTTACTTCTGCTAAACCCAACACACCCTTTTTTTTTTCCAATTCGATCATTTTTTCTTCGGATCCTATATCAATCTATAATTTTGCTCATTTCAGCACGCTTGCTTTTTCATGTTATCGAACCTGACATAGTTATGTCGCAGCCAGGCCGGTCGTAAGTGGGCGTGCAGAGCGTGCACAACCAGGGGGGTAGCAGATACAGAGATCTTGTCATGTGCAAACTTTTTCTAATCAGCATTATCAATGTCATTACACTTATTGCGAGACAATTCGCAATTATTTTTTCAATTATATAGTTTTTTTCATAACAGAGCCATCTGTTGGCATGTATGGAAACGTCTACAGGATAAGTTGCGAAATCTCTACAGGTTTGAATCACCTTAACAAAAGCTACTCGCAGGGACTTCCCCGTATTCCCGTGTAGAATGACTGAAAACCGTTAGTTTCACGTGCAGGGGAATCCCCGTAACATTTGATTAATTGGTTAAAAGGATATTTATTGCCTTAAACATTTTTTGTATTGTAAAATTATATTATTTTCTAACTGGTCTAAAAAATTTGTGTCGTCAGTGTATATTTCAACTACAAAATATTTTTGTTGTAATTTGTCCGGCGGTGCAAAAATTATCTCAGCCAGCCATTCTAAATCTGTCAAATCGGCATTCTCTCGATGCCCAGACTGTAGCTTTCTCCACTTGTTCGTACGTAACGTTGGTTGTTCTCCGTTATACGAGTTATTCAAGTAATTGTAACAAGTTTTTTTTACTTAACCTTTAATGCTAGTTAATGTCATAAATATATTATTAGTTTTATTTTATATTATTTTATATTATATAATATTTATTATATAATATAAAATATTAGTGGGAAAAATCATACATATGGTAAGTAACTATCCAAATGCCAATAGTTAACTATCCAAATGCCGAAATTGCCATCCTGGGCGACTTTAATGTCCATAACATCCACTGGCTTAAATATTCAAATACTACCGACGAACAAGGTCGTGAAGCTGAATCATTCTCAATCAGTTGTGGCTTAACTCAGCTTATTGACGATCCAACACGGATCCCTGATCCAGACGGGGAGTTCGCCAGTCGTCTTGATCTGTTTTTAACCATCAATCCGGAGGTTTACAAGGTCACCGTAAATCCGCCGTTGGGTTCTTCCGACCATAAACTGCTTTCGACATCGAGTGTCCTACCAGTCAGTGACAGAGAGGCGCCTAAACCGCGCAAGATTTGGCATTACAAATCTGCTAAATGGGAAGATCTCACGGAATATTTTCGAACTTTCCCTTGGATAGACGTTTGTTTTCGATCCGATGACACATCCTACTGCACCAGGGAGGTTTCCGATGTTACCTTAGAGGGTATGGAAGCTTACATTCCATTTTCGAAGAAATGTCCTTCTAAAGGCAAGCCTTAGTTTGACCGAAAATGCAAAGAAGCTGTTGCCTACCGACAATGGCGTGAAAATCCCAACAGCATAAATCGTAACACCTTTGTTCGTGCCCGGAACAGATGCAAAGAAATTATCGACGAAACGAAGGAGGCACACAATCAGCGAATTGGAAACAAACTTCTCGCTTGTCTCAACAATTTCAGGTCCTTCTGGTCAGTCGCTTAGGCAGTTAGTCAAAATTTCACCAAATCCACCATACCACCACTCACACGGCCAGATAGTTCTATTGCAACGACACCTGTTGAGAAAGCAAACTTGTTGGCCGAACTGTTTGTTGCACATTCTACTGCCGAATTCCATAGTGCAGTCAAGGATGCCCGATGCTGTCTTCAGACAGCGTATCATAAAACGTATTTTAATGAAGCTAGACACTAAAAACGCTTCTGGCGCTGACGGAACACCTGCCATAGTTCTTAAAAATTGTGCAAGGGAACTAACACCAGTTTTCTGTAGACTTTTCAACCTATCCTACAGAAAGGGAATATTTCCTTCCTGCTGGAAATGTGCCACAGTTCAGCCGATACCTAAAAAAGGCAAGAAGACCTTGCCAAACAACTACCGACCAGTCGCACTGCTTTCAATAATATCGAAAGTCATGGAAAAGGCTGTCAATAAGCAACTTCTAAAATACCTTGAAGGATTTAACATTATTAGCGATCACCAATATGGCTTTCGCAAACATAGATCAACAGCAGATCTTCTGACTTATGTAACACATGTTTGGAACAACGCAATTGAACACTTCGGAGAATCTCGAGCGGTTGCTCTTGACATATCCAAGGCATTCCACCGTGTTTGGCACGATGGACTGTTGGCGAAGCTACGCTCTTATGGTATGTCTGAAAAGTTCTGTTTGTGGCTCTCATGTTTCCTCAGAGAGCGTTCTTTACGAGTCGCAGTCGACGGATTTCTTTCTAACACCTTTACTGTTAAAGCCGGTGTGCCCCAAGGCTCCATACTGTCTCCTACCCTCTTTCTCATTTACATTAACGAACTGCTGGACAAGACCGGGAATCCAATCTACAGCTTTGCAGATGACAGTACGCTTATCTCCTCATTTATTTTGAACACTTGGACATCGGCTGCTCAGGCGAATATCCGCAGACAGCAGGAAGTCATTCAACTTAACAAGGACCTGGAAGAAATTCTATCTTGGGGTGACAGTAACCAAGTGGAATTTAACGCTACAAAAACCCAGGCGGCAGTTTTTTTCTAAAAATGTTAACGTTGCTGAACCCGACATAGTTATGTCGGGGCACTACATTCCCCTAGCATCGTCACTCAATTTGTTGGGCGTTAATTTGGGAGCAAATATGTCCTGGCATGAACATGTTGCAGGCATAGCAAGGAGAGCTTCTCAAAAGTTTGGAATATTATTTGGAACCAGAAAGCTTTACACTCTACAACAACTCTTAATTCTTTACAAAGCTCAAATTCGACCAACTATGGAATACTGCTCCCATGTTTGGGGCTCCGCTCCCAAACATATACTGCATTTGTTGGAGTCTGTTCAGAGAAGGGCTATTCGTTTGATTGGAGACCCAGAACTGACCGGCGGCCTTGATTCGCTGGAACATCGAAGAACTGTTGGCGATTTGAGTTTATTCTACAAGTATTTTCATGGAGGGTGTTCGAAGGATGTAGTCCGCTTAATTCCTCCCAGAGCGGTGCGTGTTAGAAGTACACGTCGCTCTGATACTTCACATCCATATGAGGTTCAGCTTGTTACCCTCGTACAACGCTTTTCAAGCAGTCTTTTATATGGAGAACATCATCCCTTTGGAATGGGTCACCCAGGACTGGGTTTCCCACCGAGTACAATTTACAGCGATTCAAGAAGAACGTGAATCGCTTTTTTTTTTTCCGCACACATGTCGCTCTTGTAGCGGTTTAGGGACTTCTCTACAGCACGTGTGCTAGACCCATAAAAAAATATATATATGGTAAGTATGTTTTTTTTTTATATTTTATTAATAATAATTTGTTCCTAATGATTGTCATATTTTTAACATTTCAGCTATACTTTAGTAAATACAATAGAGTCTGCGTGTCTGTTTGCTATTTCTTCACGGCTATACCTGCGAGATAACTGATCTTGTTGGGTATAGACTACACCGTTAGAAAAATGCTTTTTGTGGGCGCAGTCATGGACCAAATCTAATTAATACATTAAAAAATTGTTTCAGGAACCATAAAAGAGAAAAAAATTTTCTGGGGCTCAATTTCGACACCAACAACGAGAAAAGGAGATACAGAAAGAAAAACTGGAAGAATCTATTATGAAATTTATAAACAAGACTGAAAATAAGGAATGTGTGGAAAATCTTGACTCTGGCACATCGTCGACGAGCACAGATCTCTGACCTATGGAAGTATCTGAAAATAGATGGTGATTCTAGTTATACAAGAGAAGTAACTGCCGAAGAACCTACCAACGGCATATCATCGTCAGCTGTTTGTAGCAGTTTAGCATGTGGTGATGACTCGGGTTTGTGGCCTGTTAGTATTAATAATGATCTTGTTAATATTTTAGTTAGACGTGGTCCTATACAGGTGCATAACTGCAGTTATCCTATTAATGATTATAGAGGAAAATTTACTAACAATTACTATTACAGAAATCTTTCTAACGGCGAAAAAAATTAATATAGATTGGCTTGTTTACTCCATTTCAAAAGATTCAGTTTATTCTTTTTGTTGTCAAATTTTTGGTAAAACTGTAATCTATTTCATTTGAACGGTTTTTCAGCATTTATTATTAACTGTAAAAAGACATTAAACAAGCGTTTTTCATAATGAAAATGTGAAATCATGGGTACAATTGAATAATATGCTACAAACTAGGACAACTGTAAATCAAATGCAACTGAGACTATTAGAATCAGAAAAAAACATTGGTGTGATGTAATAGAAAGAATTATTGCCGTTATCAAGTTTTTATCACGTCAATGTTTGGCTTTTCGGGGTTCATCGAAAATATTATTTGAGCATAATAATGGCAATGTTTTAAAAGCAATCGAAATGATCTTTTGATTCTATTATGCGGGAACATATTGGCAGAATTGAATTCTCGAAATTTGATTCAAGTCGTATGGCTCAGTATTTTGGAGATCATATTCAAAACGAAATTATCGATTTACTCGAAACGACGATAAGAGATTATATTTTAAACACAGTCAAAGAATCGAAATATTTCTCGGTCATAATGGACAGCACACCGGATGTAAGTCACATGGAATAAAGAATAGTAATATTTAGACATGTCTATTTAAATAATACAATTAAAAAGTAGAGATTTGTGAACGTTTCATTGGTTTTATCAGATTACGAGTTCCACTGTCGAGGGTCTATTAAATTTTGTTTTCACAATTAAACCTCGACATTCAAAATTTGCGTGGGCAAGGTTATGATACACAACAGATTGCAAAATTTCGAAATCAATAAACGTGCATCTTAAGTTCCATGCGCAGCTCATAGTTTAAATTTGGTAGTCAATGATGCAGCAAATATTTCGTACGAAACTATCAATTTCTTCAACGTAATTCAAGAAATTTACGTTTTTGCATCGTGTACAAAAAGTTGGTCGATCGTTTTTAAATATTTACCTGATTTAAGTGCTACGCAATGGTCCAGTAGAACGGACGCAATCAAACCATTACGGTATCACATCGACAAAATATTTGATGCGCTGCAGGAAATTTCTGAAAATCCGTCTGAGTGGTATTGTGCCACAACTCACAAAGCGCATTCGCGTGCTTTAAAGATTCAAAAATATAAATTTAAAGATGTATTAGTTTCGTTGTAATCTGGTTCGATGTTTTAAGCGAAATTATTTTTTTAAATAAAATGATGTAAAGTCCCACAATGAATATTCAAGTATGCATAAATGTGCTAAATAATTTGATTTGTTCACAGAATATCGCACGGATGAACACGTTGATATGGTTTTACAAGAAGCTACCAAAGTGGCTCACGGACTCAATGTTGAAGCAGATTTTTCGCCAATAAATACACTTTGACCAAGACAAAAACCGAAACAGTTTAAATATGAACAGCGTGATGAAGTTTTATTAGACCCCAAAATCCATTGCAAAGTCGAGATTTTTTTTTAAATCTTAGATCAGACATTAACTTCTTTAAAAAATAGATTTAAAGAGGTAAAAACCATGTGTTTGGTTTTTTCAGTAGTAAATTATTTAGTTACCCCAAAGACGAATTGGTGAAATATTGTAAAGATTTACATCTAAAACTGAAAGACCATTCGAGAAATGAAACAGACATTGACGGTATTGATTTATATAATGAAATAAATGCTATAAAACTGAATTTTTTAGATCAGTCTGAAGATCCACGTACACTTTTACAATATCTTGTTACAGATTACTTAATTTTAACACAGAAATAGCGTTAAGAATATTACTTACCCTGTCCGTTTCAGTTGCATCTAGTGAAAGGGTTTAAAATTATAAAAAATTATCTAAGAACAACAATGTACCAGCAAAGTCTAACTAATTTATCTATTGTATCAATAGAACACGAAATCCTAGATAATTTGGATACCAGTCAAATAATAGCAGATTTCGAAATTATAAAAGCGAGAAAAATTCAATTTGTTTAGGTTATATTACCATATATTCACTAATTCATATACTTAAATAATAAAAAAAATATTGTATGATATCCAAAGATTTATTGTGTGATTTCAATTGACTTTCTTTGCTTCCAGCAAAATACTTAGTACACTCGGTCACAGTGTCCGCTATACATTTTCAGTGTAAGCTGACATATAACGCCATTAGTCATCATAATAATTACTAGTTTGACAAGACCTATTTAGTGTGGTACCTACATTGGTACAATATTTTTGAAAATTCTACGTCATAAATATTAATGATAATAAATTGTTTGACTTTGGAAAGTGTTTCTTTGCTTTTTTTACACACTTTTAACAAAACTAAAAAGCATTGTGTACAAATCACAATCGGAAAATAGGATGGAGAGGGGGGCGGCTGCAGAAAATTTCTGGGGGGCTGCATAGTTGGTTTCGCACGCGGGCGGTCAGGCGGCTAGAGGCGGGTCTGGTCGCAGTACTCTATTTATTAGCGTCGTAACTCAACTTACTAGGCAATAAAATGGAAGTAAATATGTTTTGGTACGATTAAGTTGTATTTATAGTCAAGAAAACTTCTTACAATCTCGGAATATTGCTTTTTTACTAGAGAACTAACATATATATTCCGCAATAGTTTTTAATCCACCACGGATGGAATACGGCTTTCCGTCTTTGGGGTGGAGTTAAGGAATATATTCTGCATTTGTAAAATTCTAATCTAAAGAGGCAACAGAGAAGAAACGTTTTTAATTTAAGTCGATGCTATAATATATTGTTTGAATTGTTTTTGATGTATTTTTCCCACAGCGGAATCTATTATGATTATATGTCGCGCTAATTTTTTTTAAATGGAGAACATCATTCCTTTGGAATAGTCTGGCCAAGGATAATTTTCCCAGAGTAAAAGCTAAATTAATTTAACATCAACGTAAATCGCGCATGAGCGGCTATTGCAGCAGTTTAGGCACTTTCGAGCAGCACATGTGTTGTGCATATAAAAGAAAATAGATTGAAAATATTAATTTAGAAACTTGTTAGAAGTATTATTTTAATTCCGACACGGCGATAGTGGGCCCATAGTACCTATAAAAGTCCCATAATTGGAAAGTTATAATTAACTATCAGTTTAAATTCCAGCTGATTTTTTTTTTTAAATTTAAGTTTCCAGTTCTTTTTTGAGATGTCGATTATTTATGTGATTGAATAAACTGGTAGGTGAGAAGGGAGATTGTGGTTCTTGATATTAACTGTGCTAATTTAGAAGATTTTTCCGACGTTCAATGCGCTAATCGTCTACTCCCGGATGATAACTCGTTCAAGCGTAGGAGAGTTAATCCAAGCTGACACGGTTTAGCTCCAAGAACTACGATTCCTATTCTAATCAATACCGTGAGAGCTTTCAGTTCATGGTAGAAGAGAATTTCATATACCTGTGAAGTAGCGTCACATCAATACACAAGTTGTGGTGCGATTTTCTAAGAAACACAATACACATTACAAAGTACTCGTATTTTACACGCTATGCCTTTACGGTACCGCTAATAATACGATAAAGTGATCTAACATTTTTACCACTTCAGAGATCTAGGACGATTGATGGTGTTTAGGTGAGACTTACAGTTTAAACGTGGAATCTGCTGTTTACATTCTTATTCTATACTTCTGCTTACCAAGAATCTCAACTGGGGACCTATTTATGGATGTCTTCGTGGTATTGTGGCCAGGTATGTTGGCAACTTGGCCACTGTATGTGGAGTCGGGGCAGTATGACGTGTTATAAAACCTAGCCTAAGCCTGCCAGCAGGAACAACACCATTTACTACATATTCTTCCTTTTTAAAAAGTTTTGGGAATTGATTTCGGTTATTTTGATTTAGTATATAAGAACACAATTTTTAAAATTGAAAAATAATCGTTACAGTATAAACGACGCAAGATACATGTTAACTATGTTATTGTTCAAGTGAATACAAATACTTTTTATTACTGTTCATTAACAAAACAACTGGATTTTATAATATTAGTTTTAAAATTACTACTATTAATTAAGGGTAGGTCCGGCATTATGTATCATTAGGGCACCTCAAAATAAGTATTACAATAATACAGCAGAAATATTTATTCATGATGTTCAGAAGCTTTTTACGGCAAAGTCTTAGGTACACAAAAAGCAGACAAAATATCAAAATAGTAACTTCTTATTGAAACTGGCCATTATAAAGCAAGCAGAAACTCTAATTATCATTTAATTGCTGTCTTTCTTGAAAAGCTTCTGAAACATTAATTAGAATCTACAGGGTTTACTTTTGTTTCGTTGGCATCGGATAAAAACAAATATTTATTATTATAATTTTTATATACACTGTCTAAGATCAACCGTTCAGAGTTTTGTAAATGGAAATCCGAATCGGGAGGAATATTATTTAGGCGTCTCACCTTTGCGTGCTTAGGTAAAAATAAATATTCTTAAAGAGTAGAGATACGTCGTTCATTTTAAAACCAGCTGCTTTGTGTTGTAAATAACAACAAATGGTTTATTTAATTAAAAAAATTAAAATTTGGTGTAAGTTTTTGCATATGAGATATTTTGTCAATTTAAGTAATTAAAGAGAATAAATTACATTTTGTTAAAACCAGATGACAAACATATATTTTTTACAAACTTATAAAGACCACTAATCTTAATATACAGCTGTTATTA
Source organism: Pachyrhynchus sulphureomaculatus (assembly GCA_019049505.1). Classification (NCBI taxonomy): domain Eukaryota; kingdom Metazoa; phylum Arthropoda; class Insecta; order Coleoptera; family Curculionidae; genus Pachyrhynchus; species Pachyrhynchus sulphureomaculatus. Next base: position 160,904,072 of record CM032446.1, read on the forward strand.
CAACTACACCAAAGACTGTATTTTTGTTCTTGAGACACTTTTTACTAATAATATCTGTATCATCACGGCAATGATTGGCTAAACCTAAGATTGAAAACAACTATTTATACTAAGGCTGTGATTTATTCGAGCGGAACCAATTACAGATGTTGGTTTAGTTTCGGTGAAATAACTAGCACAGAGCTGCAAAGAAGAGAGTTTCTGTCCCTATTTTTACTATTTTTTACATTTTATATCTTCAGCAGTTTCGTAAGCGTTTAATTATATCTCATCAAATACATTTTTACTTAATATTAATCTAGCTAATATTACGATATGATTATGTTCAAGAGCATGTTAATTTATGTTTGATTTTTTTTGATTTATTATACCTTAAATAAGTTAAATGCTCTTTTGAATCTTGTTTGAATCGATCACCCCCTCATGGTTCTCAAAATGAATACAACTTACACCGTGTTTGAATCGACCTTCTAGTTTGCCCCTTAAATTTTTTGTCGCAATTGTTAGAACTTATTACTCAATACGTTCCCGTGGGGGTCCAGGATAGAATATCACCCCCGGTTCGTTTTTCTTGTCGTAGAGAGCGACTAAAAGAACAAGTTAGATGGTAGATACCTAGATCTCACCGGGTATCGCCAGGTGTGATACCACGCTGCGTGAAGTGGCTTAACGTTTCGTGACTCTGCCGATGCCACCAGATTAACCGTGGAAAAATAGTGTGGTGAAGCTTTTAGAGGTAAAAATAGCCTTCCGTTCGGATCTCTGGGTGGGAGCTATTTCAGTGGCGTCAACATGAGGAGATCGCAGTTTTAAAATGGATTTTTGTAACATACGTAGTTTAAACTCCAATATAAATTCGGTGCTCTAACACTTGCAATCAAATAAGTCTCACGAAGGCTCTGCAAAACCAAGGTTAGTTCATCGACCAGCACAGTCAACTTTCTCTATCCTGGGTACGACTTCTATTTTCAGGTTACGCGTAATTTTGGAATCTACCTTTTTGTCAGAAGCAATCTTTCTTGCTAACGAGAGGAGACTCTGGAGCCACGAAATTTTGATGTTATGTGGTTAAAAATAACAACTCAACAAATCACAAGGTTTATCTGCTCTCTGTCTCTATCGGCCAACAGGTGATACTAACTTTAGAACACTTTTCGCTTCTCTTGCCGACACCATTAATTATTTAGAGATTGCTTATCCAAGTGCCGAAATTACCATCCTAAGCCACTGAATGTCCACTGGCTTCAATATTCAAATAAGACCGATGAACAAGGTCGTGAAGTTTAACTATTCTCAGTCAGTTGTGGTTTAAGTTAACTTATCAATGAACCAACATGGATCCCTGATCGTGATGGAGAGTTCGCCAGTCTTCTTGATCTATTTTTAACCACCAATTCAGAGATTTACACTCATACCGTAAATCCGCCGTTAGGTTCTCCTGACCATAAATTGTTTTCGATATCAAGTATCCTACCGATTAGTGGCAGAGGCGCCTAATCGCGCAAGATTTGGCACTAAAAATCTGCTAAATGGAAAGATCTCATGGAATATTTCCGAACTTTCTCTTGGTTAGATGATTGTTTTAGACCCGACCACCCATCTGACTGCGCTAAAGATGTTTCCGATCTAATTTTGGCTCGTATGGAAGCGTTTTTTAAGAAATGCCCTTCGAACGGTCTTGGTTGGACCGAAAATGCAAAGAAGCTGTTGCTTCTAAACATCTTGCCTACAGACAATGGCGTGAATACCCTAACCTCATGCAATAAAATTATCGACGAAACCAAGGAGGTACACAATCAGCGATTTAAAAACAACAACAATTTTAGGTCATTTTGGTCGGTCAAAATTTTAGCAAATCCACTATACCGCTTTTCTGTCAACTTTTTAGTCTATCCTACAGAAAAGGAATATTTCTTTTCTTTTGGATATGCGCTACAATTCAGCCGAGACCTAAAAAAGACAAGAAGACCTTGGTAAGAAAGTACCGACCAGTCGCGCTGCTTCCAATAATATCGAAAGTTACTGAAAAGGCTATCAATCAGAATCTTTTAAAACAGAAGGATTTAACATTATTAGCGATCATCAATATGACTTTCGTAAGCATAGATCAACAGGAGATCTTCTAACTTTATAACCTCTAGAAGCGGGGCCATTTTTTATAGCCTCATGTTGGAGCACTATTTTGTAACGTCTCTTTGCGGCAGTATTATGTATAGCCCCAACTTTCTTTATTTTTAATAAATATTTTCTTTATTAAATAGAAGTCGTTATTTGCCCTTAATGAATATCTTAATTTCTGAGAATGTATTGAGTGGATATTATTACTGAAAGAACTAAAGAAATTAGATATAAGCTCATTTTTTTTTCTGGCAGAGAATATGGATAAGAGATAATTTTTGTACGTCTTTTGAAAATAATCTCTATAGATGTTTAAAACTTGGTTGTAATGTTTATTTTTTTTGGGCGCTCTCTGGCGTGCTGGAGAAGAAAGCCACTACGGCCTACTGGCAGAAAAAAGCCGTTACTGCTTCAGGGTGGAAAAAGCTACTACTACTTCATGGTGGGAAAAAGTCTCTAAAAATTCGAAATGGCTGCTTAAATATCTTTGTCCCTTCTCCTTGGGTCATTTCCCGGCATGCAATCTCGACGCATTCAATGCGAACTAGATAAGTTAAGTCGGTAACACGCGTTACACACTGCCGGTTTAAATTAAACTGCTCACAAATTTAAAACACTCTTTTAAGCTACACTGCTCAAAAATTCAAATTACTCCAATAAATATAAAAATGTAATAAAATATAAATTATAGATAGAAAAACAGTGTCATAACATGATCTTAAAATCTAGGAAAAAATGAATGTTACAACTTACGTAACACATGTTTTTTTTCTCTCTCACCCCAACAGGCATCTCGATCCTGCGCGAGCTGACTTGACTTGTGGACACCTATACCAAGAGGAGATCCTACTTAGTAGGATCATCTTGTTGGAGACCTTTTGAAACAACGCAATTAAACATTTTGGAGAATCTCGAGCGGTTGCACTTAATATATCCTAGGCATTCGATCGTGTTTGATTGTTGACGCTCTTAGGGTATGTCTAAAAGGTTATGTTTATGGGTCTCGGGTTTCCTTAAAGAGCGTTCTTTACGAGTGGTCGTCAACGGATTTGTATCTAATACCTTTACTATTAACGCCGGTGTGCCCCAAGATCCCATCTCTGGAAAATGCATAGTAGTATATTTCGGAGAAGAGCCCCAAATATTCCATTATTAGTCAAATTTGAACTTTTTGTAAAATTAAAAGCTGTTAATTTATAAATAAATACTTTCCAAACTTTAACAAATATAACAAATAATACTGATAAAATATAATTGTAGATAACATTGTACAAGACTTTTTGAAGTATACTTTTAAAATTTAAATTGGCTTAAAATTTGAAAATTTCTTGTAAGAAACAGCGTAATCTTTTACGTCTTTTTTATGATATTATTAAGGTCTGTAGTAAACTAAAGTAAATGATATTTTGAGTTTTATAGTTAAAAATAAAAGCGAATATTACAACTTTTTTACCTGTCATAATTACCACAGTGTGGTCCATTACATGCTAGGATTTTTATTTAATATTGTCATAAAATAGATTTTTAAGCTTGCAAAATTATCTATTCGCGTAGGGATTATGCTGAAGTGAAGTGAAGAGCCTTACTAAAGAATTAAGAAAATAAATAAGATTGTTTTATTTTGCTTCCATATAAAATAAAATATATCAATTTACTACAATATATTGGCTGATATATATATATATATATATATATATATATATATATATATATATATATATATATATATATATATATATATAAAATATGGCTTTATATTCATGGTGACTTACCTGAATATCTTTTCGACTAACCACAATCAATAACATCCAAACGTAGAAGTAAAGGCATTCGGTTTACAGAAAGTTAAGCCAAAAAAAAAAATAGATAGCCGAATAATAACTTACACCTGCATTGTCATATTTCTCAAAAACCATCATCAGTTAGTTATTATTAAAGCTTTATCAATATGTGATAAACATTTTATCTCATCAGCAACACATAAAACCGATCAATACTCTGAAAATTAATGGATATTGCACTGACAATATCAGACATTTTCTTTATCATTTTAAGGACTCAACCTCAATTTTATACAAGATACGGATTCACCAGTAGATAATGCAGTTTTACTCTATATATACGATATGACAGAAACAAAAACTCAAATTACTTAAAAATTCAGACAATTTTCGATACATCGAATTTACAAAAGCTTAAGATCACCAACATACATAATTTCTTCATCCATTGAATGTGTCTATGAAATTTCCTGTTCTTGTGGAGTAGTATAAATGAGAGAAACTGAAAGAGACGAGAACTAAGACTATGAAAAATGTATCCATGATAAATTTTCGCTTTCAATGCCTCCTTGTGCCTCTTAAGACTATTTACGTTCTGTTTTTGTATTAAATATAATCTACTTATTTTTGCGACAAAAATATTGACACAATGATAATTAAATCAAATTCTAGTATAATCCAATACCCTTAATTTGCCACGAATATGTCAGTCTAAAAACTTAACTTGAGTTTGGAATTTAAAAAAAAAAATTTTATGTGTACAGGGACTTTTCTTAAGCATCTTAATCCATTTACAACTTTTTCATTTGACATACTAGAAAAAAGCAAACAGAAATGTTTTTAAGTGACATCCTCTGTATATGAGACACCATGCAGAGTATAGTTCAGAGATTTTACTATTGAAATGTCATAAATAACAGGAATCCTTCTTGTTTCGTGCTTGTCAGGTTAATCAAGTTAAAACTATAAATCGTATTTTTCGATAAAAACTATGCATGGAAAATGAGGCCAACGAACATTTTAAAAATTCTTATGAATTTTTCAGCAAAAAAAAATATACTTTATAGTTTTAACCTTAATAGATTATAAGCCCCACAAGGGGTGTGCAAAAGAAAAAATCACAGTGATATTGGTAAATAAGTACAATCCTTGCTGTACCGACCATAAATTTGTAAATTGTCGTAATACTTATGTACAGGCAGAAAGTCTGCGACATAAGGGATTTTCTTTATTATGAAACTTAAAAGCCTAAAAAAAAATAATTTTACAGTGCCGATTGTCATTTTTCGTTTGGACATTTAAATTTTCTAAAGTTTAAAATCTAAAAGTTACTCTGTTAAAATACTGAAAACATTTATTAGGAAAAAGTCTATCAAATTTCATTTTAGGATAGTATGCAAAATTTTAAATATATTGAACAAAAATTTTATTTTGTCAGTTTTTAACAGATAAAAATTTGGTCATAAGGAAATTTTTATTTTTTGAATTTGAAATATATTTGTCATATTGGCACAGAATTTATTTTTTGGTTTCAAGTTATAATTTTACGTGCTCCAAAATCATTAATCAAAAAATTCTAATTTTCGTAAAACTAATATCGCATTGAAAATGAATATTTTTACCCAGTGCAGTTTGAGGTTTTTGTTTGTTTAAAGGACACTCTAGTACCATAATTTATTGCAAAACATAAAAAAAAACAAGTAAATTATTATTTGTTAAGGAACGATAAATTTATTTTAATACAGTACAAATTTGTAATCAGGTATATTGACATGCTATGTATACAATTACACAAAACATGCAACTCATTCACAATATTAGGTATTTTTCCCCAAAAATTTAAAATCTTTTTAGGCCCCAAAAACCTAGAATTAAATTAACGTAAAATAGTTTTTTTTTTTTCTAATAGCTTATTACTTATTTTTTATCAACAGCGTAATTCAATTTTTGTTTAGCTTTTCATAAGTTGGCTAAAACAGAAGAATTATGTTCGTATTACCTCTTTGGTAAGGATGTCATTTAATTTTAGTATCTGTCAAGTTGTATATGTGTATAATGGCTTCTGAAAAAGGATTCTTTTTCTTCTTGAAGATGTAGATATAAGATTTTTTTCCCATGGTAATAATTGACCTATTCGATCTCCAGATGTTTTTATTTGAAAATTTTTACAGGAATGGTCGAATAAGCTGGATTTTTTTTTTTTTAAAAATTTTTCATTCCTTTATTATTATTTTTTTGCAACTGCTTAACCTAAGAACGAATTTATCTTTTTGTTGTTGAACTGATTCCTCTTTTTCCATGTAAGCACTGAGATTTGTAAAAACTTTTCTGTTTTCGTCCCTTTGGAGATTATTTTTATATTATGTTAGTTTACTATCCGTTTTATTTGTTGTAGCGGAAAGATTTTGTTTCAGATTGAAAATCTCTTCTCGAAGATAACCTCTTAAGAAATTTCCAGCTGTATCTGACTTGTAGTTGATGTGTTAGATTTCTCTTGAACGTTTGTAAATATGATTCCAACTTAATATTTTCTTTAAAAGCTTAATATGATTTGTATAATTTATGGAATTAGTTAAATCCTTGATGACACTTTGGTAATCTTTAATAGAGAAAAACGTAATTAAATATTTGAAAGTTTATAACCTTTTATTACTTAAAGTCTGTACATTTTTAATATCCCTTGTCCTAACTTACAATTAATGAATTTACTCTGTTACTATATTTATGTTTTAATTGTAAACTTAAAAAAAATAACAATAATACACAGTTAACCGTGTAAAACCCAGGAATGTCCAATTAAATGTAGTACAAAATGGGAAATATCCATTAATCAATTAAATCATTATTCTTAGTGTCATATTTTAATGTCTGATAGTAAATCTGAGCTTCTAACGAATAAAATTGTTTCAAACACATCAGGTCTTCATATTTTGCTTGACTGATAGGTAAAAAGCTTTTGTAAGAAAACTCAGGAAGCAGGAACTTATCGAGAGATCCTATTTTTTATTTTTTTTTTTATTTAGTACATGTGTTTTCTCCCTTGTTATTGTACTATACGTTGATTATGAAACTGTCTTTCTCGAATACACCACCATCAGCCATATTTTTTTGATTTGTATATAGTATGTGTTATATTATATTTTTGTTTAGATTCATTGAAATAAAACAACAACGATGAATAAAATTACTGTTTTTTATTGAAAACAATACATATTTCGATGCAACTAGCAGTTCAATGTTCTAGGAGTCTAAAATAAACCAAAAATTATGGTATATTCTAGTAACAAAAACGAATCTTATCATGTTAAAAGGTCTTGTTTGAAAAAAAGTACCGAAAGTGACGTGGTATTATGTAAATATGTATAAAATTACCAAGAAAATTATGTTTCTGCTTAGTATTTTTCAATACTTTGATAAAAAGGACAATGATTACCAAAAGTAAATAATTATTGTTGTATTTTTATATTAATATAATAACTAATATGAACTTGTGTTTGATTTCGTTTACACAGGTTAGGGTAGGCTAGGCACTTTTTTACATAGTCTTAGTGCTCGTGTGTTTCAGTTTTTCCCATTTATACTACTCCATAAGAACAGGAAATTTCATAGACACATTCAATGGATAAAGAAATTATATACGTTGACGATCTTAAGCTTTTGTAAATTCGGTGTATTGAAAATTGTCTGAATTTTTAAGTAATTTGGCTATTTGTTCTGCCATATCGTATCTATAGAGCAAAACCGCATTATCTACTGGTGAATCGGTATCTTGTATAAAAGTTGAGGTTGAGTCCTTAAAATGATAAAGAGAATGATTGTCAGTGTAATATCCAGTACATTTCAGAGTATTGATCAGTTTATGCGTTGCTGATGAGATAAAATGTTTATCACATATTGACAGAGCTTTAATAATAACTGATTGATGATGATTTTTGAGAAATATGACAATGCTGGTGTGAGTTTATATTAGGGTATTTATTATTTTTTTTGGCTTATCTTTCTGTAAACTAAATGCCCCAAGGTGCCGTTACTTCTAGCACTACATCCAGAAGGAAAACTACACTATCTCATTGTGTCCACCGTAAATCTTATGTTTGGATGTTATTGACTGTGGTTAGTCAAAAAGATTTTCAGGTAATTCACCATGGAAATAAAGCCATAAATTGATATATTTTATTTTATATGGAAGTAAACTAAAACAATCTTATTTATTTTCTTAATTCTTTAGTAGGGCTTTTCATTTCACTTCAGCATAATCACTACGTGAATAGATAATTTTGCAATCTTAAAGTATATTTTATGATAATATTAACCAAAGATGAAAAAAAAAATGTAATAGACCACACTGCGATAATTGTGACAGGTATAAAAGTTGTAATGTTGGCTCTTGTTTTTAACCATAAAACTCAAAATATCCTTTACTTTAGTTTACTATAGACCTTAATAATATTGTAAAAAAGACGCAAAGGATAACGCTGTTTCTTACAAGAAATTTTAAAATCTGAAGTAATTGTAAATTTTAAAAGTATATCTCAAAAAGTTTTATACAGTGTTATCCACAACTATAATTTATCAGTATTGTTTGTTATGTTTGTTAAAGTTTGGAAAGTTTTTATTTATGCATTAATAGCTTTTAATTTTACAAAAACTTCAAATTTGACCAATAATCGAATGTTGCTCACATATTTGGGGCTCTTCTCCTAAATATAGTACTGACTGACTTATCTGAATAGAAATTTGGGATTCACCGACGACTTAAATTAATACTATAAAAAAGTATTTGTTGGATGCATATAGTCCGCTTGATTCCTCCCAGGTCAGTGTTAAGAACACACGTCTCGCTAAAAGGTTATATCCGTATGAGATTCAGCTTACCATTTCTCGTAATACCATCTTCAAGTACTGTTTTATATGGAAAATCAAAACTATTTTTAAATAATCATCCTTTTTCTCTCTTCGATATAAAAATCTGCTTTAATAAAGTTAAGGTTAAAAAACTTTACCAGACTATCCAAAAATAATTTTAGTTTCCTTTCATCGTCCGCCTTAACTCATCCATATTTGATTGATAAATGTTTCACTTTATCTTCTACCGTCCCATTTTTATTAGAATATGATAAATATAAATGAACTCTAATTACTTTGTGTTAAAAAAAAACTGTCGAAAACAAAATACTAGAAAGAACTAACTGTATAGAAATAAAATTTTTCTTGTTATTTTATTCAGAAATCCTATTTACATATTTTTACACCACTTTCTGGATCATTAGTTCAAGACAAGACTTTTATGTATTCGTACATGTTCTAATTCACAGTATTTCTTTAAAAAAAATTAAATATCTGCATTATATTAAGTATGAAATATTAGACCAAAGACTAGTAAGATCCTTTTGACCATAACCTTAAAATTTTCGAATGTAATAACTTTCCTAACACTTTCTTATAAGAAGCCTCAGTGGATCAGTGGTACCGCACCAACCTTGCGTCTTCGCCACATATTCTGTTACCTCAACCCCGCCCCGTCCGTATATAGGCAACTGATACTGCACTCTGCTCAACGCTCATTGGCCAATCCCATGCATGTGCACATACACAAAGAAAAGGCACCAAAAATGCAATTTTTACGTCCATAAGAAAATACATGGGATTTTGCACCAGAACTCTCATAGCCTTATCTACTGCCGACTTGAGTCTATTCTACAAGTATTTTCAAGGAAAGTGTTCGATAGACGTAGCCCGCTTAATTCCGCCCAGAGCGGTGCATGCTATTATTACACGTCACGCTAATACATCACATCCGTATGAGGGCCAGCTTATTACTCCTTTTACAAAACTTTTCAAGCAGTCTTTTATATGGAGGACATCATCCCTTTAGAATGATTTAATCAGGGCTATGTTGCCCACCGAGTACAAGTTATAGCGATTCAAGATCAGCGTGAATTGCTTTGTCCTCCCATTCGTCGTTCCTGTAGAGCTTTAGGGATTTCTCTGCAGCACGCCCATCCGAAAAAATAAAATGTTGTAATGATTGCGACAAAAAGTATGTTGGGAAACTAAAAGGTGAGAACATATAACGTACATTTTGCTCATTTGGAGTGCGGTAGATCTGAAAAATGGCTGGACATGCCCTTGAATCTCATTATCTATTAAGTAAGTAGATATTAATATAAATTGAAAATGTGGTGGGAGACTATTAGACGCATACGAAAGTACGGAATTATAAAATGAAAAATTAGATAAAATAAGTACAGATAAATTATTTATTGGAGTTCTCTGTACCTGTAACCGACGTCTGTGATTGGTCGATTCCGTTTGAGTAAATCAGTATCTAAGTATAAATAGTCTAGTTCTTAATCTTAGGTTTCAGGTCAGTTATCGCTTCTGATGATATGGTATGATATAACATGGTTAGCGAAATGAGCTTCGAGTTAAAAAATAATGTTTTTGGTGTAGTGGTGGTATCTTTTGTAGTAGTTTTTTTTACTACAATTACTAATTTCCTCAGTTACAATAATTTTAGAAATATTGAACTAAATTACCTGACATTTATATGTCGGGAAATAAAAACGCAAATCGCCAGGATAATAATGCAAAACGCCTAAACGATTTGATAAAAGCTCAAATTTTTTTGTGAGTACTACCTACAGTATTTTTAATTTGATTATGTATGATTAGCTTAAAGGGAACACATTATTTCTTGAGTCTATGGCAATTCCACTGTTGCTAGTAGTCATTTTTTTCTATATACTATAGTAACAAATATTCTCTATACCAACAAAATTCATTGCTAGAAAAAAATTGTTTATCATTGTTTTATGAGTGTTCTGTGGATTTGGAAGGTAAAAATAAATTGCGGCAACTAGATTTTATAACTAGTGACGTGGCATTCAGGTCCGAAGAGTTTTAAATAGATTAACCAAGGACTAAATAACTGGGCTCAGTGTAAGTTGTCAAGACCATAGTAAATGTTGAATGAATATTAAGAAACAATATTAGAATATCAATTTGTACGAGGTTTTAACAAATTAAAAAGGTATGCAATTAATAGCAATTATAATGTTTACAAAAATAACCTTAAATAAAACGAGTGAACAGAGAAAAAAGGACAATTAAATTTTACAAGTGGAATCGAAATAATTTAGTTATTAATTAAAGGAACAATGCTTAATGAGTAGTTATTTTACTCTTGCAAATGGTTACTTGATAAATATTTTATATCTTTAAATATAAAAAGCGCGAAAAGAGAAAGAAAAAGCAAATCAGTTGTACAAATAGCATCGAAACAAATTAGTTGCTAATGAAAAAAAATTACTTAATGACTAGATTTTTCGTCTAATAAGCCTTTTATACCTTGATATATCGAGTCTTCTTGCTTATCTTCTGATGTGTTTATAACTACTCTTCTGAACTCATACTTACATAGAGTTTAAAAAACTCTAGCGGGCAATTGAAAGGAATATTACAAATGTTAGCATAAATTTTAACATCTAAAATATTTCCGAAAATTATGGGCCAAATTTAAAAAGGTTTTCCAAAATTGAGACTATAAATTTTTATACCCATTATACGGTGTGATGGTGATGAATAGATTGCAATTTTCCAAAAAATTAAATTGCTTCCAAATTTGAAGGAATATGTCAAACCGAATAATACTTTTATGTTTACTAGAATACGCTTGGGACGTCATCGACATTTTTTCAAAATTATTGACGCCCTTGAGCTTAACTTCTCATATGCATATGGGAGATAGGGATAGCAGGTGGCGCACACTTAATAATGGTCTACCTCAAGGCTCTGTGTTGTCGTCACTCCTTTTTAATCTTTATACACACGATATATCACAAACTCAAGCGAGACGATTCCAATATGCTGACGATACTGCACTGGCAGGTCAGAGACTGAATATTCACCAATCTGAAATTGATCTTAATTACGATCTGCCATTGTTGAGAACCTATTTTAAAAAGTAAAGGCTACAATCTAACCTTCGAAAACAGAGAGTTGCTGTTTCCACCACAACAGGGCAGCAAATAGTACTATGGATATTGTATTTAGGAGTTACTTTTGACTGGACTCCTATGTTTAATGGACATCTCTTTAATGTGGCACAGAAAAAAACAAGAACCAACTTGATCCGGAAACTTACGGGCACTTCTTTGGGTGCTGATCTTCCAATTTTAAAAACTGCGATTTTAGCTTTATTTTATACTCGAGCTGAATATTGTGCATCACCACCACCACCACGGTTAAATAGCATACATTCTAGGAGAGACGATGTCTAGTTGAACAGCGCTATGCAAACCATCTCCGCAACTCTTCGATCGACACCTGCCAGCTGGCTACCAGTCCTTTCCAATATATCTCCCCCACACATAAGACGCGAAGAGCTTTTGGGAAGAGAGTGGGAAAAATATTCGTCTCGTCAGGTGTTACTTGTCCACGCAGATATTGGGAATCCAGCCCCAAAAAGACTCCGATCTCTTACACCTTCTAGCGACACAACCCAAACTTGTGGATGAGGACTTCGATCTAAAGACTGAATGGAGAACAGAATGAAACAGCAAGCCACCTTTGAACTCTCATTTAATAGGTGACCCCTCTGATAAAGTTCCTGGTTTCCAACTTTCACGAAGAGAGTGGTCCTCTCTAAATCGAATCCGAACAGGTCAGAGTAGGTGCGCTTATCTTATGCATTGATGGGGGTTTAAAAAATTCTCCGCAGTGTATGTGTGGTGCGGCTGAACAAACAACGCATCGTACTGTAAGTGAATGCGGCGAACTTGCTTTTGAAGGAGACCTTACTCAGCAGCATGAGGTGACATCCGCCGCCCTTGAATGGCTACGACAATTAGTAGTGGATCTTCAGTGCTAGGTTTTTGTATTTTATATTAATGTTAGGACTTTTATCTTATTTTACTTATACGTTTTATTTATATTTATATATATATATATATATTGCCTAGTTATATTGTTCGTATTTATGTGTGTATTGTTTATTTGATTATATTTTATGTGTTTGAATTATTCTATTGTCCCTGTGCTGCATACGATAATAAATAAGCTTAACTTAAGTTTTCTGAAATTTCTGAAAAAAAAGTATTCGTGTACTTTTTATACGTATATCTAATTCATATAATTTTAAAGTTAATCTTGTCTCTTGACAATACACTATAGATGTTTTAGGCTATTTGGTTAAGTCTGTTTAGGCTTAAGTAAAACGGAGGTAAAATGTTATTAACATAGATACATATAGACATACATATCTCGATCTATAAGGATTATAAGACATTTTGTTTGGGGTTGTTTTCTCGTTTTAAAGTTACTAAAAATACTTTTATTGCTCTTTATTGTCATATTCTCGGAAATTTAAAAACATTGAAACTTAGTAGTACATAAATTGAAGCAATATTTTTGAGTTATTGATGATAAACTATTTTTTAGTTCTGTAATAAAAGACCATTTATGTAAACTCGTGTAGGTTGTAAAGCTAGTTTTTTAATATATATTTTAAAATAGATTTTTGCAACATACGAAGTTTAAACTCGAACATAAATTCAGTGCACCAACACCTGCAATCAAATAAACCACATGTACTTGCTCTCTGTGAAACCAAGGTCAGTTCATCGACCAACACAGTCAACTATCTTTATCCTGGGTACGACTTCTATTCCCGATTTAGGCGTAACTTTGGAATCTGTCTTTTTGTCAGAAGCGACCTCTCTTGCGAACGCGAAGAGGCTCTGGAGTCCCCAAACTTTGATGTTATGTGGTTAAAAATAACGACTCAACAAACCACAAGGTTCATCTGTATCCTCTATCGACCACCAAGTGATACCAACTTTAGAACGCTTTTCGCTTCTCTTGCAGACACCATCGATCATTTACAAACTAACTATCCAAGTGCCGAAATTGCCATCCTGGGCGACTTTAATGTCCACAATATCAACTGGCTTAAATATTCAAATAGTACCGACGAACAAGGGCGTGAAGCTGAATCATTCTCAATCAGTTCTGGCTTAACTCAGCTTATTGATGAACCAACACGGATCCCTGATCGAGACGCGGAGTTCGCCAATCTACTTGATCTGTTTTTAAACCACCAATCTGGAGATTTACACGGTCATCGTAAATCCGCCGTTAGGTTCTTCCGACCATAAACTGCTTTCGACATCGAGTATCTTGCCAATCAGTGACAGAGAGGCGCCTAAGCCGCGCAAGATTTGGCACTACAAATCTGCTAAATGGGAAGATCTCATGGAATATTTTCGAACTTTCCCTTGGTTAGACAACCCATCTGATTGCGCCAGGGAGGTCTCCGATGTTATTTTGGCTGGTATGGAAGCTTACATCACTTTTTCGAAGAAATACCCCTCCAACGGCAAGCCTTGGTTTGACCGAAAATACAAAGAAGCTGTTTCTTCTAAACATCTTGCCTACCGACAATGGCGTGAAAATCCTAACACCATATTATCGACGAAACTAAGGAGGCACACAATCAACCAATCAACGAATTAGAAACAAACTTCTCGCTTGTCCAACAATGCCAGGTCCTTTTGGGTAGTCGCTAAGGCAGTTAGTCAAAATTTCACCAAATCCACCATATCACCATTCACACGGCCAGATAATTCTATTGCAACGACACCTGTTGAGAAAGCGAACTTGTTGGCTGAACTCTTTGCTTCACATTCTAGTGTCGATTTTCAAAGAAAAACACCACCTATTATTCGCATATTGCAGTCAAGGATGCCCGATGTTGTTTTCAGACAGCGTGTCATAAAGCGTATTTTAATGAAGCTAGACACCAAAAAGGCTTCTGGCGCTGACAGAATACCACTCATAGTTCTCAAAAACTGCGCGAGGCAACTAACACCAGTTTTCTGTAGACTTTTCAACCTATCCTACAGAAAGGGAATATTTCCTTCTTGCTGAAAATCTGCCACAGTTCAGCTGATACCTAAAAAAAGGCAAGAAGACCTTGCCAAATAACTATCGACCAGTCGGACTGCTTCCAATAATATCGAAAGTCATGGAAAGGGTTATCAATCAGTATCTTCTAAAATATCTTGAAGGATTCAACATTATTAGCGATCACCAATATGGCTAACACATGTTTGGAATAACTCAATTGAACACTTTGGAGAATCTCGAGGCTCCATACTGTCTTCTACTCTTTTTCTCATTTACATTAACGATCTGCTCGAAAAGACCGAGAATCCAATCTACAACTTTGCAGATGACAGTACGCTTATCTCTTCATTCACTTTGAACATTCGGACATCGGCTACTCAGGCGAATATCTGCAGACAGCAGAAGGTCGTTCAACTTAACAAAGACCTGAAAGAAATTCTATCTTGGGGTGACAGTAATCAAGTGGAATTTAACGCTACAAAAACCTAGGCGGCAGTTTTTTCTAAAAAAGTTAATGTTGCTGAACCCGACATAGTCATGTCGGGGCACTCTATTCCCCTAGCATCGTCACTCAATTTGCTGGGCGTTAATTTGGGAGCAAATATGGCCTAGCATGAACATGTTGCAGGCATTCCAAGGAGAGCTTCTCAAAAGTTGGGAATATCATTTCGAACCAGAAAGCTTTACACTCCACAACAACTGTTAATTCTTTACAGAGCTCAAATTCGACCAACTATGAAATACTGCTCCCATGTTTGGGGCTCCGCTTCCCATATTTGTTCGGAGTAGAGCTGTTCGTCTAATTGGAGACCCGGAACTGACTGGTGGCCTAGATTCGCTGGAACACCGAGGAACGGTTGGCGACTTGAGTTTGTTCTACAAGTATTTTCATGGAAAGTGTTCGAAGGATGTAGCCCGCTTAATGCCTCCCAGAGCGGTGCATGTTAGAAATACAAGTCGCGCTAATACTTCACATCCGTATGAGGTTCAGCTTGTTACTCCGCGTACAGCGCTTTTCAAGCAGTCTTTTATATGGAGAACATCATCCCTTTGGAATAATTTGCCCAGGGCTGTGTTTCCCACCGAGTACGATTTACAGCGATTCAAGAATAACTTATATCGCTTTTTCCGTACACGTGCCGCTCCTGGAGCGCTTTAGGGACTTCCTTGCCGCACGTGTGCTAGACCCATAATTATATATATATATATATATATATATAGATATATATATATATATATATATATATATATATATATATATATATATATATATATATATATATATATATATATACAGACGACACTGTTTATAGTGAAACTCTTTATAGTGCAATTTTTTCAAGACCTAGAATATCTTACATATATAGCAATATATACGGATTTTCTCTTTATATAGTAAAAAATTCTCTATAGTGAAATTTCGGTCAACATTTTGGTTTTTCACTATATAGAGCGTCGACTGTATATATATATATATATATATATATATATATATATATATATATATATATATATATATATATATATATATATATATATTGTTCAAAATGTCCAAGCTTTTTAATTTTTGACAAAACAATGTAGTGTATTCGTGTATATTTGATATACACGAATACACTACAAAATGTATACAAGTGTTTTGTAGAGAATGACGTAAGTTTGGTGTTGTAATATTACATTTTCAAACGGATGCTATTTCGTTACATTATATATTTTATTATTATCTTATTTGTCAGTTTATTATTATTATTTTAATATTTAACGTAAGTTTTCAATAAGTCATATTTAAAAATGAAAATATATTTCTCGTAAAAATTAATTAAAAAAGTGAAGGAAATTTCTATATTTATTTTACAGGATAATAAATAATTCCTTGTATTAATTAGATAACTCTAATTTACGTCTTATATGTTTTGTAGTGCAACTACTTCTATAACCCGCCCCATATTGTATATAGGTAACATAAATATTACGGACGTATTTCGGTGCTACAATTAATAGTTTTAAAATCTTGTTAACACCTTGCTTTTCGTTGAAAGTGCTCTCTCTTGAAGTGCCGACAACTTTCATAAATTCTATTTTAAGCTTATAAAACTTAAACAACTTGTCAAGCTGCACCATATATCAATTTATTTTTTATTTATTTACGAGTTGCTAGAAAATACTTTCTTTGCCATCATAACTTATAGACGAGACAGTCAGCTGTGCCCCTGGGATAGTACACGAGCGAATGTGAATGGAATAAGAAAATGTGTAGTTTTTATTTTAAGGATAGATGAGTTCTTTGTCGGCGAGGGTACGAGATTATGTTTTTTGGTTGAGTCATTAACTTTTAATGCAAGTTAAAGTCTAGTTGATTAAATCTAATTTTTTATTGCAAATTCTTTACTTATCTTTTGAAATATTTAATTTTGTGTTTCTATATTGGGGTAATGGGTATTATTTAATAATTGGTAAGGTGGACGAATAAAGAATTGCGATTTTTGGATCTTAGAATAAGAATAATGATGCATATGAATTGAAATCCTTGATCTACTGTTCTTTAAATATTCCTTTCACGTCATCAAAGGTGAAGAAGATTCTTAAGCTTAGTGTCTGCGTAATCAGAATGGGGCGTTTATGGTTGTAAAGAGGTGGGATTCTCTTATAAAATCATACATATTAGTCGAGATCTTTATCGTCGATCCTGTGTTCCAGATTTCTTTTACGTCATCGGAGTAAAAGAGAACTCTGGAGCTTATGGTGTCTGCATAATCCGATTGTAGTGGAATAGACCTAAAAGGTTACAGAGAGTTCGTATCCAAGTATAAAAAATGCTTTATTCAAAGTATGCTCCATCGCTTGTTATTAAATTTTCCCATCTGTCAGGCAATTTGTGAATACCACGCCAGTAAAAATCTTCCCCTTTTGCTGCGAACCATTCATAGAGCCATTTTTTCACATCTTCGTACGAACCAAAGTGCTGCTCAGAAAGTTCGTAACCCATCGATGCAAACAAGTGGTAGTCGGAAGGAGCCAAGTATGGTGAGTAAGCCGCATGGGGTAGAACTTCCCAGCTGAGTGCTTCCAACGTGTCGCGAACTGGTTTTGCCGTATGTGATGGAGCATTGTCATGAAGAAAAATGACTTTGTGTTGCCTCTTTCGGTATTCCGGCCTTTTTTCAAGCAAGCGAACGCTTCAAATCGGTCAATTGTTGACGGCAATGTTTAGTATTAACCGTTTCCCCCAGGTTTTAACAGCTCATAATAGGCCACGCCCCTCTGGTCCCACCAAACACAGAGCATCGTCTTTCTGCCAAAGCCATTCGGTCTTGCGGTCGATGTGGATGGTGCGCCTGGGTCTGCCATGATTTTTTGCGCTTGGGATTCTCAAAATAAATCCACTTTTCATCCTCTGTAACTATACGATGCAAAAATGACTTCCTTTTGTACCGAGTGAGCAAAATGTCACACGTGTTTTTGCGCTTTTCCATTTGCTTGTTGTTCAACTCATGTGGTACCCATCTACCGGTCTTCTGAATCTTTCCCATCTCTCGTAGCCGATTGTTGACTATCGCCCAATTGCTCGGCGAGTTGTTTTTGTGTTTGCGAATCATCTTCGTCCAACAGTGCATGTAATCTTTGTATTTTTTTGGCGGTTTTCCATGTTCCTTGTCTGCAACATCGAAGTTACCACTTTTGAAACGCCGAAACCATTGGTCACACGTATCTTGCGATGGAGCATGTTCACCATAAGCTTCTCGAAGTAATCGGTATGATTCAACAGCAGTTTTCTTCAAATGAAAACAAAAAATTAATGCTGTCCGCGAATTCTCTTTGTTCGGTATAAATTTCGATATATTGAACACAACAACACAACACTATGCACACACTTTTTGATGACACAACAAAATGGCGCAGTGTCAAATCTTTATAGCACAAACTGCATTGGTGCACCATCTGTTGTCTGAAATCCGCATTTCATACTTGTACACCTGGTATGCTTTCAGCATGTTCAGTTGTTACTTTTTTATTGTACTTCTATAGTCTCAATTCAATGTTGCATTTCTTGTTTTACCATTCGTACGGCATTGATGAGATCCTCAGATTTTGATATATTTCTGGAGAAATCCTAAGATGTCTACAAGCCGACAAACCTGATAAAATGTTGCTCGATAAGACAAAAAAAAATTGTGGTAATTAAATTTGCGGCACTCGCTGAGAGAAACATTAGCAATTACAGAAGAGGAAAAACGTTTTAAGTTTAAAAATTCCCACGACATTTAATAGCATAAGTAGTCTTAGTTATCGGAGTTTTAGCAGAAATTCAGGACACATTCCTAGAAAACTTAGAAAGATACCAGATTGCTGTATTATACCTAAGTCATCTAAAATGAAAATGTACCCAGCGGTTCTTCTAGGTTCTCTCAGATTGTTTAGGAAAACTTAATTGTTCCAAAATCCCAAACAACAGGGCAATGGCTCATGATCTCCAACTGGTCATTCTGGTATTCCCTGTGGCATTCTTTTTATTATTAAATATATTAATATGCTTGTATTACTGCAAGGTACCATGTGTGGGTCGGAATCACAGGATTCCTCGGATTGGATTTTTCTTTTACTTTTCAGATAATAATTTGGAACAACAAAGTATATATCTTGCTTCATTCTTTCTATTTTTAGCGATTAGTAATCATTATCGAGATTCTTCTCAAAAAAAGTATTATAATTTTTTTTCAGAAATGTGGAGAGAGTCTATTTAAATTAAATTCAGTTCATATCTACCTACGGTAACAATATAGGTAGATAGTTGCTTTCATCATCATCATCAGCCTCTCTCCACCCACAGTGGGACATAAGCCTCCTTCATGTTCCTTCATCTTCTCCTGGCCTGTGCCACCCTATACCATTGCTTGCCGACATATTTTTTCACATCATCGAACCAACGTTTTTGCGGCCTCCCAACACTTCTCTTGGATGTTCTGAGCCTCCAATGAGATCTTCTATTGGGCCATTCATTTAGGTTTTTTCTCGTCACATGTCCAACTCATTCCCGTTTGAGAGATGCTGTTCTTTCTATGACATCTGTAACACCCGTTCTGAATCTTATGTTAGCGTTTCTCATTTTATCCCTTATGCTCACTCCCAGCATTGCTCGTTCCATTCCCCGTTGTGCAACTCTCAATTTTCCAATACTTTCTTGCCTTAAAGTGATCGTTTCCATTCCATATGCTAGAACGGGCAGAATGCAACTGTCTAAAGCTTTTTTTTAAGGAACCTGGGATATCTTTATTTCTTTAGATCCCCGACATTTTGTCAAGCGTAGCCCAGTTCAAACGGATCCTTCTATGTATCTGCGCCTGTTGGTTTGCTTTACCTTGTTTAAGAAGATACTTTAGTTATTGAGTTGTCAATTTTAAAATGTTTTTTGATATCTAACATAATTTGTGTCTTATCTAGATTTATTTCAAGGCCTACTTGTTCCTTATTAATTCATTTAACATGATTTCCAATTCCTTGGGGTTTGAGCTCATCAAGACTATGTCGTCAGCGAACCTCAGATGATTCAGAAATTTTCTATACACGTTTATTCCATTTTGTTTCTAATTTAATTGTTTGAACACATTTTCCAAGGCTAGTGTGAACAGTTTTGGTGATGCTGTATCTCCCTGCCTGACACCTCTTTTTAATGGAATTTTTCCAGTTATGGCATCTTCGTCTATTTTTATGTGCATTGAGGCATGGTTGTAGATAGTTTTTATTATGTTGCTGTATCGAGAATGAATTCTTGCGTCATCTAATTCCTTGAAAACAGACCATAGTTCTAGATATCTACTTTCGTCTTTCAATTATTTCTGTTTCTTGGAAGGTTTCGAATAATTCTGAAGAAACTTTTTTGAAAAAATTGGTAGTCATTTATAAAGTATCACCCTTGGGAACACGTAGCTCTAAAATAAACAGTGACTCTGAACTTCTCACACTGAATATTAGCGTAATCCAAGCAATGCATTTTAGCATTTTACGGAGAAGCTACTTTATAGTACGGTATTAACAAAAATATATATAATTATGTCAAGCAAAGTTTGGAAAAAATATTATAATATTATTTATACTACAATAATTAACGACCCACACCCCTTTCAACACTTTTACCTGTTGGAATTAAAAGTAATAAAATTAATTTTCAAATACTCCGACTCCAAGAATTCTGAAAAAGACATAAACACGATGTATTCACAGCAACCCCTCTCACCCCCTACCTTATTCCTAAATACCTTATATATTTTGCTATAAATAATATGCTTAAAATTTTTACATCAAGTAAAAGCCTGTAAAATTCTCATAATACTACGGAAACTATACAACTATTATCAACAGGGCCGGATCCAGCGAGGGGTGATCGCCCTCCCCCCTGGGGTCAACCTAACCTAACCTAATAAAGAATAGTAAAAATATAAAAATGTGTATATACTTACCCTAATAACTCTATAATCTAATATAACTTAATGTTGAAAGAGTTTAAAAAATAATTTCTAAGCCAAATAACTTTATAAAGTTAACATAATACAGTAGAATCCCGGTTATCCGAGGTAACGTGGGGGGCACCCTCCTCGGATAACTGAAAACTCGGATAATCCGGATTTGTTTTTTTATAAAATAAACACCAATACTTTAAACCGATGTATTAACGTTTTTAACATATAAATAGGTACATACATTATAAAACAGTGAAATAGGTATCTATGCGCTTCTGTTTTATATTGCATCTTCTTTTTCTCGTTGCAATGTTTCTCCATCTGTTAAGAAGAAGCAAATCCCCTGGGGTTGCCCCTGGTTGTTGTTCGATATACCTCAAAGCTTTTTCCAAAGAAGAAAAACCTTCTTGATGAGAGATCTTAGTGGGAGACTGTTCATCCACCGCCGCTTCGTTATCGTCATCGTCACCTGATTTTTCGGTTTCCTAAAAGGCATTCGTTATTTCTTCAATACTCATTTCTTCTTCTAAATCATCTGCTGTAATCCATTCAACAACATCTTCTCTTGTAACATTTTCGCAACCTTTTAATTTTTGCATTAATTCAAATAAACTTCTTTCTTTTTTCTTCTATCTCGCTGTCAAAATTTGAACAGGACATTTCTCCATGGCTTCTCAATTTCAAAGCTAATTCATTTAATGGAGTATCATCTACAATGTCATTATAGTCCTCAAAATCAATAACTTTTGACCAAGATTTTTGAATAGTAGTAGTACGCACAGAATCCTAAGCTTGACTTACCCAGTAAATACCATTTTTTCAGTGTAACCTTTCTCATCCCATTGATAATATCCTCCTTTTCTGTGTATTCTAACAGATGTTCAAGATATAAACGCCTATATTTTTTTTTAAATGTTTTCGAGGATGCCTTGATCCATTGGTTGCATTATGCTGGTTACATTTGGGGAAAAAATTTTATAACAATTTCACCCACATGAAGTCCTTCTCCAGGGTGAGAGGGGGCATTATCCATTAACAAAATTGCTTTAATAGGAAGACGGTTTCTGTTCAAAAATTTAGTCACAGATGGCACGAATTCTTCTTCAAACCAGTTAGTAAATAAGGTTGCATCCATCCATGCACTCTTCTGTCTTTTGTAATAGACTGGTAGGGCTTTGGGTAAGATGTCTTTTAAAGCTCTGGGACGTGCAGACTTGCCAATCACCATCAGAGGGATTTTGAGCTTGCCAGATGCATTGGAACATACCATTATAGTTAATCTTTCCTTACTTCGTTTGTGCCTAAGAGCTGATTTTTCCTGTCGAGATGCCAATGTTTTTGATGGAAGCATTTTATAATCCAGACCAGTTTCGTCACAGTTGTAAATTTGATCACATGTGTATCCACAATCTTCGATTTTCTTTCTAAAATTCTGCTTAAACTTCTCAATTGATGACACATCAGCAGAAAGTTTTTCACCACATATAGTCAGTTGTCGTACACCGTACCGTTTTTTCCAGCGGTCAAGCTAGCGGTAAACTGATCTATCTCTGGGAATTGCCTACTAATCATTATTGCTTTCTGTTGTAAAATTGGACCTGACAGAGGCACACCTTTTGGTCTCTGTTGGTTAAACCACATGAATAAAGCTTCGTTAACCTTTTCATAGTCGCCGATTTTCATTGATTTTCTTCCTGAGGACGAGGAGGCTTGATTTATACACCACTCTTCTATTTTTGTGCGGGTTCTTTTCCAATCTCCAACTGTTACCTCACCTACTCCATAAACTCGTGCAACAACTCTAATTGTCTCTCCTGCTTCAATTCTACTGATGGCTTTTAATTTTCCTTCAATAGGAACGACGATTCTTTTACGCTTGTTTTGCTCCATTATACTACGACAAACAAAAAATTCAAACAAAGCAGTTCGTATTAATTACACTTAACTACCAGAACTCCAGCCAAATAAATTATGTGAGTATACTCGTACTTCTTCGTAGTAAACGGTATACGCATTGCATTCACGCAAATTTACATGCTGAAAGAGTCGAAAAACATAAATAAGGGAACCCCTCACACGGACCAGAGGGATTCCCCGAAGGCCCCGACGATTTTAAATGGAAATATGTACATACATATTTTAGAAGCTCGGTTAATACGCAGCATAGACGCGCGTGCCTCGGATTATTAGGTTCTTAAATTGGCTCGGTTAATCCGGAGCTCGGATAATCGCGACTCGGTTAATCGGGGTTCCACTGTATATATAACCTTTTACATATATTGTTGTTGAATTAAAAATATACAATAATTTGTAAGATGTTTTATAATAATATTTTTACATTAATAATTAAATAATTATATTATATAATAATTACTGTAATAAAATTTATAAAAGCTTAAAAATAGAGGGTGAAAATAGATGTAACTATTATTACACGTTTAAATAATTTATTTATCAAAATTGTGTAAAAATTTTTTCTAGTGCGACTCAGCGGTTTATTTACTTTGCACGCGTTTCATAATATTCTGTAATATTTATATAGTAAGGCGGTCCTGATCGCTGCGAGTACAAGCTAGTCACCGAAATTTGAGGCAACGCACTGCCTAGTACCGGTCAATGGAAATACTATTTTCTGTGTAGTCGTTAGTAAAAAAAAGGTCATTAAGTTAAAGAACAGCCTGTCGTCCCTCCTTCAACAGACGGCTGAATCCGTCCCTGATTATCAACCTCCTCCCATTTCACTCCTTCTTGAGTTAAAATTGAAAATAATGTAAAAATAACCTAATTTTCAGATTCCTCGATTCAAAAATACTGAAAACGATTTATAATACGATATATCTGAAATAACCCCTTTAATTTCCATCGCCACTTCTTTAACCCCTTATATATTTTCCTGGAAATATTTATGCATAAAATTTGTTTATAATTGCAACAAGGAACCAGAAAAGAATACTGTATTACTATTAAAACCTTATAAAATTTATCGACACTCAACTTCTTTATCTCCTTTCTCTAAAGCGATGTAGACCAAATATATAGGTCTCATCCCATCATTAGGTATTACGCATGTATCAAGTTTCAAAATGATATCTCATTTCGTTCGTGACTTATCTTGCTGACAGACTGACACACCAAGAGACCGACAGACAGACCGACCTAATCTCGGGAAGTAATTTTTTCATAAAAACAATACTTTAACAAGGAAAATGAAACAGCATTTTTAGTCTCCTTTTAGAATTCTTGTATTTTTTAATGGTCAATTTTGAATATTTCTTTAGATTATGAAAACGTATTTTTTTAATTTTTAGTGTTCCGTACGGAATACTTATAAGATTACTTCGGAGTCAGTCTGTTATCACAGCCGATTTTCACCGAAACTATTAGAAAATTAAAATTTGGCATTAATATAGGAATTGATGGCCTCATCCGAGCCGTGGAGTTTTGAAAGTTAAATTTTGAGTTAGGGGTTAGTTTTAGGGGTGAAATCGGAAGTGAAAACAAAAATTTACCAGATCGAGTGGGTGTCAAATGACAGCTTGTAAAAACACGAGTTCAAAAATATATATAATGTAATACTTCCGCACACTTTCCTCCTTATTATGTTTAAAAAATTGCGAAAATCGATGTCTCCTCATACCTCGAAATGTACTGATAAAAAAAATTTTGAAAAAATTATGAAATATATTCCACAGGGTGTAGATTGAACGAAAATTATCACGAGTGCATTATTTTTAATAATTAAGCTGGTATATAAAAAAAAAAAAAAAAATTTTAAAGTCTTCAGTTTTCAGTAAAGATCGGAAAAAAAAACTTTGTTGAAAACTCATTTGGGGTGTGTTTTGTGAAGTTATTGATCATTTTATACTTCCGTAGCAAAAATTTTTAAATTAAAAGTAATCAGCGTACCGAACACTAATTGCGCAAGTCCGACTTGCACTCGGCAGGTTATTTTTAAAAATAAAAGTAGAGACCGGACGAAAATACTTATTAAGTAACAAATGGATTTATAAGCATACTGAATCTTCAAAACTTCAAATTAATGAAGTAAGCAAGAATAATATAAATATCATTCATTGTAAAAAAAATTAAATATTATTTTTCGACTATTGCCAAGAGATAGTTTGCAATCGATGAAATGTTGTAACTGAATGTTTTTTTTGGTTGCAGGCACCTATAGAACATATAGAACAATTTAGTTCCATTTATACGGCAATAAAGTAAGTATTTTTAGAATTACAGTTTTTTATTAATAATTAATTAATTAATAAATAACTGTTTTAAGGGCATTTTAGAAAACTCGACACCTACACTAATAATCATGGAAATAATACTCGTAGTTCTCAAACCCAAAACTATTATAAAGGAACGGAAACAAAAGAAAAAGTCTATTAATGAAAATATTAATCAAGTTGGTAAAATATATTACATCCTAAAATAAAAACTTTTCGACTTAAAATAATAATAAACACACTTCACCTTCTAAAACTTCGATCTGCTGAGAATAGATCCCTCAAACAAACGAATAAACTAAAAAACTATAGCCCATCCTTTTTCAAATCCGAAATAGTTGTTTAGAGTACAGGGTCCTACGCAGAGTGTATTATAAAAATGAAAAATAATTTAAAAAAAAACAGGTTTTTTACTATTTTGATGTATTGTTATTAGCGAGTTGGTCATTGTTTTGAATCTTTCCTACATTTAATGCATTGGTAAAACTTTCTAACGTTTTATTACGAGATAACTCTGAATATAAAAATATATTTTATTGCTAGAATAGTGAAGTTTTCATGTCTTTTTAGATACCTACATGCCTCTCTTACTTATTTCCGTTTTTAGGTATTAGTATCATATTTTCGTTTTAAAGGTTTTCCTAAAAAGTATATTAAATATCTCTTTAGAAGAGATCAACATAACCGAAAGAGAATATTTTATGTACGTCTCGGTCAAAAACTTTTAAAAAATAAGAAATCCTACCGTTTTTAAAATTGAATTTCTCTTCTCATGAAGCTTAAAGTTTAAAAGCATACCTATCGGTGGGGGCTTTTAAGGCCACAGAGCGACCGAGGATTGTTCAGATAAGCTGGCAACAATTATCGTTAGGTAGCACAATCGTCAGGGTTCCACCCTGGGTGCGGTGATATTATGTGGGTACGACACTAAGTACTGTAAGTTTTATTTCCGGGTTTATTTATTCTAGCTCGGTTGATGAGCCAAGATAGGGTGAAACTAGGTCCGGGATGTATTGACAAATAAGAGAACAGTGGGTTCTTGCTGATATATGGACTTTATTCCTTTTTAGTAGTTGATACTGGTTTTTTAATAATTTAACTAACTGGTAGTTTGTTTTTTCTCAAGTTATCGAAAAATCATTATAGATTACTAAACGATAAATATATCGTTTATTAGGATCATTTTAAAAATTTTATAATAATAGGTGTGCCATATTCATATAATATGTTCAATTGAATCTACAATTAACTTGGTTTAACATGAGGTTTTATTAATATTTATTAAAATCCAGTAAAATTTTTTTTTTATGTTTTTGAGTATCTCTAGTAGTTGTATATCGTTGTATCCCTGTATTTCTCCATAATATCTCCTTAAAATCTCCATAAAGTATAATTTTTATAGTGTTTTACTTACTTTAAGCACTAAAATATATAGTGTGGTAAAATAAGATGCAGTCACTATTAAGTTTTAATCTAATAAATTTAAATAACCCTTACTTACCTTTTACTTCCCTTACTATAGTGTTGTGTTCATCACACTCCGAGATATGAACATTTTCAGGACCTCCAGATAATGAAAAACATAGCCTCTCATTTGGGCATGGCATATAATATTTGAAGTAAGAATGAAACGGCGATATCGGTTTAAACGAGGGTATAAAAGGGGTAAGGGTTCAAAAGTTTGTATATTTCAAACATTATTAAGACATTTTTTCCTGGTTTTTGGTTGCAATAGCGAACAAATTTTTAAGTACTTTTACTTATAGTTCGCCAGATAATTTTGGATATATTGAGTATATGTTGTTTTCGGGGTCTGAAACCTGTATTATTTCTTCTATTTTCTTTTTAAATTATATATAGTTAAACATATAAAGAGTAAATATAGTAGGAAAGGGATTTAGAAAGTTTGCTTTGTAGATATATTTTATATCATTTTCAGGGTTCTTGAAGTTCTCTTTTGGAATCTAAAAATTTTGTTATTTTTTTTATTGTTTTTTATTTTAACAAAAAATTTATACGGTATATTGAGAGAAATCTTAGGTTTCTGTTCTATCTATCGACTGGTATTGCTTGGATTTTTTTTTAGTGTAAGGTCAAAATTAAGTACATATTTATTTATTTCTTTAAATTGTGAAGTCCAACTACGTGTAAACTTTCTTTATTTTCAGTGCTAAGCTTTCTGATCGCGGTTCGATTCTAAACATCGTGACCTCTCATGCAACCGTGCTTGCCACGCTCCTCCACTCCTCATGGTCCTCCGCTGTATGCATGACGTCATTAAGCGACATATTTGTTAAATTCTTATTTGGTCGATGTAGCGATTTGGTGATCGACCTCTCTTTCGTTTGCCCTCTACTTTTCCCTGGATGACGAGCTTTTTGGTGCCGTCTCGTCTAACAAGGTGACCAAAAAATTTAAGAATTTGTCTTTGAATGGTTGAGAGTAGGTGTTCATTTACTTTTATCCCTAATTCCTTCAGAATGGAGTCGTTTGTTTGTCTTGCTGTCCATCGATTCCTCATCATCCTTCGGTAGCAGGTCATTTCGAAGGCCTGTATTTTTCAGCGACATACAGCGTTAATGGTCCAGGGTTCTGTTCCGTAGGTAGCGATGGGAAAGCTCAGGGTTTGGACCAATAACCTTTTTGTTTGTTTTCCGATTTGCTGATCCTTCCATAACCTGGTCGGACTCGATAGTGCAGTCTTGGTCATGCCGATTCTCCTCTTTACTTCACCTTCACAGTCATCTTTATTAGAGATGCGCACACCAAGAAAAATTAGTTCTTCTTTTTCCTCGATGCTCCGTAGGGCATGAAAAGGATGAGGTACTGTTCCCTGTCTGTCAACAATCCTTATTTGGCTTTTTGTGCTGTTTAGCTTTAAACCGGCCTCTATGGTGGAGCAACTGAGCCATTTCTTCTTCTGAAGAAGCCAGAAGAGTATCGTCAGTGAATCTTCGGTTTGATATTTTTCTACCTGCTAACGACACTCCATCATCCCAATCTTCGGTGGCTTTTCTTATAATCCACTCCCCGTAGATGTTGAGGAGGAGTGGTGATAAGACACAACCCTGTCTGACTCTCTTCTTAACTTGAAAAGGCAGAAACAAGTCATCGTCGATTCTGACATAAGCCTCGTTACTCAATTATAGTCTTGATCAACTGTATCAGACATCCCGGTACTAGTATCTCCTGCAACACTCTCCACAAGTGGTTCCAATCAACACTGTCGAAGGACTTAAAATAGTCCAGAAAACAAAAGATACTAGGTATGTTACATTCATATATTGTACTCTTCCAAAAATCTTCCAGTTTGAGAGTTTTTAAATCACGGAAACATATAGTTTGTAATGTTCGTTCGTCTGACTGATGAATTTTTGTCTTTAACTAGCTAACGAAACGAGATAACGACTTAAAATTTAATACATTCCTAGTACTTGCGTTAGGAAAGGAACATACAGTTTTCTTTAATATTGCTTTAAGGAAATCGATTGGAGATTCGTAGAAATATTTATAGTCAAATATATAAGGGAGGAGGAGAAGGTTCAGTGTATTTCAAATATAGCATGTTATGTCCTTTTCAGTGATTTCATTTTATTTGTTCTAATTTTAATAGAAACCATAGATGGATCTTAGCCTGGGTCTGATTACGAGAGACTTTAAAAAAATTAATACTGTTCTTTTTATCTTATTATTTTTTTGTTTTAAATGATTCTCTAATCAAGGAAATAACTTTCACATTGTGATTCCTGGATACCGTTGAGCGTACAAATCTCTTACCCCTCTTCGATTTGTTCTGGCCATTGCGTATATTAATAACATACTAATTTGATGCAGGGAAAGTTAGGCATTTTAATTAAAGACATAAAACCGGTCAAGTGCAAGCTGAACTTGCGCAATTAGTGTTCCGTACGTTAGTTGTTTTTAAAATAAAAATTTTTGTTAGGGAGGTATAAAATGATCAGTGACTTCACAAAACACACCTCAAATAAGTTTTCAATAAAGTTTGTTTCCGATCTTTACTGAAAACTGATGACCTTGAAATTTTTTTTTTGTATACCAGATAAATTATTAAAGGTAATGCATTCGTGATAATTTTCGTTCAATTTACACCCTGTGGAGAATATTCCAGAATTTTTTCAAAATTTTTTGTTCAGTACTTTTCGAGATAAGTATTACATTATATATACTCTTGAACTCGTGTTTTTACAACCTTTAATTTGACACTCTACAAGTACCTAGACCTAGACCTAGTAAACAAAAATTTTTTTTCACTTCTGATTTCACCCCCCCCCCAAAACAAACCCCTTAATTCAAAATTTAACTTTTAAAACTACATGGCTCTGATGAGACTATCAATTCCTATATTAGTACCAAATTTCAACTTTCTATGTCAAATAGTTTCGGAGAAAATCAGGTGTGACAGACGGACGAATGGACATCGAAGTAATCTTACAAGTGTTCCGTGCGGAACACTAATTAAAGCATTTAAATTTTTTATATATTTTGTAAGGGAATAAATTCTGTCTTAATTTACGACCCACGAATATCAAAAGAACAGCTTAAATTATGCAGTAATAATGACGCCATAAAATAAATGAAATCATTGAAATCCAATAACCCGCCCTTTAGTATGCATAGCCACTTCAGATGGAAGCACAGCATTAACGCATTGTTTAGATAGAATGGATGAAAATTGGGGTGAAGTGCATTTTAAAATTATAAAATTCTCTGTAAAATATAAATATTTAATCAACTGTATCATTTCATTAGAATTATTTGCTATTTTTCCGGCATTTTTTTGGTTGAACTGGAAGTAGTAATTTGATGACATCAGTCATTACTTCTAATCTAAGCACAAATAACATTATTATTTTGTTTATATCTCACGGTGTGCCTGAAACAGTTTTAATGGCGACCACTCCAAATTCGGCGGTATTCGATTAGTGTACTAATACAGAAGAGCATGTGTGATTGATTTTAAAGTTTTTTGCCGAGCTGTTTTGAAAAAAGTGCATTTAAAAATTGAAAATGGAAAATTTCGAAATGAAATAAACATAATTTTCTACATTAAAAATGCTCAATGAATTTATTTAAAATATATTTACATCATATTTATGTGATATTGTTGAAACTGTCTATAATATTATACATGAAAACCGTTAATTTGAGGCGTGGTGGAAGTTTGTTTGTGCTCTGGAACCAAAATTATGATAATTTTAAGATTTTTTAAAATTCCAGGTCAAAAATCAAAGTTAATTTTCTCGACATTGTATAAATGTGCATGTGTGATAGATGATAAATTTTAGTTTGAGTTAGGTCAATAATGATATTAGTTGAATTTAAATTGGCTAGGTGTAAAGCTGTAGAAAATGACATAACAGTTGTCCATTTCCCTGCCTTAGTATATTATTATTTAATTCAATAAAATGTTTAAAAAACGAAAAGATAGTGCTCTTACTCATGAAGAAAATCAAGAAAAATTATGTTTATTATGTTCGAAACAAAAAAAGATTCGATGAATAAAATTGCTGGATCTTTAAAAGATTATATTTTAAAAGTAATAAATTTCAATTCAGACGATAAACGTCTTCCCATGGTAATTTGCACTTCTTGTAAAATCTTAGTTTATGAGGCTGTTAAAAAAAAATGAAACAATTCATTGAGTTACCTGATTATTCAACATTTAAAGCATTTCATAGAAATGCGAGGTCTCAAGAAGAAAATGAATGTAGTTTGTGTGGTTTACCGCGAAAACCAAGTTATATTGATTTTTTAAATAGTGAATCTAGAGTGGAAACAAAAGAAATAGTTGCAAGGTATTCTCCAAAATGTATCATAAAATTGTCATGGGGAAAGCCTCATTTTTGTTGCCGCTTAATTAATTTCTAAAATTTAAAAAAATATGCAACTGATACTCTGCTTCCCAAAGAGAAAGAACACTGAGTATGTGATTTATTAAAAAAGATAAATTTGTTGACAAAAAAACATCTGAAGTAGCTATTTCTTTATCGCAAAAAAGAGAGAAGCCATTAAATGTTGTACTAAAAATAAGTCGTATTATTATTTTGACGTAATTAGTAAGATTATACCTCGATGAGAAAACATGTTCATATTAGAAGTTAAACTCTTCAATATCATTTTTTAAAGAAATTTCTAGATGATCTAAAACCAAAGTTATGAAAATTTTAAAAATACAAAAAAAATGGATAAAATATGTTTTCACAGATTTTTGACCTGGAAAACTCCTAAAATTACCATTATTTTGGTTCTAGAGCACCAACAGACAACAGCAACGTCTCAAATTAATGGTTTTCACGTATACTATTATAGACAGCTGCAATAATATCACATAAATATGATGTAAATATCTTTTAAATAAATTCAGTGAGCATTACTAATGTAGAAAATTATGTTTATTTCGAAATTTTCCATTTTTAATTTTTAAATGCACTTTTTCAAAACGGCTCGGCAAAAAACTTTTTAAAATTGTTCACACATGCTCTGTATTACTACACTAATCTATTACCGTCGGAAAAGTTGGTGTAGTCGCCGAAGTCATTAAAACCTGTTTCAGGCATACATACCTTGATTTTCATTTGTTTTCTATCAAAAATATAATATTGAGGCATTATGTAAGATTTTCACCCACCATTTCTTCGAAAACTGTCAAAGGTCTTGATATATATTTTCCTATTAATTGTTTACGTATAATTCAAAGATGACATAGTATGTTATACAGGGTGCTCCATATGTATGGAATAATGATTCCACAGCATTTATTAATCAGTTTATCAAAAAAATGTTTTAATAAAAGTGTGTTATACGGCGTACATGCTAACGTTGACAATAAAATAAAGTTCGAAGAAATTACGCCATCTTGATTTTTTTTTAAAGGGGAAGCCCTATATATAATTTTGTTTTTGAGTCCTACTAAAAATTCTAGATATTATGTATCTAACATACCATATGTCTAAATTGAATTGTTTTGGAATTATTGTCATTTGAAATTTAAAATAAAAAAAAGACAAAAAACTATTAATAAATACTCTAGGTAACAATTGCTCAAAATGTCTACTGTTAACAGCGAGGCTCAATCTGTCATAAACAGCCTGAACAGAGTTTTGCAGAGAATCCTGAGTGATCTGTGCTACTTCATATTGAATTCTTTTTTGTAACTCCTCTACAGTTGTAGGTCGACTTCGGTAAACTTTAGTGTTCAAATGACCACATAAAAAAAATTCGAGTGGCGTAAGTTCAGGACTCCTTTCAGGCCATTCTGCAGCACCTCTTCGCATCGCATCCAAATATCTACGAACATTGATTTCATAGTGAGGAGGTGCTCCGTCCTGTTGATACTACAGATTCCTGTTGTTCCAAATTATTTTCATCGGGTAAAAGACCTGCACAAGTTGGAATAGCTTGCTCTTGGAGAAACTGTAAGTCCTGTAAGATTTCCATTGATAAAAAAGGGACTAATGATATGACGTCCATAAATCCCTGCCCACACGTTTATCTTTTGTGGTCTTTGAGAATGACTGTCGATTATCCAGTGGGGATTCTCAGTAGACCAGTACCGGCAGTTATGCCTGTCAACTCTTCCGTTAAGACAAAATGTGACCTCATCAATAAATCATTTTTTGACGCGTTAAGTTGTTACCTAACAGTAAATGTTTGAAACAAGCCAGCTTAATTTTTTTTTTTATTTTGATCTCCTTAATTTCAAATATCAATAATTCCAAAACAGTTCAATTTAGATATATGATATCTAGAATTTTTAGTAAGACACCAAAAAAAAAATATACAGGACTTTCCGTTTCAACGTCAGCATGTGCGCCGTATAACACCCTATAACTTTTATTTAAACATTTTTTTGGTACACTGATTAATTAATGCTGTGGAATCAATCATTATACCATACATCTGGGGCACCCTGTATATACATACATATATATATATATATATATATATATATATATATATATTTATATATATATGTATACATATATATATATATATATATATATATATATATATATATATATATATATATATATATATATATATATATATATTTATTTATTTATTTATTTATTGCGAACAAAACCTATGTTTCAAAGAACCACATCCACTATTTACAATATAATAATTACAAAAAATTAATTTGGACTAACCTAATCTAACTTAAAAACTGATTTAAAGGAGAATCTAAATATTCAACCCAGGAACAAGGACACTTGTTTCCTTGCTCCATTCTTAAATTGTTTATTAACATTTAGTCGAGTAATATCTATATCTGAAAGATGGAGTGCGCTGCAAGCTTGGGGATGTTTAGTTCCAAATTCGTGTGATAATATGGCAAGTTAAATAGAGGTGAATTTCTTAAGTCTCTTTTAGGCATATTATAATTTATTTGATATAAGAGTTTAGGCACATCCAACAAGGCAATTTAAACAAAAAAACATATATCCGAGATTTGGCTTCTGTCTGAAAGAGGTAATAAGTTGTAAGTTTGTGCTACCACTTCTACAGTACAATTGGTCTTAAAGGACACTAACTTAAGAATCTTTTTCTGAATTGCCTCGAGTCTTCCCATAGATGTTGTGGGCTCCAAATAACGGACGCAAATAAGAGTTTACTGTTTATAAATTCAAAATATAAGCCAGCAAGAGTTCTTGGATTGTTAAATTCCTTGCGAGCCCTTGAAAGAAATCCCAACATACTGTTGGGATAAATAAATAATTTTATCGAAATGATCCTTTAACCATTTAGAATTTTTTTGATTTATTTGAATAGTTTTAGTCAAAATGATTGTATTTATGTAGTATAAATGTCTAATGACGTTAACAGTCTACGTAAATGTTATACTAGAACACTTTGTTATATTTAAAAATAAACTGTTGCCACCACAATACTCAGAAAGCCTGTCAAAATTTTCTTGAATTTTAAAACAATCCTCACTGTTATCTATTGTGTTATAAACTTTTAGATCATCTGCACACAACAGAACAGTTCTCAATATTGTTAACATATAAAAACTCCTAATATTGGGGCATATCAGGTCCTAAAAACATGTATCCTTCACCACATACCATCCTTCCAACTTCCCTACCCCTTGTCAACACGTTTGGCCGGCCCAACAAGGAAATGGCTAAAAACCCCAAAATAAACAATGAATATGTCGAATTTCCAAAACGCAGTTCCCCAGACGACTAGAGGAAACTCAAAATCTCCCACTGTTCTTACAGTCAGTCCCATGGATTTTTTTTGGGGGGGGGGACAAAAGTTCGAAATTGAAACACATTCGTATACCCACAGCATATAGACAACCCAAAAGAACAGAATGGTGCGTAACAACTTACAACACAAGAACTTTAGGATCCGAAGAAAAAATTACCAAATTAGAAGAAGAACTAAAAAACATAAAATGGACAGTGTTGGGTTTAGCGGAAATAAGAAGAACAGGAGAGTCTTGTATCACTCTAAAAAGTGGCCATACATTTTTCTATGCAGGTAAAGAAAGTAAGAAAATTCTATTTATACCTAAAGGCATAGCAGAAAATGTTGTTTGGCTCAAAGTCATATCGGAAAGAGTGATTTCAGTAGACATACAGATGAACAGAAGTTGCAAATGTAAGATCGTTTAGGTAGATGCACCGATATCAGACATCGAGGAAGAAGAAATTGACCAACTTTACAAAGATATAAACAAAGCATTGCTACATCAGAAAACAAGATATATCATAATAATTGGCGACTTTAATGCCAAAATAGGTAAACTAGCGAATACAAAGGAGAAGAGGTGTCAGGAAGTTTGGTTTGGGTACGAGGAATAACAGAGGACAAATGTTAACAAATTTTGTCAACGAAAATAACTTGTACGTTGTGAACACTTTTTCTAAAAGCCAGAATATAGACGATGGACATAGCAAAGCCCAGCTGGTATAACAAGAAACGAAATTGATTATGTTTTATCAAATGACAAGAATATTGTAATCGATACTACAGTCTTGAATACGATAAGCATTGGCAGTGACCATTCGATGCTTAGAGCAAAAATAAGAATAAATCTGCAGCAGGAGAGACGTAGATTAATAACGCGTACAAAGATAAAGACACTAACAGAAATAATAAAACAAAACACAGACGAATATGGACAATCACTAGAAAATCATATAAAACACATAAACTACCAAACAGAACTTGATGAACTAAACAGACAAATAACTAACAGCCTACTTATGATTACAAAACAAATAGCTACATCGGAAAAAGAAAAAACACAAAAATGAAGTAAAGAGACACAAGATCTAATGAAACACAGAAGATTATTAACAAATGATCCTACAAATGGCAGATTAGAATTAGAAGGAATAGACAAAAAAATAAAGAAAAAGTTCAGAGAAGATGTCAGACAGTACAGAAAATCGAAAATAGAATAACCCTATAAAAGGGAAAGGATTAAAACAGACAAATAACTAACAGCCTACCCATGATTACAAAACAAATAGCTATATCGAAAAGAGGAAAAACACAAAAATTAAATAAAGAGGCACGAAACCTAATGAAACAAAGAAGACTATTAAGAGATGATCTTACAAATGGTAGATTAGAATTGGGAGAAATAAACAAAAAAATAAAGAAAAAAATCAGAGTAGACATCCGACAGTACAGAAACTCGAAAATAGAAGAACCTTGAAAAAAGGAGAAGTTTGAAAAACCTAAACAAACAAATGAATGAAGTGAGACATCAAACTTATAAATAACGATAATCAAGAGATCGCACAAATCCAAGATATAAAGAAAGCTACAAAAAACTATTATCAAACACTATATGACACGAAAAAAGGAAATAGAGTGATATTAAGAAATGTGGGATCTGAAGAAATAAACGATGTAACAACGGAAGAAATAATGAGCGCCATACAACATATGCACAACAACAAGGAACCAGGGGACGATGAACTAACTACAGAAATGATAAGGTGTGGAGGGGCATCGATAATACAGACTCTTCAAACTCTCTTTAACAGTTGTCTTTTAGAAAGTAAAATAACAACACCTTGGGAAAAAGCCTTGATTGTGCTTATTTTTTAAAAGGGGAACAAATTTAAATTGGAGAATTACAGACCTGTCAGCCTGTTAACATAACATATACATTAACGAACAAATTAGACAGTTATCAACCACGTGAATAAGCGAAATTTAGACGGGGATAGGACACTTTGGACCATCTTCAAACAGTTAGATTACTAGTGTAAAAAGCAAATGAATATAAGGTTACCTTGTGGATAGCAATGGTTGAATCGCTAAAGTAGGAAAAGGAATACTAATGGACGGTGAATGATTAAATCACTTAAGGTTCGCAGATGATGTTACTCTGATCGCCAACACAAAAGAAGAATTAGAAGAAATGCTGATAGAATTAAATAACAAGTCTCGAGAAATAGATCTAAAAATAAACTTCACCAAAACTAAATGTTTGACCAACGAAAGTGAAGATAGCTGCTAGGAACTATTAATAGAATGTGAAAGTTACAAACATTCATATATTTACGATAAAAAATATAAATATCAAAAAATAATTTAAAGGCTGACTTGCATAGAAGAGTCTCGTTGGCTTGATCTGCTTTCGGAAGGTTAAAAGTTAGATTTAAATTAGACATCCCAAATACAATAAAAGCCAGAGTGTTCGATCAATATGTACTGCCGGTATTAACATATGGCACTGAAACGTGGGCTTTAAATAGAAGTATAATAAATAAACTCCAGGTAACCCAAAGAGCAAAGGAGAGAAAAATGCTAAATATTAGACTCCAAGATCGTATTCCTAACATCGAGTATGTATATTAAGGTGGAATTGGGTGGGGCATGTCGCAAGAATGAATGATAAAAGATGGACACGCCGTATAGTTGAATATATATATATATATATATATATATATATATATATATATATATATATATATGTATATATGATACATTAAAATTCCGGGTTTCAATCCGTTCGTCTAACAATGAATTTGCCAAAATCTCATTTGGCATTTCTAAGTGCTCTTGCTGCTGCTGCTCGATACTGTGATCTTGCTGCTGCCGCTCGAACCTAACTGAGAACCGAATTGCGGTCGCCGTCTTTTATAGATTGTAGGTGGGGGATCAAGAGTGTTCGTTCGAGCTTGGGTGTTTGCCGGTCGGTTGCCCGTATCAGTGGTAATTACGAGTTCCGGCGCTATACTGACTGCTGCCTTCTCGATGTTTCGGTTATTCCTTGCTTTAGCTAATAGACCCATCCATGTAGTGGAGCCCGCTTATTTAGCTGTCCATTCTTTTCGATTTCTCTGACTATGCCTGTTTTATAATGTGGAATCGAGGCTATTTGTTTAGATCCCTCAAAATTGATATAGTGACCAGTATCATGATGGTGCTCTGTATCTCGGTTACGACTTCTATTCCCGTATTAGACGTAACTTTGGAATCTGCCTTTTTGTCAGAAGCGACCTCTCTTGCCCACGAAAAGAGGCTCTGGAGCCCTCAAACCTTGATGTTATGTGGTTAAAAATAACGACTCAACAAACCACAAGGTTTATCTGTATCCTCTAGCGACCACCAAGTGATACTACCTTTAGAACACTTTTTCCTTCTCTTACACACACCATCGATCATTTACAAATTAACTATCCAAATGCCGAAATGGCCATCCTGAGCGACTTTAATGTCCACAATATCGACTGGCTAAAATATTCAAATAGTATCGACGAACAAGGTCTTCGAATCATTCTCATTCAGTTGTGGCTTAGCTCAGCTTATTGACGAACCAACGCGGATCGCTGATCGAGACGGGGAGTTCGCCAGTCTTCTTGATTTGTTTTTAACCACCAATCCTGAGATTTACACGGTCACCGTAAATCCGCCGTTAGGTTCTTCCGGCCATAAACTGCTTTCGACATCGAGTATCCTACCAATCAGTGACTGAGAGGCGCCTAAACCGCGCAAGATTTGGCATTACAAATCTGCTAAATGGGAAAATCTCATGGAATATTTTCGAACTCTCGCTTGGTTAGACGTTTGTTTTCGATCCGACGACCCATCTGACTGCGCTAGGGAGGTTTCCGATGTTATTTTGGCTGGTATGGAAGCTTACATACCTTTTTCGAATGCCTTTTCAATAGCAAGCCCTGGTTTGACCGAAAATGCAAAGAAGCTGTTGCTTCTAAACATCTTGCCTACCGACAGTGGTGTGAAATTCCTAACACCATAAATCGTAACACCTTTATTCGTGCTCGGAACAGGTGCAGACAAATTGTCGACGAAACCAAGAAAGCACACAATCAATGAATTAGAAACAAACTTCTCGTTTGTTCCAACAATTCCAGGTCCTTTTGATCAGACAGTTAGTCAAAATTTCACCAAATC
>CM032446.1:160945472-161012972 GCA_019049505.1 Pachyrhynchus sulphureomaculatus
TCTAATTTTCCCGGCTAATACTACTAATATTGTCGATTCCAGTAATCAATTTACGACTCGCTTGGGACTTGTTTATCTTAATATTCCGATGATTAAGTTTAAAATCCATTTGAAACACTAACTACTCAAAACTCATCTCACTCTTAAGTAACTGAACCTTAATTAACCTCAAATAAAAAAATAATTTAACACCGTTTGTCCATAAATGCGATTTACCTGGACGACATCTGATAGATAACTGACCGTGTTAGGTGTTGACCGAATATAAATGTGACTGAATTTTGTTTAAAGCTGCGTATCTTGCCCTTTAGGGCCCCAGGGCCATTCCGAACCGCCATTACGTAATCAACCCTGCCTTTCATGTACAAATTGACTAAAAAATTAACGATACCTGTTTGCTCTTCTCACCCAATTTACATACAATATTAGAGAAGTAAATTTTCTACATTTGTCTCGCCTCCGGTTTTGTTTGGGTAATATAAACAACTGACTCAAAAAAATGAAAGGATTAAAATATCTTGGTTAGGTAACTGTCAAAATTAAGTACATTAATAATATACGTTATTTGTACCTTACGTGTCAAGAAATGATGCAAAAGTTTGTAATATTGTCAAATTTCCACTGTGGAAATTTGACAATATTATTCGTTATGAATTTCCATCAAGTAACAGCAACAACAATTCAAAGTATGCAAAAGGTTAAATTTTGGCTTCTGCAGGCTGTGTGTCTATAAAATTCACCTGAATATAAAATTACTCCTTCACCAAATAATTTAATTTGATTTAAAATAAGCAATACCCTCCTGACTTTAAAATCGTGGTGATTTTAATATTATTTACTC
This sequence comes from Pachyrhynchus sulphureomaculatus, assembly GCA_019049505.1. NCBI lineage: Eukaryota > Metazoa > Arthropoda > Insecta > Coleoptera > Curculionidae > Pachyrhynchus > Pachyrhynchus sulphureomaculatus. The sequence goes on from CM032446.1 coordinate 160,946,314, forward strand.
AGTTTCCTAAGTTAATTGAATCTTTAAATTTATGTTAAATTGAGGATGCTCCGATATAAGTAGCCTTTACAAATACAATTTTCGTAGATTTAATTTTAATAGTATTGTTAAAATAACTAATAATGTTAAAGTTTGGCCAAGTTATAACATATCTGATAATGCTATTGTTTTATTTTTGGCTCTTGGCTAAGAAACATACAAAATTGGACGGGAATCCATAGCGCCGAAGAATTATTCTGGGTTCCAGGGAATAGGGATGAATATACCAGAGTAATAGCCAAACGTCAGGGGGACCAGATATGGAACATATGAAAAGAAGAAGTATCTGCCAAAAGTATTCAATTTTCAATACGATCGATCATTAGCGATTCTAAAAGTTTTGAACTTGAATCCTTTGTAACCAATTTGCATACAGCATCTTCTGAAAAGTTTTCTTCTCTGAAAATATGCACGACAATGTTGTGCTTTTAAATGTTACTTTAATGAGACTGTTTATTGTTCATATTTCTCTAATACAAATAACTAACTTCACTAAATAACTAATAACAGCCCTTCATAGTTAACAGATAATATTTGTTTTTAATGTTTTTAAGAAACATGTCCATTCTACGTGGTGTAAAACAAAGTCTAGCTCATTCTAATGAGGTTTGGAATGATCCTAATGTGTCAAATATTAAGAAAAAAATAATGATATTGCACCTTATTTTTCTAATTCCGAAATAGAATAACTATTACTTATTAAACTCAATTTAAATTTAGATAAGATTACTTATTGTCAAAATAACAAATAACCTGGGACGAAAAACTTGTATTTTCATATTTTTAATGAAGAAAAAGTGGAAAAAATATTGTATTTCAGAAAAACGATTGTAACGGGCCTAGAAGGGTTAAATATTAAATTTCTATTCTTAGCTATTTCATACATTTTTTACTTACATTGTTAACAGTTTCCTGATTGTTGAAAATATGCAATTGCTATGCCTTTACCAAAAATCACTAACCCTAGTAACTGTAAAGATTTGAGACCTCTTAGTTTTTCTGCTTTTTCAAAAATTATGGAAAGTGCTACAGGTGTGCAACTAGGTAGTTATACTGACAAATTCCTTGATTTGCTATATTTTCATCCGGTTCTACACGGGGGACGGATTCTTTAAGGTTTTTTTTTTTATGGGTCTAGCACACGTGTACAGGGAAGACCCTAAAGCGCTACAGGAGCGACACATGTGCGGAGAAAGCGATTCACGTTTTTCTTGAATCGCTGTAAATTGTACTCGGTGGGAAACACAGTCCTGGGCAAATTATTCCAAAGGGATGATGTTCTCCATATAAAAGTCTGCTTGAAAAGCGTTGTACGAGGAGTAACAAGCTGAACCTCATACGGATGTGAAGTATTAGGGCGACGTGTACTTCTAACATGCATTGCTCTGGGAGGAATTAAGCGGGCCACATCCTTCCAACACTTTCCATGAAAATACTTGTAGAATAGGCTCAAGTCGCCAACCATTCTTCGATGTTCCAGCCAATTAAGGCCGCCGGTCAGTTCTGGGTCTCCAATCACACGAACAGCTCTTCTCTGAATAGAATCAAACAAATGCAGTGTACGTTTAGATGCGGAGCTCCAAACATGGGAGCAGTATTCCATAGTTGGTCGAATTTTGGCTTTGTAAATAATTAACGGTTGTTGCGGAGTGTAAAGCTTTCTGGTTCGAAATAATATTCCCAATTTTTGAGAAGCTCTCCTTGATATGCCTCCAACATGCTCATGCCAGGACATATTTACTCCCAAATTAACGCTCAACAAATTGAGTGACGATGTTAGAGGAATGGAGTGCCCCGCCATAACTATGTCGGGTTCAGTAACGTTAACTTTTTCAGAAAAAACTGCCGCCTGGGTTTTTGTAGCGTTAAATTCCACTTGGTTATTGTCACCTCAAGATAGAATTTCTTCCAGATCTTTGTTAAGTTGAATGACTTCCTGCTGTCTGCGGATATTCGTCTGAGTAGCCGATGTATGAGCGTTCAAAGTGGTTGAAGGGATAAGTGTACTCTGTCATCTGCAAAGCTGTAGATTGAATTCTCGGTCTTTTCCAGCAGATCGTTAATATAAATGAGAAAGAGAGTAGGCGACAGTATGGAGCCTTGGGGTACACCGGCGTTGATAGTAAAGGTGTTAAAAAGAACTCCGTCGACTGCCACTCGTAAAGAACGCTCTCTGAGGAAACATGAGAGGTTGATAGATAACGTACTGAGATGTGTAGATAAGGGCTGCCTGGCTTGTTTAAGGCGTTTTGTACTATAATCTATAACTCATTGTGTTCTATACTGAATTACATTGGGAAAAATAACAATAGTCTAAAATTATTGAAAATTTTTTAAATAGTAGAAGTCAACCTGTACGGGTCAGCGAAACTGACTCGTAATCTCTTTCTGTGTTATACAGTGCCCTGCAAGATTCCTACCTCCTCGGGAACTTTATGATTTTTAATAGTTCCGTTTGTAAATCGGACGATGCACTGCAAAATTTAGTGGTACGCCGATATATCCAGCTGTATGACATATATCATCTTAATAATATCCATAGATACGTTTAGTAAGTGAATAGGGATTTGGTTGGTTCAACTGCCAATTACCATTCGCATTTCATTAATTTGGAATCAACTTGATTATGTAATAGTGACTGGACCCCCAGAAGTTTAAGAAAACTATTTACAATTCATTAATATTAAAACTAGTTATTGCCAATAATTGAAAGTTGCAGCAATTTAGGTTTTACGATAGATTAAAATTTAAAATATAGATTACATGTCAATATTACTGTTTGGTCAAGCATATTTCAATCTGAAAATGATTTATAACTGAAGAGATTACTTAAATTAAAAACCTGTCAAGTGCAAGTTGGACTTGCGCAATTAGTGTTCTGTACCGTGATTGTTTTTAAAATTAGCTTAGCTAGTCTAAGTTAATTAGGCCCTCTCACGTTTATTCTTAGTCAATAATTTATAATAATTATAGCATCTTAGCTACCTAATTGCCAATAAATCGGCCTAGCTCAATCTCGAATCTAGAAATAAAATGGAAAATTAATATTTACTACATCAATATTTAATTATAAACAAATAAAATAAAATTATTTTGTCTACGTGCCGTAATAGACGCAAAATAATTCACCTTCACCATTTTGTATTGGGTTTCCTAGTTCTCAGTATTTCTTCAGTATTTTTTATACCGGATCAATTATTAAACGAAATGCACTCGTGATAATTTTCACTCAATCTACACTCAATGAAGACTATTCCAGAATTTTTTTTCAAAATTTTTTGATCAGTACTTTTCGAAATAAGGTGGGTGGACAGGGACATTTTTTAAACATAATACGAAGAAAAGTGTGCGCAAGTATTACATCATATATATTTTTGAACTCGTCTTTTCACAAACTTTCATTTGACACCCCACTCGATGACCTGGTAAAATTTTTTTTTACGATTTCACCACCCCAAAACTAACCCCTTAAGGCAAAATTTCACTTTAAAAACTTAACGGCTCCGATTAGGCCATCAATTCCGGTATTTGGGCCAAATTTCAACTTTTTATGTCAAATAGTTTCGGAGAAAAACGGGTGTGACAGACAGACGGATAGACAGACACCGAAGTGATCCCATAAGTGTTCCGTAGGGAACACTAAAAATTAAATACTATATTGTGTGAATCGTTGATGTTGTCCAGGTTAACTTTTGTTATTTAGTGTTATAGATATTCTATAAACGTCGTATTTAAGTCCTAAAAAATGTCTCCTATTATATTTGGAATACGCAAAAAAATATTCTGTTTTTTTTTTAAATAGATGAATAAATGTAAGTGAAAGATGGTTATTGCATGCATCTTATTTATTTTATAAAGTTATTTTAACGAGGATTTTTTTTATATTTACATACAAAGTTTACGTTTATATGCGACCTATAAGACTTCAATATCCGATTTAGAGGTGGCCTTACGTGTCCAGCAAATAGAAGTGAACAATTTAACAAGTCTTTTTTATATTAAATTTCTAAAATTTATCATGTAATTGAGGAAGATTTAAAAGTAAAGAATCCTAAACCATTTAAAGTTGCGTATCTTTATTAAATCAATTCATTACTATTTACTACTTTTTAACAAAAGCTGTTACTATTAGTAATTTCGAAAGTACTTGTTTAAGATCTATATAGGCTCAGGATTTTTTCAGTGTTTCTGTCCTTCAATTGTAATTGTTGCCTTACCGTAAAGAATTCGGAGAATATCTTTACTTGTAGGTACGGTTTAAATTCTCAACTGAAACTCGGTATTTTTCGTGGCACACTTTTGTAAATTTTTTGAAATTCATGTCTGTGTTTTGGTAACTGTAAATTAAGACATTATTTACTTATTTGATATTATCATGGTTTAGTAATTTTTTAGTGGTGCTTATCGATATCAAACAGTTCCTTAAATGACTCATATAACTGTAATTGTCAGCCTATGTTGCCCCTGTACTCATACATCAAGTCCAGCAAGTCCAGATACATGTTAAAATAAAAAATCGTATCTAAATTACTCACTACTAAGTATATATCACCACTACACCAAACACTTTATTTTTGCCCTCGACGCGCGTTTCGCTAACCATGTTAGCTTCATCAGGAGCGATGATTGACAGTCAATCATCGCTCCTGATGAAGCTAACATGGTTAGTGAAACGCACGTGGAGTGCAAAAATAAAGTGTTTGGTGTAGTGGTGGTATATACTGAGTAGTGTCATTGTGCCAAAGATTCCGCATTCTCAACATAGTCAGAATTACTTGTTTATTGTTGACCGATTCAGAAGTAAAAACGTCCGTTAAATAAAAACATACTCTATATTTATAATTACCTTATTTTTACGTTTATTGACTTGCCCTATTTTTTGCTACAACCTGAACAAAGTCGATTTTCTCATTTAAAGGTAAATAATATTTTCCGGGCTCTTAATATTTTTTATTTCCTAAACAAATTTTAACAAATACTCATTTATTTTTTATTTTTTTATATTCATTACACGAATGTATAAAAAAATTAATGTCCTGAAAGTGATAGTATTGTAATAGGACTCATAACATTTGATGACTCCGTCTATTATCCAGAGACTTGTCCTGCAAAATATTACACACTGATCCAGGAAAAGGTAAAGTGCAAATACGCTGCCGTGCACATAGAGGTATTTCGGCGTGTTATGAGGCCAAAATTATTTTTTTTGTTTTTAGGAATTTGAAATCTGGTTTCATTTCTAAATATAGCAGTAAAAGCTTTTTGGAGTGCATATTTTGAAGAAAAATACTTTTTAATATATAAAAAAACAATAGATTGAGAAAAAACATGTTGATTTAACCAAAAATTACAAAAATATTTATTCACGATGAAGAATTCCACGCATCCAAGCTCCATTCCTCAGCTGCCTCTGTAGATTTCTCCTCGGATTTCTCTTCTTGGCTTCAGCAGAAACAAGTATTTGTACTGCTTCTTTACTAAACCGACATAGATCTTTTATGGATTTTGGCCTTATACTAGGTATTAAGAGATCTGAGCTGAGCAATAATTTGTTGAGGATATCTAATCTGAACTAGCACTACAAATGTAGCATCTTATTGTTAAAGTAGTTGAAGTAGCAGCACTTTTGCATCGACCATAGTTAGCGTCATATTTTATGGAAAAAGGGATGTTATCTTGTACGAATTCTTTAACAAATCTGATCTTCTGACCGTATCGTGGCGAAGAGGGAATTGGAGTCTGCCAGATAACTTTCTTGGTTGTCTCACAAATCAATTGTAGTAGAATACAAAGCAACTTTGAAAAATGTTGCTGCCAATTGCACCTTTTTCTTGCATTTTTTGCTTAAATTGTGCTTGTGTGATCCGTTACATCCCTATTTCGAAATGAGTGTCAATGATTGCCGCTCTTCTAGATTTAATTCTTTCAGTACATTCTCTAAATATGTGGCCAAACGTTTAGCCGTGTGATCCAATAAATGTTGTAAGTTAATTTCAGGACTTGTTTCAGTTACACAATAAGCCTCTTTCGCCGGATAACAATTCCTGTTTGCTTGCTGTAACCCTTTATAACTCGAATAATACTTCTTGTTACTATTCCTTATTATTATTGGATTTAATTGTGACTGTTTTTCATGCTTGACATTTTGTATGCTTTCTGGTATGCTTGGGCTGTCTGACAGAGTTAGTTCTATTTTTTAGAATACTGGATGCAATTCTATATACTACTTTATATATATATATATATATATATATATATATATATATATATATATATATATACTATATTACTTCTTTATCTATAGCACTGCGTACTTCCTCTGTTTTTCTACGTTTGCTCCTCTCACTTGATTCTTCAAATGACTTTGTTAGTCGACCAGAAGAACGGCGTTTTACCCTAGGTATTTCAAATGTTCCTTGTAACGGTTTGTCATCCTTTTTAAGAAAAACTTCTGCTTTTTTATGCGCTTCTGTCCACTTTTTCTTGAATTGTGACTTCAAATAGGAGAACTTATGCTTCACTTCCTTCTTTTGCTTCACTTCCTTCTTTGCTTATCACAATATTCATATTGCGATAAAATATATCAATTCTTCTTTAAAATTTGGCTGGTTGCTTGTTGCATTTTGTCAAAAAGTAGTCTAGGCGTCACTACTCCAGCACCTGAAGTACTCTCGGATCCTAGAAGAAAATAAAAACTGTTTAAATTTAAAAAAAATAAATAAATACAAAATACCACGTGGTTTTCACCGTCTGATTTAAAGACCATGAAAATCTCGATTTCACCAGAAATCATGGTTAATATTGATATATTTGATTAGTGCAAATACTATTTTTTCTGTTAAAACCAATAAAATCACTGGGACGCATCCTGAACTGTAACGAATATCTTTTTAAATACCGAAAAATAGGTTTTCGTACCACAATTTCGAGTAACATTTTCTAACTTCAAAACATTATTAATTATTTAAAAAAAAAAACGTTAAAATGGCCAATATGTATGCGCTCTTACCTGTAATATTCAAATCTTTCACTATTTTCTTCTCTCTCTTCAAGATAAACTCCAATAAAGAAGAATCAGTTTTTTAAATAACGGCGATCCAATTCCCATTGAGTATCCGGCAGGCGCGCTCTCAAATGGGTAACCGGAGGGGCTGCCAATTGTTCTATGCTTATTCACCATTGTTAGGTAGCAAATTTTTTCTACCTGGGACAAGTTTTAAGAAATCGCCCAAAACGCTGAAATATCCCTATGTGCAGTAGTTACAACTATTAAATGTGTCACGCTGCTTTTACAGACTACTAATTTTTTGGATTCCTAAAAAAATATATTCTAAACTGTGTTCTTAAAAAATATTAACTGTCGCTCCGGACAATTTTTTTAGCCAATAATGGTCTAATCATTTTTAAAACTTATGTAAATATAAACAAATAAATTTTCTGTTACAATATCTATTATATCATCTATAATCTTAAAATAAGAATATAGGTGTATAGGTGGTTAGAAGATTAAGTACAATGCTGATAAAACACTGTGTAAATAAGGCAAGTCACGCAAACAGTGATTATCATCAATACTGACGTTTTTGTAGGCTATTTAGTGGAAAGCAAAACATTAACCCTTCATTTGTTAAATCGTGATAGACTCAAATAAAATAGTTGAAAATACAGGGTGGGTTATTTTTTTTGTGCTACTGTGTCGACTACCACGAACGACGGGACCGACACGGCTAAAGTGTCAAAAGTCAAAATAACATATAAATATGTTTCTCATAATAATGTCGTTCTAATTGACTTCGGTCTCACATCTGGACACTTTTTAATGTGTGGTCTTGATTTTGGTCGCATTAGTTTTGACGCCACGTAGGACAGAGCTATCGTTTCTGAGAAAAAATGGAGGAAGAGATATTGACTTTGCCATAATTTGAGCAAATATCTAAATATTTTATTGATTAGGATGATTAACAGTAGTATTTTGCCTTTCTTATAACAATATAACTGTTAATTATTAATTATTATTACTTCAATTTTTTTTTGCTACCGCGCTGGCAAGCACACTGAATTCGAGAATTTGAATTGAATTGCTTGATAGATATAAGGCATTCGACCTTGTTTTGCAAGACAGGTTGTTGGCTAAGTTACTCTCTTATGGTATGTCTAAAAAGTTTTATTTATGGCTCTCTGTGTCCTCAGAGAGCGATTTTTATGAGTGAGAGTTGGCAGCTTCTAATACGTTCGCCATCAGTGCCAGCTTCATATTGTCTCCTACTTTCCTTCGTGTTTACATTAACAATTTGCCGAAAAGGACTAGGAATCCAATTTACAGCTTTGCCGATGACAGTAGGCTTGTTTCTTCATTTATCTTGAACGCCCGAACATCAATCACCCATATCTTCAGACAGCAGGACGTTGTTTAGCTTAACAAGGACCTGGAAGAAATTTTGTATGAGGAAGACAGTAACCAAGTATAATTTAACGCTCCAAAACCTAGAAGGTAGTTTTTTCCAAAAAAGTGAAAGGGGCAGGACTCTACATACGCGGTTGGATTGAAAAGTCTTGTAAAAAACAAGGTAAATAACATTTTTTTTTTTGCAAAAACAAAAATTTATTTCCCAAGATAAACTCCATTGAGCGCGTTACATTTAGTTCAGTGAGATTCCAATTTTTTTATTCTTTCAGAAAAAAACTTGTTTTGAACTGTGCATAATATTCATATATATACCACTTGTTCAATGATATGTTTAGTGTTTTCTAAATGCACATAAGTAAAAACAACATTTGGTAACAGTGAATATCAGCAAAATATTTCAAAAACAGCTTATTACTAGATGCCACTAAATGCGTGCAACTTATCGAATAGAAAATTTTCGCCGAGGAGACAGGAGGCGATTAATTGCACCAACTAGTTACGGTAATTGTACGCTCACAAAACATCCACAAAAGAATAGCTTCCCTTGTACGATTTTGTTACAGCCTTTTGTAGGTGCACATACGTAAAAAAATCGCATATAGCAACAGGGCGCCGCCTAATATTTGCTTAACATTGCCTGAATAAATTGCGTTAATTTCTGAAGATCGTTAGGGTGGTATTATTTTTAAAATATTATTAAATAAAGTTTTCACATTTGTGTTGATAGAACAAAATAATTTTGAAAAAGTATAAATCGTTTTTGTTTGTTCTTGATAAAAATATTGTAGTTGTAAATCCACAGATTTAGATACGCTGGATAACTCTTAAAGTAATTTTAGGCAGTAGCATTTACGTAGTAATGTTATTAGAACATTGGATTAATAACAAATCCTAGAGAGTTTTCATTTTTTAAACTAATTATAAGATTCTCTCATATTTTAACTCATCGTATATTAAACTGAATGATAGGCTATTTTTTGCAGTTGCGCTATATTGTGGAAAATATTAAATATTTTAGCACAGAGCTTATGAACCGCAATATAATACTCATTATCATGTATAGAAAAACCGCTTTAGAGCAATTCTGTATTCTAGTAAATAAATTTGAAGATGACAAATCAATATTGAGTATTATATGAATTTAGAATTATAGAATTTTTAAAAAATCCCTTGTAAACACGCTGCTCTGAAATAAATACAGAATTTGACTAAATACTAACTTAATCCAAACACTTAAACATAATATTTCATACAAAAGGTACTATATACTAGAATATCAATAAAATAAATTGTCCATTATGAGAACAACAAACCCTTTTCGCGGTTTAAATTGAAAGTATTGAAATTTATTTTGATATTCCTCGACTCCAAGAACCCCAATAAGCACATATAACAGGATATATACGAAGTAATCCCTCTAAACCACCCCCTTAGCAATCTTCAACCCTTCACATCTATCTCGTCTTAAAATTGAAATGAATGAAAATAGCAGCAAACTATATTTAGCTGACTTACTTATATTTTATGGTTTCAAATAGCGCCACGCCTTTCTAGAGATCCAGTTCAATGGGTCACAGAGAGCCCTGAGGTGCAGTTCTATAAAAAAAAGGAAAGGAAATGTTAAAATAAGGATGTTTTGCCTTTCTTGCTTCTGTCAGGGATGTTAAGTTTAATAATCTTTTAAAAGCGATAACGAAAAAAAAGTCAAGAAGTATACTTACAAAATTGAATTTCTAGTCGCTTGAACCAGTTCAAGGGTCGCTGGTCCACTACTTAAAACACGAAGAAGATTGGTCATTCCGTCTCGGTTCCTTTGAGTGGGGCTGGTTGAGACTGTTCATTTTTTATTTAGCTCAGACTTGTTGAACTAGTCGTTTATTGATGAAAACTACAGGCTGTAAGTAGAAAACTATAGAAATAACCAACGAAGAAGGAAAGTATTGTATTAATAAAAAAATCATATATTTATATATATATATATATATATATATATATATATATATATATATATATATATATATATATATATATATATATATATATATATTATATATATATATATATATATATATATATATATATATATATATGTATATATATATATATATATATATATATATATATATATATATACATGATACGGTAATTATTTATATACAAACATAAAAGGGGTGAAAAAGCTGGAGGAGGAGGTTTGGAAGGGGGAGGGGAGGAGGAGGTTTGGAAGGGGGAGGGGGGGAGGAGGAGTTATATATATAACTCTATATATATATAAACTATATATAAAGTTATATGCCCCTTTCAGGGTTTTTAGAGTCGGTCAGTTCAAAAATAAGGTTATTTTTTAAATTTTTCAAAATTTCAACCTAAAAAGGGGATGAATGGGAATTTTCCCAGATTTTTTCTGGGATGGGAGAATAGGCAAATTTTAAGCATAATCATTTATAATAAAACATATAAGGTGCCAGAAGGATGCAGAAGGGAAGTAGAAGACTTCGTATTTGTCTTGTTATGGGTCTTTTTCGGGGGTCTTTTAAGTCAATAAATGGAAACATTCCTTTTTTTTTATTCTTTTCATTGTTCATGGGTTACATTGCCTAACGTATTACAATAGCTAATTTTTTTGTTGATATAATAAACAAATACTTGGCATAAATATTTATAGTAAAACAATAAAGGAGGATCGAAGTGGGGGAGGAAATTAGATACATCTCGTATAAATAGCGTTATATGTCCTCTTCAAGGTTTTTGGAGAGTTTTGGAGGAATTCAAAAATTAGGTTATTTTTTTCATTATTTTCAATTTTAACCTTGGAGTGGGGGTCATTAAAGATTGCATAGTTTAAATCGTATTTTAAGATTCTAGGTTTTTTGATTAATGCATTTAATAAATAAATTTTAAGCGTATTATTTATAATAAAATATATAAAAGGTTAGTGGGGTGGGGTAGAGGGTTAGAGGGGTTGCTTGCTATATGATCTTTTCAGGGTTCTTTGACTGTAAGAGTAAGAAAAATAGGATTATTTCATATATATGCTATTTGTCCTGTTAGGGTTCTTGTACTGTAGGAATAAGAGAATTAAATTATTTTTTCATCACTTTTAATTTTAATAGGGGAAGAAGGTGAAAAAGATGAAAGAATCTTTTGTAGTTCCAATAGTAATATGAGTACATTTTCAGGTTTTTTGGCTGGGAGAATGGGCAAATTTTAAGCACAATAATTTTTTTAAAATGACCATATAACAGGCCAAAGGGGTGGAAAAGGTAGGTAGAAGAGTGTCTTTGTATTTATTTTGTTACTGGCCTTTTTCGGAGCTCTGTCATACATTTTCTATTTTTTAATATTTTCATCGTTTATATATTTCAATAGTATTATTAGAATTTTTCCTTATTCTAAAATACATTTTTTATAGTAAAGTATATATGGGGGGAACAGATATTATATATAAAAGGAATTAAGATCTGATTACAAAGTAACCTAAAAAAATGTTGAAATAAATATAGGACAAACGGTTGTCGCCCAGTAGGAAAATTATTGTATTTATTAGCTTAGTATTCGTGTGAAAATAATCCTTTGAAATTTTTGCTCTTCTTCACGTCTTATTTTCCCATTTTCATTGGTCTGTCTATCTGACTGTTGGCCTGTCGATCTGTTGCTACTATAACTTAGAACGAGATGATAATATAATACTTGACGTATAGATAAAACCTACAGTTTTCAGTTGATATCGTTCCCGAACAAGGAGATGAAACAGGTGTGAATATACTTACTTTTTACTTAAGTACTTATTTTAGAACTATGTGTTTCAAAGGGAAGTACGGCGTAAACAACTTTACCGAGTTCTTGTTTCTACAATTTAACTTTATTGGCTAGTTCTATCTACTTTTGAAAATAAACGAAATTAAATAGTCTGTTTTACAACACGCATCAATTTGTTTCAGCTTTCAATATGGAGACACCAAATTTTTATATATATTTATATTCCGTTTTCGCCAGCAGCTACACTTAATCTTATGGACTTGAACTAGTTTAAAACTTTGAAAAAAATTAAAATAATGAATGTAAAATGTAAATAATTTACATTATTTACGCTTACTAGATTGGCGATCCGCCTTTCCACTTGTAATTTTTTTGATTGATTACGTAACTTTAGTTTGAGTGTAATCCAAGAATAGCTAGTGCGAAGCTGTTCATTCGAATCCCGGTTTAGTCGCGAATAACCCGCTTTTAATTTCGAACCTACAACAAATTTACCAAAAGTTACTTTAACTACCGGGACATATTTAAAAAATTTCTTTATTAATAAAAACTATTTATATCCCTATCATCGATTGTCTGATCGTTATATGCTAATAATATTAGCTTGTTAAATCTGAGTAATATAATTTTATTTTATATACCGTACGGAACACTAATTGCGCAAGTTCGACTTACACTTGGCCGTTTTTTTAATAAATACTTCGTATACCATTTTTCCATCTCCGAAAAAAGTATTGTATAATAACAATTAGTTCTAACTTATTGCTATCAAAATTCTTCAAAAACGGTCTAATATATTGTGAGCTTTTAATAAACGTATTGGTATTTCCTGTGAAAGGATTTGAGAGTTTTGCAGATTTTTACCTATTTTGTATATGGGTCTTGTGAACTTAATAAATGGGCTCAAAAATGTATAAAAAAAACATGAATCATTCTAGAAATATGTTATCTAATTATAAATAGCCGCCCGAATTTGCTAAATCTTGCTCAGAAAAAGCTTTTAAACAAGGTAATGGTATTAACTGAACTTATTTCCAGAGTAGTTTTCGTTTAAATAAATAGAATAAAAGTAACACAGTATGAAATGCTGCCGCTTTTAACTGGATATTGTACAAGCTTCGTGAATTAAAAATAACAATTTGTCTGTTTTCAGATTTTAGTTCAAACATATCTTGAACTAAAACTAGTATGGAGGGACCTAAATCGCAAATATAAAAATAAACCAAGGAAAAGAAAGTTACAGTTTTAATAATACTCTTTGCAGTTTTAAATCAAAAACAGCATCACCTGGGCTAGAATAATTGATATTTAGGTATATATATATATATATATATATATATATATATATATATATATATATATATATATAATATATATATATATATATATATATATATATATATATATATATATATATATATATATATATATATATATATAATGCGTCTCTCTGTCTGTCTGTCCGTTAGTGCGCTTATCACTGGAGAACCACTTATCCGATTTACGTACTTTTTTTTTTTTAAAACATACATATGTTCTCTGGCCAGGTTATAGGCTATATTTTATTACGATAGGTAGCATAAGGAATGAGCAGTGACGTAAAATAGTGAATGAAGTAGAAAAAAAAAGTTTGCCGTTAGCGCGTTCCCTTGCAATACACAGCCTAAACCATTAAATATGGAACAATATTATGTAGCAGAGAATATCTATAATCTATAATATATAAAATGTAATGTCTCTCTGTCTGTCTGTCTGTCCCTTAGTGCGTTTATCACGCGAGAACCACATATCCGATTTACCTATCTTTTTTTAAATTCATACATATATTCTTTGGCCAGGTTATATAATAATAATAATAATAATAACTACACACCTCTCGACTTAGCCCGGGCAGACCACTCAGCAGACACACACAGTCACACCCAATTACAACAGGAAAAGATGAAAACGTGGTCAGAGAAAATACTCCACGGAAAACACAGATACCACATATAACACGACCACGTAAATAAAAAACAATCATACACCTGGTTACGGGATGGGCAGCTATTCCCTGAGACTGAAGGCTTCTTACTTGCCATCCAGGATAAAGTCATATTAACCAGAAACTACCAAAAGCATATCATCAAGGACCCGACTATTGCAGAGGACAGATGTAGGAAATGCCACCAGCAGAGGGAAACGATCGAACACATAACGAGCGGATGTAAAATATTGGCCGGAACGGGGTACACAGCCAGGCATGATTCAGCTGCCAAAGTGGTTCACCAAGTACTAGCCACAACATACAGACTCATAGAAAACACAGATCCCTACTACAAATACACGCCAACATCCATACTTGAAAATGAAGATTACAAGCTCTACTGGGATATCGGTATCCATACAGATAAAACAGTCTCCGCCAATAGACCCGATATTACTTTTCAGTGCAAAAAAGGAAAAGTCACCTATCTGATTGACATAGCTGTCCCCAACGACACAAACATCCAAGCGAAATACACAGAAAAAATTTCCAAATACACAGACCTTGCAACGGAAATAAAAAGGCTATGGAGACAGGAAAAAGTCATCATTGTCCCCCTCATTATATCAGCCACAGGCCTTACACCAATAACATTCACACCACATTTAGTGCAATTGGGACTCAGTGATTTTGAAAACATGTAACATTGTCAGGTCATTCCTTAATACGGAATGGTAATAGCGTTTGTGCTGACTTGGTTTTGGCCCGTCAGCCAAACATGGAACCACATGGATCAAATGTGAGAAAGAAGAACTTTTTGTAATAATAATAATAATCTATGTCTATAATATATATAAAATGCAACGTCTCTCTGTCTGTCAGTCTGTCCGTTAGTGTGCTTATTCCTCGAGAACCACTTATCCGAAGTACGTGATTTTTCAAATTCATACATACGTTCTCTGACCAGGTTATAGATATATATTTATTACATCTATAATATATATATATATATATATATATATATATATATATATATATATATATATATATATGTATATATATATATATATATATATATATATATATATATATATAATGCAACGTATCTCTATCTGTCTGTCTGTCCGTTAGTGCGCTTATTACTGGAGAACCATCCGTTTTTCGTACCTTTTTTTTTAAATATTCATATGTTCTTCGGTCAGGTTATAGGCTATATTTTATTACGACAGATAGCATAAGGAATAAGCAGTGACGATAATAGTGAATCAGGTCGGAGAAAAGTTTGCCGCTAGCGCGTTCTCTAGCAATACACTGCCTAAAGCATTAAATATGGAACAATATCATGTAGCAAAGATATAATATATATAAAATGCAACGTCTCTTTGTCCGTTAGTGCGCCTATCACTCCAGAACCACTTATCCGATTTACGTATTTTTATAAATTTATACATATGTTCTATATAAATTCGATATAAGACTAGATAATGGGAGATAAGGTGAGATAAGACGAGATAAGCCTCAATAATAGGAGATAAGGTGAGATAATGGGAGATAAGTATAAATAATGGGAGATAAAGAGAAATAATGGGAGTTATGGTGAGATAATGGGTGATAAGGAGAAATAATGGGAGATAAGGAGAAATAATGGGAGATAAGGGGAAATATTGGGATGAGCAGAGATAAGCCTAGATAATGGAAATTATGTAGAGATAATGGGAGATAAAGAGAAATATTGGGAGATAAGGGGAAATAATGGGAGATATTTTATTACGTTGGGTAACATAAGGAATAAGCAGTGACGATAGTACTGAATCCAGTCCACGCGAGCGGCTAGTATATATATATATATATATATATATATTATATATATATATATATATATATATATATATAGTATATATATAAGACATGTTTCAAATCGCGAAAGTGGAACAATAAAGGAATACTAATAAATGGTGAACACTTAAGGTTCGCAGCTGATGTCACTCTGATCGCCAACACAAAAAAAGAATTACAAGAAATAATAAGTCTCGAGAAATAGGTCTAAAAATAAACTTCATCAAAACCAAATATTTGAACAACGAAACCGAAGATAACAGCCAGGAACTATTAACAGAAGGTGAAAGAATAGGAAAGGTACAGATATTCATATATTTAAGACAAAAAAAACAAAACGTCAAAAAATTATTTAAAGGACTTGGATACAAGAGTCTCGTTAGCTTGGTTTTCGGAAGATCACAATCCACATTTAAATTGGACATCCCAAATACTCTAAAAGCCAGAGTGTTCGATCAATATGTACTGCCGGTATTAATATATGCACAGAAACGTGAACTTTAACTAAAAGTATAATAAATAAAGTCTATGTAACCCAAAGAGCAATGGAGAGGAGAATGCTAAATAAATATTAGACTCCAAGATCGTATTCCTAATATCGAAATACGAAGAAGATCAAAAGTGACAGATGTAATACAACAAATATGTATATTAAGGTGGAAATGGGCGGAGCATATGGAGCCCCAGAGAACATAAAAGATGCAGAGGTAGACCACACTTAAGATGAACGGACGACATAAAAAGATTAGCGGGACACGATTGGATGCAAAAAGCAAACAATAGAGTTCATTGGAGACAACTTGAGTACGGATGGAATAAGCTTATAATGTCAATGTAAATCTATACGTATATATATATATATATATATATATATATATATATATATATATATATATATACATATATATACATATATATACATATATATATATATATATATATATATATATATATATATATATATATATACATATATATATATATATATATATATATATATATATATATATATATATATATATATATATATATATATATATATATATATATATATATATATATAAGATAGAGGTATTGAGTTGGAGAAGTACCGAAGTCAATTTGCGTCTTTCCACAGAGCCACAAGGAGTACGAATTATTACCAACGCTGCCTACTGAACAAACTTCAGAGTTGGTCACCGCTTGCAACTCACCCTTCCAATATAAACCGCTATTCGCCGTGTTGTGATCCGCGTTCCTGTTCACTTGCGTATGTGCCGCCTCCCGTCGTCAGATGAAACCACAGCGGCCAGTAATACGTTTTGTCACGAGATCGAGTACTGCTGGAAGGCCTTGCGCCGTGAGGCAGACCGAGAGAAGACATTCCGGTGCTACTGAGATTGTTGTTGGCAATCTGGTCTATTCAAACGTCTTGTCGCCACCTTCCGCCCACGATTTGCGTTCGTTATGAGAATGTTTACCTTTACTTTAATGAGGTCACCGTGCTCAGCGCTAACTGTCCTACGACTTGTGGTAAATTCTGCGTCACTATTTTGCAAATACACGTAGCTTCCCTCCTCACTCCTCCTCTTTATCTAGTTGTATTTCTGTTAAACTAGTTGCTTTATTTCTTTTTCCTGGACTTCAGAGAGAGAGAGAGAGAGAGAGAGATCTAAGATTGATGGCCATCAGTGAGTAGCTGACCTGCGCATTGACTCCTGGATTACCGTTTCTCTACTGTAACAAGTTACCCGAGGTTCCGGTGGGCTCTTTACCACGCCAATCTAAGCGGTGGCGCCGGAGATTTGACCGTTGGTTAACTAATCGAAAGTCTGTTGACCGTTAGATAACTGGTGCTTTCATGCGCTAACACAACGAAGTCCATTACGCATTTTACAATTTTTCTATTGGAAGAATTTTTTTTTCTAGAAGAAAATTGTTATATTTCAAATATATTTTGTTCCTGTTTCTAGATAATTCGTAGTAATTCTTCTGGCTTGTTAGTTCACGCGTTTTACTTTTTTAAATTTGTGTTCACTGTGATTATTATAAGCTTTCAGTCAGTTGATTATTGATGAAAATATTTTTAGGGACAGCCTGCGGAAATTCGTCAATTTTTTTTTTAAATAGTTTTTTAAAATCTTGATACTGATATCACAAAAATAAGGCGTACGGGTAGAATAATTCTAGGTGTCCCATAAATTATTTTATTTATTTCTTAAAAATAATGAAACCTAATGTGCACTTTTATGTCGTAGACACGTTTCTAAGTAAGCTGTTGGCCACTGTGATGTTTTGCTGTATATGTATTTTTCACTCTTTCAACGAGAATTTTTGCAGCAAATTTTAATTTTGAAATATCTTCAAAAAAAAAAAATCATCGCCGCCAAATCAAAGGTAAAGGAAGTCTAACTTGTGGAAATCTATTTATTAAGAAACATTTCTCGAATGTTTTGGCAAAGATTGAAGTGTGACATTCCTCTAGCCTGCTGCAATAAGGTTTTCTGATTATAGTCATTAAGATTTTACGAAGCAAGGTAAAATAACTTTTGAATTATCTTGATATGTCGCTCGCTCCAAATTAACGTTTGGACAGCCCTTGACTCCCCTAAAGAAGTACGTGCTGAATACTCCGACCGACATTGCTGTCCAAGCAATCACTTTTGGGAAATGTGCGATGCTCTTGATTCTTTAATTTCTGATTTGTCAGATTTGTCGGAGGCCTCCGTTAAGAGTCCTCATTCGAGAATAAGATTATTGGGTAACATTAAAAACCATTCAACCATTTGATTAACGAAGTTGAATCTCTGAGCAGACACATTTAAGATTTGTATATTGAGAGGCTCTCGCAAACTCAAACTCACTTCACTTTCGCATCGTTTTTGATATTCTGAAGAAGGTATACTTAAAGTCGAACCACTTTCTTTAAACCTCTGTAGTCGTTTATTAACAAGTTAAACATTCGGGGTTTTATTGAAGTTAATAATAATATTAAACGCGAAATTTTGAACGTGCAATAGTCGTTATTATACACACCGTAGGTACACTCCTGTCCGATGAAATACTTTATAGCACTAAATTTTCACGGACCGAGGTTTTGCTCTCCCGTAGATTGTACTCGCGCAATAAAACAAGTTTGAACTTATTTATAGAACACCCTTTATTTTTTAACGTTAGTTTTTTACAGTTCTGATTCTATTTATTTAGATCGGCAAATATAATTCTCTATTAAAATATGTATGAATTTAAAAAGATTTCCGCTTATCGAGAATTTCCTAACAATAATTCCCAAGAATGGAAATAACAAAAATCTCCTTTCCCTAGGGAAACGAACGGTAGTGTTCGTACTAGAAAAGAAATAAAATCATGTATCTATTTTAGGTTTGTCTCGAGATGGCATTAGCATTACACAGTCTAGTAGTTTGCTTTGGTAAATCATTCGGAATATTCCCGCTTGAATGTGAAGGGGACAATTTAATTTATAAAGTGACTTAAATTCTATTGAAATATAGAGCTTATTTTCTAAGATTACTATAGCTACGTACATTGCACAGATTCTCAAATCTGAAGAACGCTTAGTGGAATTGGAAAATAAAATTGAAAACAAAAAGTGGGATGTAAGAAGACTATGTGAGATAAGAAGAAAAGGGGAACAATATACTAAACTATCATCTGGAGACATATCATACCAAGAGTATACTAGTAATTAACAAAAAAAAAAAAAAACCGGTCAAGTGCAAGTTGAACTTGCACAATTAGTGTTCCGTACGTTGATTGTTTTTAAAATAAAAAATTTTGTTAGGGTGGTATAAAATGATCAGACTTCACAAAACACACCCCAAATGAGTTTTCAACAAAGTTTGTTTCCAATCTTTACTGAAAACTGGTGACCTTGAAATTTTGGTTTTTTCTATACCAGATAATTTATTAAAGGTAATGATAATTTTCGTTCAATCTATACCCCGTGGAGAATATTCCAGGATTTTTTCAAAATTTTTTGATCAGCACTTTTCGAGATAAGGTAGGGGAAAGCGATTTTTCACGATTTTTTTAAAGTAATACGAAGAAAAGTGTGCGCAAGTATTACATTATATATATATTTTTTACTCGCGTTTTCACAAGCTTTCATTTGACACCACACTCGATGAGCTAGTAAAAAATTTTTTTTTTTTACTTCCGATTTCACTCCTCAAAACGAATCCCTTAAGTCAAAATTTATGTTACGGTGATATAAAATGATCAGTCATTTCACAAAACACACCCCAAATAAGTGTTTCAACAAAGTTTATTTCCAATCTTTATTGAAAATTGATGACCTTGAAATTTCTGTTTTTTTTATATACCAGATAAATTATTACAGGTAATGCACTCGTGATAATTTTCGTTGAATCTACACCCCGTGGAGAATATTCCAGAATTTTTTCAAAATTTTTTGATAAGTACTTTCCGAGATAAGGCGGGTGGACAGCGATTTTTCGCGATTTTTTACAAATAATACAAAGAAAAGTGCGCGCAAGTATTACATTATATATATATTTTTTACTCGCGTTTTCACAAGCTTTCATTTGACACCACACTCGTTTACCTCGGAAGTGAAAAAAAAATTTTTTTCACTTCCGATTTCACCCCCCAAAACTAACCCCTTAAGTCAAAATTTAACTTTCAAAACTACATGGCTCTGATGAGGCCATCAATTTCTATATTACTACCAAATTTCAACTTTCTATGACAAATAGTTTCGGAGAAAAACGGGTGTGACAGACGACAGACGGACAGACGGACAGACGGACAGACGGACAGACGGACAGACGGACAGACGGACAGACGGACAGACAGACGGACAGACACCGAAGTGATCTTATAAGTGTTCCGTACGGAACACTAATTATACATCAGAAAGAAGATTATGAAAAATCAGTGGGATACTCAAAGAAATGAAAGATATCAAAGATTAGTTAGATATACAGGGAAAAAATGTAACACCAGAGAAGGAAGTACATTTAGTGTAGCTTTAACCGTTTTTAAAAAATTTCCAACGAGCAGTGATCTTAGAATGGTAAGAGGGAATATAAAGCTAAATAATGAAAAAAAAATTAATAAAACTAATGGGAAAGAATAAAAAATAAACTAATAGGGAAACTCTTAGAGGAAAGACAGACGAATACTAAGTAGAACCAAGAAGGAAATTATAGTATAGAAATATTCATAAAGAAAACTCACTAGAAATAATAAATAAAATGACAACAAGCGCAATCTTCCAAGCAGAAAAGAAAACAGTTAAATAACAACAAGCAAAACATATAGAAAACATTGAAAAATAGAAAGAGCTAGGAAACCAAGGCAAAGATGGCACAAAATACATCAAATTAAGTAAAATTATAAGCAAATATATGAAAATGACATCAGGAGAAACACCGAGTATCTAGTGGAAAAAACAAGAAAATCAAAGCTTAAAACTATTACAAAGAAAATTAAACTCAAATCAATTTAATTAATGACCTGAGAGAGAAAATGAAACAGTAACAAGCGATAGAGAAAAATTAATTAGATAACAAAAATTCGTTATTAGCATTTGTGCAGCTCTAACGTGAAAGAACCAAATACTGTAAAACGAAAACACATTATAAACACCGGTACAGAAATAAACCAAATAAGAGAGGCAATTAGGGAAATAAAATTAAATCGTGCTCTAAGAGAGGATTGAATAAATTTATAAAATACAGAAGAGAACCTCTAATAAAAAATCTTAGGATATTATTAAGCAAATGCTGAGAAGAAAGGAAAATAGCGTAGGACTGGAACAATGTTGGGATCGTATGTGTCTATAGGAAAGGAGACAAGGCAGAACTGGGGAATTATAGACCAAGTCTTGTGTTTCCAATATATAAATGAGAATAATAACTATAACATTTACAAACAGAGTCCAATTTTATCCAAACAGTGAAGAAGCAGCTTGTAGAAAAACACACTGGATCACATACAATTAACTCGAAACATCATCGCTAAGACTTTAT
Organism: Pachyrhynchus sulphureomaculatus; assembly: GCA_019049505.1. Taxonomy (NCBI): domain Eukaryota; kingdom Metazoa; phylum Arthropoda; class Insecta; order Coleoptera; family Curculionidae; genus Pachyrhynchus; species Pachyrhynchus sulphureomaculatus. Next base: position 160,968,314 of record CM032446.1, read on the forward strand.
AATATGACAAAGACATCTACTTAACATTTACAGATTACAACAAGATCTTTGACACGATTAAAATATGAGCAATTATAAATGCATCACAAAATTGCAATATATATTCAAGATATATCAAACATATCGAAAAAATATAAAGAAGTAATAGTAGTACAACTATTAAAACAGAACTTCGTAGCAAGTACAGAAAACGACTAACAAAGATCTGGTCATCAGAACTCACAGGACGTAATAAAGTTGCTGCTATCAATATGCTGACTATACCGGTACTTCTCTATTCCTTTGGAGTAGTGAAGTGGACGAAAGGAGAACTGCGAAATTTTGATGTTAACACTCGAAAAATCATACACATGAATCCTCTTCATCCTCGATCCTCTGTTCCTCGAATATACCTTTCACGCCATCAAGGTGGAAGAGGACTTTTGAGCTTAGAGTGTCTGCATAATCGAATCGTCGTGGGACTAGCGTGTAAGGTTGCAAAGAGTTCTGATTCTCTCATGGAATTGGCCTGCGGCCACGAACGGAGACGAGTGAGAGCCTTTCTGTTTAGGGGTGTGGAAGATCCAGCGGAAAAGTTTGTTCTGGCACTAAACTTCAGCTACGTCATCGAACAACAAAATGATGAGGTTAACATTTTAGATTTAGAACCCCTTAGGGGTAAGACGATCATTAAAACAGGAGAACAACGATAATTTTATAAAGAGCGTACAGAAAAACCCCAACAGGGGGGTTTTATAGGAACATTGATTCGCTGCAGCTGTCGAAAAATCTAATATTTAGTTTTCTATAGTCAGCAAGTCTTAAATCGGAGGCTGAGGGATTTTTACTAGCTTGTCAGGATGGTGTGTATTGTATCGTAGTCGATTTAACGAAATAGCCGACATTAAGTGTAGGGCATATATCAAAGAACCAGAATCACTGATACATTTACTTTCAGCGTGTCCTATTCACGCTATATCATCTTACGTCCATCGTCATAATGCAGCGTTGCGTGTCCTATATTACCATCTTCGACATTCGTACGGTATTGATGACGTTCTCAGATTTGGGCCACAAGGCGTTTGCAAGCCAACAAAGCCGATATAGTATTTCTCGATAAAACAGTAAAGGAAATTTATGTGATTGACTTGTCAGCACCTGCAGAAACAAATATGACAATCAAAGAGAAGATTCTAGTTACAAAGATTTAAATTACGAACTTCGTGCTTTCTTCTCTCGACATTCAGTAACAATGGTCGTCCTAGTCATCGGAGTTTTAGGTTTAGGAATTAAGAACACATTTCTGAAGAACCTTAAGAAGATACCCGCTTGCTGTGCCTCGGCTGATTCATTAATAATGAATGAATTTGGTCGATGATCACTAACCTAACGGACGTAAGGTATGATCATCATTTTCGGACCACATCGCGTGACTACTTGTGTGGGTCGGAGCCACAGGTTTTGTCACTTCGGATTATTTCTTCATTTTTAGATAATGATAATAAAAATAAGTATATTGTATAGTAGTACTTTCTTTTTTCTTAACTGCGTATGTTTGCGAATTTTCTATTTAGTAAGTAAATTTGACTAAATTTATTCAATAAATTGATTAGATTACAACAATTTTATATCAAATATAATTATAAGCAACATTTAAGTTTACAAAACGGTAATGAAGTACCGATTCTCAAAAAAATAATAATTTAATTTAATTCCTAAAATGTTTCATATTTATATAAGACTAATAAAGAATAACCGGTCAAGTGCAAGTTGGACTTGCACAATTAGTGTTCCGTACGTTGATTACTTTTAAAATAAAAATTTTTGTTGGGAAAGTATAAAATTATCAGTGACTTCACAAAACATATCCCAAATGAGTTTTTAACAAAGTTTTTTTCTGAAAAGTGATGACCTTGAAAGTTCTGTTTTTTTATATATATCATACTAGCAGTGCCTGCGGCTCCGCTCGCGTGGAATTGATTCACTACTATCGTCACTGCTTATTCCTTATGTTATCTAACGTAATAAAATATCTGCCATTATTTCCCCTTACCTCCCATTATTTCTCCTTATCTCCCATTATCTCCACATAATTTCCATTATCTAGGCTTATCTCTGCTCATCTCCCATTATTTCTCTTTATCTCCCATTATTTCCCCTTATCTCCCATTATCTCACCTTATCTCCCATTATCTAGGCTTATCTCGACTTATCTCGCAATAGTTCTCCTTATCTCCCATTATTTCCCCTTATCTACCATTATTTCTCCTTATTTCCCATTATCTTCATATAATTTCCATTATCTAGGCTTATCTCTGCTCATCTCCCATTATTTCTCTTTATCTTCCATTATTTCCCCTTATCTCCCATTATCTCACCTTATCTCCCATTATCTAGGCTTATCTCGACCTATCTCGCAACAGTTCTCCTTATCTCCCATTATTTCGCCTTATCTCCCATTATTTCTCCTTATCTCCCATTATCTCACCATAACTCCCATTATCTAGACTTATCTCTGCTTATATCTCATTATTTCTCCTTATCTCCCATTATTTATACTTATCTCCCATTATATCACCTTATCTCCCATTATCTAGGTTTATATCGAATTATATAGAACATATGTATAAATTTATAAAAAACACGTAAATCGGGTAAGTGGTTCTCAAGTGATAAGCGCACTAACGAACAGACAGACAGACAGAGAGACGTTGTATTTTATATATATTATATTCTTTGCAACATGATATTGTTCCATATTTAATGGTTTAGACAGTGTATTGCAAGAAAACGCGTTAACGGTAACCTTTTTTCCGAGTTGGTTCACTGCTTATTCTTTATGTTAACATACCTAACGCAATAAAATATATCCTATAACCTGGCCAGAGAACATATGTATGTTTTAAAAAAAAAGTACGTAAATCGGATAAGTGGTTCTGCAGTGATAAGCGCATTAACGGATAGACAGACAGACAGACAGAGATACGTTGCATTATATATATATATATATATATATATATATATATATATATATATATATATATATATATATATATATTATAGATGTAATAAAATATATATCTATAACCTGGTGAGAGAACATATGTATAAATTTAAAAAATTACGTAAATCGAATAAGTGGTTCTCGAGGGATAAGCGCACTAACGGACAGACAGACAGACAGACAGACAGAGAGTCGTTGCATTTTTATATATATGTTGCATATATATATATATATATATATATATATATATATATATATATATATATATATATATATATATAGATTATTATTATTATTATATAAATTGGCCAAATATATGTATGAATTTAAAAAAAGACACGTAAATCGGATAAGTGGTCCTCGCGTGATAAACGCACTAATGGACAGACAGACAGAGAGACATTGCATTTTATAAGTATATTATAGATTATAGATATTCTTTCCTACATAATATTGTTCTGTATTTAATGGTTTAGGCTGTGTATTGCAAGGGAATGCGCTAGTGGCAAACTTTTTTCCGACTTCATTCACTATTATCGTCACTACTCATTTCTTATGCTACCTATCGTAATAAAATATAGCCTATAACCTGGCCAGAGAACATATGTCTGTTTTTTAGAAAAAAAGTGGTTCTCCAGTGATAAGCGCACTAACGGACAGACAGACAGGCAGACAGAGAGACGTTGCATTTTATATATATTATAGATAAATTATTAAAGGTAATGCACTCGTGATAATTGTCGTTCAATCTATACCCTGTAGAGAATATTCCAGAATTTTCTCAAAATTTTTTGATCACTTTATTCGAGATAAGGGGGGGGCAGCGATTTTTCGTACTTTTCTAAAAATAATACAAAGAGAAGTGTGCGCAAGTATTACATTAGATAGATAGATTAGATGACCTGGTAAATTTTTTTTCACTTCCGATTTCACTCCCCAAAACTAACCCCTTAAGTCAAAATTTAACTTTCAAAACTACACGGCTCTGATAAGGCCATCAATTCCTATATTAATGCCAAATTTCAACTTTCTATGACAAATAGTTTCGGAGAAAATCGGGTGTGACAGACAGACAGGAAAACTGTTTTATGGCAAGTTTTAGTAGTAATCGTAAGCAGAGATGGCGACATAAGTTCCATTACCTTATAAAATTGACGTTTAAGTATATTGCCAAATATAAGTTCGTTTATTAAAATGTCGGTGGACACCGAAGTTATCTTATAAGTGTTCCGTACGGAACATTAAAAAGAAACTTTTCTTCATAATTCTTTTCGATATTTTAATAAACGAACTTATATTTGGCAATTTATTTAAACGTCAATGAAACATGAAAGTTATGTCGCCATCTCTGTTTACGATTACTACTTGTCATACGACAGTTTTCCATATGATGCGAACTTCTTGGAGGACATTGAACATCCTGTTAAAACAGTCTCAATTTAAAAGACGCTCGGTGTAGTAGACTGGCTAAATAAATTTCTGTTTTCTATTGTTAACTGTTTTAATTTACGTTAATGTATTGCACGTAAACAAAGCAACAATTATTGTAATTTAATGGAGGCGGCCTTTGTTATCACTATATTATTGATAGGATTTCTTTAATTAATACCGAACGCCTAATAGTCATTAAATATGTAACATTTATGAACAAACTGACATTTCAGTTATTCTTTAAATAATTTTTGAAAATATTTATATTTATTTTATGCGGGAAATTACCAGTTGTATTTAAAATAAAAATTAAATTTTAAAATCGATTTATTAAAAAACAATGTACGCTGTCTAGTACATAAAAGATAAAATAAAATGTAAATTACGAAATGAAATATAACTAGATCAATAAACCATTAAAATGCAGGGGTGTTTTTAACTTATCTATATAGTTATGAAAATGTGATGTGATATACAAAAATGGCTTGGTTATCAAACTATCTATCACTACATACTAGCATTGTGCAGTGATTAAGTTTTGTTTTAATAAAGAGGGAAATGGACCAAAAGTTATTCATGGAAGAACATCTTAGGTGTACGGCAATGATAATCCATCTTATTTTCAAGTAACATTTGATCTACGCAGTTTCGATGGAGCTGAGACTGAATTCAGGATGACCTCAGGACGATAGGTTGTGGCAAGTACTGCGGAAACTTTGAGGCATCTTGAGGACTGGGGATACTGGCAGATCAACTAATGAATATTTCAATGCTTACTAAAGAAAGTGTTGTATCGAAAACTACAGTGTTATAGATTGTATTCGAAGATATAGGAATGAAAAAAGTTTCTGTAAGGTGCCTTCTCAAATTCCTTAAACCAGAGTAGAAACTGGCTAGGAAAGAAATTTCTCAACAACATTAGGTCTCTTTAGAGGAGGATGCGAGTTGTTTTTCTCGAATTGTCATAGCCGACGGGGTGTTCTATTGGGATCCTTCTACGAAGCATGAGTCGACACAGTGTGTTTACAGGGACATTCCACCTCGAAAGAAGGTGAAAACACAGTTGATAGCGACCATTTCTTGAGACTGCATAGAAATTTAGCGTATTAAATTTATGAAATAAAGGTCTACGATTAATGGAGAGGTTTATGACATTGCAAAGCCTGAAGCAGTCAATTAGAGATAAACGTCCGAACTTATGGAGAACCAAAACTTTGCTTTTACATGTCAGGTGGACCCTATAATATTAATTAGCGCCCTGCGATTTCTTCTTGATCAAATATCCGAAGAAAGACCTCGGTGATTGAAGACTTTTCTCAGGTAATGAATTAAACGTCGCTGTAGGTAATTTTTTTGCTACCAAAAAACATTTTTTGGTACTAATTTGGAATAGAACAATTCGAAAAACGCTGGACTAAGACACACGGTAGTTAATGTAGAAAATATGTATTTTCTAAGCTCTGCCAGTTTTCCTTTTTAGCTTAGCTCAAACAAACCTCTTTGTGATAATAAACGACTCGTTATGCTTGTTAGTATTTTTTGTAAAGCATTTTCCATTTTGATTAATTGTGTTCTATGTTAAAGCAAACTGGCAAAGTGGAGTGTAAAGTACGTTCTTACGGCGAATCTCGTATGTGTGGATGTCTTTATTTCTCGTAGCTAAATTTTTTTTGTGATGTATAAAATACTTTTAAAAAGGTAGAGATTGAACATAGTTGAAATACTTAGTTTTTTGTATTCCATACGAAACACTTATGGGATCACTTTGGTATCCATCTGTGTGTCTTTTTGTATGTCCATCTATCTCTTTGTCACACCCGATTTTCTGGGAAACTATTTGGCATATAAAGTTGAAATTTAGTAGAAATATAGAAATTGATGGCCTAATCAGAGTCGTGTAGTTTTGAAAGTTAAATCTTGACTTCGGGGGTTAGTTTTTAGGAGCGAAATTGGAGGTAAAAAAAAATTACCAGTCATCAAGTGTGTGTCAAATGAAAGCTTGTGAAAACACGAGTTCAATAATAAATATGATGAATACTTGCGCACACTTTTCTGTGTATTATTTTAGAAAATGGCCAAAAATCCTGTCCTCCACACCCTATCTCGAAAAATACTGATCAAAGACTTTTGAAAAAATTTTGAGAAAATTATAAAATAGTTTTCATAAAGTGTAGATTGAGCAAAAATTATTAGGAGTGCCTTACGTTCGATAATTTATTTGGTACAAAAAAACTATGTGCCCTAACAATATAGTGGAGGCTTTTTAATATACTTTTCAGTACACACACTGGTCACCAACAGACAGGTACCGGGAGAAAATAATTTTATTTTAGCCATTTATAATTAACCAAATATTTAGGTAGTACATATTTGTTTTAAACTTTTATTACTAGATTCTAGATTGAGGTAGATTAATGTATTGAGTATTAGGTAGCTAAGCTATTATACATTACTGAATAAGAAAAAACGTGAAAACACATATTGGATCTTAAGATATATACATGTCAGGGACCTAATTAACTAAGCGTAGGTAAAGAATTTATTTTATTTTAAAAATCATCACCGAGCGGAATACTAATTGCACTTTCACTTGGCCGGTTTTATTTTAAAAAGGTTTAAAATCTTTAATAATACTTAGTATTCGAAAGGCTTTGTTGCAACAATAACAAACCTAAATAAAATGAAGCTTAATAATTGCACACTAATAAATCATATCAAAGAAGACTTTTAAAGAAGGAAAGATACGACAAGGCTATTTATTTACGTTGGGGATGATTAAAGTGATAACTGATGTGGTTTTTATACCATTAGGTTCAGTCATTTAATTTAGTTCGCGACATGACTAAATCCATTGGTGGTCAGTGTGATGGTAATTTCAAATAGGCTAGATGGCAACTTCTGACCAAGTAATAAAACATGAAACTCTTGCTACAGGTTCTTTTGGACTAGATCTGAAATAGTTTGTATTAGTTTACGACCTGAATACGATGGTTGCTTCTTTAAACTATAATTGTCGATCTTATGTTATTAATATTTAAAGATAATTTGTTTACGTGACACTAATTCTGAAATATTTTAAGATCATCACTTACTATTTATTGCAGTTCTTTTTCATTAACAACAAACCATATTATTGTAGTGCCATTTGCAAAGATTATAAAAATCGCGCCTGTCTGTAACATTAGTAAGTCATTGATATAGAGAAGGAATTGCAGCTTTGAACCTTGAAAAATTTCGGTGGTATTTGACTTTATGGTATCTCCTTTATTATTTCTGAATTGTACAAGTTGCTGGTGATTTTCCAATAAAATACCAATTCATTTATTGATGGGTCCTTTATTGGATAGGAAATAAACCTGATATTTTAAACGGTATTGTCAAAAGCTATGGTGTTACGTCTGTACAAGTCTGCAGAATATCTGCAGAGTTTTTATCTAGTCTGTTTTAATATCTTCAGAGAAATACTTATAATACTTTAATTATAGTATATTGGTGTAAAAACTTAAATGCCAATCAAACAGTATTTATTTTTGGATGATTCGAAAAATTCCTTTCTGATTTTTTTTTGTTTAGAAGATAGTGTTTTCTTAACTGAGCTGGAACGTACACTTGTATAACAAAAAAAATATATATTTTGAAAAGAGGGGCAACCACTTTAAAAAATGTTCTAAAATATATATGATAATATATTTTTCAAAATTTTCAAATTTGACTTTGTATAGTCATACCAAAAGCACCCATGAACTATGTAAGTGTTACTGTCTACAATATTTTGTGTACTGTTTGTAAAATAACTTTTTTATATCAGTATCAAAATGACGACATAATTCTGATCAGTTATTATATTGTTTGAATCAGAAATTACAAAATTTTAATGTATCAGGTCAGTCAATAAGTTTTGAAAGCGACACCTATGGGGCATCAATTGAACCAAATAAATAAATGGCCTGGAAACACCCCTCTTGCGGTAGGGCCACCCTTTGGGTTCTCTAGATCTAGTTTGTGGGTTGATCAGATCCGTTTTCCTTGTTGTTATATTTCTCTGCTTAGATGTTTCCAAAGTTTTCTGTTAGACGTCTTCTTCTTCCAGTTCGTAATCCCTGCCGCCTCCATGTCTTCCTTGACTTGCTGCAGCCATCCTATTCTCGATCTATCTCTCTTTCTACATCTGGATTCCCATTGAATTATTTCATATATTGGTGCTCCTGGGCCTGCTCTCCATGTGTGCCCTAGCCAATTAAATCTCTTCTGTTTTATTTTTTGACTATATCCTCCTCCACTTTTTCCAAAATTTCTTGATTAGTCCTTCTGTAGACTCCTTCACATATTCTTATTGGCCCTAGGATCGCTCTTAATATGTTTCGTTCAATTCTTCTCATGTCTTCCCCTTGTTTCTTTGTCATGCTTATAACTTCGGTAGCATACATTAGTTTTGGGAGTATTATTGTCTTGTATATCCTCATCTTACTGTGTCTTCCTATTATCTTACTTCTTAACAATTTCTTATTGCTATGGAACAACTTGTTTGCTATTATTAATCTTTCCTTTACTTCCATTTCCTTGCTCACATCCCATACAGCGTCACTCCCAAATATTTAATCTTCTCTACTCTTTCGAAGCTATGTTCGTTTATTCTAATCCTTTCCATTTCCTGAACATTTTGTTTTCCATTTTTTATTATTTTGGTTTTCTCTTCATTTATCTTCAACCCCATTTTTGCTCTTTCTACGCTTATTTCTCTCACCATTTCCTTCATTATTTTCTGGTTCTTTGCAATAATTACTACATCGTCCGCATACGCCACTACCTGGCTGCCTCTTGTTCGTATTGAACCCTGATTTATATTCCTTAGTACATATTGTAGTGTTGGGTTGAATAACGTTGCCGATAATGCATCTCCCTGGCTAACTCCTTTGTTAATTTCGAAATCTTGTGTTCTTCCTTTCTGTGTTTTGACATTGGCGAATGTCTCTTTCAGTGTCATCATACATAGTCGTCTTATCTTGATCGGTACTCCCAGTTATTTTAGCACTGTATTTAATCCAGTTCTCTTAACCGAGTCAAATGCTTGCTTAAAGTCAATGAACAACAATTCCAAGTTTAGTGCATGTTGTGCTCTTTCCAATGCTTGTTTGACCACATGTATTGCATCTACCGTAGATTTTTCCTTGTGTAAATCCACATTGGTATTGTCCTATTTCATTTTCTATTACATATTTTAGTTTTTCTTGTATCATCGTTGTCAAAATTTTGTAGGCGGTGTTGAGCAGGGTAATTCCTCTATAATTTTCGCCTACTCGTTGGTCGCCTTTCTTGTGTATTATTACAATTTCACATCCTTTCCAATCACGTGGCCTGTGTTCTTCTTTCCATATCTGTTTAATTAGTACGTACATGCTTTCACAGAGTTCTTCTTCGCCGTATTTGAACAATTACATATTTACCCCATCTTTGCCTGGCTTTTTTCCATTCTTACTTCTTAGTATTATTTCTTTTATTTCATCTCTTGTTGGTTCTAGAATCATTTCCATTTCATTTTCTTCTTGTTCGTTTTCTTCGATTATGTATTCTTCCTGTATTTGTTCGTTTAAGAGGTGCTTGAAATGTTCCTCCCATATAATAATAGACTGTTTTTCTTCTTCTATTATTTTTCCCTCTCTGTCTTTCACTCCTTTGACTTTTCCTTTATAAGTTCTGTTCTGTATTTTGACCTTATTGTAAAACTGTTTTGTGTTAACATTCCGACCTTTGTTCATGTATCCATTCTCTTTTTGTTCTTCTAATTACTTTATTACATTCCTTCTTAAAACTTTCATATTTTCGTCTGTCCTCAATTTTATTTGTTTTCAACCGTTTCATCCTGGCATTTATTTTTTTGTTTGCCATTCTTTTACAGGTTTCATTAAACCACTCTTTTAATTTTTGGTTTCTTTCTATCCCTATGCTTTCTTGCGTTGCTTCTCTCACGCATCTTTTCAGTTCGCTCCATTTATTTTCAATGCTTTCTTCTGTTTTTTGCGTCAATAGTTTTCTTCTTAGAGATTCTTCATATTCGGTTCTTTTTTGTTCTTCGTTCAATTTTTGTACATCTCATTTGTTTTCTTTGTTCCTGCTTGGTATTTTCTTTTTTAATTTTTGTTTTATCTCCGCCACAACTAAGAAGTGGTCGGAGTCTGCATTGGCTCCTCTATACGTTCTTACGTCCTGCACTGAGGATTGTCCCCTTCGGTTTATTAGCACGTGGTCTATTTGTGTTTGTACTAATTGGTTTGGTGCCGTCCATCTGACTTTGTGCGCTTTCTTGTGTTTAAATTTTGTACTGCTTATGATCAGGTCTGTGTTTGCTGCCACATTGCATAATTTCTGTCCGTTTTTGCTTGCCTCCTGATGTATAGTATGTTCACCTCCCACTGTTTATACGAAATCCTCTTTACCTATTTGCGCATTGAAGTCTCCTACTACCATTATGGTATCCTCTTTGGGGAATTGTTCTATTTCATTTTCTAGTTCTTCATAAAAATTTCTCTTTTTCCTCATCAGGTGCATTTTATGTCGGTGCATATATATTAAGTATGGACGTTTTGAATGGCTTTGTATCGAATCTTATGTATGCCATCCTTTCGTTTATTGGTTTGAACTCCACTATCCTATCCTTCAACTTCCCTCTTACCATGAATGCAGTGCCACCTTGCCCTTGTGTTTCGTTGCCAGAATACTTTAATGTCAATTTAGGTTTACTTATTCTCCGTTCCCCTGCCATCTTATTTCCTGTATCGCAGCTACCTCAATTTTATATCTCTCTATTTCTCTTGCTATTTCTCACATTTTCCCAGGTATTAGCATTATTCTCACATTCCATGTTCCCATCCTCATTCTATTTTTCTTGTTTTTTTTTTTCCTTTTGTTTGTCCTTCTCTGGCCTTCCTCTTCACTGTAGTCATAATTCCGATCATCCATCTTCATTGCCTTAGTCGTCGTCCTGTTTGTTCCTTTGTCTCGGTTTCCCATCTCTAGTTTTTTGTATTCCGTCCGGTGCCAGTTACTCTTCCAATGTCATTCCACTTTGTTCTTTTCTCTTCTGTTTCCTGTTCAGGGATCCTTTCACTATATCTTCTTGCATTTTCCTTTATATTTTCCGCTCCCTGGTTTTCGTTTTCTTCTCTTATTTTCTCTAATTGTTCTAGGTTAAATATTTCTCCGTTTATGATTGCCTTATTGTAGGTTAATTTTGCCCTATTCCCCCTCTGCTTCTCCTGTTTTATAATTTTGTACCAAATATTGAACACTATTTTGATGCTTCGTCTGTCATATGAAATTTCAGGTCTATCTGTCAAGTCATTCATTGTTTATCAGCTGGTTAAAATAGACATTTGAGTATTTTTTAAAAATGGAAAAAATTGAATATCGTGCAGGTTTATTGGTAACTGAAATCCATGCAAAGTTAGTGAAAGTATTAAAGGAGTTTGCTTCTTTATTTCCAATTGTTCATAGATGGATTCTGAGTTTAAACGTAGTCGTACAAGCGTGAATGATGATCCACGTTCAGGACGTCCAAAAACTGCAACAACTGAAGAAACTGTTGTGCAAGTACAAGATATGGTCATGGAAGACCATCGATTAATCGTGGATGATTTAGTTGAGGCCACAGGCATCTCACATGGATCAGTACATAAGATCTTAACTAATGTTTTGGATGTGAGAAAGCTACTCACCGCATTTGCTAACATGGGAATAAAAACACACTCGAGAAAAACTCGTTTCTAAAAGAATAAAACTGATTTTGTGCGTCGATTTGTAACTATGGATGAGATTTGGGTTTACCAGTTTGATCTCGAACTGCGACAATAAACCGCGCAGAGGACTGAGCCTGGTTGTTCAGCTTCAAAGTGGTCAAAGTCTTCAAAAAAAATTATGGCATCCATCACCCAGTTTTCTGGGATGCAAAAGGAATTTTGTTAATTGATTACCTTCAAACCGGTAAAACAATCTCAGGTGAGTAATATTACAACCTTTTGGAGTTCTTTTGCTAAAAAATATGAGGGTATTTTTTTAAAATTTCAGTAGAGTAGTATTCTGCCTATAGGGTGACTGCCACGCTATAAAATTGCCAAACATGCCATTTTAAATGAATTAAAGGGAACCTTAGTCAATAATTTGGTGTTTTACAAAATGTAAAATCCAGAAAAAAAAGTAAATAATAATTGAGGTAAACTATTGTAATGAGATAGCAAAAAAGGTATTATTATATCATAAATTGAGTTAGGTCATCTCAAAAATATAAAATCGAGAAAGGATTTTTTGGTGTCGGTTTACCTTTACAATTTCGTGCGTACTAGTATGCCTAACATCTTCAACTAGTATAAAAGTTGTTGCCGTTTCTAAGTTTGTAACTAGTTTCCTAACATCACCGCGTGGCGTTTTTTCTGATTTTCTTTACGGTTTTTTCTTTATCTGTGTTTACTGTTCTTTGCAGTTTTGGATAATTCAGCAGAACAACAGTAATTTTTGTCCCACAGTTTTCAGTCTTCTAACATACAAAGATAATCGTTTTAACGAAATGTAAAAATTATATTCGGATGATAGCATATTTATATAGTTGTAATATTTGCAGCTTTAAGTAGGATTTGGGAGGGCGACTGGCGCAGTAGGTAGGGGAACTTACTGTTGATCAGAGGGTCGGAGGTTCGATTCTTCCTGCCTGCCGGGGTGTTGTGTCGTCACTTGAATAAATTTTCAAATAGTAAAATAGAAATAGGTCCGGCAAATGGACTCCGAGCCAAGGGTGAACAAAAAAAAAAGTAGGATTATAAATCGACACGCATGACAGCTTTAAGCCTTTGACGTGATATTGTCCATGACACTACAGTGATTGTAAATCAAATTTTACTCTGTTACGTCTGACTTTTGAAGGACCTACAACGGGTCAATCGTCGTAGAGAGTCTAGTAACCTTGTATACTCCATAGGGCTTTAATATTTTCTCAACTGCAGTTACAGCAAACTTATTTGATATTAACTTCTTTTGTAGAGTGCATAATTGGTTCGGGATGTTTAGTTCCATACATAAAAATGCATTTTTGCGATCCGGGCCTGTACGTCAAATTAACATGGTAGCTTATTCGGGAGTATATCTCTAAGCTTGGTTTCTAGCCACAAATCCATCATAGTTAATGGACATTCAAATTGAGTTCTTGCAATGAATATCCACAGAAGTTTTGTCTGCCTCTTTAAGAAAGTTTATTGGACGTCTAACTTTATCTATATGATTCCGATTAATTTTATTTGCAGGTATTCCTCTTGAGTTATTAAACACTTGTATGCAGATCACTCTCCTCGGTCTGACTGTATTCTATGTTGAGCTAAGTTCATTTGGCTCATAGTCCCGATATTTCCTGGACCTTATTCTCATCATATATTTTAAGCTTCTAGAACGAAAATTAAAACAAAACCATTATCACATTGTAAAAATAATTACCATACTAGATTATTGCTCAGTATTATAGTTAAAATGTTACAGTATTATTTTTAAAACTTTGAAGTCATTTTGCAACAATTATTAATAAATCAGTTTTGCACTAACGAAGATCTTAGAGTAATAAACTTTAGCAGCACTGCTTCAAGACAATACCAAAAATGCAGAAGCACATACTTACTAAACAATTCTCACTCAATTTTTTAGCCAATACTATAACGCAGATCAAAATGGAGAACGAATATTACTGATCAACCGTTGATAAACTCAAATAATTCAAAACTATATACGAGATGATATATGTTCATATTTTTTTTTATATTAATTTATGTGAATGCAAAAAACGTACCTATCATATCCACAAAGTGGCATTATTGTTCATGCCTCCGAGCGCATCGCCCTTGTTCCTGCATAATACTGCAATCAATTCTGGTCTTGACAAATAAATAATTATTTAATATATATCTCTTATAATTTTGTCATAGAGAAAGATAATCAAATGAAGAGAATAATTATCCAAAATAGTATCAAAGTTTTCAATAACACTGTGGTATGGACTATTAACTATTTGGCTTTGCTTATGAGGATTTACCAGGTGTACAAGTATGAAATGCGGATTTTTTTTTCTAAAAATACATGTTAAATTCGGAAGAATGATAAAAAAAAAACTGCTTTATTCAAAGTATGTTCCATTGCTTGTTATACATTTTTTCCTCCCATCTTTCGGACAATTTGTGAATACCACGCCCGTAAAAATCTCTCCCTTTTGCTGCGAACCATTCATCGAGCCATTTTTTCACATCTTCGTATGAACCAAAGCGCTGCTCAGCAAGTGCGTGACCCATCGATGCAAACAAGTGGTAATCGGAAGGAGCCAAGTCTGGTGAGTAAGCTGCATGGGGTAGAACTTCCCAGCTGAGTGCTTTCAACGTGTCGCGAACTGGTTTTGACGTATGTGATGGAGCATCGTCATGAAGAAAAATGACTTTGTGTTGCCTCTTTCGGTATTCTGGCCTTTTTTCAAGCAGCGAACGGTTCAAATCGGTCAGTTGTTATTGGTAACGTTTAGTATTAACCGTTTTCTCCGGGTTTTAACAGCTCATAATAGACCACACCCCTCTGGTCCCACCAAATACAGAGCATTGTCTTTCTGCCAAAGCGATTCGGTCTTGCGGTCGATGTGGATGGTGCGCTTGGGTCTACCCATGATTTTTTGCGCTTGGTATTCTCAAAATAAATCCACTTTTCATCCCCTATAACTATACGATGCAAAAACGACTTCCTTTTGTACCGAGCGAGCAAAATGTAACACGTGTTTTTGCGCTTTTCCATTTGCCTATGGTTCAGTTCATGTGGTACCCTCATGGACTACCGGTGTTCTGAATCTTTTTCATCTCTCGTAGCCGATTGAAAACAGCTTGTTGACTAACGCCCAATTGCTCGGCGAGTTGTTTTTGTATTTGCGAATCATCTTCGTTCAACAATGTTTACAATTCCACATCTTCGAATTTTTTTGGCGGTTTTCCACGTTCCTTGTCTGCAACATCGAAGTCACCACTTTTGAAACGCCAAAACCATCGTTCACACGTATCTTGCGATGGAGCATGTTCACCATAAGCTTCTCGAAGTAATCGGTATGATTCAACAGCAGTTTTCTTCAAAATTAATGCTGTCTGCGAATGCTCTTTGTTCGGTATAAATTACGACATATTGAACACAACAACACAACACTATGAACAACCTTTTCAAATTTATCACTTGTGCGCGTCTGACACCTACTGATGACACAACAAAAAGGCGCAGAATGAGCATATATATATATATATATATATATATATATATATATATATATATATATATATATATATATATATATATATATATATATATATATATATATACATATATATATATATATATATATATATATATATATATATATATATATATATATATATATATATATATATATATATATATATATATATATATATATATATATATATACATATATATGTATATATATATATATATATATATATATATATATACATATATATATATATATATATATATATATATATATATATATATATATATATATATATATATGTATATATATATATATATATATATATATATATATATATATATATATATATATATATATATATACATATATATATGTATATATATATATATATATATATATATATATATATATATATATATATATATATATATATATGTATATATATATGTATATATATATATATATATATATATATATATATATATATATATATATATATATATATCTTTTTCTTCTTTGTTAGCCGTTTTCTATCCATTGGATATAGGCCTCCGGTGGATTCTTTGAATTCCGTCAGTCAACTTTCCTCGTATATTTTGATTATTCTTTTAAAATATTTGGCCCGTTTGTAAATATATTATATTCCTAACTTAACGAAATTATTTATTAAATCACATTAAACAATAACCATGACAGGTCTTCTTTAACATAAAGCGTATATTTCGCAAACTCCCTAAATACATATATTCATTTCGGCATTCCGTATTGTGACAAAAATGATTTCTAAACTTAGTTGCCGTATTGAAATATTTGTTTCAGACTCACATTTGTGTAAATTTCTATTAAAATTGTATGGAATATTTTAAGCTTTGCTCTATTATTAATAATACATCAGTGCCGTTATACAACTATAATTAACTTTTATCTGATAACAACTATATTATTGAATACATATTTTAGATGTATAATAATCGCGTTAAATATATCTATCGTAGATGAATAAGACTTGACGTATACACTAAAATATTTTATCTTTACAAAGTAAATATTTACTGTTTGTGAAAAATATGAAGAAAAGAAAAGATGCATATAGGCTTAAGCAGATGGGAGCTGTGCTCTTTGCTCTCGCATCAAAAGTACGCTGTGGACTACCCGGACGTGCTATCTATGACATACTGACCTCGTCAATATAAACTACTTAAATTGGTCAAAGTACATTTTTTAGCAGCACTTGAGGTAGAAACCTATAAAGCCCTGACACGCGATAATCGTTAGCAACTTGTTGAACAATGCTTCTATCAGTATGTAGGCTTAAACAGGCCTCGACAGAGGGCAGGTATGCCTTTAAAGTTAGACTTACATTAGCCAGAGGTCGAAATTATTGTATCTTACTGAGGTCATGCATGTTTCATATCCACATATTAATAACACAAAAAATTTAGGAATCATACACACACAAGTGCCAGTAACCAATAAACCTCAACGCCATCTGGTATTAAACCACCAAAACTTTTTTTACTACCTATGGTATTATAAGCTACTAACACCGCTGTTAAATGAATAGCAGTAACTGTAAATATAGAGTACTAATATTACTATCAAGTGTTTAGCAGGAACTCTAAAAAATAATCAATATAAACGGGAACCCTGCTGACCCCAGTATGTATATATCTTTTTAGTACTTCACCTTTCATCTTTGCATTCTTGGCGATTTTTTGGCACTTTCAATCTCACCAGGGGGCAGTGCAACACGTAGCCACGGTTTTAAATGAAGTAAATACGAGGATTGTATGATAAGTACCTGGCCTCGGTCAGAGAGGGAGCTACTACTATTTAAAAAATTATATTTTTTGTAAACATAACCTTTCACAAAAATCCTGTCATATTTTCAAGTCGCTGCGTATTTTAATTTGTAATTTAAATAGAACAACTTTTGTGATTTTACAACAATGAAAAAAATAGAATATCAAGCAGTGGTAAAATATATGTTTTTGAAAGAGAAAACGAATGATGAGACAGCTGAATGTAAACGCGGCCGTACGAGCATTTTTGATGAAGAATGTCCAGGTCGTCCAAAAGAGGTCACCACATCAGAAATGACTGAAAAAATCCACGTTATAGTGATAAATAATTAGAGAGTGAAAGTTCGTGAGATTGCTGAAACTGTGGACATCTCAACTGAACGGGTGCAGAACATTTTATCAACTTATTTGGATATGAGAAAGCTTTACGCAAGATGGGTGCCGCGATTGCTCACAATTGATAATACACAGGTACGTGTGTCAACTTCAAAACAATGTTTGACGATGTTAAAGCGCAATCGAAACGATTTTTGGCGTCGATTCAAAACTGGAAACATGGATTCATCATAGCACACTAGAGTTCAAAGGACAGTCCAAATAGTGGGTTTTCCGCGGCGAACCGGCGCCAAAGAAGGCTAAGGAAAGGATTATGTCAACTTATTGGATCATTTTAACCATTCTATGAAAGAAAAACGTCCGCATTTGGCGAAGAAAAAAATTCTCTAAGACAATGCACCCGTGCACACTTGTATCATCGCCATGGCAAAATCTATGAGTTGGGATACGAATTACTTCCGTATCCACCATATTCGTCAGATTTAGCTTCCAGCGATTATTTACTATTTCCGAATATGAAAAAATGACCCGCTGCACGGTGGGCC
This sequence comes from Pachyrhynchus sulphureomaculatus, assembly GCA_019049505.1. Classification (NCBI taxonomy): domain Eukaryota; kingdom Metazoa; phylum Arthropoda; class Insecta; order Coleoptera; family Curculionidae; genus Pachyrhynchus; species Pachyrhynchus sulphureomaculatus. The sequence continues at coordinate 160,986,695 of CM032446.1, forward strand.
AGGAATCTGATTTTTCGTCCAAAATTGTCTAGAGCCTTCAATTATTACCAAAATCACACAATTTTTTTTAAATATTCGTAAGTGAATTCCAGACAAACGTAATTTAGGGATTAGGCAGCTGCTTTGCAAAATATAACCTTAAAATTTTTTTAAAATTGTAAAAAGCAACAGAGAACCGAGAGGTGAAATTTCGAAGTTCACGTGATTTCAAGTTTACGCATTTAAAACTGGTTCATTGGGGGTTTCTGTGGTCGCTGAATCTATTTTCGGGATCACTTTGATCATACGCGCATTTTTAAGGGGCGAAAATGGGGGTTGGAGGGGAAGAAATTAATATATTCACTTCGATTAGAGTTTCACGTTCTGAACTGGTTCCTCGGGGTTTCTAGGATCGCTGAATCAATTTTCAGGGTCATTTTTGATCATATACACTCTTTTGAGTGGTGAAAATGGTGATTGGAGGGAGAAAAATTACGATATTCTCTTAAATTAGAGTTTCGCGTTCAAAACTGGTTCCTTATTTTCACCCCTCAAAAGGGTGCATATAATCAAAATGACCCCGAAAATAGATTCAGCCACCCCAGAAACTCCCGAAGAAACAGTTTTGAAAGCGAAACTCTAATTTAGGTGACTATCGAAATTTCTCCCCTCCAACCCCCATTTTCACACCTCAAAGGGGTGCATATGATAATAATGACCCCAAAAATAGATTCAACGACCCCAGAAACCCCCGATGAACCAGTTTTGAATGCGTAAACTTGAAATTACGTGAATTTCGGCTTTCTTACGTTTGTCCGGAATTCGTTTAAGAGTATTTTTTTTTTTAATTTCTAATTTCGGTAATAATTGAGGGCTCTAGATAATTTTGAACAAAAATTCAGATTCCTGGCCCTCAGGGCGGCAGAAAAAATTTGGCTTAAACGATGAGGTCATTGCTAAAACAACAGCTTATTTTGAAGGGTTGGAGAAATAGTATTTTTTAGATGGAATACGAGAGATTGAAAAACGTTGGACTAAGTGTATTGAGGTAAAAGGAGACTATGTTGTTAAGTTTTTTTCATGTCAAGGCCAGGCACTTTTCATATAATCCTCGTATTTACCGCCCCATTAACTAATGTAGTAGGGCTGATACGTAGCTTTATAATCTTGCAGATACGAAAAATAGTTTGCAGAGATGCTTGTTAGAGAAAAAATTTCAACTTACAGAAATATTATGGTAGAAAATCATGGAATCTTGTGTAAGCAACAACTGCTCTAGATCTTAGATATAACTTGGATAAACAATATAAGCAAACATATGAAAAATAGAAAATATGTATTTATGTAAGCAGTTTTGATCGCAAGTAGCGAAAATATATGAAACCATATAAATATTAAGTGCCTAACATCAGCCTCCTGAGAAACGCTGTGACAAAATAAGAGGAAGGAGAATACCAAGAAACTGAAAATTTGGCTGGGAGATTGTGTACTCTTACCATTTATACGAGGTCGATTAAAATTATTGCACACACCTTGTTTTGCGGTATTTAACAAGTAGGCTGAAAAGTTTTTGGTGTCGGCTGGGAAGGTTTTGGCCTCTGTATTTTGAGATGCGCATGGAATAATTTTCATCGATTCTGCTGAGAAGGGAAAAACCATCAATAGTGAATATTATATAAAGTTATTGGTGCCTTTGAAGGCAGAAATCGCAAAGAAACGGCCCCAAATGAACAAGAAAAAAGTGCTCTTTCATCAAGACAATACACCGTGTCACAAGTTAATGGTTACGATGGCAAAATTGCATGAATTGAAGTTCGAATTGCTTCCTCATCCACCATATTCTCCAGATTTGGCGCCCAGCGACTATTATCTATTCATAGACCTCAAAAAAATGCTCACGGAAAAGAGATTTGGCTCCAGTGAAGAAGTTTACGCCGAGACTGAGGCCTATTTTGAAGGTAAAGACAAATCTTTCTGCAAGAAAGGTTGTAACATTCATTTTTTCCTAGATTTTAAGATCATGGTACAACACCGTTTTTTTTTCTATAATTTATATTTTATAACATTTTTATATGTGATTAGGCAGTGATTTAAATTTTTGAGCAGGGTAACTTAACCAGCAGAGTAACGCGTGTTGCGGACCTAACATATTTCGTTTGCATTGAATGCGTCTGATTTGTTAAAAATTGCTTTCCTGAAGTGAACCATTTTAAAGACTTCACTTTGAAGAAGGGGCAAAAGATATATAAACGGCTATTTGGAATTTTTCAGTGCTTTTTCCTTCAGCATGCCGTAGTGGCTTTTTCTGCCTTGATGCAGTAACGGCTTAGTCCTTCATCAGGCCGTAGTAGGCCTTTTTCTTCCGTCATGCCGTAGTGCAGTAACGGCTTTCTTTTTTTTAACTACTGATGGGGTGTAGTTTCTAAATCTCAAGTTTGATGCCTTTTTCCGATCTTAATATATTCCGCTCATCCTAAGGCATTTCGGGTCAAAAAGTGATTACCTACCCAAATGAAAATAGGAGAGTAGTGGCTGAGACAATATTTGTGAGAATCTCACCAGGAGAGGCCAAGCAGCTTATGGAAAACCCATGAGGAGAAACCAATCAGTAAGTCAGTAGTACACCAGTTTAAATATCTCACTTCTTGTCTACAATGTGTGTTTCTAACGACTACTCAACACGTGTAATCCGCGAAGTCGATTTTAGAAACTTTTATATCGTGTCTTTTAAAGTCATTTGCTAAGAACTTAATGATTCTAATTTAGAGACTCTCTGTAAAAGTGTGCACTCGCCTAGTATAAAGGGTTACTTATTAAGTCCATGTAATTTTAAGAGTATAAGAGGAAAAATTTTTGTTTTTTTTAATATACTTTTTTATTTACATGTAGGGTTTCACTGAACTACCCGCTTTATCTTTCAGGACGCAAAGCTTGTTTGTAAATTAATTTTATTTCAACAACTAAATAACTCTTCAGTATTTTTTCATTTTTAGAGCTGAACTTAGAATCTTTTAATTCTAAAATGAATGGTGCCCAAAAACAGTACAACTAAATTTTAAACAACTATAGAGACTATTTTCAAAAGACGTACAAAAATTATCTCGATTTCCATGTACTCTATCGGTAAAAAACGAGATAGCTGATATCTTAATTCTGTCCTTTATTAGTATTAATATTCACTCAAACCATTCTCAGAATTAAGATATACATAAGGGGTAAATTACGGCTTCTACTTAATAAATAAAATATTTATTAAAAATAAGGAAAGTTGGGGCTATGCAAAATAGCACAGCAAAATTGAGGCTATAAGGTATAGAAATGTTAGAAAAGCGTTGAACTGATTGTATCGCTGTTGAAGGAGACTATGTTGATGAATAAAGTCGAATTTTGCAAAAAAAAGTAGCTAAACCAAAAACTTTTTAGCCATATGTGTTAGAATTCATTTTTTTTGTTGGTAGTCGTCAATTAAGCAGGTTGTAAAAAATTGGTTCGTCTGTGTCTGGTTGCTAATTTGGTGGATTAGTGTGAGGAACTTGAGATGATAGGTAATTGTCATATTTTTCTTAAACTATATATTTAGGATCTACAAAAGTTTGACGGAGATATTATCTGGCTGAGGAGCAATTGGGAAGTTTGGCGAGAGAACGGAGAACAGTATGGGAGAAGCCAAATTGCTGAAAGATGTTTAACATAAAATTACTACTTATATAGCCAGTTGTTTAAATTATACTTACTGGTGCAGCCACAATAACCTTTTGGCGTACGCTATGACAAGAGTAAGAATAATACTAAGAACTTGGGAATTTGACTGAGAAATTGCGTGCTGTTATGAGGTTTATATAGGCGAGCGGTTTTGACTTAGGTGACCAAATTCAAACCTCATGGATGAAACTTATTGATTCCAATGTATTTTGGCATTCTAAAGATTCTGAAGGTCCCATAGCTTTAAAAAATGGTCTATCAATTGCTGTAAACAAATTGTTGTATTATACTGTATAATTGTTATAAAAAATTATCTTATATACTTGATATAAAATCAGGTCTAAAAGTCATCAAATTTCTTAGTCAGGGGTTTCTGAGGATGCTGAATTCATTCTTGAAGTTAGTTTTTGATGTAAAATTTTTTAAGGCTTGAAACTAGGGGTAGAGGGTGAAATATTTACATTACGAGTTGCAAAAATATAAATCAATGACCTGCTTTATTTATAAGATTTATTTATAAGTTTATCATATGGAAAATGACATGGGGGTGTGCTACATGAATCCTAAGTTGATGGGGTGTGCTACATGAACAAAGTTCATGAATAAATAACCAGTCAAGTGCAAGTTGAACTTGCGCAATTAGTATTCCGTACGTTGATTGCTTTTAAAATAAAAAATTTTGTTACGGAGGTATAAAATGATCAGTGACTTCACAAAAACACACCCTAAATGAGTTTTCAACAAAGTTTGTTTTCAATCTTTACTGAAAACTGATGGCCTTGAATTTTTTTTTTATATATACCAGATAAATTATTAAAGGTAATGCACTAGTGATAATTTTCGTACAATCTACAGCCCGTTAAAACTATTCTAGAATTTTTTCAAAATTTTTTGATCAGTACTTTTCGAAATAAGGGGAGGACAGCGATTTTTCCCGATTTTTCAAAAAATAATACAAACAAAAGTGTGCCCAAGTATTATATTATATATATATATATATATATATATATATATATATATATATATATATATATATATATATATATATATATATATATATATAAATATATATGTTTTCACAAGCTTTCGTTTGACACTATACTCGATGACTTAGTAAAATTTTTATCTTCACTTCCGTTTTCACCCCCCAAAACTAACCTCTTAAGTCAAACTTTAACTTTCAAAACTACACACCTCTGCTAAGGCCATCCATTCCTATATTAGTACCAAATTTCAACTTTCTGTGACAAATAGTTTCCGAGAAAATCGGGTGTAACAGACGGCCAGACACCGAAGTGATCTTATAAGTGTTCCGCACGGAATACTAAAAAAATGGTTACACGGGGTTTTCGGGGATACTAAATCCATTTCTGAAGATAGTTTTTTAATGTAATATTTTTTTAAGGGTTCCAAAATTGGGGTATAGGGTGAAATATTCATTGTCATTACAATTTTCTGGGTGCTCACCCTTCTGTATAGATGGGTGGTAAAATTTTACACATATTGAATATAAGATTTATGAATTGAAAAATTTAGATCATCAAAGATATATACCGATTCATATTCTGGCCAATAAAATTGGTGCCGATAAATTCTCATGTATTTTAAGTGTTCATGCTGTCACCGGATGTGATACGAAAAGTGCACTTTTTGGAATAGGTAAGAAACACGCTTACTCCATTTCATCAATGATGCAATTATAGCCTGCGCTATATTTTTCGCGAAACTATGATAGACGTAGGAAAAATATAACCAACGACAAATCTATTGATACAATTAGGTACGATTTAGTAACAAAGAAAAATATATCGCTACAGAAGCTGTCGCCTTCTAAACCAGCTCTAAAATAGCATATTCTTTGTTTAAAGTGGCAAATAAATGAATGAATGCAAGCAAGATTTTCAGAAATCAAATCCTTTGGCCCACTTAAATATTGTTATTATATAGTGATGTTTTAATAACAAACTATTTTGAAGGTGATAAATGATTTATTACAAAAGTTTTTGGGCTTTTGTACTGGGAAGTCTCCATGTTCAACAGAAGATTGTTCCTGTTTGGCTGCAAATTTAAAGTGTTCGCCAATTTGTTTCTTGTACAAAAGAATGTCGGAGAAACGATAATTCAATAAACGAACAGAATGTTGCTGGTTGACTTGACGGAGAAAACTACTAAAAGTGATAATTTAGAAATTTAATAATTAAATTTAATGAACAGAATTTTATTTTCTCAAAGAAAAATCATTATGTACTTTAATTGCGTTGTTAAATAAATGCCTCGATTTTTTGTTAACTTTTGAAACTGAATATTATATATTATTTACAAATAACAAGTTATAAGAATTATCTGCGTATTTTAATCATTTTTATGTTATAAATATTATATATTACTTAAGTCAAAATATCACCTCAGGGTGAGCACCCAGAAAATTTTAATGACGAATGATAATTATATAATAAATAATATTTCACCCTCTACCCCAATTTTCAACCCTTAAAAAATTGTATATTACAAACTAACTTTAGAAATAGATTCAGCATTTCCAAAAACCCCCGAATAACCATTATTTAATTCCGAAATTTTGTATCTCGTATTTGACGAAATTTCTCCGCAACCCCTACAGTAGGGTGTGTACCTTAAAAGTTGAAATTAACTTAGGACTCATGTAGCACACCCCCAAGTCCATTTCCATATGATAAAACTTATAAATAAAGCCAGTGTTTAGCATTTTTGCAACTCGCATTGTAAATATTTCACTCTCTACACCTATTTTCACTCCTTAAAAAATGTTACATTAATAAACTAACTTCAAGAATGAATTCAACATCTCCGAAAACCCTAAAGTAAGAAATTTGAGTGCTTTGCGAACGGATTTTATAGTAAAAACTAGTAAGATGGGCAAAATCAGAAAAGCCGAACACTCGTCGCCCAATAGGAAGACCATCTAAGAGGTGGCATGAATGCTCGACATCCTCATCTCAAGAAAGCTAAAATAAAAACAGAAATAATAGGACTCGTCCTACTGTAAGAGGAAGAAGAAGAACTATATAACAATATAACACAATAATTTGTTTATAACCACTGATAGACCACTTTTTAAGTTATATGACCTTTGGAATCGAAGCTAGAAGGTCAAAATACGTAGGGATCAATAGGTTTCAACCATGAGGTTTAAGTATGGTCACTAATTTTTTTTCTAAACGTTCTTTACCGGGCCAAAACCGTTCGCCTAATATTTTTAGCAAGAGTGGATTAAAATTATCGCACACACCTTCTTATAGGGTATTTATAATTAATCCCTTCCGTCAGGTAAACATCAATTAATAAGTATATTATTAGTGTGCTTGTCTATGTCAGGCTGTTAATTTTATTGACAAATATATATACCTGTAGGTTATATATTTAGGGTCTATGACGATTTGGGGTGACATTATTTGGCGGTGGAACAATTTGGCGGGAAAGACAATTTGATGGATAATAAAATAACAAAAATATATATATATAAATATTGGCTTATAGAAGAAAATATTAGTAACGTTGGAAACTTAAAATTAATAGAAAAAAATTGCAAATGATGTCAGATTTTCGCATCATCAAATTGTACCTTCTGTCAAATTGGTTCCACGGAAAATTATCGCTTTGTCAAATTGACCCTCTAATAAATTGTTCAAATTCTGTAGGAGCCCCATACAAAACTAATTCAGTATAAATATATTTTCATCTATATTTGGCAAAATGTAATAATGTGTTTGAAATAGAGTACAAAAGGGTATTGGCTACTAAAACGGTACTAAATAACTTTAAACTTGATAGCCACAAATTTATAGTCAATTATCATATTTTAATGGCTGTGATTTAATTTTACATCGCGAGGCAGTGAAAATGGTAATTTTAGATTAATGAGAATGGGATTGACTTGCTCCCGTTTAAATTATTTTAATGCATTTAGATACATTTACGCAAATCCAGTGATGTAAATGTATTGTTCAGCATTGTTGCATAAAATTTCTGACGTATTGTAAAGGGGTTTTCAGATGACACTCTAATATTTTAAATGTAAATAAAATGCCAATTATCACTGGTAAACAAAATTGTAACTTTGTCGTGCCACATGGACTTTTATGATATGTTTTACTTTAATAGGTGGTTGGCAGTAAAAACAAACATTAAAAAAAATCTGTTAACCAAGAATTTTATTCTCTTAAGTAATTTAAAATATTTCAAAAAACAATAACCTCCTAAACCAAAAATGTAAAAAAGTTTTATTATGAAGTTACGATCTAAGATTTTCTAGCATATTTAGATCCTGGTTGGTCCCTTTTGATTGTTCAGCAGTAATCTGCTAACATATTTGGGTTCCATTTGCCCTGGTAACGTTTTTCCATCTTAGAAATGTCCTGATGGAACCTTTCTCCGTACTCATCGCTCACAGCCCCCAAATTTTGAGGAAAAAAATCCAGTTATGAGCCTAAAAATGAATCTTGAGTGACACGTTGTAACCCAATGCTTGATAAGCCAACAATAGCTCGTTAACCAACTCTCTGAGGCTCTCACTCTTATGGTTATGCAAAAAATTTGCAACAACATTCTTAAAAGATTTCCTTGCTGGTTTTTCTAAATGGTTCAATTTTTCTTCGAATACCGGATCTTTTACTAACTCCCTGATTTGAGGTGCTACGAAAATACCCTCTTTTATCTTTGCATCACTTATTTTGGTGGAATTTTTCTTTTAGAGACAAAAATTCTCTCCCATTGCGATCCATTGCCTTTATAAATTTTTGATCAGGCCTAATTTGATATGCAATGGTGGAAGACGAGCTTCAGATGTCTCTACAAGGGGTAAATACTTCACATATTTTTGTCCAGGAATTAAGGATGCACGCGTAGGCCATATTTTTTTATGATAGTGGTTTGTTCTGTCTCGACTGTTCCATTCACATAAAAAGCAGCAGAATTTAGTATAACCCAGCTGACGTCCGAGTAATAGGGCAACAACTTTTAAATCGCCACAGATTTTGAAAGAATATGTACTGTACTTGATTTTTTCAAGTAATAACTTCATGTTTTCATAATAGCAGCATGGGCCAGAGGTATAGAAGGAAGTATATTTCCGTTATGCAGTAACACTGCTTTTAGACTTGTTTTAGAAGAGTCAATTAATAAACGAAACTGGGAGGGATCAAAGTCGATTTCCAAAATCTTCATAATCCCATTTATATCATTACAATACACCAAGTTCCCGTCTTGAGAAAAGTATGATCTGAATAGCTGATTTTAGTTTCATGATGTAGCAAATTTCATCCTTTTAATCGAGATCCTAATAGTTCTGACTGCTTTTTTGACAAATTTAAATCGCGAACCAAATCGTTTAGGTCTCCTTGAGTTATCAAGTGTGGTTTGGTTAGAATTTCTTCAAACTCAGAGTCATCAACACATTGGCTCGAATTGGAGGATTGTGTATCGTCAATCTCAACGGACGCAGATGCAACTGGTATAGGCAAATTTTCACTATGAGGGACTGATCTCATGGATGAAGGTACATTAGCGTAAATAACTGTGTGTTTTTTTTTTGAAATTTATACCATTTACGTCAGTAAGACAAAAATAGCAGTCCGAAATGTGATCTCTTGGTTCGGTCCAAATTATGGGTACTGCAAACGGCATATGCCGGGACCCTTTCTTCCAATCGGTTAAATTCTTCACACACGTTATGCAACAAATATGAGGGGCCCAGGATTTGTCTTGATGGGCCACAGCGAAACCAAAATACCGGTGATAACTCTCCAAGACTAGTTTTGTGAAATTTCGTCAAACATAACAAAAAGAGTTAGGATCGTTTCTATACTTTCTCGACGTGTTAACGCAGTTAATAAATCACAATATTTTGATGAAATCACAGACAATTTATTATTACAATTATGACTATTTCTTTGCGAACGTTCCTTTGCTTTTATTGCCGTAGTACTAGTTATAAGTATTACCGTATCACAAGAAAACTAAGGCTAATTGAAAAAAAACAACTGCAGTTTAATAATGAGGGTAGTTAGCTAAAACAGTATTAGCTATCAAAGTTCGTGTGGCATGACCAGTGTTGACCAGTGTTATTAATGATTCCAAAGGATTATTTTTTGTATATCGTAGTACAATCGATATGCTTATTAACTGGACACAACGTAATTAATTTCTTTTTTATGGGTTTAGCACACGTGCTGCAGGGAAATCCCTAAAGCGCTAAAGGAGCGACACGAGTGCGGAATAAGCATTTCACGTTGCTCTTCAATCACCGTAGACTGTATTCGGTGGGAAATACAGTCCTGGACAAATTATTGCATATTGCATATAAAAACTATTATGTACCGCTCTGGGAGGAATTAAGCGGGCTACATCCATCGAACATTTTCCATGGAAATACTTGTAGAATAGACTCAAGTCGCCAACCGTCCTTCGACATGCCAACGAATTAAGGCCGCTGGCCAGTTCCGGGTCTCCAGTGAAGCGAACAGCTCTTCTTTGAATAGAATTCAACAAATGCAGTGTTTAGGAGCAAAGCCCCAAACATGGGATCAGTATTTCATAGTTGGTCGAATTTAAGCTTTGTAGAGAATTAACAGTTGTTGTGGAGTGTGAAGCTTTCTGGTTCGAAATAATATTCCGAGCTTTCGAGAAGCTCTCTTTGCTATGTTTGCAAAATAATCATGCCAAGACATATTTGCTCCCAAATTAACGACCAACAAACTGAGCGACGATGCTAACATGAGAGCCATAAACAGAATTTTTCAGACATACCAGAAGAGCGTAGCTTAGCCAACAGTGCTAAACACGGTCGAATGCCTTGGATATATCACGAGCAACCGCTTGAGATTTTTCAAAGTGTTCAATTTCGTTGTTATAAACATGTGTTACATAAGACAGAAGATCTCCTGCTGATTTATGTTTAGGAAAGCCATATTGATGGTCGCTAATAATGTTGAATCCTTCAAGATATTTTAGAAGATGCTGATTGATAGCCTTTTCCATGATTTTCGATATTATTGAAAGCAATGCGACTGGTCGGTAGTTATTTGGCAAGGTCTTCTTGCCTTTTTTAGGTATCGGCTGAACTGTGGCAGATTTCCAGCAGGAAAGAAATATTCCCTCTCAGTAGGATAGGTTGAAAAGTCTACGGAAAACTGGTGTTAGTTTCCTAGTACAGTTTTTGAGTACTATGGCAGGTATTCCGTCAGCGCCAGAAGCTTTTTTGGTGTCTAGCTTCATAAAAATATATTTTATGATACGCTGTCTGAAGACAGTATCGAGCATCCTTGACTGCACTATGGGAATAGTAGGTGGTGTTTTTCCTTGGAAATCGACAGTAGAATGTAAAGCAAAGAGCTCAGCCAAGAAGTTCGCTTTCTCAACAGGTGTTGTTGCAATAGAATTAACTGGTCGTGTGAGTGGTGTTATGGTGGATTTTGTAAAATTTTGGCTAACTGCCTTAGCGACTAACCAAAAGGACCTGGAATTGCTGGGACAAGCGAGAAGCTTGTTTTTAATTCATTGATTGTGTGCCGCCTTGGTTTCGTCGATAATTTCGTTGCATCTGTTCCGGGCACGAACAAAGATGTTACTATTTATGGCGTTAAAATTTTCACGCCATTGTCGGTAAGCAAGATGTGTAGAAGCAACAGCTTCTTTGTATTTTCGGTCAAACCAAGGCTTGCCGTTGGAAAGGCATTTCTTCGAAAAAGGGAGCTAAGCTTCCATACCAGCCAAAATAACATCGGAAACCTGCTTGGCGCAGTCAGATGGGTCGTCGGATCGAAAAGAAACGTCTAACCAATGACCATCTTAACCTTGTTTGACATAGAGTATACTTTCGACAAAATTTTGAGTCACGTTTTCACATAATTCGGAGTATATATCGTCACACATATTTTGTTTTTAATTCGTTAAGAGTTGCTGGTTTATTGCTGTAGATGACAGAATTTATATTTATTCACAGAAGGTTTTCTAATTGCGTGGTATCATAAGATGTTGGCATCCAATTCACGGGGCTACTTTTTCATAAATTAATTGTTTTACTTGACGTATTTTATCTCACTCATACCGAGATTTTGCACATATGCATTAATCATGGCGATATATCACATTTACCAGGTGTACAAGTATGAAATGCGGGTTTCAGGCAACAGATGGTGCACCAATGCAGTTGGTGCTATAAAGATTTGAAACTGCGCCATTTTGGTGTGTCATCAACAAATGTCAGATGCGCACGAGTGATAAATTGGAAAAGTGTGTGCATAGTGTTGTGTTGTTTTGTTCAATATGTCGAAATTTACACCGAACAAAGAGCATTCGCGGACAGCATTAATTTTTTGTTTTCATTTGAAGAAAACTGCTGTTGAATCATACCGATTACTTCGAGAAGCTTGTTGTGAACATGCTCAATCGCAAGATACGTGTGAACGATGGTTTCGACGTTTCAAAAGTGGTGACTTCGATGTTGCAGACAAGGAACGTGGAAAACCGCCAAAAAAATACGAAGATGTGAAATTGCAAGCATTGTTGGACGAAGATGATTCGCAAACACAAAAACAACTCGCCGAGCAATCGGGCGTTAGTCAACAAGCTGTTTCCAATCGGCTACGAGAGACGGGAAAGATTCAGAAGACCGGTAGGTGGGTACCACGAGTCGAACGACAGGCGAATGGAAAAGCGCAAAAACACGTGTGACATTTTGCTCGCTCGGTACAAAAGGAAATCGTTTTTGCATCGTATAGTTACAGGGGATGAAAAGTGGATTTATTTTGAGAATCTCAAGCGCAAAAAATCATGGGTTGACTCAGGCACACCATCTACATCGACCGCAAGACCGAATCGCTTTGGCAGAAAGACGATGCTCTGTGTTTGGTGGGACCAGAGGGGCGTGGTCTATTATGAGCTGTTAAAACCTGGGAAAAACGGTTAATACTAAACGTTACCAACAACAATTGACCGATTTGAACCGTTCGCTGCTCGTAAAAAGGCCAGAATAGCGAAAGAGGCAACACAAAGTCATTTTTCTTCATGACAATGCTCCATACATACGGCAAAACGAGTTCGCGATACGTTGGAAGCACTCAGCTGGGAAGTTCTACCCTATGTGGCGTACTCATCGGACTTGGCTCCTTCCGATTACCACTTGTTTACATCGATGGGTCACGCACTTACTGAGCAGCGCTTTGGTTCGTACGAAGATGTGAAAAAATGGCTCGATGAATGGTTCGCAGCAAAAGGAGAAGATTTTTACTGGTGTGGTATTCACAAATGGCCCGAAAGATGGGAAAAATGTATAACAAGCGATGGAGCATACTTTGAATAAAGCACTTTTCATCATTCTTCCGAATTGAACATGTTTTTTTTAGAAAAAAATATGCATTTCATACTTGTACACCTGATAATTGACTGTAATTTGCTTCTCTACTTTATTACAAAAAAATAAAGCACGATTTCACCAGCATACAATCCGCATCTTACTGTATTTTTATTTTCAGTGCAATTGAATTTAGTTAATCCCTTTCGCTCCAAATAGTATAATATTGCTTGTTAGCACAGCCATTCAAACTGGGATTGATTAGAATTTTCGATAAAACTGAGGATCAGTTTTCAATTGCCTTTACCCGCGACGCAATCGATGGTATTGTATCTTCAGTTCCTGAATCAAGTAGATCTCATTATTGATGTAAATCGGAATCTTTACATAAAATTCGCTAAGTTGATTTCAAGGAAATATCCAAACGAAATATTTTATTAAATGAAGAAAAATACTTTTTAGTATTTATTTTCTAACAGCACATTGCACTTGTTTTGATTTACCTCAAATTTTCGTTGGTTAAAAATGAGACAATTGTAAAATGAGAAAATCTTATTTTAATTTAAAATGTACGTCTAAATATCTCAAATCGTACTAAAATATTTGTTTCTTTAAGTAAGAAAACGAAATCTAAAGAAACGGGATCAAAAAATTGTAAAAAAAGAGGAAAGTAGACTAGTGAGGACTACCGTATTGCAATATAAAAAACTATATGGAATACAAAATCATTCAATAAGGAAAGTTTGGGTGCTTAATAAAACCGAATCAAGAAAAAAAAATCGAAAATCAAAAATTATTTTTTTTGGAGAAATCCTTAAAACAATGTAATGTATAGATTTTATTTTTTTTATAAAAATATATTCATGAATATTGGAAAATTATTATTTTTACAATACACGGAGTTTTATGTTGTTAATACCAGATAGAAAATATATTATACTTCATACAATTGTGATGTTGTCTCTCCAACAAACGGAGTGTACTTATTCTTTGTTAGGCCATTACTGAATACGGAATATAAAGAACTTCCAAAGACGAGCCAAGGCACAGATCGATATTTTTATTTGATAAAAGAATGACGCAAAAAAAAATTCTAATTCTGTCTTAAACAACCCATAAAAGTCCATGAAAATAAACTGGCTTTAAAGCTAACCTAAGTAGCTAACGTGTTATACTGTATTAAATAAGAACACAAACAGTGGGAATGGCTTCAGCACATCAAAAGGGTTATTAAGGATGCTGCATCTCACAAACCCTATTCAAAATATTCTTTGATTATATTGTATAAATTACACAACAGTTATCACCACCACACCAAACACTTTATTTTAATCATTGCTTCTGATGATGCTAACATGGTTACCGAAACGCGCGTCGAGTGTAAACATTAAGTGTTCGGTGTAGTGATGATAACCGTTGTGTAGTGTCATTGTGTCAAGATTTCAAAATTGCTACTGCATAAAGTATATTGGTATGAGACTAATATTAATACTAAGCTATGCCAACGACCAAGTAGTAATTGCTCAAGATAATAGGAATCAAAGAATGAATTTATAAGACAATACTGGAAATAAAATAAGAGCTATAAGTAACAGAATTAAATTTGAACCAGTATGCAATGGAAAATAAACCACTAGAAATATTATTGTGAATAAGTAGCAGTGGTAGTAGTAGTAGTAGTAGGATGGGTGGGGAAGCTTATGATGAAGCAAATATAGTAAAGAGATCTTTTCTGCTAACTATATTAACGTCTGGGTAATGTTAACTAGACTAATACGGGGACCGAACCATATGTTCAACAGATTGTGTACGTCTTGTTTTGTACTTCTCGCGTGTTATAAGCCTAGATGGGACCTACTTTGTATTTCCTCAACTACCTTATGAACGTGTTCATAGTATTGCAGTGAAGTAAGTTTAATTGGCAACGACACTCAAATCTTCCAGTCGGACTTCAGGTATGTATCATGTTCGAGAAGGAGATGGACACTGTTTCTCTCGTCAGGCATCCGTCCGAAGTGAGCCCTCTATCAATACTAGCATGCATTCGTATTATTTTGATAAAAGTTTGGAAAGAAAATTAGTTGGGTTAAATTTTTTTAATATGATAATGAATGAATAAATAAAAAAGTCGTTGTTTTCTAAGTTAATATACTTATTATAGGTTATACTTCTCACTAAAATAAGCAACTACGCCAAATATTGCCTATATAAATATTGAAAGATGATATATGGCATTTTGCAATTATGACTCATGTCATATATATATGTATATATATATATATATATATATATATATATATATATATATATATATATATATATATATATATATATACTTATATATGTATATATGTATATATTGTAACCTGTACTTGCCCGTTTTTTGTGGCGTCATTTTGTACCCTGTGAAAATTGTTTGCACTTTGTGGCGGCTATTTTGTACCGTTTGAAATTTGTTTTTTTTTCCCACGCTTGGGCGCAATTTTCTTGCAACCTCTTTTTAATTTCTGATAATGAATTGAGTGAATCCTGATTTTAAAAGAACTAAAGAAATTAAACACACACTAGCTCAGTTTTCCTTGGTAGAGAAATATGGGTAAGAGATAATTGTTATACGTCTTTTTGGAATTATTTTCTATCTTTTTAAAAGCTTCAGTTGTACAAATTTTGGGCACCATTCATTTTAAAATAGAAAGGATCTAACTTCAGTTAAAAAAATGAAAAAAATACTGAAGTGTTTTACGGTTATTACTAAAAAGAATTATTCTAGTACAACTTTTCTTATCCTGAAAAGAAAAATAGGTATTCAGTGAGACACTAGCTTTAATCAACAAAAAAAGAAAATTTATTCATGATTTAAAATAAAAGTTCCAACCTTTGCAGTTTTAAGGAATACAAAAAAATTCTAGCCTAAAAGTAGTTTTTATAAATTAGAGTCCCTAAATCAGAGATTTTACTTCTAAATCTTGACTACACCCGAAATCGAAGAGTCGTGATTTTCACTTCGCGATTGTTCAGTTCAAATTGCTGTTGAAACACTTATTTGCGGGGAATATATTTATTGATGTATGTTCTGGTAACTTACGGTTTTCCTACGGGCTTCTAGGCCTTCAATGGAACACAAAACCGATTTCACACACTTTTGAGAAGAGCCTACTTTAGCTACTTCATTTAGAAAACACACAAAGCCCACTACGGCTTTATGATAAAAAAATTCGTGTTTAACTTGGCTCTCGTAGATATTGTCGTAAGCCTCTACTGCGGCTCGGTGGAAAATAGCCTGGCTGCGGCTTGATGTTACTAAGCCTGGCGGCGGCTCGGTGTTCTAAGCCCGGCGGCGGCTCGGTGTTCTAAGCCTGGCGGCGGCTCGATGGTACTAAGCCAAGATTCCTGTCCTCCGGACCCTTAAATAAGCCGTGGGCACTCTGTCTGTAATATGGCGACGCCGGAACCAAAACTCCGGATACAAAATTTGACCAATCCCGGCGTATCGATAGATTCGGTCGCAAACCCGCACAGCACACTATATAACGAGCGGCTAAGAATTTCTGATTAATATACCGCTCGATACAAAAATGAAAAGAAGTACATTATTAAGAGAAAAATCAGTAACATTATATGGTCTTAAAATCTAGGAAAAAATGAATGTTACATTACCCCCTTCCAAAAAGAAATAGACTACACTAGTCTATTAAACTAAGGCTACTTATGAAAAGGTACAAAGTGGTACACTATCACTTAATACTAAGGTCAGAACTTAAAACAAAATTACAAACTTCGGACCTTACTACTAGACTTAATTCAATTAAGCACTAATATTAAGTACAATGAAAACCAAATGAAAATCTTTGCATGTACACAAGAATCTTATAACTAGACTTAACTTAATTAAGCACTAAGGTTAAGTACATCAAAAAGTAAATAAAAATCCTTGCATGAACATAAGAAATACCTGTTCAAAGTAACAATCGCGGTCTTCTTATATAAAAGAATCAGCTCTGTTATTGTTACCAAAACAAAAAAAAATATAACTTTGTCTAGACTCTTGTCTAAATCAAAAAAAAATGAACTGAAACAAAGTATGAACACCCCCCTTAAAATATTTTAAGGATTGTCTGAAAATTTTCTGTTTCTGCAAAAGAAATTTATAAAAATTCTTAAATAAAGAAAAACAAAAAAAAAAAATGATTCTAGTGCAAACACTAACACTAAAAGGAGAAAGTCTTGTAAGACCATTTAGCACAAGGCTAAGAAAAACATCTGGATGAAACTCCAGACAAACGCTTGGGAAAAATCTCCATCAATGCTCTAGCTCACCGCTAAGAGAACATTCTAAATCTAGTATCACTACTAGTCGCATCAGAAAATAATCGCACTCTATCGCGCAATGTCGACGTCCTAAGACATCTAGACATGCTAAAATCGCCAGGGAAAACGCTCTGGTTGATCGCCAGATAATCGCACTCTATAACGCAATGTCGACGTCCTAAGACATCCAGACATGCTAAAATCGCCAGGGAAAACGCTCTGGTTGATCGCCAGAAAAAACACGTCAGCTCATCGCCAACAAAACACTCTGGTATATCGCCAGAAAAAAACTCGGCTCCTCGCCAAGAAAACATTCTGGTATATTGCCAGAAAAAAGCCTCGGCTCCTCGCCAAGAAAACATTCTGGTACATCGCCAGAAAAAAGCCTCGGCTCCTCGCCAAGAAAACACTCTGTAAATAGTCCTCGACTACACAAAGTCTGCGTTCTAAAAGAACAATCTCGCCATTAACATAGTGAGCAGTTATAAAAGCTAACAATATCACTATAGGCACAGTGAATAGCTACAAAAGCTAAAATTCACTCAAAACACAGTGAATAGCTATAAAAGCTAAAATTCACCAAACTGAATGATCCTGCTTCAAAAAGCAATGTTCACAAAGAACAGAATGATTAGTCCACGCGCAACTAACATTCAAGGAAACATTCCTAGCATAACTATGTGAGACAGCTAGTCTCTAAATAGGACCTCCCTAAAGTCATAATCCTATATATAGGAGTCCATAAACAAAACGACTCAAAATCACACATTTTGAGCACATGCCCTCAGGCAACCAACATACACTGAAATATATACAGAAATATATACAGAAATATATACAGAAATATATACAGGAGTTCAAATCCCAAACTCTTGGTTATGATAACTCCATACTGAGCTTGGTGAAAGCTCTTAGCAAAAGCTAATCAAATCTTCGGCACATCGCACCAAAGTGACAAATCTGCCTAGAAACATGAGCCAGAAAAAACGCCCTCCGTCATTCTTCAGGGTGGCTACACAGAGATATAAAATTTAACCAGCATTGCGCTTCTCCAAGTTGCATGAAGAACCCTCGTGTACTGGTCTCGCCCTAGAACAACAACGAAAAACATTCAATCCATCCCACATAACAGGAGACAAACACCTCACCACGATATACTGAATGGTGGAGACAATAAAATACAGAAATGGTGACCCTGGTGTCCACCAACAAAAGGGAGTAGATTATAGCATCCACTAAACTGAAACGGTGTCTACCACACCACCATAAGTCAAAAAAATTAATCAATAGGGTGTTCCGAAACACACTACTGCCAACAGCCTGTCACCACTAATAGGCTAATTGGAGCTGAGGTCGACTACAGTAGCTAGGCTCTCCTTTGGCTCAAATAGAAATAACCATTGAGTAACAAAACCTCTAAAGGTCCCAAAGGTCAAACGTTCGCCCCCCATAGACTACCCTTCCAATCAGTCTGTTCCTCAGGAAGATTAACTCCTTGCCAAACGTCGTAACGGCATCTGTTAGCACCCGGTGCATCACAGCCTGTAAAAAATAACTTATGGGATACAACCTAAAAGGTTTACAAGGTTGGCTTAACCAAGCTTCTAACGGAAATTTCCAAACTACGAAAATGAGCTTAAAAAGCTACATGAAGCAAAAGTTTCTCAATTTTCCGGTGGCAACGCAACAAAACTTTTGAAAACGACAAGAGCTTTTCCAGCTTAATCAGAAACAAGAAGAAAGCATCGTTGACAGCTAAAATATTCGATCATGGTGTTAATCGTCTCCCTAGACAATAGCCTCTAGAAGAAACTGCTACAGGTATCAGGCATAACCGTTTTCTGTCAGCCCAAACTTCTAGATTACCTCTTGGAAATCTAAAAATTCGGTTAGGAATCTTCCTTCACTGCGCTTAGCCTCTCTTGACAAGGTTCTCATCTCGGTATCAGATTTTGATCATTTCTTCGTGAAACGACTGTCTTACTCTGCTCTCATCTCCTGTAAATGATCAGCCTTTAGTTCTCCTGCAGGACTTCAATTTCCTATCAATTTGATAGTATACCGAAAAAACTCAACATACACCTATGAGTCTATGCAAAAAATTTTTTTTAAAAAAATTAGTGACTCAAAGGTAACGTTTAAACGGCCCTGAAAAGAATAGAGTATACCCTCAGTTTGTCAATTCAGAAGAAGATCTAAATCAAAATAATCCAAGTCTTAGACTCACTGGATAAACCAAAATCAATTTACTCTTAATTGCACCCAACATATACCACTAAGGTAATAGAAATCCACCCACTCGGGTAACAAACTTTGAAATTGCTCATAAAAATTTTGACTCTACATCACACTACACGAGCTACATCTTGCGCTTGTCCTAACTCAAGATCCCCTTGGATTGCCTCTAATCAAAATTTCGCTTCCAAGTGTCAAGAACTGGATATTATTTGGGGTCATAAGCAAATCAAATCCCGCGACCACCGACATACCAGTCTTATCATATATCCTGAGTGTGACTCCTTCGCAAGCTCGCTAAAACTGAGTCGATGCTAAACATCAACCACAATCAACCTAAGTTTGGGATATGGCCAATACCCAAAACCTTAGCATTAAACAATAAAAGTAAGCTATTCTCTGCTCAACTTTTATAACAGTCAAAAAAAACCAGGTCGTCACCTCTACAGAGCAACATCAAAAAAATAAAGTAAAGCAATTAAGATAATGTAAATATAAATTATTCTACTTCTGACAAACTTTCACTAGGGCTAGGTCCATTGAATGGTTTTAAGTCTTTAATATGCCATCGTCCTACTTTAGTCCCATCTAAATTAACTAAACATAAACTAAGTCTGAAATCTTTTCTCTTATCACGCAATGCACATACTTAGGTACCAACTTAGATGTGAATTTATCGGCTGCACTGGAAAGAATTTTATTTTTTCGCCAAACGTGATCACCTATATTAAAGGCAAAATCCCTTTTTCTAAGGTTGTAAGACTTACTGTTCCGTTCATAAGCCTTATGTATCCTACTACGCACGTCGGTGAAATTAAAATTTACTAAAATTCCGAATTTTTGTGCAAAATCACATCCTAAAACCAAAGTATGTGATAGAGAAGGTACTACTAGAGCAGAGATTACTAAACAATGACTATTGCAGACTAGCGGCAACTCAACCGTACCTAAAACTTTTAGACGGCTGCCATCTGCAGTGGTAACACTTCTATTTTCGATATGGCATATTTTTATTCTTAAACGACTTAAAATTTTAATACCATTCTGACCTACTGAGGTATTTGCACGAGAGTCAAATAAAGCCGAGAAATGGACACTTAATGGATTTATCTTTATATGCGGTCTATTATCTAAATATTTATGCACGAATAAAGGAGATATGTGACCATTTGGAGAAGCAGGAGTTTTAACTTGAGAAGGAGGATTTTTATTAGACTTAAAAAAATCAGAAACTTTTGTAACTATTTAGTCCAATCTGATCTATTGGATTATTTCTTTACTTAAGATCCTCGTTAGAATCTTTCTTTTATCCGCGACCGGACGTTCTGAGAAAGTACGACGGATTTTCAGTTCATAGTCTAACTCATAGTCCAGTAGGTGATTGACTTTAAAATTGAAAGCTTCCATGATAAATGAATACAATTTAAAAGAATTGTTTAAAAGGTCGTGAAAATATTTCTCCTGTGCTCCCAATAGTCAAAATAAAAAATATGTAAAGGCACTTAAAATATGTAAACTTCTTTACTAAACATTTAAAAAATCTTCAACAATTTCAAAAAAAATTTCTAAGTATTGCCTTGTATTAAAATTCTTTTACCAAATATGTTAAGAATTTTCAACAAAAAAATCTCCAAATATCGTTTCATATCAGCAAAGTATTTTTAATATTCATGCAAAATATCGGTGAGAAAAAAGTACAGTTTTTTCTTCGGTTAACCGCAAAATAAATCTAACACTGCAAAAATTAAAGTAAACCAGCACATCTGCTAATCTGAACTATAAAAGTAGCTTTTAAGAAAAAAGTAGGAATCTCTTATCTTAGAGTCGATTAACAAAATTCAAATATCTAAACCACCATCAGATAAATTGAAATAAATAATTCTACAAATTTCCTGCTTTTGTCTTATTGCTATAGTGTAGCTTCGTTTAATTAAATATTATGAAATAAAAATATCTGAAAAGTTAGAGCTTTTACTTTGTTCGAAAGCTAGTACACTGAACCCTTTAAAAAATAAAATTCCAAAAGCCCCGCGTTGACAGCGCTATTTTGTAACCTGTACTTGCCCGTTTTTTGTGGCGTCATTTTGTAGGGGGGGGGGGGGGGGGGGGGGGGGGGGGGGGGGGGGGGGGCCTGTGAAAATTGTTTGCACTTTGTGGCGGCTATTTTGTACCGTTTGAAATTTGTTTTTCCCACGCTTGGGCGCAATTTTCTTGCAACCTCTTTTTAATTTCTGATAATGAATTGAGTGAATCCTGATTTTAAAAGAACTAAAGAAATTAAACACACACTAGCTCAGTTTTCCTTGGTAGAGAAATATGGGTAAGAGATAATTGTTATACGTCTTTTTGGAATTATTTTCTATCTTTTTAAAAGCTTCAGTTGTACAAATTTTGGGCACCATTCATTTTAAAATAGAAAGGATCTAACTTCAGTTAAAAAAATGAAAAAAAAAATACTGAAGTGTTTTACGGTTATTACTAAAAAGAATTATTCTAGTACAACTTTTCTTATCCTGAAAAGAAAAATAGGTATTCAGTGAGACACTAGCTTTAATCAACAAAAAAAGAAAATTTATTCATGATTTAAAATAAAAGTTCCAACCTTTGCAGTTTTAAGGAATACAAAAAAATTCTAGCCTAAAAGTAGTTTTTATAAATTAGAGTCCCTAAATCAGAGATTTTACTTCTAAATCTTGACTACACCCGAAATCGAAGAGTCGTGATTTTCACTTCGCGATTGTTCAGTTCAAATTGCTGTTGAAACACTTATTTGCGGGGAATATATTTATTGATGTATGTTCTGGTAACTTACGGTTTTCCTACGGGCTTCTAGGCCTTCAATGGAACACAAAACCGATTTCACACTTTTGAGAAGAGCCTACTTTAGCTACTTCATTTAGAAAACACACAAAGCCCACTACGGCTTTATGATAAAAAAAACTCGTGTTTAACTTGGCTCTCGTAGATATTGTCGTAAGCCTCTACTGCGGCTCGGTGGAAAATAGCCTGGCTGCGGCTTGATGTTACTAAGCCTGGCGGCGGCTCGGTGTTCTAAGCCCGGCGGCGGCTCGGTGTTCTAAGCCTGGCGGCGGCTCGATGGTACTAAGCCAAGATTCCTGTCCTCCGGACCCTTAAATAAGCCGTGGGCACTCTGTCTGTAATATGGCGACGCCGGAACCAAAACTCCGGATACAAACATTTGACCAATCCCGGCGTATCGATAGATTCGGTCGCAAACCCGCACAGCACACTATATAACGAGCGGCTAAGAATTTCTGATTAATATACCGCTCGATACAAAAATGAAAAGAAGTACATTATTAAGAGAAAAATCAGTAACATTATATGGTCTTAAAATCTAGGAAAAAATGAATGTTACAATATGTATATATATATATATATATATATATATATATATATATATATATATATACATATATATATACATATATATATATATATATATATATATATATATATATATATATATATATATATATATATATATCTATCTATATATATATATATATATATATATATATATATATATATATATATATATATATATATATATATATGTATATATGTATATATGTATATATATATATATATATATATATATATATATATATATATATATATATATATATATATATATATATATATAATACATATATAGGGTGTTATGGAAATCACTGCATATATTGGAACTGGCACCGCCCTGTTGTAGGAACAATCGGTCCTGCTACAAGGAGAGGAGGAAGTTCACCTTAAATAGCGAATCTCAATAATAATATAAAAAAACGACCCTACAGAAATGATGAAATAAAGATATTGTTTTCGCTCCGCCACTGGTAAACAAAACAACTGAACAAGATGGCCGATTGTTAACAAGAAAGTCACATTTATATTATCGGTGAGATTTAAGTCAGTGCGGGGGCATTGTACAAACAGGAACAATGCGCCTGGCCTGAGCTAGCACCTACAATGGCAGCCTTTCATGTGCGGGTTGGCTTGACGCGACCCTACCAGCGCCAGTCTTGGTCTCCCCCACCTGCTAATAAGGGCATAAGGTCCTAAAAACATTAATCATTCACCACGTACCATACTTCCAACTTCCTTACCCCTTGTCAACACGTTTGGCCGGCGCGACAAGGAAATGGCTAAAAACCCCAAAATAAAAAATGAATATGTCGAATTTCCAAAACGCAGTGCCCCAGGCGAGTAGAGGAAATTCAGAATCTCGCACTGTTCTTGCAGGCAGTCCCACGAATTCTGGACGGGACAAAAATTCGAAAATAAAACACACTCGTATACCCAGAGCACATAGACAACTCAAAAGAACAGAATGCTAGCTACTTACGACACAAGAAATTTAGGATCCGAAGAAAAAATGATCGAAGTGGAAGAACTGAAAAACATAAAATGGACAGCATTGGGCTTAGCGAAAGTAACAAGAACAGAAATGTTTTGTATCACTCTGAAAAGTGGCCCATAAATTTTTCTATAGAGGCAATGAAACTAAGAAAATTGGAGGAGTTAGTCTACTTATACATAAAAGAATAGTAGAAAATGTTCAGTTCAAAGCCATATCAGATAGGGTGATTTCAGTAGACATACAGATGAACAGAAGATGCAAATGTAAGATCATTCAAGTATATGCACAGACATCAGACAGCGAGGTAAAAGAAATAGACCAATTCTACTAAGATATAAACAAAGCATTGCTTCACCATAAAACAATATATATCAGAATATTCGGCGACTTCAATGCCAGGGAAACCAGCGAATACAAATGAGAAAAGTGTCGGGAAGTTTGGTTTGGGTAGGATGAACAGTAGACGAGAAATGTTGTCAAATTTTGTGAACGAAAATAACTTGTACGTTATGGACACATTTTTCCAAAAGCCAGAGCATAGGCGATGGGCATGGCAAAGCCCAGATGGTATAACAAGAAACGAAATTGATTATGTTCTATCAAATGACAACAATATTGTAATCGACACGACAGTCCTGAATACTATAAGCATTGGCAGTGATCATCAGAAGCTCAGATCAAAAATAAGAATAAATCTGAACTAGGAAAAAAGTAGATTGATAACGCATACAAAGATAAAGACATCAACAGAAATAATAAAGCAAAACACGAATATCGACAAGCACATATAAAACACATAAACTATCAAACAGAACTTGAACTAAACGCACAAATACCTAACAGCCTACTAATGACTACAAAACAAATAGCAACATAGAGAAAAGACAAAACACAAAAATTAAGTAAAAAAACATAAAATCTCATGAAACAGAGAAGACTACTAAGAAATGATCCTACAAATGAATTACTACAGAATTAGCAAAAATGGACAAAAAAATAAAGAAAAAATCAGTGAAAACAGGCAATACAGGAACTTGAAAATGGAAGAAACTACGAAAGATGGAAAATGTTTGATACACTTAAACAAACAAATGAATGAAGTGAGACATCAAATAATAAAACTTGTAAATAACGATATCCAAGAGATAAAGAGAGTTACAGAAAAATATTATCAAACACTAAATGGCATGAAAATATCCCCACCGCCCGGGAAAGAAGAAGGAAATAGAGTAAGAAATATAGGATCTGAAAAAAATTCCTGCTGTAACAACGGATGAAATAATGAACGCCATACAACATACGTACTAAAACAAAGAACCAAGGGACGATGAAATAACTATAGAAATGATAAGGTGCCTTATAGAAAGTAAAATACCAACACTTTGGGTAAACGGCGAAAAAAGCAAATGAATATAACGTCACCTTATGGATAGCAATGGTTGACTACGAAAAAGCATTTGATTCGGTAGATACATGGGCAGTCCTGAACGCCTTAAGTAACAGCAGAGTTGACGAAAAATACACAACCCTTCTTGAATACATACATATATAAAAATGCCACATCACAAATAATGTTTGAAGAAAAAACAAATAAAATCAAAATTAAATGATATGTTCAAATCGTTATAGTGGAAAAATAAAGGAATACTAATGGACGGTGAACGATCAAATAACTTAAAGTTTGCAGATGATGACACTCCGATCGCCAACACAAAAGAAGAATTACAAGAAATATTGATGGAATTAAATAACAAGTCTCGATAAATAGGTTTAAAAATAAAACTTCACCAAAACCAAATATTTGAACAACGAAAGTGAAGATAACAGCCAGGAACTATTAATAAAAGGTGAAATAATAGGAAAGGGACAAACATTCTTATATTTAGGACAAAAAATCGAAATATTGTGTTCGATCAATATGTACTGCCGGTATTAACATATGGCACTGAAACGTGTTCTTTAAATAAAAGTATAATAAATAATCTCCAGATAGACCAAAGAGCAGTAGAGAGGAGAATGTTAAATATTAGACTTCAAGTTCATATTTCTAACATCGAGATACGCAGAAGATCAAAAGTAACATATGTAATACAACGAACATGTATATTAAGGTGGAATTGGGCGGGGCATATCACAAGGATGAATGATAACAGATCGACACGCCGCCGTATGGTTGAATGGAGGCCTAGAGAACATATCAGATGCAGAGGTAGACCACAGACAAGATGGATGGACGACAGAAAAAAAGATTAGCGCGACACGTTTGGATGCAAAAAGCAAACAACAGAGCTCATTGGAGATAACCTGGGGATGCTTACATATGACTATGGCTGGAATAAACTAATGAT
>CM032446.1:161015472-161039886 GCA_019049505.1 Pachyrhynchus sulphureomaculatus
ATCAATGCCTGATTAAAATTTTACTCTAATCGATTTCCTGTAAAAAATAGTGGAATTCTTTCATTGTTTGATTTTACAGTTTTGTTATTTTATATAGTCTGTCAAAAGGAACGTTTACTTATTACTTGAGCGGTTGGTAATTCAGTTACAGTAATTGAAAAAAGTAATTGAATTAATCTTGACAATTAAATTATTAGAATTCAATTCAGAATTTTTTAAAGGATAATTGTGATCTGTTCTCCAGGAACTTAGGTTAAAGTAATTGGTGATTGGTAATTGTTTCTAAGTAATGATTGATTTTCGTAGTAATTACAGAACGGCAATTCTACTACCTCTCAGAAATTGAATTACTGTTAGAATAATTGAATAATGGAATTTAGCTACTTGGTTTTAATCAAACTTTAGTGGGAAGTCACCATATATCCATAATGATAATTTTATTATATTTCAAACTTTTAAATTTTTAGTGTTCCCAAACATAGGCTCAAAATGTTCCTTAAATAATTATAAATATTTGAGGGAATCCAATAAAAATTTAACTTTCTTGACATTTTCCATAATATTTTACTTTTCTTGCTAAAGGTAGTATTCGCGAAAAAATTATAATCCGAAATTTTTTATTTTCTTTACATTTTAGAGCTTCTTGGTTACGAAAAACATTGCCGCTTAATTCCGTCAGTCTGCCTGTCTGTCGGTCCCTTGGCACGATCACTCTCGAACGAAATGAGATATCAATTTCAAACTTGGTACATATATAATACCTAATAAAGGATTGAAGTTGTAGAGCGATATCGCTTAAGGCGAAGGGGCTGAGAGGGGTGGGGACAATAAATTTTGTATGGTTGTAATAGTAATATATTATTTTTTTCTGACTTTTTGTTGAAATAATAAGTTAATATTATGTATAGATGTTTATAGTAAAACATAAAAGGGGTTAAATGGGCGGGAGTGGAGATTAGAGGGGTAGTTTCCTATATAAAACGTTGTATGTGTGGTTTTAAAGTCGAAGAATTTAAAGATCAGGTTATTTGTTCATTTTTTTTTAACTTAAGAAGGGCGTAAAAGGGTTGGGGGCGTCAAATATTGTATAATTTCCATATTATTTTGAAAAATTTTCCCAGTTTTTCGGTTGATGTAATTGACAAATTTTAAGCATATTGTTTATAGCAAAATATATAAGGGTTTAATCGGGTTGGGTAGGGAGTAAGAGAGCTTACCTCACATATCGAGCTATATGTCATTTTCAGTGTTTTTGGACCATAGAAATATAAGAACTAGATCATTTTTTCGTCACTTTTAATTCTAATAGGGGAAGGAGTTAAAAGCGATGGGAGAATCTTGTACAATTTCAATATAATTATGAACAATTTTTCAGGTGTTTCAGATGGGAGAATGGGTAAATTTTCAACGTAATTATTTATGATAAAACATATAAGGGGTTAAGGGGATGGAAAAGGTAGGTAAAAGAGTGACTTCGTATTTATCATGTTATAGGTCTTTTCCGAGTTCTTTCAACCAAGCAATCGAAATGTTACATTTTTTTCATTATTTAAATTATTAACACGGGGAGAGGGGGAAAGAAGTATTTCGTTGTCAGAGAATATACATTTTGTTCGATATGTTCTTAAAAAGAGAGGATTGTACTTTTTTAATCACTAAGTACTTTTTTTGATTATCAAAACAAGGTAAGTTTCCAATTAAATACTATATTTCGTATACATGACGTATTACAATAGCCATTTTTGATGTTTCAAAGTTTATATTTTCAATCATAATTTCTTAACACATTATTTATTTGGTTAAAAGGTTACATCTCAAAAAATTGATAATCTATAATATATATAAAATGCAACGTCTCTCTGTCTGTCTGTCTGTCTGTCCGTTAGTGCACTTATCACTGGAGAACCACTTATCCGATTTACGTACTTTTTTTTTTAAACATACATATGTTCTCTGGCCAGGTTATAGGCTATATTTTATTACGATAGGTAGCATAAGGAATGAGCAGTGACGATAATAGTAAATGAAGTCGGAAAAAAAGTTTGCCGCTAGCGCGTTCCCTTGCAATACACAGTCTAAACCATTAAATATGGAACAATATTATGTAGCAGAGAATATCTATAATCTACAATCTATAATATATATAAAATGCAATGTCTCTCTGTCTGTCTGTCTGTCCATTAGTGCGTTTATCACCCGAGAATCACTTATCCGATTTACGTGTATTTTTTTAAATTCATACATATATTCTTTGGCCAGGTTATATAATAATAATAATAATCTATATCTATAATATATATAAAATGCAACGAATCTATGTCTGTCTGTCTGTCCGTTAGTGCGCTTATCCCTCGAGAACCACTTATCCTATTTACGTGATTTTTTAAATTCATACATATGTTCTCTGACCAGGTTATAGATATATATTTTATTATATCTATAATATATATAAACAATGCAATGTATCTCTGTCTGTCTGACTGTCCGTTAGTGCGCTTATCACTGGAGAACCACTTATCCGATTTACGTACTTTTTTTTTTTAAAAAACATACATTTGTTCTCTAGCCAGGTTACAGGCTATATTTTATTACGATAGGTAGCATAAGGAATGAGCAGTGACGAAAATAGTGAATGAAGTGGGAAAAAAGTTTGACGCTAGCGCGTTCTCTTGCAATACACAGCCTAAACCATTAAATATGGAACAATATTATGTAGCAGAGAATATATATATATAAAATGCAATCTCTCTATCTGCCTGTCTGTCCATTAGTGCGTTTATCACGCGAGAACCACTTATCCGATTTACGTGTCTTTTTTTAAATTCATACATATATTCATTGGCCAGGTTATATAATAATATAAATCTATATCTATAATATGTCTCTGTCTGTCTGTCTGTCCGTTAGTGAGCTTATTACTGGAGAACCACTTATCCGATTTACGTGTTTTTTTTTTTTAAAAACATACATATGTTCTCTGGCCAGGTTATAGGCTATATTTTAAAACGTTAGGTAACATGAGGAATAAGCAGTGACGATAATCGTGAATCAAATCGGAAAAAAGTTTGCCGCTAGCGCGTTCTCTTGCAATACACTGCTTAAACCACTAAATATGGAATAATATCATGTAGCAAAGGATATCTATAATATATACAAAATGCAACGGCTCTCTGTCTGTTTGTCCATTTGTGCGCTTATCACTGGAGGACCACTTATCCGGTTTACGTGCTTTTTTTTAAACGTGCTAAACCATTAAGTATGGAACAATATGATGTAGCAAAGAATATCTGTAATATATATAAAATGCGACGTTTCTCTGTCTGTCTGTACGGTAGTGCGCTTATCACTGGAGAACCACTTATCTGATTTACGTGCTTTTTTTATTAAATATACATATGTTCTCTGGCCAGATTATAGGATATATTTTATTACGTTAGGTGACATAAGGAATAAGCAGTGACGATAATAGTGAATCAAGTCGGAGAAAAGTTTGCCGCTAGCGCGTTTTCTTGCAATACACTGCCTAAAGCATTAAATATGGAACAATATCATGTAGCAAAGAATATAATATATAAAAATGCAACGTCTCTCTGTCTGTCTGTCTGTCCGTAAGTGCGCTTATCACTCGAGAACCATTTATCCGATTTACGTGTTTTTTATAAATTTATACATATGTTCTATATAATTCGATATAAGCCTAGATAATGGGAGATAAAGGGAGATAATAGGAGATAAGTATAAATAATGGGAGATAAGGAGAAATAATGGGAGATAAGGAGAAATATTGCGAGATAAGTCGAGATAAGCCTAGATAATGGAAGATAAGGTGAGATAATGGAAGATAAGGGGAAATAATGGGAGATAAGGAGAAATAATGGGAGATGAGCAGAGATAAGCCTAGATAATGGAAATTATGTAGAGATAATGGGAGATAAGGAGAAATAATGGGAGATAAGGGGAAATAATGGCAGATATTTTATTACGTTAGGTAACATAAGGAGTAAGCAGTGACGATAGTAGTGAATCAAGTCCACGCGAGCGGAGCCGCGGGCACTGCTAGTTTACTATAAATAGCGCAACGGGATAAGTAAGAATTGTGGATCCAGTATGAATTGGGTCCATGTAACCATATATATATATATATATATATATATATATATATATATATATATATATATATATATATATATATATACGAGGCTGGTTTGAAAAGTCCGTGCAAAAATAAAAACTACTTATGTGTTTGGGGTAAACCTTTTTTATTTTTCGACATAGTCTCCTTTTAGGCTTACACACTTCGTCCAACGATGTTCTAGTTTGTTGATCCCTTCCGAATAATAGGATTTGTCCAAGTCTGCAAAATATCCATTAGTGTCTGCAATCACCTCCTCGTTTGAATAAAATCTTTGTCCCGCCAGCCATTTCTTCAAATTGGGGAACAAATAGTAGTCCGAGGGAGCCAAATCTGGAGAATAGGGGGGATGTGAAACGAGTTGGAATCCTATTTCCATTAATTTTGCGACCACAACTGCTGAGGTGTGTGCTGGTGCGTTGTCGTGATGGAAAAGGACTTTCTTGTGGGCCAATCGCGGGCGTTTTTCTTGCAGCTCGGTTTTCAAACGGTCCAATAACGATGAATAATATTCACCTGTAATAGTTTTACCCTTTTCCAGATAGTCGATGAGGATTATCCCTTGCGAATCCCAAAAGACAGTCGCCATAACCTTTCCGGCCGAAGGAACGGTCCTGCCTTTTTTGGTGCAGATTCCCCCTTGGTAACCCATTGTTTAGATTGTTGTTTGGTCTCAGGAGTATAATAATGTATCCATGTTTCATCCACAGTGACGAAACGACGCTTAAAGTCCTCCGGATTCTTCTGGAATAGCTGCAAACCATCCTTGCAACACTTCACACGATTCCGTTTTTGGTCAAGCGTGAGCAATCGCGACACCCATGTTGCGGATAGCTTTCTCATGTCCAAATGTTTATGCAAAATATTATGTACCCGTTCAGTCGAGATGCCCACAGCACTAGCAATCTCACGCACCTTAACTCTTCTGTCATCCATCACCATATCATGGATTTGATCAATGATTTCTGGAGTCGTAACCTCCACAGACCGTCCAGAACGTTCAGCGTCACTTGTGCCCATATGGCCAGTCCGAAAATTTTGAAACCACTTATAAACTGTTCTAATCGAAGGTGCAGAGTCACCATAATGTTTACTTCTCTTTAGTCTCCTGAGGCGTTTTGCCTTTAATCACCACACGAAATTCTTTTTCGTCCATTTCTTGAAAATCACTCGACTTCCTTGATTCACACGAATGCCAAACACAAAGAAATAGACCAATATGGCTGAAACTTGGTGTGCGTTCATTTAAGAGATGCTACTAACTAAACATGACTTCGATACGCGCCGGTGGTGCCATCTCTTGGACTTTGCACGGACTTTTCAAACCAGCCTCGTATATATATATATATATATATATATATATATATATATATATATATATATATATAACGGGTGACTCGTAGGATCATGTAGAAGCACATTCAATACTTTTTTTTTGCAATTCGAACATTTTTGAAAAATTAAAAAAGGGCAAAACTGGATTTTTCCGCCAAACCAACTTGCACCTGAAAGGCTGTGTCGCCAACAAAACAAAGTTCTTCAACAATTATAGATTTTCAAATTTTAGGTACAATTAATCTAATAATTAATCAAAATATTAATAGATAATACACCGTATACCTAGTAAAAATAATATTTAACCATAATTAAGAAGATTTCTTTTCTATTATTTCAAAATAAATTCCTTGGTAACGTGCGAAAACAAGTGCGTTGTTCTCTGGGTCATTGCAGCTGGCTTTGACGTTTAAGTGAAACTCGAATGTTTGGCCTCTTAGCTAGTGCGGCACTTAAACTCCAACTAAAACACATTTAAAAAGAAAATTGCGACTTAAACTTCCATTTCCCCCGCCACCTCGTAGCAAAAAATAATGTCGATTAGCTCAGTAGCCATACGCTGCATTTTAACGCTGTATCAAATAAAATAGCACCAAATCTACAAACAGAGCCACTTTTAAGTTAGCTACACTTATTTAAGGGATCTAAAAAGATATTTTATAACCAGTTAGTTGATTCACCGATTTACACGTTAATCTTGGCATTCACATTTGATGTTCCACTACTAACGCTTGTTGAATAAATTGTGCCGCCGGATAAATCGTACCACTTTAAAATTTCCTACGAAACGTTATAATTTTTCTGTTCTGGTGATGGCATCTGTCAAATATTTTCGGTTTGAGTGAGATAAATTATTTTGGCTGGTGCTTTATCATAATTTTGGTGTTTGAATGTAAGGACATAATTCTCTCAAAAGATATCTCTCTTTTGGTATATAAAAACAATTTAATTTGCTACAATTCTGTAAAAAAACAGCTCCCCTGAATTTATAGGTCATGATTTTAAGAGTAGTGATAAATTGTACCACAGGAAGTAGGCTAATTGTACTAGTACGATTTACCCGACTATGATTGTTTTAAATTACTGGCACTTATTGTGAAACATTTTAGATCATCTACTGTTTATTTTTTTAGATGATAGACGAAATAAAATATTGTAATTGGATTAAAGAGGGCTTAGACAGAACGTTATTAGTTTTAGACAGAAACGAAATGAGGTCAAATAAAATATGGAAAACTTATGGTGTGCCTAAACCCACGATTTTACTCACAATAAGTGATATTCGAAAGTAGGCATTTGACGTTGCTCAAAAACATAGTATCTCTAGAATGAATAAAGATAAGCGGATGGTTGGCAAAGCCTGGTTTTCTTTCTTTAAAAATGGTCATATAGAACTCAGCATTAGACAACCCGAAAGCACATCCTTAAATAGAGTCAGAGGGTTTAATAGGGAAAATGTTAACGGTTTTCATGATCTGCTTGAAAAAATGGTACATAAACGTGCGTTATCATCTACTTAAATATTTAACTTTGATTAAAGTGGATTTTTCATCGTCAGAAAAAACCGCCAAAAATCTTAGGATTATAGGAGAAGAAACAAATCGGTGCGATTACAAGCGCAGAAAGAGGAACTAATACGACAACCTTGTGTTGTGCCAGTGTGGCTGGACAGTTTGTGTCACCAATGATTATATTCAAAAGAATAAGAAAAAATTCTGGATTGGGAAATGGCGCGCCTTTTGGGAGTGTTGCTATATTAACTCAAGCTTATTTGTAGAATGGACGAAATATTTTATAAGCGTAGCCCATCCCTGAAAATAAAGTGTTACTTCTGCTTGATAGACAGACAACACATTCGAAGAACCAACGCTTGGAAGCGTTGAACATAGCAGAGGTTAATGGGATAATAATGTTACAACTGCCAGGTTATAATACTCACCAACTTCAGCTATGGGATGTCTCCTTTTTAAAATGTATGAGCAGTTATTATGTTCAAGCAATAGAAAAATGGTTGAGGAAAAATTATTGAGTTGCAAGTTTGTTTGCAGAAGAACGGATTTAAAGCGGCTGCAGTTTGGCCCGTGGACAGAAACGTGGTTCCCGAACATTTGTTTGAAGCAGCTGAATATATGAATGCTCGCTCTTAAACAAAGTCAAGTAATGAAAGCACGTTGATCTTACAATACTTATATTATCAATAATAAAATTGTCCAGCAACCCTAATAGATTGCCACATTTAAATAGTGAACAGTCTACTTAGGGATTTAATACTGAAGAGTTAAAGAAATCTTTAAAATATTTATGCCTAATATCCAAAAATACTTTAAAGATAGAAAATACTAAACAAGAAGCTGTGGAAATTACATCAAGTCTTGACAAAAATATGTTGGAACTAAAAAAAGTAAAGACATCAATAAACAAAAGAAGGAATAAAAAAAAGAAAGACGCCAGACACAGAAATAATACACAGAAAAAAGGCTGTTAAATCTAAAAGAATAAAAAGGTACGTCAAGCAGTGACGATTGTGAAGGTGAAGTGGTAATTGATGATGACGAAACTAATGATGATTTAGATAATGAAGAAAATATTTTGTGCCCTACGCAATGGTCATTATTATGGTAAATAAGTGTTGACTGGATTCAGTGCGTGCGTTGTCATAGATGGATGCACGAAACCTGTACTTCTAATCCTGACATTTGTGACCACTGCTTGAATTGAAAATGAGAAATATTGTGATAAAGATTCTAGTAAAGACAGAAATAATACCAAATTATGTATAAAAGATAATAGTAATTAAGCGTAAGAAGAAAATATATATTATATTATTTTTGTTACGTTCTTGCCACTACCGCAAAGATTTTTGCGATTTAACCTAATAGTTGTTACTTTTTTTCATAATGGATGATTGTTTTTTTTTTGTTAAATGGCTTTCGAGGCATGTTTTAATTTTTGAATTGGAATTTTTCTTGTTAGTATCATTTCAAGTGCCATAATTTGTTAGAATAAGATTAAACCGATGATTATTTTTTGGTAATATAGTTTTTTATGGCAAATATTTTGACTCTTTGTAGAACACATTTAATTTTCTATGAAAATTTTTCATAATTTTGTACTTTTCTTACATAAAAGGACACTCTTGTTCTGGATAAATAAAATATTTATAATAAACTTGCTTATATTTTTGATTCTCTCATTATTATTATCATCAGAATGCTTTAAAGTAAATTTATCTTTCTTTTGTTCAATTTACCGAGTCCGTGGTATAATTTATCAAGCTAGTCGGCTAAATCGTACCAATAAATACCTACTTATTATACTGTTAGTAGGGTAATTTTATAATTATGTTTAAAAAACTAAATAAAAAAGATAAAACTAAAAAGTGGTGCTCCCCTACATGGATTTTAACTGTTTCTACTACCAATATAATATAAAGAAAACCATAACTACTACACTAGGTGTATACTGGGTTGCCTCTCTTATTCTTTAACGAAGTTTTTTTCTAGTGTTTTCACGTGTCCAATAAATAGAACATCATAAAGTGATTTTACGGTGGATTATTAACAAAAAAGTTGTATCATTAAAAAAGAAATTAGCTTGAACAACTGCGATGAAACTTGACAAACCAAAAACAAACTTACTTACTTCCTCTTCTAAGTAGGTCACGGACCTATTCTACTTCGTTATTAAGCCTCTTGTGATTCCGATGTTCAGCTATCTCTCAATCTCTTTGGTGGTCGTCCTTATGGTCTTGTTTCATGTGGTTTCTTGTTTATACTCGTATCTTCTATCTTTTGTGCATGTTCACGCCACTCTCTTCTTTTCTTTCTTCCCCATCTGACTATATCCTCTACCTTGCATTGTTCTCTTATGGTGTTGTTACTCACTCTGTCTAATAAACTTTTTCTTGTTATTGCTCTCAGTATTTTCATTTCATTTGTTCTTAGTAGCTGCTTGGTTTTGTTTGTGTCTGCCCGTGTTTCTATGCTATAAGCCAATATGAGTTTAACGCAGGTATTATACATTCTTGTTTTTGCTTCTACACTTAGATCTTTGCTTTTCCAAACTACATCTCTGAGGATCCCTGATGTTGCTGCTGCTTTATTTGTTTGTTGTCTCAGTTATTCTGTTATATGTCCGTAGCTAGTAATTAGTACTCCAAGATATGGGAATTTCATTACTTGCTCTATTCATTTCCCATTTATTTCTAATTTACACCTTACTGGTTCTTTAGCTATTGTGATGCATTTTGTTTTGTCGGTATTGACTTCCATGTTGTATCTTTCTGCTACTTGTTTGAATTTATAGAGCAGTCTGCATATCCCATCTTTATTGTTTATCTCCTAGTTCGTATCCATCGTTGACTAGTTTTACTTCCTCAATGATTTTATCCATTATTATGCAGAATAGTAACGGACTTAAGCTATCTCCCTATCTTATTCCTACTTTTATATTTATTTTCTTTGTTAATTCGTTATTACTTCTTATTTTTGTTGTGTTACCGTGATTGAGTTTTTGGATTATTTGTGGTATTGGGTACGGAATTAGGTCCTTTATTAATTCTAATCTAATATCTTTCAACCTGGCTCTGTCGAATCCTTCCCTTAAGTCGATGAAACAAAAAAATGCTGGTTTCTGGTATTCTATAGCTTCTTCTCTTATTTGCTTTATTGCAAAGATAGCGTTTGTGGTTGATCTGTCTTGACGGAACCCTTGTTGCTCGTCGCTTATGTGTATATTGTTTCCTATTTCACTTTTCAGAATAGTTGTGAACACTTTCATAATACTTGCTAGCAGTGTTATCCCTCTATAGTTGCTCGGGTCTTTTTTGCTGCCTTTTTTAAATATCGGTATCGTAATGCTTTTTGTCCATTCCTTCGGTATGTCTACTTCTTGTAATATCTTATTAAAGAATGTTGTCATTTCCGATATGTAGCTTTCTCCGGCATATTTAATTAGTTCGTTTGGTATCCCATTTTCTTCTGGTGCTTTTCCATTTTTAAGTTTCTTAATTGCCATTGATTCTTCTTCTCTTCCTATTTTGTAGTTTTCGTCTGTTTGTTGTCTGTTATTTATGATTTCTGCTATGTTCTCTTCGTCGTCGGACTGGTTTTCACAAAGTTGTTTAAAGTATTGTTGCCAATCGTCTGTTTCAATATTTGTTATTGTCAAGTATTCATTAATATTGGCTTTTCTTCTTCGTAACATTTTCCATACCTTTTTTTGTCCTGTGTATAAATCTCTTTCCATTTCTTTTCAAAACGGATTTAATTAAAATAGTCAACGAAAACACATCTTTGGATAGAAGATTACAAAAGGTTGTTACAGTGCTTATAGCCATTAATTGTTCGGTAATAGGTAGTAATTTTTTTAAAAGGTATCAATTTTATACATTTTTATTAAATTTGCTACGAAAGGCCTAGTTCATACAACACTGTAAATGTCACGTTCTTGTTAACATATCGTTTAGTTGCATTGTTTACCAGTGGCGGGCGAAAACAATATCTTCATTTCATTCATGTCATAATTTCTTTAGGTTTGATTTTTTACTTTAATTCAGATCCGCTATTTCAGGTAAATTTACTGCAATTGGTGTTTCTACAAGGACTTCTAATGTATGCAGTGAATTCCATAACACCTTGTAATTTTAGTGGTAAAATTTCTTTCAGGTCAAAAAAGTTTTTCTTATATTATTTAGATTTATTATTGATTTGCATTAAAACTAAAACTCTGAAAAATCGTAAATAACGAAGTGCAAGTCGGACTTGCGCAAATAGTGTCCCCTACGTTGATTACTTTTAAAATAAAAATTTTTGTTACGGAGGTATAAAATGATCAATGACTTCACAAAACACACACCAAATTAGTTTTAAACAAAGTTTGTTGAAAACTCATGACCTTGATTTTTTTTTATATACCAGATAAATTATTAAAGGTAATGTACTCGTGATAATTTTCGTTCAATCTACATCCTGTGGAGAATATTCCAGAAGTCATGCGACGTGAATACAGATTACCAGGAGCGTTGCTCCTTCTTTCCGCAGAAGCTAGAATTCTTAGGAGCCAAAACAAATGTTGTGAATAATGTACAACGTGTACCAAATAAACTGAGAAACAAACTGATCACACGTAAAACATAACTGTTGCATTCGAAGGTCGACCTAATACGCAAGTTATATCCATAAAAAAATTGGCATCACGAAGACCGAAGGGTTCGACAGGCGAGAGCGAATTCGTGTTCCTGTACTCGGAAAGTCGAATTTGGAATTCGCTGTGGGGATGCATACGAGTATAGAGAAAAGGAAGTAGAGGGCGCGAAGGATGACGGAAGTAGGCGGAGGATACTGGGAGAGAAGTATAGTTGAGTATGTGGAGGGATGGTTGTTATAAACAGCGGGGCACTCGGGAGTAGATGGACATAACAGCAAGGTAGTCTACTGCATGGATATAAACAAAAACTAATTGCTCTTTTAGTTGAGATCAGCCATGTTTCTAGTTTAGTAGTTTAGCGGGTCAAAATTAATATTTTTCTATGAAGTTTTATTTCAGATGTTCCTATAACCAAACTTGGGCATATAAAATGATTCTAATTCAATGTACAT
Source organism: Pachyrhynchus sulphureomaculatus (assembly GCA_019049505.1). Classification (NCBI taxonomy): domain Eukaryota; kingdom Metazoa; phylum Arthropoda; class Insecta; order Coleoptera; family Curculionidae; genus Pachyrhynchus; species Pachyrhynchus sulphureomaculatus. The sequence continues at coordinate 161,027,539 of CM032446.1, forward strand.
ACTCTCTTTGTTTAACAGCTGCATGATCTGGCCAGGTTTTCCACTATATTGTACAGATAATATGGAAGAATTTTCTGTTGAAAATCATCAGAATCTTTTTCGCATAATTACATTCCGACAACTTATGTTATGTAAAAATTGATAACATCAAAAACAAAATCTTGCCTATTGTTAATCCAGTATTCTATTGATGGCGAAATGTCCAGTGTCTCAACTACCTATATACTTAACAGTTTTGATACGGTCGTAGGAAACTGTTTATGCAACTCTTATTGCAAATGCGTATATAAGTTAATAGTAGATAGTGGGACTTTCATCTTTTTTTTTAATATTTTTTATTACTTCAGTGATACAAAATGTAGATGCTAGTATTCTATTATACTGACTAATATTAAGGGTGACTGCGAGATATCATTAATCTAATGTTTCCCTTACAGCTAGTTTCCCTATGCCAACGTCAGTACTATTAGATGGAAAATTCAATTGTTAGGTATTGGAATATAAGCTTTTATTTTACAAGTTTTACATCCATTGGAGGGTTCTCACGTTGAAGAATCTGAAAATATTGCAGTCTTTATGTAGGATGGCGTGGGTCCCAGTTATTACAACGACTGCTAAGTGTATTTTTTTAAATAATTAGCATTAGCTAAAACCTGTTTCTTAATTTGAAATAAGTATTAAAACAGGACACTCTCGATTCCAGAAATGACTCAGACGATTACAAGAAAATCGGTAATTTACCTATCAATTATAATCTAGAAAATAAAAAAAAAAAATGTAGTTAAAATTAATAATATTTTATTCAAACTTTCAAAACGCAGTCAGTCCAAAAAGTCTCCATACCACCTGCTTTCTATACTATTTTTCTGTTATGTTTACCTAATTAATTGGGACTATGAGAAAACATGTTTAAATTAATACTTGAAACTTAACCAACGAGGATATTAGTAATAAAAACAACTACGGAACATTTTATTTAAAAGTTACATCATTGTTACAAAAATGTAAACGAAATTAGTGTCAGAAAAGTCTCCATACACTCAAGAACTGCATTAAAAAAAACACGTTATAATCAGCCGCATTTTATCAAGTTATCTATTACTCGCTAAACTGAAAACAAATCAATAATTTTCGGCCATACGTTATAATCTGTCACTCGTTGCTAGTAATTTTGCAGTGGGTTTTCAAAGTAGTATTAAAAATGAGCGAGAGAAATTGTGAAATCCTATTTCAAGTTCGAAAGATCATAAACGATGGAAAACTATACAGAAATATAGGAAAAATTGTTAAAAAGTTGCATGCTACTGTTCAGTATATTGTAAACCAGTATAAATCAACGGGTTCCTATAAAAATCGACCACGGTCCGGTTGTCTCAACAAACTGACTCTACGTGAAGAGGCTAGTATTGCTAGACAAATCATTATAGATCCCAAGAAAAGTGCACCAAAATTAAAAGAAGAAGTACTATTTTCGGAAAATGTTTGTTCACAAACAGTGAGAAATTATTTACACAGGGCAGGCTGTAAGGGGTGTGCAGCCAGGAAGAAACCGTTAATTTTGGGAGCTAATCGTAAAAAGCGGTTAGCCTGTGCTAGGGAATACGTTACTAAACCTCCTGAATTTTGGGAAACCGTAATCTCTCGTGATGAAACTAAAATTAACCTTTTTGGGTCTGATGGCAGAACTGAAGTTTCGAGAAAGAGAGAATACTGCATTTGATATTAAAAACATTTGTTCCACGGTGAGACAAGGAGGTGGCAGTATTCTGCTTTGGGGATGCATGTCCGCTAGAGGGGTTGAAAACTTACATTTTATTAATGCTACCAAGGATTAGCATGTTTATCTGAACATTTTGAGAGACAATTTAAGAGAAAGTGTCCAAAAATTAGCACTCGAAAAAAGATACATTTTCCAGCAGGACAATGATCTGAAACATACCGCAAACTTGGTGCGAGAATGGATGATCCATAATGTGCGACATACCCCTCCTCAATCACCCGATATTAACCTCATCGAGCATTTATGGGAGGAACTTAAACGGCGCGTTCGCAAACATAATGTTTCATATAGAGAAGAACTAAAAAACAGAATATTGAACGAATGGGAGAACATGCCAACAGAAGTTACTAGAAAGCTGGTTGTAGGCATGACAAAAAGGTTACATGAGACTATCAAGGCCAACAGAGGTCCCACTAAATATTAGTTTAAACGAAGTTGTTATTTTCCGTTAAACTCCGTCAAACTATTATTGTTAAATGTATGGAGACTTTTTCGATTACATTTTTATAACAATGATGTATTAAATAAAATGTTCCGCAGTTTTTTTAATACTAATACTCGTTGGTTAAGTTTCAAATATTAATTTAAACATGTTTTCTCATAGTTCCAATTAATTAGTTAAACATAACAGAAAAATAGTATAGAAAGCAGGTGGTGTATGGAGACTTTTTAGACTGACTGTATGTTGAAATGTCCCAAGCTTAATGTGTTTAAAAAACATATACAACTAGACTCTTGTACTGATTATAAAATTATATGTAATGCAGCGTAAAAAAGTAAATAAATAGAATGACCCTACCCTAGTCCGTTAAGATTCAAATATTTATAAATTAGTTCCCTGAAATTTTAGAACGCGAAATGTTCTATTACGACTGTCCTAACTAGTTATCTGCTCTTACCAAAATGATTTTGCAGTATTATAAAGATATTAGAGTTAAAACAAATGAAGAGGCATAAGAACCAAAAGTGGAGAAGAAACATGGTGATGAAAATGTGACAAGAAAAACTAACTGAGAAAAAACTGGCGAATCCCTTAATTTATTAAATAGATGCGTGTATGCGTACTGAATTTATCTTCCTTATCAGACATCAGAAAAGGTTCATTCTTAATTAATAAGCAATTAGACACCTACGGGATTTAATCCAATCGATCAACATGCACCGGAACGTGGAAAATCGGCTTTTTTAATTTCCCAGATGCGCGTCGAGCGGCTATCAATCATATACTGTGAAATTGCATCGAGCCGCTATTTATAATACGCTGATCATGTTAGCGCGTGTCGAATGCCTCGGTTCGCGCATCTACCGGCCGCGTCGTTGCTATAAAATCGCGATCCGTAAGCATGAATTTTTTCGATATCCATTTCTATTAGAGGTATACGTTTGTAGGTATGAGATGGACTGACTAACCTTTTTCCCTTTGACACCGGCGCTGAGAGAGCGGACTGTCTACCGACCCATTATGACCAGCAGCCCATCTCTGTCTGACGCACATCTAGAACTGGCGCCCAGTATGCTTCTCCTTGTAATGTAAATACTGACGCACCAATAAGCAGACATACCTACAAGCGAATCAGGTGCGAAAATAATTAGCCGTACACGCACAGCGAAAATATGGTGCATAACTACGATGAGGGCGTTGGGTCGAAGGAGAATCGAAGCTAATTTGCTGATAGTCCAGAGGGGCTTTCCTCTGAGCTAGAAGGAGTTCGAACTACCATCATCGCCGTTTAGTGTACCAATCGCAGTGTTACCCACCGCTCCCTACCACCGCTTTAGAATAAACCGCTACTCACCGAAATTAACGAATCACGTGGAGTCTTTCGGCGTCAGGCGGTGATATAGAGGCTAGTGTTACATGATAAAGCCCGAGGAGTTTTGTCACGAGACCGAGTACTGCTGAAAAAAGAATGTCTTGAGCCGAGAGGCTGACCGAGATAAGTCATTTCGAAGCGAATACGATTGTTGCTGGAGAATACCTGCCACTGTTAGAAGCATTCTGGTTAGATTGAAATTGCTTCTGGGAAGTGTCTTAGAAAAGGTAAGGACCGAAATAAGGTACGCTGGTCTATTCGATCGTTGTGCCATCACGTATCGCCCACGTTACCGTACGCACTCTTATTTGTCGTACTCTTTCCGTTTAATTTTGCGGTCCATTCTTGCACTTATATGCATACTGCCTTACTTCTCACCCCTGATCTTTACCTAGTTATGTTTCTGTTAAACCGCTTGCTCTATTTTTTTCCTGCCCCTTCTATTTTAGGTTCAGGGCGTATCCAAGATGGGCCATTATCAGTAGGTAGCTGACATGCACATTGACATCTGGGTTACCGTTTCTCTACTGTCACCAGCTACCTGATACCCCGGTATGCTACTACGTGAATCCAAATTATTGCACAGGAGATTTGACCGTTGGATAACGAACCAAAAGTTATTGTAAAACAATAGACGAAGTCCATATTTCAGCTGTTCTCTTGTTTGTCAAATTCATTCTGAGACGCGTTTCGCCGTATTACGGCTCATCAGTCAGGCTAGGATTGACAAACAAGAGAACAGAATTTACTGGTAGTTACGGAGTACAATGGTAGGATACAACGATTTGTATTACATACAATTCGTTGTATCCTACCATCGTACTACGAACCAAAAGCCTATCGATCGTTCAATAACCGATGCCTCTTTACGCCGACACGACGAAGATTGCTAAAGTACTATTTGAATGAATTTTCAATAATATTCTGAATAGATTTACTTTATCGAACTTCTGTTACACACACAGTTCCAAAGGTGGTCGATGAACATTTATTCCTCAAACGAGAACGGTTTCTCATTGAAAATTGTAGTATGACCTAGACAATAACCAATACAAATACGAATGTCTAACAAGGCATTTTTCACCCAGGATTTCAAAACAAAGATAATTTTTGTAGTTGAACGACAAAAAAAATAGATGAATAGAAAACTAATAAGAGCACACTGTTTCCATGGACGTCTATTTGCGAAAAATAAATACAAAATAACAAACAAGGCTTGAACTGCCAGATGTCAAATAAGTCGGACTTGCGCAATTAGTGTTCCGTGTGTTGATTGCTTTTAAAATAAAAATTTTAGTTACGAAGGTATAAAATGAACAATACCTCACAAAACACCCCCCAAATGAGTTTTCAAGAAAGTTTCTCTTCGAACTGTACTGAAAACTGATGACCTTGAAATTTTGTTCTTTTTTTATATACCAGATAAATTATTAAAGGTAATGCTTTCGCGATAATTTTCGTTGAATTTACGCCCTGTGGAGAATATTCCAGAATTTTTTTTCAAAATTTTTTGATCAGTACTGTTCGAGATAAGGGGGGGGGACAACGATTTTTCGCAATTTGTTAAAAATAATACAAAGAAAAGTGTTCCCAAGTATTACATTATATATATTTTTGAACGCATGTTTTTACAAGCTTTCATTTGACACCCCATTTCCGATTTCACCCCCCAAAATTAACCCTTTAAGTCAAAATTTAACTTTCGAAACTACACGGCTCTGAAGAGGCCATCGATTCCTACATTAGTACCAAATTTAAACTTTTTATGTTAAATTGTTTTGGAGAGAATCGGATGTGACAGACGGGCAGACAGACAGGCAGACACCGAAGTGATCTTATAAGTGTTTCGTACGGAACACTAAAAAGCAATGAAAACTAGTGGATGTCAATACTGAATAGAAAAATGTGTTTAGAGGTTATTTAAAAATTCAAGTTCAAACAATTCTGTAGAAGGATTCTAGTAATCATAATAAATGTTAAATAAAAACAAAAAAAAATAGCTTAAGGAAGATAATTGACTGAGGATAGATCTATTAATCACCGCTTCTTGAAAGTGTAAATTACGCAAAAAGAACAAGAACAAGAAAACTCATAAATGTATTTTCTATGTCCAGTAGGCGACTTAGTATGAATTTAGTGTCGTATTGTAAAAAAAACCCAAAAAGTAACATTACATATAAACGCCAACCGTTAACTAAATTCTTTAATATAATAAATATTAATAACAAATTTTATTTCTAAAAAATAAAAATAAAATATAAATAGAAAAATACAAAACTCAATTCATAGATATAAACTATGGACTATAACAAAACAAGAAATACATACAAATGATTAAACGAGGCTACAGACCAAAAGTGTTTTAGAGGTAAAGGTTTAGATAGTATACTTCAATATTATTGATTTGTTTTTTCTTTTATGGGTCTAGCATATCCTGCAGGGAAATCCCGAAAGCGCTACCGAAATGACACATGCGCGGAAAAAGGGATTCACGTTGGCCCTTGCAATCGCTGTAAATTGTACTCGGTGGGAAACACAGTCCTGGGCAAATAATTCCAAAGGAATGAGGTTATCCATATAAAGGCTGCTTGAAAAGAGTTGTACGAGGAGTAACAAGCTGAACCTCATACGGATGTGAAGTATTAGCGTGACGTGCATCTCTAGCATACACCGCTCTGGGAGGAATTAACCGGGCTACATCCTTTCTATGGAAATACTGGTAGAATAGACTCAACAAGCCAACCGTTCTTCGACGTTCCAACGTTTTTGTAGCGTTAAATACCACTTAGTTACTGTCACCTTAAGGTAGAATTTCTTCCAGGCCTTTGTTAAGTTGAACGACTTCCTGCTGTCTGCGGATATTCGTATGAGTAGCCGATGTTCGAGCGTTTAAAGTGAATGAAGAGATAAGCGTACTGTCATCTGCAAAGCTGTATATTGGATTCCTGGTTTTTTTCAGCAGAACGTTTATGTAAATGAGAAGAAGAGTAGGAGACAGTATGGATCCCTGGGGCACACCGGCGTTAATAGTGCGGCGTGTTAGAAAGAAATCCGTCGACTGTCACTCGTAAAGAAAGCTCTTTGAGGAAACACGAGAGCCACAAACAGAACTTTTCAGGCATACCAGAAGAGCCAACAATCCATCGTGCCAAACACGGTCGAATGCCTTGGATATATCAAGAGCAACCGCTCGAGATTCCCCGAAGTGTTCAGTTAAGATCTCTGTTGACTTATGTTTACGAAAGCCATATTGACGGTCGATAATAATGTTGAATCCTTCAAGATGTTTTAGAAGATGCTGATTGATAGCCTTTTCCATGACTTTCGATATTAGCAGTGCGATTGGTCGGTAGTTATTTGGCAAGGTCTTCTTGCCTTTTTTAGGTGTCGGCTGAATTGTCGCACATTTTCAGCAGGGAGGAAATATTCCCTTTCTATAGGATAGGTTGAAAAGTCTACAAAAAACTGGTGTTAGTTCCCTCGCACAATTTTTGAACTCTTCGATAATAAAACATGCAACATTATGCATTTTGTCAAAAATAAACGCTACAGTATGTAGAAGTGTCCTAAAAATATCAGTTACATTATGTGCATTGCTTAAAAAACTGTTAATCTTAAGTTCGCTCACAAAATATCATGTTATATGTAAGTGTTCTGCGATCCTGAGTGGACAGATCTTAAAATCATAATATTTTTTATGGTTTGCAATCTTAAAAGCAAAAGTATTTAGAAGATACTGGAATGCGATTATAGCGACTCAAAAAAACATTGACATTATTCGACTTTTTTCATGCATTTTTGGATGAAAGTTCACCAAAAAAAGTATTAGTTTTGACACTTTCATAGCAAATAATTCTTGAGATATGTTGGCTATTAATATATTTTGGGATATCGTTTTAAAATCTTTTCTGTGCTCTGGATTGTGTTACGAGATGCCGAACATTATCATCTTCCTCTAGGCTAACTTACGATGGAGCGAAACATTGCGATTGATAGAAGGCACAGCGAAGTCGTCCATTGTTATTGGAGTTCCTGTACATTTTATGCAAGAGCAAAATTTATTGACGGTCATCTGATCAGTCAATATATACTTTTTTTCTGAAATAAGTTATTCTTTAGCGTTAAAAGTAAAATTTCATATTTACAGCTGCTAAAAATTATTGATTAAATATTATAATTTAAAGTGTTTCAAAATGTTACCTCATATGGATAGTAAAGCAAAAATATCTTTGTAGACACTATAAGAAAAGCAATATTCCAACTATTCAATTATTTTTGTAAGGTTAGTTCATAATTTATATAATTGTTTTCTGATGTATTACTGTATATTTGATTGTGGTGAAATGTAAGGTTTTCTTCAAAATAGATAAGACGGGATAATATGAAACCATATATTAACAAACAAAATTTTTTGTTTTCAATAATGAGCGTAAATATATTTAAAAGTTAGGATATTTTGAAGCTTAAAAATTACTTGTAAGTCTTTTAAAATTTGGTGCAAGCAATTTCAAATTTTAAGTTATTGTTAACCCACAGTTTCAATTTAATGCTGCCATACTCTGTAATAAATACGGATATTTAATTAATAAAAAATAAAACAAACAATAAAAGTGATATTCACCTTGTAACCAAACAAAATTAATGGAAGATATACGGTTACATGATAACTAAAATTATTGCCATTCCCTCCAGTTTAAAAACTTTCATACAAGTTGTTCAAGATCAAAAGCAACTGTTGCTTGTCTAACGTCACCATTCCTATAATAAAATGGGTCAGCCGATCGCGTTTCGTATAATAGCAGATATAGACCAGTTTCAATAACGTCAATAAGTAATAAGTTTTACTTCAATTTTGTCGGATAAAGCATTATTGAAATTCTTTTAATAATGAAAAAATAGTTACTTATTCTAAGACCTAAGCTATCTTTTTTTATGTATTATAATTGACAACGAAAGATTCAAATATAAGTTTAAGTTTCTGTTAACCAGATTAGTTTTAATGATACGAGTAACTTAAAATATTTCTTCTGTGAATATACAATAGTGCTTTATATCTAATATCCTTTGTTGATAAGTTTTTGCTTATGTTACATGACATTTGCATGACTATACATAAGTCTATAGTTGTCAGCCTAATTTGTTTTCATCATTGCGCAGTTTATATATGCTGTGGGTACTGTAATTGGGTAGTAAAATGCCTCTACTGAGGACTGCAGCCTTTTCTAGACATAAATCCTGTAGTTGCCTGATGTTTCTTTTGATGATGAACGGGGGGGGGGGGGGTTCCGCTTTTGGTTTGCCTAAGTAATCATGGTGTGGTAGCTGGTTGTTGTTTAACTGTGCATCATTATGTTTTCAAATATTTCAGTGAAAAAGATTTAGATGCTGTAAGGACTTCTGATAGTGATCGGGAGCAACAAAAGCTGGTTTGGAGTTTATGGTGTGTTGTTGTTGGATTATAGGTTCAGTGTGGTTAACTGTCTATGTTAAGGGTATTTGGAGTAGTTGTGGCAAGATGAGAGATGGCCCTTGTCATTCCTGACAGTTTGCTTCCTTAATAAGAACTTCTAAAGGCAGTTGACTGTTCGACGAAATATGTTTTTCTCCTAACTTCAAACACATGAGTTCGGCAAGTTTGTTATGGATAAAATGACAAAATAATTGGATTTTAACCCTTGGTTTGGTTGTGTAGCACTTCTATAATTTGATGTATGATTTTGTCTATACTGATAAGTAAATCTACCTCAAGTTGTATTGTGTCGCCACTCTTGTAGTGTTATCTGATTATTTTCTGTGGCTGCAATCCCTTGGCCTCTGCGTAAGATTTAATGTAGTGACTCCCCCAGCATTATGGACATCAGGTTGTTCTCTTGAAGTTGCTAGATCCGAAACTGTTCATTTGTGTTTGTTAAAAATTTAGTTGGTTTGGGAGTTCGTAAACAAAGTTGCACCTAAAGTGTTTTTTCCATGTTGTTATTGCCTGGATTTCTCTCGCAGCACTATGCATGGCATATTAGGTTTTCCTAGCTTGAGCGCCATAGTTGGTGCTAATCAAACATGGCTGTAACAGCGTTCCAAATTTAGCGATGAGGAGCCCGGGATTGGGTCGCCACTTCTCCATGGTTTTTTCTGTAGAACCACGTCTTAATTTTTATATTTTTTTTGTCTTCAGTGTTACGGCTTATCGTGAAGCCGTCTTGATCTTCATTATTATGCGACTTGCTCCAACAGTTATCTTAGGTCTGAGTCATGCTTAGAGAGTTCCACGACGTGGTTTTGATTTTTAGTTAAGATAACCATCTGGTTCCTCATGGTACTGCGATGATATTTTGATGTTATCATACTTTTGGTAGGCCGTGGCTTGGTGTTGAAATTCCCTGACTTAAGTTTCAAGCAACCTATTTTCTAATCTCTTGACCTTTAAAGTGCTACTAGCTTCTATGTAATTGGTAGGTGTTTTTTTTCGAGTTCGTCACAACCAGCAAACTTCTTAAACTTTGCATTTACTACATTTTCCTTCATAACTTTTGTCAGTCTTTCTTCGGCTTTATTCATAGATTATTGCTAGCTTCTTGGTCACCTGATCATGATTAAATGAAATAAATATATATGCTTTATAACGCTAACTTCGTTAATAACTTAAAGTTGTGACTAATCGCCATGTAATTCAATGTCACGTCACAATTTTACAACAGATACCATAACCATAAATAAACTTTTAAAGAATTTATTTGAGTCAAAATACTCGAAAAAATTTTTCAGTCCTCATGTTACCTCTTAAAATAAGCTCATCAGAAATATGATATAGATAATTTGTATTTCAATAAATATTAATTTGATAACCAGAAACATCTTTTGGACACCAAATTCTACTATATTTTGATAGTAAAAATGTGCCCCGAAAGTATTTTGTTATATAATCAATTTACAATTGAATTTTCACGTTGGCCACAGCTTGTATTGGGTCAGCGATATTGAATTTTGTAAATTACAACAATAAGTAAGTAAGTTTCGACCGTTTTTTATAATTACAATTTTTTTGCATAACCAATTTCAATATTTCTTTGTGTGAATAATATTGTGTTATATATATAATTATATATTATAATTTAAATTAAAATTTCCTTTACAATTCTACACAAACGAAAAATCTTCTAGTTCATAGTTTCAATTCTTCTCTGCTGAACAGTTTAGATTAGAAATAATGCAAAATCGGAAAGATTTTTATACTCCTGAACTTCAAGTAACACTGCAACAGTACATGTAACATGATATATCCTAAGCTATCCCGGTCTTACCCCCAGTTTCAAATTCTTGATGTCCTCTAAAATACTTTGATTGTGAATTATAATTAACTTTAAATTTTTAATGTTAACTAAATAACACATGGAAAGAGTAAATAATGATATTATTCCCTTTTTCCTGTTTGAGGTCTCTACGTTAATTATTTCTGATTCCTAGTCTCTTCTTCCATATTTTAGTTAAAATAAAGAGATCACCCACTAAACCTACTATACCCTTATAACCCATAATATCCTGAAGCTTGTACTTTATGGCTATGGTACAAAAAACAATTTTTCTACCCACCGTTCGAAACTAAATATGAAAATAGTTTTTGATAAACTTGATATTTCACCTATATTGTTCTCTGATTAACTTAAGTGTGAGATTTTTATTAATCTTCAAAATGTTTTTTAGTTGTCGAAATTTAGTTATTTATCTAAATAGTCTCGTGTATGCTACAATGTGAGAGCAATTTTAAAAATAAATATCCATTTGACATTTTGATTTTACTATATTTTTTTGTTTCTGAATTGAGAAAGCACCCTCATTTGACACTGTCTAATCTGAAGAACCCGCCATTTTTCATATAACTAAGGGCATGAATGCTTCCTTCCGTCCCCCATGTTATGGAGAAAATCTTACAAAATATATCGGTACAAAATTCTGGATCAGGCTCTCAAATAACAAATAAGAATAATACCGCACAAAACTATAGGTTCTGTTCTTACCTTCCAGTCGTAAAATGTATAGTAACATTTTGAAAATGGAATTTCATTAGGCCAAAATTAGCTCTGCCAAAAAACGGACAAACTGTTAACCTTTAATGAGCGACATAATGACGGAAATTAGAAAGTATGATTTTTCCTTATGAACTCGAAAACATTAATAATCCCAAATCTCCATAGGATATTTTTTCCACTAATACAATGCATCTTTCCCTTATCGGCGTGGGACATAAAGAATAATCGTGTTTTAAATTTTAATTCCGTAAGTTTAAATAACTAATTTATAAAAACCACAATATGTATCCAAGTATTTTGAGGAGTCTAAGTATAGGCAACTTTTTAAATTTTTTTTAATTAGGACTTACATAAATATCCTCTGACTATCATGTAATCATTCTATTTTTTTTTGCCTGCACGGGTAAAGGTCGTATTAAAAATACTTTCCTGCTTGCTCTCTAATCAATTTCTTTCATATTAAAAAGTCACCCCTTAATTTTGGCTAATTGGGTAATAAAAATATTATAAATAACCATTTAAATCAGGGAAAAATTTTTTAGTATTGTACGCCCGGCGTCGTCCAGTTGAATTGCGGTGGGTTCAGCGCGGTAGCGCGATTTTTTATTGTTATTTTGTACCGATGCTTGCTCGTGTAAAAGCAATTTCAGGGAGTCGTAAGAAAAGTTCTCAGTTTGTCGACTTATTGAAGTAATTATTTTTTTGGAGTGGATAATGAGGGCAATACACT